>ML663563.1:6426898-6605433 GCA_007570785.1 Antilocapra americana | reverse complement strand
CCCCCCCCCCCCCGGAAATCTCGCTGCATAAGCCCCGAGCATCAGCCCTGGGCTGGCGATTGATTAGACATATGAAAATTAACATGCTTCAATGCCCTTCTCCCATATCATCCCACCCTTACCCTCATCCACAAATTCCACGAGTCTATTCTATACATCTGCGTTCCTTTTGTTGTCTCGTATGTTGGGTTCTCGTTACCGTCTTTCTAAATTCCATACATATGCGTTAATATACTGTATTGTTGTTTTTGCTTCTGGCTTACTTCACTCTGGATAATGGGCTCCAGTTTCAAAAATATGGAACGCTTCACGAATTTGCGTGTCATCCTTGCGCAGGGGCCATGCTAATCTTCTCTGTATCGTTCCAATTTTAGTATATGTGCTGCCAAAGCGAGCACTGTAAGGTTCTTAATCAGATACCTGCAGTCACTTCTGTACCAGTTAAAGGAAGATGTTGATGGTGGCTCTTCTATTGTATCATCAGATTATGTTGGATTACCTACCAGACAAAGGGTAAATGTTAAGCTCTTAGATTTGAACTAAGCATGCTGAGTCGTCTGCAGCATGCAGAGCGACATGGGTGTCAAAGAGCTGTACATTTTTGGCCCATTGCAAGATGAAACACTGTGGAGGAAGAGCATCGGCTCCCCTCGCTCCCGGTGGCATGTCCAGACCTCCTCCCAGGTGCAGAGCGGGAAGACGAGAGTTGGGCTCTATAGACGCTGTCAGGTACCCTCTTCCTTCAAGCCCCCGTCCTAGGATCCCTCACATTCCAGCCAGGCAGGACTAGATGGAAATGCAGAGGTACACTCGAGGTGCTTTAAAACTTAATGCTTGACTAAAATATGCTGTATAAACTGGCCCAAGGAAATAAAATGGTCCATTGACTCTTTAGTTTTCTATGAGAAGGGGAATGCATTCGATCATTCTTTTTTCACTTATTCTACGGTATTTTAATTCCACAAGCAAATTGAGATTCATTGATAATAAGAGCTATTCTTTTCTTTTTTTTTTTAAAAAGCTAAACATTCTCCATCTCTCTCTAGAAAACTTCTCTGAACCCAAATCTATAGAGCACAAACTGGATTATAAAATGTTCATGGCTTTTAATATCTCATCTTCAAATTGTTTTCTCTTAATTTTCTCTGAGAAAACCATGTTAAATAACTTTTTAAGGAGGTTCATTTAAGAGCTTTATTTTTTCTCCCTACTTGAGAGAGGCTCCATTTTAGTAACAGAAAAAAATGTTTTTCAAATGAAGCATTAGCCTCAGACAACTTACCTCGCCCCTGGCTCCAGAGCAGCTTGGATTTCTGATTCTTCGAGCACGTTAGTGACTTGGGGAACCAGTAAAAGAGCCGGGCTATTCTTCTGAATGTCTTGTTAAAGTCACTTTTGATGGCCATAGCAGTACCATTGAGTGCTTCAGAACAGCCCTCCACGAAAGCGCGGATGAGGAAAACACAGTAACACCCACATGTGACACTTTAGCTGTGAACTCTCTTTCAGCCAATCTGTCTGGGGACCACCTGTCAGCCCTAAATCCCCTTCCTCTGTCATTCCTTTGGTCTGTCCTTTGGACCTTAGCCCTCATAACTAGAAACTGTATTAATAGATGTTCTTTCTAAAGAAAGAGTTTTAAGCTTCGGGAACTCTAACCTAATGCAACACACTTGATAATTTTTAAGTATAGACACCACCCCTGCCCCGCCTCCTCCGAAGAATTACAATTACTTTCACACAGGGACAAAGCCACCAGTATGCACTAACACAGCACCCAACAGCAGCGTCAACGGCCATCTGCAGGACTTGCTGGTGTTTAACAAGCTCCTTCTAAAAGCCATAACCTTGATCCCATTTGTTTTGTACATTATTTATTGGAAAAATGAAATGTATTTTAAACCTTGGCAGGAATCAACCACAGAAAGAAAGAATCTGATTCTTACAAGTCAAGAACTGTATGAAAGACAAAGACCCATCATCACTCCTGGAACTACATCTAACAGCTGACCTTTGTGTTTTCTGTTTATGCCAAAAGAAATTAACTTATTCATGCATGAGTCCTTAATACAGCCTGATGTAACGTTTGGACAGCACCTTTTTTATGTAACACACTACATTTTTGGAGCTGATTTATACACACAGACAAAAGGATACTATTTTATTACCAGTTTCTGTTTCCAAGTCAGATGTTTTAGTTTCCTACTCTACTTTCATGAGTTCTTATGAATTTGCTTAGGAGTCTGCTTATAAGTGACAAGTGGGGGAGAAAGTCCAATTAAAACCATAGTGTGAGACTTTCTGATACTCTCCTCTTCCTAAAAATAGGATGTAGGCTGGTGAATCTTGCCCAAAATGACAGCATTAAGACTTCTTTGTTTTCAGTGTCTGCCCCCGCACGTTTTAAATGTTTGAGTAACTGTAAATTTTCTACAGCACTTCCTCAAAGACAAAAAGTACAATGTGAAAAATGTCCTTCTGAGTGGAGTGACGTCAAAGATAAAAAGACTAGCTCTGGTTGTGGCTGTGATTCTGAAGGGACAATAAAAGTTCTGACATTCCAGTTGAGACTGTTTATTCCTACTGATAATTCACAATTCCTTTCTTAATTCCAAATAACAAACCTCTTTTAGCACAGACCACCACAAAAAGCAAGCTTCATCGCTTAAAAAAACCCCAGAAAAACAAACAAAAACATTCTGGATAACTTACTGATGCAGGTATTATATTTTTAAAGGAATATTTTCAGGAGAAAAGATCTTTTACATCTAATAAGAGATACTCTGACAGTGTAACAAGGGCTACAAGCCACTTACACAGTATTTGGTCATTTCCAAAATAATCAAAATGAGACCTTTAGAAGATATGATGGGATTATTTTCCACATTTCTTCCCTAACCTCTAATTTCTTTTTTATCTACTAAAAGATATCCCTGTTTTCCCCACATAATTTACATTCACTTATTTCATTTTTGATTATTTCTTCTGTTAGAACCATAATCTCATTTTTACATTAAGAATTAAATCCTACCTCACACTTGTCAGAATGGCTGCCATCAAAAAGAACACAAGTAACACATATTGGTGAGGATGTGGGGGAAGGAAACCCCTGTACACTGCTGGTGGGAATGTAAACTGACGCAGTCACGGTAGGAAACTAAAGCAGAACTAAAAGTAGAACTATCATATGACAGCAATCCACTCCTAGGTATACATCCAAAAAAACCCCAAAAACACTAACTTGAAAAGATATGTGCACCCCAATGCTCACAGCAGTATTATTTACAGTTGCCGAGATACAGAAGCAACCTAAGTGTTTATTGGCAGATGAATGGATAAAGATGTGGTATAATACATACATAAAGGACTACTGCTCAATCATAAAAAAGAATGAAATTTTACCGTTTGCCAACAATGCAGATGGACTTGGAGAATATTACGCTAACTGAAATAAGTCAGAAAAAGACAGATACAGTACAATATCACTTTTATGTGGAATCTAAAAAATACAACAAATTAGTGAAATAATAAGAAAAGAAATAGAGTCACAGATAAAGAGAACAAACTATTGCTTACCAGCGTGGAGAGAGAAGCAGAGGGGCAACAGAGGGTAGGGGGTTAAGAGCTACAAACTACTATGTATAAAATAAGCTAAAAGTATATACTGTACCACAAGGAATATAGCCACTATTTTACGACTATACATGGAGTATAACCTTTAAAACTGTGAATCACTATACTGTTTATCTGCAACATATAATATTGTACATTACTTTAAAAAAACTACCAAAACAAAAAAAAAGGAAAGAAGAGTTAAATCCACTAACTCTCTTTCACTTGTTACATTCAATATTTTTAACCCTCTTCTTTTGGAAATATATCCAAATGTTGAAAAAAAGAAAAAAGCTACTAAATTAGAGATGTAACTTATTTTAAAGTTAATTTTACTTACATAGTAACTCTGAAAATTTGGTTAGCAGATCAATGTCACTATGCATTTACTGACATAGGGTGTTTTGAATGAAGATGCATTCTTGAGAGTAGTCTATTGAAAGCAAGAGTGCTTGATTTACATGCTGCTGTAATGAGGAACAGAACAGTGTCTTAACCAATTATTAGCGTGGATCAGATTACCAGGACAACTTACACAAGTTATACAAATACAGTCCCCACAGCAAGGGTTTGTTTATTGATGTTCTTTTCTAGAGGTGCTTGAATAAAAATGAAATTTGGAAGTATATTAACTGACCATATAACTTAGGTAAAATTTTTACCTAGTATTCAGTGACATAAACTTTTAAACTATACAATTAAAGACATTCATGTTAGATGGTCAAATGGAAAATTAAAATTATAAGACATTAAACACCCCCTTGCCCCACACATTCTGACTAAACAGTTTTTGATGATGATAACTGTCACAATCAAAGTAATGCCATTTACCCATGTATTTATTTATATAATGTGTACATGTGACACTTAAAATTCCCCACAACAATAAAGTATCAATTTGAGATTTCAAATAACATCCTAATCCATTTTCAGTTTTCCTATGTCCATGGTAGCCAAAATTTATTTACTCTTTAAAACATGGTCTCTTCAAGATATACAAGTTGTACATAATCATACTTCGATAATCTAAGAAGTCAGAAACCAAAACCAAAACCTAATTCTTCTGGAATAAAATAATATCATATCGAGCACAATTCTTTTGTCTAGAACCTTGGGTATACTTTTCAAAGAGAAGGCTCTCTTTGGATGTACAGTATAAGTTTATGAAAGAACTTCCACTAAATTTGGAATCAATGGGTTTAGAAGAAACACAGAATTGCCCCTCGTCCAATTTCTGAGGCTAATGGACCATTACCACCCGCATTATTTTTCAAAAGATAACTTTTGTTTCTCAAACTGTTGTACACAGAAAAAATACAAACTGTTACATTAAAATTGAGAAATTTATTGATATTTTTTCATGAAATAGTAAGCAGAATTAAAGTAAAGAAGAAATGTACACCTAAAACAGTTGAAATGATCCTAAAATTTTCATGACAATTATACATTTATGGCCAAAATAAAAAATGAACAGTTTTTAATAATTCATCACTTTAAAAATTTTGCTCAGTAGTTTACCTGAAATTAAACATACAGGAGGATAACTGGGATAATGCCACTTTATCCTTCTCAAAAAACTGGGATCCTAGTACAACAGTGGTTCGGTTCTGCTCTCCACTCACAGAAGCTATCTCACCATTCTGTCACTTACAAACGTGTCAACAATCAGCCTTTACTGATTTGTAAGGATGCCAATTTTGGTTTCACTTAAAAATGTTTTCAGCAGGCAGTTGGAGATACATGACTTAGCTGCTCTTACTCAGCAAAGTCGACCATTAGTATCTCAGAGTATCGGTCATGGCTTTCTTCTAAGTGCTGACTGAGGTCAAATGTCCTCATATAATTATGAACGTTAAAAGGTAAAATTACATCTTAACAGCAGCCAAAAATTTATATATTTTTATGTATTTACAATATTATACATATTTACATGACCACATCAAATAGTGAAATATAGAAACAAGAGACCACCTATACAGGCATTCACTTAATGCCTTGACATTATTTTCTTGTGCAAACTGAAATTTGCCTTGAACTTCTTAGAAAGCTAAAGACAGTCAACATTGCGAAGGCCACCATCCATGGTTAATGAGCCAAACCTGAAACAAAAAAAAAACAGGCAATCTCACAAGATTCATTTATTTGACCTCTAACATTTTAAAGAATATAAAATACTTCATAGATGAACAAACTATTCTTTTCAAAGAGTTAACCAACTATAATTTGCTCTATTTTGAAAATAGAGCAAAATAAAACTTGCTCTAATTTGAAACACAGTGGTATTATCATAAATATTTGAAAAAATACAACTCAATGGCTTGGGAAGACTTCTGAAGAGAAAAAAAGGAGTGACATAATCTAGATAGCATTAGGAAGAGTTGGGTAATTTCTTTGGGATGGGATTTATAAATAAAGATGTGAAGCTGGGAGTCAGGGACAGTGAGGAATGGAATCCTGCTAGAACAGAATGTTATTTAGAGGAATAAAACTGGGTGATTAGGCTGGCATCAGACTACTATATTCTTTGAAGTCAGTACAAATTTATATTTGACTTTTTAAGTAGCAGGAATTTAGAAATTTTTGAGTCAAAGAAGTGGTATGATTAGATCAGTATTTGGGAAGATTAGTTTGGATATAAAACCCATGACAGTTGAGAAGGGCTGGTTAAGCATATACGTGGGAGATTATGACCATGGCTCATGAGGGAGGGGAAAAGGAGATCTAAATGAGGTTGATGAGGGCAACAGGGGAACACTTTGAAGGAAGACTACCAAACATGATGAAAGGAAGTAAAAAAAGAGTGAGTGTCTAAAATAATTTATGTTCATGGAAGGAGAACAAAGGGGAAGAAGATGAGGAAATTACAGGGGAAACTGAGTTGGGAAGGATGATAAGTGATTTTTAGATACAAAAAAATCTGAAGTGACAGTATCTTTGTGGAAACAGTGCACAAGACTTGGTTTCTATTACTTATTCTCACACAAACCCTTAAGTGGTCACTTAAACTTTTAAGTTATGATTCTTCCAGGTCTGGTTACCCATGAATTGTCAAGCCAGCAAATAAAACATGACTTATTGGACATGCTTTGGGAAGTGGAAATTTTCTTTCACAAAACAGAAGTGATTCAATATATCAATAAAATTTTGTTAAAAACTTTTAATAATCTTTTCTACTTACTAATCTTTAGCCGTTAAGGATAAATTTAGAATTCAGCTAAAGTTGTGAAGAAACTAGTTTGAATAAACTTATGAAGTTATAAAGAGATAATTACTATGTAGATGCTATAAACCAATAGGAAAAGACTTTAAAACCTAACAGGCAATTCACAGAAAAAAAAAAAAGCTTCTACTAAACAAATTGGCAAACATTTGAAAAAGTGGTAACATTCAGTGTTGACAATGGGATAACAAGCAAGCCTTTTAGAGAACAAACAAAGCTTATCAAAACTTAAATGTGCATAACCTTAGACCCAACAATTCCATATCTAGAAACATCAAGAAATCAACCCTTCAAAAGTTCTTACACAAGCACATGAAGAGATACATGAACATGTATGTTCACTGAAGCATGGTTTGTAATTGTGAAAAATTAGAAACAATTTAAATGCCCAATAAATAGGGATGCACTAAATAGATATGGCAGATGAATACGCTTAGAATACCAGGCAGCTGCTGAAAATGAGAAAACTAAAACTATAGGTATGGATATGAGAACGTGCTCTTGATATATAGCCTTAAGTGAAAAAAGACTAAACCAGTGTGAACAGAATGATTCTATTCTTACAAAATACACACACACAACAAACTATTAATACTAATTACTTCTATGGGAGTGGAAAAGTATGAGAAAGTAGATGAAGACTTTATTTCAATTTTTACAATTACATATGGTTAAAAGTTGATTTACCTATTTATTAAATTCAATAAGAAGGCCGATGATACTACAGAAGTGTCTGATAACTTTCTGCATGTAGCTCGAATACCATGTGATTTCCTGACATTTAATCTTTTCAAGCCTTAGGAAGCTGTGTGGCCTTTTATTTGAGAGAAAAGGGCTAGTAGGGAGATGATGATGTGAGGAGATAGGAGGCTGGGTTCCAGCTCCAGTTCATCTTCTCAGCTATGAACGTCAGCATCTGCAGAACACTGACAGACTATCTGCTAGGCCCCGGAATGCAAGGCTGGAATGCACGCTTAGTGAGGCCATACAGCATGAAAGTGCCCTTCAAGTGTACAAAACACCACATAAACATGATGTCCTTGCATTAACATTTTGGTGGTGAGAGGACCTCTGGAGAAACACCTAAGGGCTGCAAAGAGAAGGCTTCTTCATGAACCAAATATGACTTCACTTCTCTGAGAAACACAGACAAGGAATCTGAGAAAAACAGCCAATAAAGTGGCTTTATTGGCTCCGTATGTTTTCCAACTTTTTCTCCTTGATCTATTAGGATTCTGGAGATAAGCAGACACTCAGCTCCTCAAAGAACTCAATGAACAGATGATGCTCATGTGCAAGGAGGCGTGCAGAGGGTTCTGTGACTTATACTATCAGAGTGCTGCCATCTCCTAAGCAACTGATTTCAGAATTGAAAATGATGATTCTAATGAGAAAATGTTTGGAAAAATAATATGTGAAAGATTTTCATTCTCACAGACTGATTCAAAGAATTCTATTAGGTTGCTGCAAAATTGCAGTTTCACACTGTTGAACTTTGCCATTTGATACTGGAATACATTCTTAAATAAATGTGGTTGTGTTGTAAGACACCATATTAATGTGCATTTCTCACTTTACGTGTTTTTGCTAATAACTTATTACTTGCTGTTTATTTTATACTTTAGACTATGGAAATGACATTAAACAAAAAGCAAATCTGAGTAATTTTCCTATTTGAGTTCAAAATGGGTCATAAAGCAGAGCAGACAACTTGCAACATAAACAACACATTTGGCCCAGGAACTGCTAACGAATGTACAGTGCAGTGGTGGTTCAAGAAGTTTTGAAAGGAGATGAGAGCCCTGAAAATGAGAAGCGTGGTGGTTGGCCACTGGAAGTTGACAACGACCAACTGAGAGGATCAAAGCTGATCCTCTTACAAATACACAACATGTTGCCAAAGAACTCAATGCCAACCATTCTATGGTCATCCGGCATCTGAAGCAAACTGGAAAGGAGAAAAAGCTCAGTAAGTCGGTACCTCATATGCATGCGTACTCAGTCACTTCAGTTGTGTCTGACTCTTTGAGACTCCACGGACAGGAGCCCACCAGGTTCCTCTGCCCAGGGGATTCTCCAGGCAAGAATACTGGAGTGGGTTGCCATGCCCTCCTCTAGGGGATCGTCCTAACCCCGGGGGATCGAACACATCTTTTAAGTCTCCTGCACTGGCAGGCAGGTGACTCATGAGCTGACCACAAATCAAAAAAAACTGCTGTTTTGAAGTGTCATTTTCTCTTAATCTACGCAACAGCAACAAACTGTTTCTCGATCGGTTGTGATGTGTGATCAAAAATGGATTTTATATAAACAACCAGTGATGACCAGTTCTGTATCTGGACGGAGAAGAAGCTCCAAAGCACTTCCCAAAGCCAAACTTACACCCAAAAAAGGTCATGGTCACTGTCTGGTGGTCTGCTGCCCAACTGATCCACCAAGCTTTCTGAATCCTGGCGAAGCCATTACATCTGACAGAAGTATGCGCAGCGTATCGATGAGATGCACAGAAAACCACAACACCTGCAGCCAGCACTGGTTAACAGAAAGGGCCCGATTCTTCTCCACAACAATGCCCAACAGCATGTCACACAACCAACATTTAAAAGCTGAACAAACTGGGCTACGAAGTTTTGCCTCATCTGTCATATTCACCCTGACCCCTTGCCAACCAACTACCACTTCTTCAAGCATCTAGACAATTTTTTGCAGGAAAAATGCTTCCAGTAAGAAGCAGGAAATTCTTTCCAAGAGTTCGTCAAATCCAAGAAGAGTGGATTTTTATGCTATAGGAATAAACAAACTTATCTCTTATTGGCAAATATTTATTGATTTTAATCTGCCTATTTTGACTAATAAGGATGTGTTTGAGCCTAGTTATGATGATTTAACATTCATGATCCAAAATTGCAATTACATTTGCACCAACCTAATACTAACCAGTGCTTCTATAAAATGAAATCAATCACAATTGATTTTTCATTATCCAAAGAACCCTAAACATTAAAAGAAATCACGAAATTCACAAAACCTAAGGGTTCTGACAATACTCTTTTCTCACTGTTTAACCTATTGATATAGGAAGACAGAGAGACTCAAGTGTAGATATATATGTATGCACTCAATTGCAAATCACCAGGCAGAATGATTTTTTAATTACTCACCTTTCTAAAATATGATTATTTTCAGCAAGTTCTTTAACTACCCCTTCCATTTCTTCCTTTAATTTCTTCATACTATATTCAAAATAAAGAAAGAAGTATCTCTGCTTAAAAAAAGTAAGCAAATGTTCTATGATTATATTTATAGTACGTTTAGTTCTCTAGATTGATCTAAGTCATTAAATGACATTAGCAAATGTATTCCTAACAAATATAAAACATTTCAAAATAAAAGAGCAAGTAAAACAAAATAAAAACAAATAGAAACATTACAGTTACCAAATAATAAATTTCTTACCCAAGAGTCATTTCTACTAATGTGTTAGAACATGGATAAATTGGGGTCATGGTATGTTTGATTCCACTGGAGGCTGCAAACATTTTCTGTGGCAAAGTTTCTTGTAACTAAAACATCAGAAACAAAAAACACACATCAATCACAGAACAGAATACTTACTACAGATCTTGGAACAAATATTACAGGTTTTAATAAGCCCATTTATAGCTTTATGCTGTAATTTCAAAACCATCAATAATATTTAAACCCAACTCTTTTTAAAAAAATTTTTTAGATGATAAAAAATGATCTATTAGGTGTTTTATAATTAAAAACATCTAAGTTCTTGAAACTTGGCTCAAAATACGTATCACACGGACTTCCCTGGTGGTCCACTGGTTAAGAATCCACTGTGCAGTGCAGGGGACATGGGTTTGATTTCTGGTTGGGGAACTAATAATCCCACCAGCTGTGGAGCAACCATTACTGAGCCCACTCGCTCTAGAGTCTTCACCACAACTAGAGAGCCCAAGCGACAGAACTGGAGAGTCTGCTCACCACAGCGCAAGATCCGCTGTGCGACAACTGAGGCTAGACATAGGCACGTAAATAAATACACGCGCGTGTCAGTTGCTCAGTCGTTTAACTCTCTGCCACCCCACGGATTGCAGACTGCCAGGGTCCTCTGCCCAGGGGATTCTCCAGGCAAGAATACTAGAGTGGCTTGCCATGCCCTTCTCCAGGGGATCTTCCTGACCAAGGGATAGAACCCGGGTCTCCTGCATTGCAGGCAGACTCTTTACTGTCTGAGCAACCAGGGAAGACTAAATAAAACAAATAAATAAATAACATTTACCATTTAAAATTATTTAAATGGTAAATGTTACCCAATGTATATTAAAAAAATACATATCACAAATGAGCAAGTGGAGCTGAATACAGACATATTGTATCTTATTTCTCTCTTTTCAATCATTATCAGATACAAACTGAGAAGAATTTTAATTTTTCCTAATAGGAAAAAGGCTTTTTTTCTAGATAATTTTGAAGCTATACCTCATTAGTATAGTCTTGATACTTTGATACTTCTTCTTCAATATCAAAACACTGATTAGTTAGGGATAATAACTGTTTCCTAAGGTGAAGCATCTTTCTGAAAACCAAAAAGAATTGATTAATAAGCAGTCTAAGGAAATGTTACCCTTACTTGAAATGTGTAATATAGATTAGATTGTATATTGTGCAGCCAACCACTAATCACCCCCCAAAATGTTTACTCACCTCATCCATTCTTCTGATTTATCCAAGAAAGCCTCATACTTTTTAACACATTCATCTGTAAAGTGGGTCATAGCTTTTGTTGCATGATAATACAGTTTTTGCCTGTAATTTAGAAATGATCAGAGGTTTAAAGCAATGTTACTGTCTCTATTTCCAATATTAAAGAGTCTTAAAATATATGAAATTTATTTCCCGTAATGGCTGTTGTGGGTTTAGGATATTTACAGTAGAAAGCGCCTAAGGTTTCTAAGATAGACATTATAGCAGCAAGAGAAGAAAAAGAAGGTTCATAGTGGAGAATCTATTCACTGAATGAGATTAAGGTTAAAGAGGTGGTTAAGTGTGCCCTTGCCTATGTTTTCTATTATCTATCCATCTGTAATCAGAGCACAAGAGGCAGAAGAAGACTGTCCCCCCTTATTCTCCTATCTCTGTAACCTCTGAACCAGGGAGCCAGGTGAGTACGCCTCAAATATGTGCACATTCAGTAATAATTTTATATAAAGCCAATATTAAGATGTATTTTTTATTGTGATTAATCACAACTTGAAGAATCTCATTAACAATATAACCAAAAATAATTATTAAACATAATCTGAGAGGAAGGAGAGGGTGAAATGAATGGACAGAGTAGCATGGAAGCATATAAACTAACCCATAAAACATAAAACAGATAGCCAATGGAAATTTGCTACGACTCAGGGAACTCAAACTGGGGCTCTGTCACAACTTAGAGGGGTGGGAAAAGGTGGGAGACGGGAGGTGGGAGGAAGGTTTAAGAGGTAGGAGACATATGTACACCTATGGCTAATTCATGCTGATGTATGGCAGAAATCAAACCAATATTGTAGAGCAATAATCAATTAAAAATAAATAAATATAATTAAAAAACCATAATCTGGATACTTACTTATCAAATTTGTGGATTTGTTCTTCATTATAAGCTAGTCCTAAAAATAAAAATATGTATTACTTTTATAAATGTAGAATCATAAAATCACATGCAATTGTTTTCTGAGATTATTACTTCCAAAAGCCTAAGAGTTTAAAGCAGATGTTACAAATTTGTGACCCATGGGTAGATACAGTCCACAAATTCTTTTATTTGGTCTATATAGTGCTAACATAAAAAACAAAATGTCAACATTTAAAAATCAGGATATTTCTAGTAAAGTCTATTTCTAGCTTCTCTTGAGATCTACGAAGACTGGAAAAACAATTAGGTGAATCTGAGTACTGGCTCTCCCCTTCTGATGGGGGCAGGGTTGGGGAGGGCCTCCTCTCTAGTTCCCCTCAGTCTCCACTGACGAATCTCACTCCTTTCTTTTATGTGCATGGCACCTAGTGGTTTCAGAGACCATGATCCCAGATCTGAAATACTCAAAAGGTTGAATTTTTAATACATTCAACCTCTTTCCTGACAGAAATCAAGTCTCAGAAATAAATCACTTATGTAGACATCTTTATTAAATATAGCAAATAATTCAACTGAATTACAACTAGTAGGACTGACTCATTAGGTTAACAAATGGGAAATTTTACTTACTACGTTCTGCTTTGTCTTTTTTGAACTGATAGTAAATCTCTGTGATGCAATTTAACAGGACTTGTAGCTTTTCTACACTGTTTTAGGAAGAAAAATCCAAATAAATTAATTGAGTCAATGTGAAAAAGGACATTTAATAATAAGAGCAGAAACTACCAATGCACTTATAACCTACTGTCTATCTTTGGGATGAGTGCCTTCTTGATGGGTCCATATATCGGCCAGCAATCCACCTGGAGACAATTTGCTTTCAATATCCTGGAGACTGGTTTCTATTGTTCCCTGAGAACTGGAAAGCTAAATAAAACCAAAGTGTTTAGATCCAGATTACCAAAAATCAGATATGAAAATCACAATGCCAATGGAGCTGAATGTCTGAATAGTATTTCTTTTGTAGATTACTTCAAAGTCAGAATAATTATTTTTACCTTTAAATGCAAGGACAGTTTCTTAGGTTGTATTCAATATGATAATGACAAATATCATATGACAGTATGATAATAAAACAGGAGTATGAATACATTTTATAAACACTGCTTACATCAAATACTCTTTTTTAAAACACACACAAAATACTTGTAATCATTCAATTAAGCTTCTGTTTCTTTAGTTACAAAGTATGGTTAGTACTCTCTCTCATGAAAATCAAATAGGAGAACTATTAGCATAACCCCAAGTATAAATGTTAGGTATGCAAAATTGTGCTCTCTTTGTTTAGAGATTAAAGAAAAGGAAGTCCTCTTAAAAACAAAAAATGCAAAGAAACCTCACCTAAGACCCTGTTCATTTTAAGCTTAATAAATTTACCACTTATCTACCAAAGATCTGAGCATCTGTATAACTTACAAAGAAAAGATCGTTAGACTTGAAGGATAAATATATTTGAATATTTTAAATGTCCTGATACATACTATTGTTTTTCAAATAAAGTTTTAAGTGATAGTTTAGGCAGCTACTAGCAACAAACAAATGTGCCCTTTTCACTCCACTCTTGTTCGCATTGGTATTACACAGTTTTCATATTTACTTATTTGCCTGCTTGCTTACTGTGCTGTGTGCTTTGTGGGATCTTAGTTACTGCACCAGGGATTGAACCCATACTCTAGGCAGTGAAAGTATGGAGTCCTAACCACTGAACTGCCAGAGAATTCCCAGTGTATCATTTTAGAGGGCACAATCCAGCCCATAACATCACTCATAGCAAGGAAAAGGAGATAAAGCCTTAAGTCAGTTGCAGATAGGGAGTTGGAACTGAATGTTTCGTGAGCACCCATAACTCGAGGAGCTCAGGGATCTTAGTCATCGTGGCTATTCTGCTGCCTGGAACAGGCCTGGCCCAGAGTTATGTGTGTGCTCATTCATTTAAATGAGCAGAGAAATAAATGCACACAGAGTGAAAACAGACAGGAAAATTCTGAGGTAAGGTTGGAGAGAAGGGATAATTTTTAAAGCCTTGTTAATCTGAAAGACAAAATGGTATCTTACTGTTATCCTAATAGGCAATTTTCTGTTACTACTGAGGTTGAACTTTTTTCCCCCAAGAGTTTTACTTAGATCTACTCATTTCAAAATCATTTCTAAATGTTCTATGTCTATTTACTGCCGATTTAATGTTTTCCTTATGCATCTGTTAGGGAGAAAATTCACTGGTGGCTCAGAGAGTAAAGAGTCTGCCTCCAATGCGGGAGACCCAGGTTCACTCCCTGGGTCGGGAAGATCAACTGCAGAAGGAAATGGCAACCCACTCCAGTATTCCTGCCTGGAAAATCCCATGGATGGAGGAACCTGGTAGGCTATAGTCCATAGGTTCAAAGATTGAGTAACTTCACTTTATGCATTTGTATGAGCTGTGTTTATGGAAAAGAAAAAAAAAACTTTACCTCATTTTCACAATCTATTTGTTTTTTAACATTTTTTTTTCATTTAACATAAAGAGATCTTGAGAATTCTGTGGCAGTCCAGTAATTAGGACTCCATGTTTTCACTCCCAGTGGCCAGGGTTCAATCCCTGGTCAGGGAACTAAGATCCCACAAGCCATGTGGAGCAGATCAAAGAAAACAAATTTTAAATTCTTATATAGTCAAATACATATCTTGCTTTTCATGCTTTATATCTTTCTTAACACTAATGTTAAGAATATTACTTTATAGTTCTAAAATATGGAAAATAGTTGGTTATTTTTTTACAGCACCAAAGTGTGTGAAATAGAAAGCACCTTGAAGGCCATTAGAGAGGTAATAGATAAAACTAATAATAAATCAATTGGCTGCAATATTATTAAATGTCTATTTAAAAAGTAGTGGGACTTCCAGGCCATCCAGTGGTTAAGACTTTGTGCTTCCAGTGAAGTTGATGTGGGTCTGACCCCTGGTTGGGGAACAAAGATCCCACGTGCAGAAGCACAGTAGTCAAAAACAATTAAAAGTAGTATTACCAACAAAACTGGAAAATGCCCTTACTATAATGTCATGCAAAAAAATTAAAAAAAAATTATATGTTCATAGGGAAAAACTAATTTAATAATATATATAAAAAGACAACCAAAACAGTGACTGACGAAATTTTAGCAGCATGGGAATCATCTGGAGAGCTTGTGACGCTGATTGCCGGGCCTACCGTCAGTTTCCAACTCAACAGGTGGGGCCCAGAACGTGCGTTTCTAACAAGTCCTCACGTGAGGTGAGGCTGCTGTTTCAAGAATTTCTCTGAGAATCACTGCTGCAGGACACTGAACAGAACTTTTAATCATCAGTTTTGATTGGTATGGATATACATAACCTTTTCTAACTTATATATCTTACTTTCATGGTGGGAAAAAATTTTGAGGTCTCCATTAGGAAAGGAGACACAACAATGCAACATGTATGAGGAAAAATGCTGAAATCTGGTGAAAAATAAATGGCCTAAAGCCCTGACTTTGTAAGACTCTGTGAATATAAGCTATTTAACCATCCATGCTTTGATTCTGCTAGGAAATCTAAATCCTCACAAAAATGTCATAAAAATGAGAAATATTTTGGACTCCATGAAAGAAAACACACAATTTCAATTCAAAGTGCTGAAATGACACTGGCACTTGAAAATGCCCTGAGGCCTATGAGCTGGTAAGTCAAGTTCTAAGATGAGCTAGGAAGTCAAATTCTAAAACAAAAACAGGAAAAAAAATAGAAAACATTTACAACAATATGACTGCCTATATTTTAATATGGACAAACACTGGGGAAAACTATTTCCTGTTTCTCTGACTTTTCATGTCTATTAGAAACATTTTTCAAACTTTTTTGATCATGACCTATAAAAAGAAATTCACTTTGTTTTAACCCAGTATCATTAAAATGTAAACAGTAAAACTGAACAGAAAGTTTCATGGACTAGTAATATTCTTATATGTGATGCATTCTGACATTTTCTATTCTATTTCATTTTTAAAACATTGCTGGTTGCACGCATTAAACTTTACAACTATTAGTTGTTCATGGCTCGTATTTTGAAAACCATTGTTTCAGATCAAAAACTGAGGAAAAGAAACAACTAAAAATCAGCCTAAGCTTGGAAAGAGAAAAGGAGTATAATAGCAAATTCTAAAACTTTTAACATCTATTTCATGAAAGAACACTTAAAATACCAAAAGCTTGCAGGAGTATAGATAGCATTTTTATTTATCTCATTTAATTGGTAACCTTAAGCAAAGTAAGAAACTACCCATTTTAAAGGAGAAAAAAGCGAGAATGCAAAGAATTGAAGGCCTTGCTTAAGTAGCCAGGCAGGAATCATTGGGTAAACAGGGACATATCTGGGATTAGGAGTCAGGTCTCAATACATAATTTCATGCTCTTCTACTACACATTTTAATAAGAGATCCAGAGATTACCTGAAATGCTATCGCATTTTTCAGCAGAGATTTTAATTTCTTTTTTAGTTATAGAAACAAATCACTGCCATGAGAAACTCAAATCTTTCTTTCCTTACTTTTTATTTTAGTAAAGATTGGGTATTTTCCTAACTTGCATCTATTTCTAAACAAGTTTATACATTCTGCATGTCAAATTACATTTATGAACTTGCTTTAATTTCCACAGAAACAACACAAGAGCACTGTGGATTCTAAAGACAGAGAGGGAGAGAAGAGAGAGAGAAATGGGCTTAAAGCAAAGAAGGCATTTGGAAATGTCATGAAGAACTTCATGGCAGTAAAGGGTATTTAAATAACTATAAATAGTTTTCTACGGTGGGAAAAGGCAAGTATTTCTCCTAAGATCTTTAGGTACATCATCTTTCTAGGAAAGTTCATTTCTAATTTTGTCACCAAAGGAACCTACAATTGTCATAATTTTGTAAACATTTACCCTTAACAGCTTGGTGTGTATGTCTGAAATTTCACCTAACTCTGCTGCTTCTAGGTTGATCTTCATCAACTTTTCATATCTGTACAAAAACAAGGACAGACAAATTAAATGAGCATAGATTTTAAAAGATGTTTCATAAATTATATTTGACCTATTATCATAACCATTTAAGAACAGAATATTGAATGCAAAGCCTACAATCAACAATTCCAAGAAACCTTGATGTCTCTGTAAAAATGAAATTTTATGTATTTGTATTTATAAATGTGCAGATTAAGAGATGAACTATGAAAGACAACTATACTTCAGTCTTATGCTGGGGTAATCGTCAAAATACTAGATTTATGATTGAATGGAGGTCAACAGTATATACAGGTTCAGTTCTTATATTTCCTATGCAGTACAAGTAGTATATATGCTTAGAACAGGGCAGTTTAAAATATCTCTGTGTTTCAAAAGGCAATCTCAGGGATAAGTAAGAGTAAACTAAACAACAGTAAGTAAGAGTAAACTAAATACTAATAAGGGTCAATTAAATACTAACATAAGGAAGAATAAACTTATTAATATACCACTGAAGAATATGCTTTTGAACCGTGGTGCTGGGGAAGACTCGCGAGTCCCTTGGACTGCAAGGGGATAAAACTGGTCAGTTCTAAAGGAAATCAGTCATGAATATTCACTGGAGGGACTGATGCTGAAGCTGAAGCTCCAGTACTTCGGCCACCTGATGCAAAGAACTGACTCACTGGTAAAGACCCTGATAATGGGAAAGACTGAAGGCAGGTGAAGAAGGGGACAACAGAGGATGAGATAGTTGGATGGCATCACCGCCTCGATGGACATGAATTTGAGCAAGCTTTGGGAGTTGGTGATGGACAAGGAGGCCTGGCGTGCCGCAGTCCATGGGGTTGTAAAGAGTTGGACACGACTGAGAGACTGAACTGAACGGTAAACTGTAAGTAATCCAAAAATTCTAAAAATACTTTCAAAATACAGTTTTAGAATAACTTTTCCTACTTCCTTTGATTACAGGTTTTATATTTCCTATTCAGAGTTGTCTGCTTAGCAAGGTAAAAAATTGAAAATGTTTCTATTTCAGATTCCTTTTCCTTTCCAAAGGGAAGGAGAAAATGCTACCAAAGAGATGGTATTCATTTCTTACTGAGACAACTGGATATTTCTGCCCTTGTGAGGAAGTGACTTAAGCTAAGGTTGTCCCTTAACGGAAAGACTTGCATGGCATGCTATATCATGTTAACAATAACTAAACAAATTAAACAGAAATGGGATAATAGTTAACATTTTAACCATTATCAGTAAGACAGCAATCTACTCACACTTTCACAGTTTTTTCAATGTTTCTGATGCAGAAATCCAATGTGATCACAACTTCTGTCTTTTTGTGAACAGTTTCATTATAATCATCTTTAACTAATTCTCTAAAAAATAATATTCTCATTAGTATCTAGGGAATTATTTATTTGCTGTTGTCTTTCATTAATTACACTGCTGTACTACCTTCTGTTCAGACAAACTTATTAACAGTCTTGATATATTATAAGAGCCAATTACCTTTTTATTACTGAAAGCATCTCTGTAACACTTACTCAGGGCACAAACTATTACCAGGTCAATAGTTCAGAAATCTAAGGCATTAAAATTACATTGAGGAATAAAAATTAACCTTCAACCACACAAATAAGCTGAACAGCATTACATTTTATACCACCAGAATTAATTTTTACTGTTTATAGTAGACTATTGTCCGACTTATACTTTAAATCAGCTAATATGATCTCTAAAGAAATACACAATGAGATCATATATAACTGAAGAGCTTTTGATCTGTATCAAGTCAGCAAACTAAGGCCTGATACCTGTTTCTGCTAAAAAGAGTATCTACATTTTTAAAGTTTGTAAAAACAAAATGAAAACAAAGAAAACTTGTGGTCCACAAAGTCTAAAATATTTACTATTTGAAAAAATTTGCCAGCAGTAGTCTACATGAAAAACTATTTTCTTATGACTTATTGAACTAAAAACTAATAAGTAAAGAAATAAAAGCTTCATAGAGCTGTGACTTGGACAGAAAAGAGCAAGAGAAAACAAGAGCTGTTAGTAACAATGCTATGATACTGAATGAAGTCAACATTTAGATTTTTCCAGAAACCATTTAGTAAAAATAAACAGGCTTCTTAATGGAAAGAGAAAAGCATAGGTTTACAAATTGGCTATGTGAACACATAAAAAATATTAGAAGCATAAATGACAGGTTTAACATAAAGGTGACAGAGAAAAAAAAAGAGCCTTATACTTTTTCTTCTTAGAAGCAGCAGCAGAACAAGAATGATGAAACACTTCATGTATGTTTTTGCGAGAAGGGAAAGACAGGTGTGAGGTGGGTATACATAAACTATCACAAGCATTAAAGCCCAAGAGCACCATGGGTCCATTACAATGTGTCTATAAAATCCAAAAGCTTCAAATGACGTTGTACACAACTAGAGGCATCATTTTTAAAAGAGACCATTCATTCTGTACTTCTGTGAGAACATATCCACAAAACATTTCTTAGGGTCATGGGACCATGGCAGTGAAAGCACGAGTCCTAACTACTGGACCACTGGGGAAGTCCCATTTTCTCCTGATTTAAAATTTTATATTTAATTAAAAAAATTTTTTAATTTAGATACTATTTGTCCTGTCTAATATTCTGTAGGAATAAAATTACAGAAAAAAAAGCTGCTAAATATTTTGTAAACTAAATGTGAAACAAATGTACTGTAGTAAAAATCATGCATGTAACCCTACCTAATCTGAAGAGGTAAAATACCCAAGAAAAGATGATCAGTTATTTAGTGAGGCCTATGTGAAGATCAATTTTCAAATTTCAATCCATTACTTACATCAACCATCGTATCCCCTTTCGCATTAATTCCTGATAAAGCAGCAAGGTACTGGCAATTCTACAGGCATAACACACAACTCCTGTCATTGCCTAATGAAGAAATACAAAGTGTCAATATTTGGTGCTAAATTGTGGTATAGGGTAAGAAAAACTTTCACATAAAAATATTCAAACATTCCTATTTTTATTCATTAAAAACAGGATAAAGCTACTAGTTCCTAAAAGCTAAGGACAGACATAACTTCAATAAACATTTCATCCTTAATAGAATAATGGTAAACATGCATTGTCTCAATGGAGAACATTTTCTTATGAGTTCAAGAAAAGATATAAAGAAGAGAGAAAATGAAATAATTTGTAATGGATAACAATCTAAATGAATAATTTCCTAAGCTATACAGGTGTATATAGACTTTTTATTGCTTCACTATTGATAATTTTAATTCAGATGTTTAAATAATAATTTAATTAAATACTAACCTTAGCCATGCTGGCATCCCCATCTAAATCATAACGTGGATGTACTTTAGGGAGGGAAACTGAAATATGAAATAAAATAGTTAAAATCAGAAATAAAAAATGCATTATTTTATCCTTTATACATCAACCTCCAAATTAAACATTAACCTCTAAATTACCTTTAAACATTAGTGATAAAACTCTTTAATGTTCTTTTCCCTGGTTAAAAAAAAAAAGCTCATTTCTTACCAAATTACTACCTGCACTATTTCTAGAGTTTCATCTCTTTTTCTTAAATAGATTCCAACATAACAAGTTCAATGTTTTTCTTTAAATCTAAATCAAATCCCAAAGACCTAAATAGAAATGTAAAAATCCAGGTAATTTTTTCACCATCAGAATTAATACTTTAGTTATCAATTAATTAAATTATTTATTAATGATTAATATTATCTATTGATTCTTATTATTATTCCAGATCTAATTATTTTTAGATTCCAAAGCTTGGCAAAGGGTCCTATTTACCCTGGAAACAATAAACATTTGTTGAAATTTATGGTACAAAAGGTTACTCTGAAGGTTAGTAAAATACTAAAAGCAGAGAGCTATAGTAAAACATGTATGACAAAGTATTTTACCATTTTATAAACAAAGTATTTAATGTTAAATCTTGTTACCTATGAGGATTTTAAATTTTATTACTACTCTCAATTAACTTAAAAATTTTAATATTTATAAAAGTTCCACATTAACGTCATCATTTATCAACTTTATGAAGATGACAATCATTTTTATAGGTTTTTTTTTTCCCTTTGGCTGCGCTGTGTGTCTTGTGGGATCTTATTTCCCCAACCAGAGACAGAACTCAGGCCCTCAGCAGTGAGAGAATGGAGTTGTAATCACTAGACCACCAGGGAATTCCCAGTTTGTTGTTTTTTAATGGCTAGTGAGAACAACAGGAAAAATCCCAACTTACTTTTTTCATATATCAATCCTATGGTACTCAGAGGTTCCCGGCTTACTACAAAGATAGGGTTTTCCTCAGAAGTTTTAGGGAAATGTTGTGCCAGTCTTCCAGGTTCTAGAACTAAACGTCTTCCTTCATATATAAGCTCTTGATTTGAAGAAATAATTTTGGTTTGTTTATACACCAGTTCATGAAATACAGTAGCACTGTATGAGAAAAATTGAAAAGGATAACATAATTGGGATAAATGAGAGGTAAAATCTTTTTTTTAAAACCAGTGCCACGACATCCATTTCTCAGTAAAACTTTAGATTATGACCAGTCCACAGAAACTCTGCATTGTTGATGTGGACACTACAAAGTCTACCAAACTGAAAATTCCACAGTCTGTCGATATGGCAACCAATTCCAAGACATTTTTATGTCTGGACACCTTATATTGGATATGTGCAATTCACAGGAGTCTTAATAAACAGGAGCCAATACAGAAGACAGTTTAAGGTCACTGACTGGAGTCAGAACAACTGGGTTCAAATTTCAGTTTGTTTGCTTACCACTTACTTACTACCTTAAACTACTTAACTTCTCTGTGCAGTGTTTCTTTACCTACAGAACGGGAATAACAGTCCTCACCTCACAGAACTGTTGTGAGGACTAAATGACTTAAATATATAAAGAATTGAGAACATCACTTACAACATGAGTATATAATGTGTGTTAAATAAGCTAATAAAATCAGGTATTTTCAAAATGATGTTTTGGAGGAAAAGGTAGATTATCCCTAAAGAGATCCATGAAAAAAAGAAACAAACCAACATTCCAACTGCAATGTTGTGATTTTTCTCTGCCAAAAAGCCTCTGCTGTGATTTCTGGCTAGGGGTCAGGTGGGCTTTCTATATATACTCTTACAATGAAATAGTGGCCAATACCTAACTATGTTACATTTCTATTCAGGCTATTAAGGACCAAAATATAGATGATGATTAATGTATTTTACACAGCATATTAAAAAGCAGAAACATTACTTTGCCAACAGAGGTCCGTCTAGTCAAGGCTATAGTTTTTCCAGTAGTCGTGTATGGATGTGAGAGTTGGATGGTGAAGAAAGCTGAGTGCCGAAGAACTGATGCTTTTGAACTGTGGTGTTGGAGAAGACTTTTGAGAGTCCCTTGGACTGCAAGGAGATCCAACCAGTCCATCCTAAAGGAGATCAGCCCTGAGTGTTCATTGGAAGGACTGATGTTGAAGCTTTGGTCACCTGATGTGAAGAGCTGACTCATTTGAAAAGATCCTGATGCTGGGAAAGATTGAAGGGAAGAGGAGAAGGGGACGACAGAGGATGAGATGGCCGGATGGCATCACCGACTCAATGGACATGAGTTCGGGTAAACTCTGGGAGTTGGTGATGGACAGGGAGGCCTGGCTGCTGCAGTCCATGGGGTTGAAGACAGTCAGACATGACTGGGCGACTAACTGAACTGAACCTAATGTTATATTAATATTATTTTATTCAATTTATATTATTTTCAATGTTTATAATACTGTAATGTTACTTAGTGTTAGTCATGTAGTCGTGTCTGACTCTTCGTGACTCCACAGACTGTAGCCCGCCAGGCTCCTGTCTATGAAATTCTCCAGGCAGGGAGGGGGGTTCTGGAGGGGGAACACATGTATATCCATGGCGGATTCATGTCAATGTATGGCAAAACCAACACGATAATGTAAAGAAAATAAATAAATAAATAAAATTAAAATAATAATAATAATAATAATAAAATTTAAAATAAACAAATAAATAAAAATATCCAAAAAAAGAGAAAATTTCCAGGCAAGAATACTAGAGTGGGTAGCCACTGACTTCTCCAAGGGATCTTCCTGACCCAGGGATCAAATTCGGGTCTCCTGCACTGCAGGCAGATTCTTTACCACCTGAACCACCAGGGAAGCCCCTTACTGGATAGAGATACTAGACAAAATGTCTAAAGTATTATTCCATCGAATTGATTTTATTCCCTAATAAACAACCAGTGAAAGTCTCTTTTTTAATTTCATGAGGCATCAAAACTGCTACCTGAGTCTTGTTAAAATAGAAACTAAGGCATATAGAATGGGTGTAATGCTTTCCCCTTTCATTTAAAAGAAAACATTTTCTTTTGAGACCACTGTAGGTTCATGGGCAGTTGAAAGAAACTGTATAGAGCGACACTAAATACTCTTTACTGTTTCCCCCCAATGGTAACATCTTGCATAAGTATAGTACACTATTATAATCAGGACCTTGATACTGACATAATCCACCTATCTTATCCAGATTTCCCTAGTTCCACATATAAGTGTGTGTGTGATTTAGTTATATGTAGTTTTATCACATGGGTAGATTTTTATCACTTAAGTATAATCTGTTTTTTTGAGATAAAAAGAAAGGGTCTTTCCCCAGCACTCAAGGGCTTTAGGCTATATACGCAAATAATTACACAAACTATCTTTAAGACTTATGCTTTAAGGTGATTTCCTAGTTTTGTATCTTCAGTAGAAATATTTCAAAGTGGCATGTGACCACTTGATGCAGAGTCTGGGTTTCTCTATAATAAAACCCCTTTGCCCAATGTAAGAGTTGTAGACTTGCTGCTGGCAGGAGTGAAGCAAATGGGTGAGTAAAACTATCCTGTTGTGGGAACATTTTCCTCTAGGAGTTGAGTCTTGATAAAAGTGTCAATGCAGGAATCCCATTCCTGGGACGCTAACAGTCACCTAATGGGACCTGCAAACTGTATCTGGGCAATAATGCTGGAGTTACTTGAGGTGGCAGGCAGGATGCCTATGCTCCGATGTACTTGGGTGAGTAGCTGAGCCAGCCAGGGAGAGGCTGGATGATTGAGAAACAAAGGATTCTTGGTTAATCTGAAGACTTCATTTGGGAACCAAAAATCTTTTAACAAATAATCTCTTGGACCTTGAGCCACATATTTCCCCTGAAAAGTGCATTTTTTCCAGCAAAATTTTGTTGGGGGTTATGTTATTGAGGAACTGAGATGAATATATGGAAAAGTTATTTAATGGCATAGAAATCTAAAGACCTGAAAGGAGACTTAAAAATCCCAACCCTTGTTACAACTTTTTAAAAGATTGTGGAATTATCAAAGTGCACATGAATCAAGTTTTAATATGCTGTATGATGGGTAGATGAGGCTGTCTACTGTACCATTTCTTTCTTTGAATTCTCAGGCATGGTTTGGCAGTGCAAAAACTATGTGTCATTAACAAATTCAATAAAAAGTAAATATATGGAAAAAAAAAGACTTATGCTTTAATATTTTTAAGTGACAGGACAATACTCTTAATAAAACCTGGCTCATTTATTAGTAAATGCTAATTGTAGCTATGTGGTTATGTGAGAAGGCACATAAAGGAAAATAGTCTTGTAAAATTTGTAGTTTAAGAACAAGTTAATTTACCTGTAAGTTTTAGAAAATTAATCCTTTTACTTCAAAGATAAGTGAAAAGTAATTTACTAAGCACTCAAACATTTTCTAACACTTTCTACCCAGAAATGGGTACATGAAGCTGAAGCGTCTTTTCTATTTCTTCTCCTGATGTGTGAAGATACGTAATTATTATATATAACACAACATCATAATATAGGAAAAAACAGAGAGGTACTTACGTATTATAGCCATGAATATAAATTTTATGAGCTGTCATTTGTTGTAGTGAAAAAACATGAACTATCATCCGGTGAAGTATATCACTAGTTTCTGCAAAAAACTGGTCAAAACCCCAACACTTTTCCTGATCTGCCTCAAGGATGTTTGCAAGAACAGGAGTAAGTAGAACTTGAAGACCCCTAAAATAGTATTGAAAAAAGTTACATGAAGAATGAATGTGTTATATTCTAAGTACAAAATCATAATATTTACCAACAAATCGAAGGAACTGCTATTAATATTATCAGATATGATTAGTTTAAAACTGTAAAAAAATCTTCCAACTTTTTGGAAAGCCATGTAACCTTGATTTAATATTACTTGTCAACGGAACCAGGGGTTATGGTATTTTTATGTTGGCTTTTACATGTTATTTTCTTTGATTCTCTCCGTCCCAAGTTTCCTCTCTTTCCCAAACATCCTAACATTGTGTATATATATGGCTATCCAGGTGAGATCAGTTGATTGGAACCCTGTGGTCATGAGGATAATGGTTTAACTTCAGGGTCATTAATGTCCTTTTAACACGTCATTCCAACACCTAACTTCTTATGCTGAATTCATATGCCTTTTGTAGCATGCTTCTTCAAGAAGGAAAATCACTATAATCACTTAGCAATCAATTAATGCTAATTAAACTAGGAATAATCTTTGACTGTGTTGGTCGCTCAGTCTTGTCTGACTCTGTGACCCCATGGATTGTAGCCCACCAGGCTCCTCTGTTCATAAGAATTCTCCAGGCAAGAATACTGGAGTAGATTGCCATTTCCTTCTCCAGAGGATCTTTCCTGACCCAGGGACTGAACCTGGGGTCTCCTGCATTGCAGGTGGATGCTTTACTGTCTGAGCTACTAGGGAAGCCCTTAATCTTTGACTAATAAATATTAAAAAAAAAAAAAAAGAATGGAAGGAATTTAATTCTTTCTCACGCACTACCTGAATTTTAAAATATGTTTAAACAGACTCAATTATGGAATTTCAAGTCATCTTAAAAATATATTCTTGACTACATGACAGACACTGAAATAATTCTGTTGACAGTTTTTAAGGTATATATATATACAGCACGTGCATGCTCAGTCGTGTCCAACTCTTTGCGACCCCACAGACTGTAGCCCACCAGACTCTGTCCGTGGAATTTTCCAGGCAAGAATACTCAAGTGGGTTGCCATTTCCTTCTCTGGGGAATCTTTCCAACCCAGGGATCAAACCCAGGTCTCTTGCCGCATCTCCTGCATTGCAGGTGGACTCTTTATTGCTGAGCCACCGGGGAAGCCCACCAAGTCTTGATGACAATCTGAATTTAAGGATTCGGTGGAGCTTTGAGTTACATACACACATGAACTTTGAATTACAAAGTCAATCTATTTTTCACTTATATCTGTCTTCACTCACAGCTGAGTTAGGTTTGTCTCACTGGCTATCTAGTCTTGACTAATTAATACATATGAGAAAGAAGATGGTTATCTTTTTTCTGTAGTTTTTAGATTTTTGGTAGTTATTTTCATTGTTGATTGTTAGTACTTAAAGTCCTTAGTATTTAAAAAAATCATATAACATACTTTGATACCTAAGCAAGTTTTATAAGAAAATTTATAACTTAGTGTACTAAAGAATAATTAGACAGATAAGGCCTGCTACCCTCCTGAAATATGCAATCTATAGTTCAGACTGACAAACCACTGTGTGAACGTCAGCAATACAGTTAAACATTAAACAGCAAGTGCTCATTTTCTAACCCCTTTAAATTTTATCAGTTTTGCCCAAGATTTCCAAAATGAGTACTTTTCTAAATCAAAATTTAACACAGATCACTATTATAACATTGAATTTCTGCTCTCCAATAAAATGACTTTCTCTTGGTAATTCGAGCTGCATGACACAATTTAGTTTTGGAGACTTTTAACACACGGAAATGAAACTGTCAGGCCAGTGGTTTGCAAAAATGATTTCAGGACTGGAACTACTGGTTTAAATGAGTTTTCACAGATATTAATACATAAAATGACAGGACATATTTCATTAACTTGTGGTATATATATTATATATGCACAGTCTAAATAAATATTTTGAATAAATGTATTATTTACTTATATGTTGAAAGTAATACAAAAAGCATCCACAGATTCTAAAAGGCGTTAAGCCAATAAAACATAACCTATATATGTTCACTTGTGGATTATACAATCCCCACACTCAAGAAAAATGGAAAGTAATTCAGTAATTACAAATTCTAAATACTGATGATTGCCTTGGCTTTATTTCCAGAGTAAAATCTAAAATAATTTACTCACAAATTAGCACAACTTTGTAAATCAAATATAAGTCAATAAAAAAAGATATACAACAGAAAAAAAATTTACTCTCTACTTTTAATTTCCTTTACCTTAAATCTCTCTCTGTGATAACAGGATTCATGTATAATTTGAGTTCTGGCTGCTATATTAAGACCCATATGAACTTTTGAAATGCTGGAAAAAGCAGTAGAAAACTGTTATTTCTCACCTTTTGAATAATATGATTACTTTTTGAAAATGAGGATAACATTAGACTTCTTCAGTGTTTGTTTCTTAGAACTCTAGTTATTCCTATCTGTACCACTATTTGTGCTCTTTTATAATGAAGGTAAGCACAAGAGAGCGCAAAATCCTAAGCTGGAACCCCACACTGGACACAATTCTAAGACCAGTGATTAGCAATCTGAAAAATGTATGTATGCTCTATGTCTTAAAAGAGATCTGGCAAAATTATTTACATAGACCCAAATCAATCTTTACACTGCCACAAAGATGAAAATTACAAATCAAGGCATGCTTTAATAACATCTACTGAAAAATTAAGAACAAAACTACACTTAAGTATTGGTGACTTTAATCAACAAAGATTCCAACACCAAAGAGAACAGGGTACATACACTATGCTTACCGAGAAAGACTACAAGAAACAGGCATGTCTCCACTCCAGTCAATTGGTCCATTTTCTGCTTTCTGTACTCCAGATATTGCACCAGAAGGCTTTCCCGTAATTATTTTATACCTTGGGAGGAATAAAAGCAGATTAAAATAAGCAGTTTGTTACTGCATAGCCTATCAAAGGGCTCTGCAAAAATATTTCCTCAATTGCACCTACAATTATCTACTAGACAAAACTTTGTGACTGATGTTCACAGGATCCATAAAACAATCAAAATACTTTGAATTTGACTGACTGAAGTAGAATAGTGGCTGTACAATTATTTTACATATGCCATAAAAATTTTTCATTTGGGCTCTCAGAGTGCCATATAACAGCATCTTGATGTTCACAACAAAAATATTCATTTTTCCATCTGAAAAAATTGAGCAAACACAAAAGAAGTTATGTTACAGAATGTCTCTAGACCATGAAAAAAGCATCTAATCCCTCTTACCCATATTATCCAAAGGCACAGTCAACTGGACCATGAAATCACTACAGAATGAACAATAGCTTTCTTTAAAAAAAAATGAAAGATAAAACTATACCTAACACAGTATCAGAAAGTTTTTGCATAATGAGAAAATATATACACACTACAGGATTAGATGTGTGTACCAGAATTAAAAGCCAAACTTAATCTGTTTCTTGATGATGGTGATAAAAATAAAGATGAATTCAAGAAAGACATGAACGAAGAAGTGAAAGAATACTAAAAATCGTGGAGGTGGGGAAATGAAAGCAGCCTTGCAGATGTCAGCCCTTTCTAAAACAAAACCTGAAATTAGGAGAGAAATAAGAGGTTCGTGCCTTCAAGATGAAAATGTAAATCATAACATATCATAATCTAAGTTTATAGATAGTATTTCTGACATAATTTTTTGATTTGTTTAATGTCTACATAAATGTGCTCTAAGCAGATTAATATACTCTTTAAAAAAGTAGAAGAAACCAGAACAACTGATCTGGGCTGCTTGCTGCTTCTTCAGTAGGGGCAGCCAGGATTTGTGCACTAAGATTTTTCAAAGAAGGAAATTAATGTGAAAAATAAGTTGCATTCATGTGAGAAGGATCAGATTGTGGAGAAATAAGTAGAAATATGTGACATTAATGCAAGAAGAGAAGTGAATAGAATAAATGGCAGAATTCTTAATTAAGGTAATGCTTACAAACTCTTGAGAAAACTTATTTTGTTAAGATATATATCTAAATACATTTATTAACATGTAAATAAGATTCTGAGGGATCAACACTCTTATAATGTGAGAGGAATACATCACTCAATAGTCAAGCAAAACAATTATTATTATTTCTTAAAGAGCTTCTGAACATTCATTAGCATCAATGTTCATAAAGTTTAGTTTCTGTGCAAATAAAGAAAAAAATTATTCTAATCGTATTATCTGCCCACATGGTGGGCAGATAAAAACATCAGGTATTCCTAGTTGTTTATGAGTCATGTTTCCTTTACTAAAGAGCATCACACTTTTATTTAACCCATTTTTAGTGCAGCAATACATGCTGATACTGCTTTAAAACCTATGACAGCAAAGCATGATTAACTGTTGGGCATACTTTATGTTTAATGAGGAAAGCAGAAACTGACTCTAAGCCTTCATTAATGAAGAGAGTTTATAAAAAGGACACTGCTGTAAAGTGCTCTCAAGATGATGCTGTATCAAAATCCGTATACTAATGGGTAACTTCTACCCACAAATATGTTCGCTCTCCTTGCTGGAAAACATTTAGATACTCAGATTTTAGCAAAAGTCATGATATCAGCTGAACTAGTTTTACCTCCTCAAACAAAAGTAAAAATATGCTTCTCCTAATTTTCTGAGATGAGATTAAAGATTTTATGTTTACACTTGTAATTATTATTTATAAGGTGTTAGTCAGTCATGTCCGACTCTGTGACCCCATGGACTGTAGCCCACCAGGCTCCCCTGTCCATGGAATTTTTCAGGCAAGAATACTGGAGTGGGTGGCCATTTCCTCCTCCAGGGAATTTTCGCCACAAAGGGATTGAACCTGGGTCTCCTGCATTGCAGGTAGATTCTTTACCATCTGAGCCACCAGGGAAGCCCCACTTATAAAAGGCAAATATATAAAGATCTGAGATCTAAATCTGAATCTAACAGTTTGAACATGTTAAGGCTGACAAATGAGTTACTTCACTGAACCAAAAAATATTCATAACCTCACCTTATAGTTTTATGTGTATAGAGGTTGGCTATTTCTCATGAGGCAAGGTCAACCACTAATTTCTTTCAAAACAGAAAGATGTGCGGCCAATGTACAGATGAGTTTTATAATAAATTTCACATCTAACAATCCATCCCTCTTTTTTTCCATTATTTGGTTTATAACAGTGACTTCATACATAGTAATTATTTCCTAGTAACTATGGCAGTTGCATAAATGTATAACGTACTAGTAAAATACATTCAGCAAAATGTTTTGGACTGAAACAGCAACACTAGAAAAATAATATTACATTAAATGTTATTTTTGAAATGGTTAAAGAAATCAGGTCAGTTCATATTTCTTTTTGATCCACTAACGGTTCTATTACTTCATGAAAGTACTTTTTAAATTTTTTTAGTTATATGGAGGAAAAAACTAATAAGCATACAAAAAGAACTAAAGAGTGCTGAAATAAATTTCAGAAGGCACAATATTTTTAATATGGACCAAAAGACTGGATGGACCAAATATGGATGCCATTTATACTTTGTACATAAGATAGTTAAACACAGTATGAAACATTATCTCTATGAATTTTTATAAGGTCATACTCTACTTAGTAAAAAATCAAATAGTTTAAAATATCAGAAATGATGGCTAGATCAATATTCAGCAGTGTATCTCTCTAACATAATGAAATAAAAGATAGACATACCTTTAAAAAAATTATTTCTAATTTTAGATAGAGAAATCACTTACATCACTTCCTTATTCCTACGTGGCCCTTCAAATGGTCTAAATGGAAGTGATCCAGTAGCTGCATGGTAAAATGTTACCCCAATGCTCCAAAGATCCACAGTTGCTCCGTATTTCTTCTGATGATCTTTTCTTAGCACTGCTCTCTCATACATATCAGGATGCTTTAAAAAGAAGAGAAAAAGCTACTAACTTGTGTTCTATGAAATACATTACACACAAATGAGTATTCTGGAAATTCTATTTTCCTAATAATTTTACTTTCCCAATATGAAAAGACTATTTCACATCTTCCTCTCTCCCCTCAAACCTCCAATACCACCTCCTTCGACCCTCAGTTTTGATGACCTCACTTCATACCACAGTGAGAAAATGGAGGCAGAGATTAACTCTCCTTTCTATCTTTTACCAAAAGCCAACCTACCTGAATCTGTGTTCTGAACCAGTTACAATGGAACTGCTCTTATCAAAGGCTTAACTTTTCCCCTGTGCTGTACCAAGTTGCTTTGGTCATGTCTGACTCTGCACTCCCATGGACTGTAGCCCGCCAGGTTCCTCTGTGCAAGGGATTCTCCAATCAAGAATACTAGAGTGTGTTGCCATTTCCTTCTCCAGGGGATCTTCCTGACCCAGGGATTAAACCTGCATCTCTTATGTCTCTTTTACCAGCAGGCGGGTTCTCTACCACTAGCACCACATCTGTGCTGTGGGGCCCATCATATCATCTCATCAATTCTAGAAATCATTTCCTGAAATTACCCCTTTTATGCATCGTTTCCCCCCTTTTTATTGGCTCATTTCTTTCAGCTTGTACACATGCTTTCATATCTCTCATTAAAAAAACCCCTCAATTGACCTTACAACCTCTGGAGCTATCATCCAATTTTCTGCTTCCCTCCATAGCAAAACTCAAAACAGCCATCTACACTTATAACTGCCTTAATTTTTCATCTCCCATTCAGGCCTATGGCATTAAATGTAACCTATAACCTTTAATTTTCTAAACCATTTCTTGTCCTGAGTTCTGGATTCAGATAGCCTACTGTATTCTCAAATGTCTAAAAGGTAGCTTAAACTTAAGGTATCAAAAACAGAGTCCTGGTCTTCTGACTCAAACCTGTTTCCTTCTAATCTTTACCCTTTAAATAAACGGTACCATCGTCTACCCCATTGCTCATACCCAAAACGTATCAGGCAGCCTCAATTCCTTTCCCTCATATCTCACATGCAATCCATGTGAGCAAGTCATAAGGGCTCTGAGATGAAAACTAATTTTCTAGAATGAATTCAGAGGACTAGCCTGACTGGGTATGTTGGAGGATACAGAGACTCAGATAAGTAGTTGGTCTGATGTTCACCACATGGTCCTTAAGCACAGAAGACAGTATGATATAGTTGTGAAGAACAGATGGAATTTATAGGGCATGGCTTAGGAGCTTACAGATCCAGACAGAGATTCTTATGGACATTAAGCTCTGCAAAGGAAAGCCAGAGGTCATACATGCTTAACCTCCGTGACACTGTCTTTATGTAAATTACGTGCTGTAGCGTCAAGGTTTTTGGTAGATAAACCTGTAAGAGTGTACTCTGGACCAGAGCAGAGTCATCTCCCAAATGATTACACACTAAAACAACGCATTATGACACTGTGGTATATGGCAGTGGCCCAAGGGACTGGGAACCAGATAACACTGCTGGGAGGGTATCCCTACTGTAAATGCTGCAGTTTATGAATTCATCTCTAGAAGAGTCACAAGCTCTGGATTATTTTTGGGGGGATGGATGGGACTTTTTTGGGAAATACATTTTAATGAGAAATTAGAAGAGGTGACAAGCATGATGGGCTAAGACGTATGTCCAAACATGGCTACCAGATATACAGGGTCTGAGTGGTTTTGCTGATTCTGTGGCATAGTACATAAGGCATTATTGTCTAAAGAAACACAAGCTAGACCTCTGTCCTAGCAGAAGGTTCTTACTTTATCAATGGTGCTGTGAAGAGGCCAAGAGTACCTGGACATGCCTGATATCTTCAAAGAACATGAGGCTGCCAACCTGGGAAGAGCAGATACAGCAATTCTAGAAGGAGACAAAGCGGGACCTCCTCAAAAGGTGTACTAATATACCTCCTAAATAGTACAGCTGGAAGGCCTTCCCTAGGCTGAGAATGATTAGCTGAGAATGGCCTGATGCATGCTGGTCTGACATATCTTGGCCCACAGGCTCTGAATATGCTACTTGTATTTGCATAGGGATTAGTATTACAGTGCCCGAGCCCCTGCATCTGGGGCAGGAGCACAAGGACAAACCTACTCTAAGTTCTCAGGTTAAATTGGGTTGGCCAAAAAGTTCGTTTGAGTTTTCCTGCACTATCTTATGGAAAAACCCAAACAAACTTTTTGGGTAACTCAATATTAAGAAAGTCATCATATTAAAAACAGTAGAAGAAAAAAATGCTGGTGCTTCCTTTGGTCTTTAACACGGAAAAAGGAGAAGACTCAACACCTGGTCCGGGAATTCCAAAATGAGGACAGTTTTCATTTAAATAAAGATATATTTCTAGACTGCTGAGTTTCAGGCTGTGTGTGTCTCATATCATAACCGCTGGTGTAATCTATTAGAAAACAGAGTTGGAATAGACTTAAAAACTTAGGAAAATAGGAAAATAGACTACAGTAAAATTTCAGCCAAGAAAACAGCATGGACTTGGAAGTTTATTTATTCAGTGTTGTGTTCTTTCCATTTTACAAGTCTGTTAGTAGAGGAGGCTAAACTGTGGTCCCTGGAGACTCTGTGAGAGACGGACAGTCGGTAACAGGGATCACCCTCACAAAGGCTAGTACGGTATTGCCACTGTTTCTTTCGATCACCACAGTCACTGGGAAGGGCTACTGGAATTTAGTGGGCAGAGACCAGAGAGACATCCTGTTGAACATGAAACAGCTCTGAAAAACAAGCCTCTGACATCCTGCATGACTTTTGAATATCCTGCTAGATATTTGTGTAGCTAAGAAGTCTGTTTATAATGATCTCACTTCATTTTATATGTAAACAGTATATTTCTGAATATAAGTAAACAGTATGTTTGTAGCTATAGGAATGCAGTATACATATATCTACTTTGTTAAATTAGAAACTTTATCAGGAATTCTTCAGTGCTTTGGAAAATGATGTCAGTAACAACACAAGACTTATGATATAAGACTCACCAATTCAATATACAGGCTATCACTGCATGTGCACTGGAGGTAACATTATACACAGGTACAGGCATCTAATTATTTCAGTTGTTTGCTACTGAAACTGATAGGAAACTTTTGCATATTAAATATCTATGATTTTATTATATTTTCCTTTATATTATCATTAAGATACTATGCTCTTCCTTTAATTAGGTATGCTGGTTGATTATATTACCTAAGAAATTCATTTCAAGATACTGAAAAGAATATTGTAAAACATTTGTTATTAACAGAGGGTGATCATACAGGGTAGAAACCACTAGTCTGTATGCTCTGGTTGGTTTCTGCTTACTTCTCCAATTCTTATCACCTGCCTTTTCACTCACTAAGTCCAGCTATTTTGTCATCCATTCTGTTTCTCAAACATCCAAGGTCATCTCTGTTTTTAGGCCTTTGTAGTTGCTTGTAATGCTGCTTTTCCCCCAAATCTTTGCATGGCTTGCTTGTTTTCATCATTAAAGTATCAGTTGACTTAAGATTGAAAGAAGCTTTCCCCAGCTGTCCTTCTTCTGCTTTGTTACCTTATTGTCTTTCCAACACTTTAATTATCTGATTTTATCTTACTTACTTGTCTACTGTCCTTACTAGATTGTAGGTTCCACAGGAGCAGAAATCATGTACTTCTGGTACACCACAGAAGTTTCAATTCCTACAACAATGCTTGGTACATAAATAGCTGTTGGATGAATATAATCCATTTTTAGGTGGGTTTTTTTTTTTTTTCTGGCCACATTGCAGAGCAGGATCTTAATTCCCCAACTAGGAACTAAACCTGTGCCCCTGCACTCTAAGTGTGAAGTCTTAACCACTAGACTGTCAGAGAAATCCCCATTTTTAAGTACTCTTAATAAAAGATTATCAAAATACAACTACGGATTAATCAGTGGTTACATACTGATAGAACAAGTTAAGACACCTTAATTCATGCCAGGGCTAGAACAATCTGAATAAAGCTATAGGGGCATCTTGACTTAATTGAAATTATAAAATTACAATTACAGAATCCAACTGGAAAAAAAGTCACAGAATCTAAGACTTTTAAAATAAAACTCAGAGCCATAATCAATTAGTGACAGGTATATATTATAAACTTTCTGAATACATGTTAAATGTACTTATTTTTAAGTGTCTTTCTTAAGTGTCTCAAATGTTTACCAACTTCACACAAACACATCTACATAAACTGTTTCAACCATAGAGCTTTTCTAGTTTTCTAGTATTTCAAGTTAGATCTCTTAGAGGCATTTCATTTTTTGTGTGTGTTTCTAACAATGGTTCTTTTCATCTTTCAGTAGCTAGTCTCCCAGAAGAGAGTCTTTTGCTTCAGAATTATAATGAAGTTTGCTCTACAGGGAACAGTATTATAACAAGCTTGTAATATATTAACTGCTTTGATCCAAATAAGGAAGCCTTTACTAGCCAGATGCTTTTGGAGTGTACAAATAGTTCTTTCTTTTAACACAGGTGCATAATGTTAGTAAAATTTTTTAAGAGTATTATAAAACTTACAAGAATCTTTTTTAACAGAAAGCAACATCCTTAGAAACCAATATCTAATTCCACATTACATACCATATTCATTAGAATAGAAAATTTAATTTCTGCCATAAGAGTTAAGACATTTTATAGAGTGATCTGGTTGATCAACTACCCATATTTACAATATATCCAGCTTCTTAAAAATAAAATTATTAGTGACGCATGACTTACCAAATATTCTTCTGTGCCATACAGAGAAACAAACTGCTCATCATCTTCTAATTCTCTAGCTGCACCAAAATCTGTGAGTTTGTACACAGACTGCCCATCTTCCCCTATCACACGCATGATGTTTCCTGGCTTGATATCACGGTGAACTATGCCATTCTCTCGGAGATGATTCATTCCACCCACTTCAACAATAAATATAAAACAAAGTAAATCATAAGTAGCTATGTGTGTGTGCATCAAGTTCACTAACGAACACTAATTCATTCTTATTCACTCAATGCAAATTTTTACATATGTTGGTCCAAAGTCATTTTAATCAAAGAAGTAATAGATTATACTTAGATTTTGTATTTCATGTTTGAGTAATGAGAAATTTTAGAAGGACAGGGATCAACATGGTCTAAGGAAGAGTCCAGTCTCTCTTAAATACTGTCAAGAAAATGGAACACAATGATCTTAAGCCTATGACTTCCTGAATTACTTTTTGTTATATACCTGTGGGCCATCTACCTAAACCCAAGAATACAGATTCCCAAGAAAAATAATCTTTCACCATAATTTAAATTTTTACCTTGGGGAATAAAATTCCACAAAACAGTAAACTGGACCCAATACATAATATAGTAAAAAAAAAATTAATAGAAATTGATGAAATTAAGCTGTTAGGGCTAACTGACATGCAATGTCATAGAATGATAGTCTGAACCATTTGTTTGACAGCTGGTAGATGAATGTCCAAGCATGACGTATGTTTAAAGATATCAACATTCAATTATGGAAACTCAGGACTACCAGTATACTTAGGAAGGAATCAATTATCTACCTCTTCTATTTCTTCTACCCTCACCTAAGTAGTCTCCACTGCTTCCAGTATCAATTTCAAGAATTCCCACTAACCTCACACTTTCTAACACTGGGCTTTTCCTATTCTTCAAATATTAATTCATTTCTTTCCAAGAATATATTATTCTCCGTGGCTGCCATATTCTTTTTTTTTTGTCTTTAATAACAGGTTTATTGAGATAAAATTCACATATCATAAAGTTCATTTTTTAAAAGTATACAATTTGGTAGTTTTTAGTATAGAGCTACAGAGTATACAGACCATCACCACCAATTTCAGAACATTTCCATTATGCAAAAAGAAGCCCCACATCTTTTAGCAGTCACTCCTTGACTCTACTCTCCTCTAAAGGCCTTGATCACCATTTCTCTGTTTCCGTCTCTACGGATCCGCCTATTCTGAACATTTCACATAAATGAAATCCTACAAATACTGTTGCCTTTTGTGTCTAGTGTTTTTCACTAAGCATAATTTTTCAAGGTGCATCCATGTTACAGCATCAACCATTACTTCATTCTTGTTACAAACAAATAATACTCCACTGTACGCAGTCCATTTATTTATTCACCAGTTGGTGAATTCTGGCCTTCCTTTTTTTGTTGTTGCTATTATTATAAATACTGGTATACAAGTTTTTGTGTGGAAATATTTTAAATTCTTTTAAATAAATACCTAGTAATGGAATTGATAAGTCATATTAGTAATTGTTTAACTTTTTGAAGAACTACTGTGCAAAGTCTACTGTGCAAAGTGCCTGCACTTTTTTTCACAATACCACGAACAGTATATGACGGTTTCAATTTCCCTACATCCTTACCAACGCTTGTTTTGTTTAGCCATCCTAGTGGGTATGTAGTGGCATCTCTTTACGGTTTGGATGTGCATTTCCCTAATGACTAATGATGTTTTTATATATTTGTTGGCCACCTGCATATCTTCTTTGGAGAAATGTCTACCAAATTCTTTACCAATTTTTAAATTGGGTTGTCTCTTTATTGTTGACTTGCTGGGATAAAAATTCCTTATCAGACATCTGATCTGCAAATATTTTCTCTCATTCTATGAGCTGTCTTTTTACTTGATGCTGTCCTTTGGACACACAAAAGTTAACATTGATGAAATTTATCTATTTATTTCTTATTGTACTTGTGCTTTTGATATCATATCTAAGAAAGCACTCCATAAAGGTCTTTAGCTTTGAATGCAAGAAATTTTTAAAAATTCTTATGTCATCAAATTATATTTACACACATATATAATCATATAAATAAATAAACATACCCACATCTCGCAAAACAATTAGAAACTCAGATTCTGGTAGTCCATAGGCATTAGATGGTTCTTCTAAAACAGTGTACAAACTCCCACATGGACAAAATTCCATAATAAGTACTTTATGTCTTGTTGTTGTCTGGAAAAAAAAAATCACTGATTGGGACTCAGTTGAAAAAATTAATTTTCAATATATGCCAATACTCATCTGATTTCATTTAAAAGTTGGATTTGCTATAATAATGAAGGTACTTTGAATTGCTTTTTACCTATGGTTTGTTAAATATTTGTTGACTGTACAGATGAGAGTTAACACTTTCCAAAATTAATGTTAAAATTGTATTTATCTTTAAAGACAAACCACAGTAAAAGCTGGCTAAATCTAATTAGAAAGTCACTGCTACAATGTTATAATGGATCTTTCAGAATTGTTTAATTTCTAATACATAATAGCACATTTAAGATATTAGTTTCTGTAATGAATCTTTTAAAACAATGAATTCTTCTTGTGACACTTTCACTACTTTTAGTATGAATGGAGTTTTAGCTTTTTTTGGCAGTACAGTGTGGCATATGGGATCTTAGTTTCCGGATCAGGGATTCAACCTGTGCCCCAAGCAGTGGAAGCCCAGAGCCCTAACCACTGGACTGCCAAAGAGTTCCCCGAGTTTTAGCCTTAAAAACAAATAGGTAGCAGAATAATTGAGTGGTCCTCTTGGAGCAAAGTTCTAGTCAGCTCATAGGAATCTGAGCTGCTGATCTGTTCTAAAACATGATTTTAATGTACCATTGATTATAAGATACACCATCAATTTAACAATAGCTTTATAGAGGAAAAAAAGAAGTATTACCAAATTACAAATACACATTGATTATAACATAATGCCCATTTCAGAAACTCGAAAATGTGAATGAGTCTTAAATACAGTAGTCATTATCATTTTCACTCTTTCTTCCTTTTATAATTTTTTCTATATATGCCCAAAATAAATCTATAAAATATTTTAAAAACTTTACTATTGACTAGTATGAAAGAAATAATTTTAAAAGAAAAAAGCTGTTGTTTTTAAATAATGAAATAACTGAGTTTTGAGGAGTTGAAAATTTGAGAAATACTTCTAATTTCATCACTGAGATAATTATGTTTATATTTGGTGTGTTTCCCTTCAGTCTTTTTTCTATGTAATGAATCACATTATAGACACGTAACACTTTTGTATACCATACTGTATTTATCAAGATCATACTGCATATATATTTTTAATACTGATTTTCTCACAAAACATTATATATAAGCATGCTCCCAGGTACCTGAAATTTTGTTAAATATTTCTTTTTATTACTGCTTAACCACTGTGCAGTACAGAATTAATTTTAGCCAGAGAGGTCCAGCGCTTGCCCTAGGCTACTGGGAGCTGATTCAATAGGCTTCTAGAATGTCCTATCTGCTAAAAGTGTCTCTGTCTGGGGGCTTTGGCCACGTGACAGTCTAAAAATGTGATTTATGATAGGGATTTATGTCTGCACTTCCATTTCAACTTCTGGAGGCTGAAGTATTAGCCAGAATCCACAGGAAGGGCTGGAGATTAAAGTCCAGCCATGCAGACAGTATGTGATTGAGCCTCAGTAAAAACTTTGCACACCAAAGGCTTGGGTGAGCTTACAGGGTTGACAATACTCTGTGCGTACTGTCATATCATACATCAATGCCAGGAGGATAATGTATCCTTGTGGAAAGGAAGATTCATGTCTGGAACCCTCCTATATTCTGTTTCTATGGCCCTATGGATCTCTTCCTTTGGCTAGTTCTAATTTATATCCTTTTGCTTTGCTAAGGTACTAAATTGTAAGTAGAGTTGACCCCTGAACAAAGCAGGGGTCAGGGGTCCTGACCTTCTACATGTAACTTTACAGTCAACCCCCTGTATTTGTGGTTCCATATCTGCAGATTCAAACAATCTCAGATTGTGTAGTACTGTAGTACATATTTAGTGGAAAAAAAATTCACATTATTATTGGTAGACCCGTGCAGTTTAAACCTGTGCAGTTCAAGGGTCGACTGTATAGTGCCTCCCTAAGTTCTGTGAGTCATTTAACATTCTAGCAAATTATCAAATTAGAGGGCAGTCATGGGAAGCCCCAAATTTGTAGCCAGCTGGTCTTAAGGAAAGATGGCCCTGGGGACTCCTGAACTTGCAGCTCGTGTCTGAATGAGCAGTCTGGTGGGGACTTCTCTGACTGCACAGTTTGCCAAACTCCTCTGCGGCTCATGTAAGAAGTCTTGAACAGACTTGGCAGTCCAGAGGACTATGCTTTTAATCTTCAGTATAGCTAACTCTGGGTTTATTTAACCATTCTTTATTATAAACAGAACAGCAATGAACATTTTTGTGCATAAAATTATAGCCTACATTTCTGATTACTTTCTAAGAAGTAATCACTAAAAATGAAATCACTGATATAAGGAGTATAAACTGTCAAATTGTTTTTCAAAAGGTGTGACTTGATTACCCATGATAATGAGATTTCGATTTTTCTAACGACATTTTTATTTTCACTGTTTCCCACTAAACCAATTCTGTCTTTGACAACTGGATTCATGTATCACTCTCTGGATTCCAAAGACTTTTATTCTTTATAAAGCCTTCCTTGCATTGTTTGAGTTTCTCTTTATGTAATTATGTCAAATTAACTTCATTTAGCTTTTGCTTTTAGTAATACTACTGGTAACCACATTGTATATTCTTTTATTACTTATACTACTTTTTCTAATTCCATGAGACTTTTCATTGTTATATTCCATTCCATTCCAACAATTTCCATTGTTATATCTGTTTTTGTGAATAAATATTTGATTGTATGAGCCTTAATTTTCAGCATCAAAAAACCCACTCTTTGTAAAACAATTTTTATGTTAGATTATTCCTCCTGAATTGTATTAACAACAATAAACATGACAGGATTAACTAAAGCTTGATGACTTACCTCCTCTTCAATAGCAAATAATTTGACAATGTTTTTGTGATTCAGTTTTTTTAACACTTCAAATTCTCTCATTTGAACATCCACTGGACGAAGGAAGCTTATGTTATTAAATACTTTGATAGCAAATAAGTCACCAGTTTTCTAAGAAAAGGAGAAAAAGCTTTTATTTACTTATAATATAAAGAAAATTAAAAAGGTAGCATTAGAACTAGATACTGCAATTTATCTTTTTTGTAGAACACACTGTATATTTTTAAGCACTGGTAGTTTGTACTAGAACTCCTGACCTTTTCTTAAAAAAGCTAAAATACATCAATCAACTGCTCAATATTTATTTCAAATTGTATGCTTTGGAATGTAAAAAGGCTATTTTCTTTCATATTATAAATAAGGCTTCCATTGTGATACATGTGGCAAAGACAGTCAACAGTACTAAAGGTGAACATGTATTTTGAATGAGAAACAGAAAGTGAAACTCACAAGGTTTTTCTGGGAACTAATAATTTTAAACTAATCAAAGCAGGAAGAGAAAGATTAAAGATTATATTCCACATATGAAATTTTTGGTAAGAATCTCAAAGTACGGCAAGTAACTTTTAAGATTCCCTAGCTGGATCAAATGTGTACGTATGTGCATGTGGAAGTAGAGGAGTGAAAAGAGTAAGGTTAAAGCAGACCCTTCTTGTTGGATTGCAGCATGGCTGCTGCTGGGAACTTTCTGCAACTTTACCTAGATGACTAGGGCAGGCTGCTGCTTCCCATATCATTTCTAAAGGATCAAAGACATTTCCTTTCCTCCCCCAAAGTAGCTGCAGTAGCCCAGCTCTCCCTCTCTCAGGGCGCACTGAAGTACATCAAACACAGAATTACAAAGCACAACCGAAATTGGGAAGGCGTCTTAGAAGTATAAAACACATACTTCATTCCAGGTAAACCTCACATTCTTATGTTCTTCACAGAATTAACCTTAAAGGCTCTCCTGCAGACCCTCTCACCTCTTTCCAATCACTCAGGCCAGATTCTCTGAGTTTATCCTTACTTTTCCCACAACCCAAGGCTGAACCTGCCTGGAGTTAGTGGAAAACTCGTTTCCTCTACAAGCTTGGGGTTAAAATATGCCTTACACAAAGCCTTCTCACAGCTCTCTGTCTTTTGAGCACCCTGTGCTTTCCACTTTTCCTGCTTTGAAGCCATCTCTACAGCTTCTCACACAGACTAACCACCTACTACAGCTCGTTACCCTCCTCCCCTCACCTTAGAATTTCATGATCATCTTCTTAAGACCATTAAGCTGTCTCACAAACTCAGTCTTAAGTGCACTCTGTGGAGACCATCATCTCCGTGATGAGATCACTCTTTCCTTTCTCCCGTGCTCCCTCCACACCAAATACACATATATTCTTTCCAGGGGGAAAAGACCCACTGACTTTTCAGACAGAAAGAAAATGGAACAATCTAACCAAGGCTCCATCATAATGTTTACCATTTGATCAGCAAGGATAAGAACACTGTCAAATCTATTACCACCCAACAGAGAGATTTTTCTTGAGGACATGTGTCTTAAACTTAGTCTGAAATTAGGAGAATCTTAAGAGAAGAGCAAGCAGGGGAAATAACACAATGCTGCAATGTATCCACTGTGACCAAGGCCAATATTTTCCACTCTTCTGTGGTCTACAACATACCTGTGAGTTCACTGATACAAGTGTCAGCGTGTCCCAGTTTCCCTCTATTCAACTGCACAGTCACCTATCAGTCACTGTCCTTAAGTCAAAGCACTACGAATAATATTTAGAGATTCACGAGTACAAATATATATAACGTGCAGGTCAACATGTCCTTCCTACAGCTCTCCCCACTTTAACTTCACCTAGTTTCCACACACATATGCACCCATCTACAAACAGTAGCAGCTCCAGGCAACTTAATGAAAAAGAGAAAAATTAAGTAGGTAGTAAACTTTGTATGGGCCTCCCTGGTAGCTTAGACAATAAAGAATCTGCCTGCAATGCAGGAGACCTGGGTTAGACCCTCTGGATTGGGAAGATTCCCTGGAGAAGGGAATGGCTACCTTCTCCAGTATTCTTGCCTGGAAAATCCCAAGGACAGAGGAGCCTGGAGAGCTATAGTCCAATGGATCACAAAGAGTTGAACACGACCAAGCAACTAACACTTTCACTTCCACATTTTGTATAGGGCATCCTGGTGGCTCCATGGTAAAGAATCCACCTGCCAATGCAGGTGACATGAGTTCAATCCTTGGATTGGGAAGATACCCTGGAGAAGGAAATGGCAACCCATTCCAATGTTCTTGTCTAGGAAACCTCACGGACAAAGGAGCTTGGTAGGTTATAGTTCATGAGATCATAAACAGTTGGACATGACTTAGCAACTAATCAGTAACAAATACTTTGAATAACAAATAGTAAACTTAGGGATCTGTTCACTCCCAGCAATAACATAAAAAGGATTTCAGTTCAGTTCAGTCCAGTCGCTCAGTTGTGTCCAACTCTCTGCGATCCCATAAACCACAGCACGTCAGGCCTCCCTGTCCATCACCAACTCCCGGAGTTTACCCAAATTCATGTCCATTGAGTTGGTGATGCCATCCAACCATCTCATCCTCTGTCATCCCCTTCTCCTGCCTTCAATCTTTCCCAGCATCAGGGTCTTTTCAAATGAGTCAGCTCTTCGCATCACGTGGCCAAAGTATTGGAGTTTCAGCTTCAACATCAGTCCTTCCAATGAATATTCAGGACCGATTTCCCTTAAGATGGACTGGTTGGATCTCCTTGCAGTCTAAGGGACTCTCAAGAGTCTTCTCCAACACCACAGTTCAAAAGCATCAATTCTTTGGCGCTTAGCTCTATTTATAGTCCAACTCTCACATCCATACATGACTACTGGAAACACCATAGCCTTGACTAGATGGAACCTTTGTTGACAAAGTAATGTCTCTGCTTTTTAATATGTTATCTAGGTCAGTCATAACTTTCAAGGAGTAAGCATCTTTTAATTTCATGGCTGCAGTCACCATCTGCAGTGATTTTGGAGCCCAAAAAATAAAGTCAGCCACTGTTTCTACTGTTTCCCCATCTATCTGCCATGAAGGGATGGGACCAGATGCCGTGATCTTAGTTTTCTGAATGTTGAGCTTTAAGCCAACTTTTTGACTCTCCTCTTTCACTTTCATCAAGAGGCTCTTTAGTTCTTCTTCACTTTCTGCCATAAGGGTGGTGTCATCTGCATATCTGAGGTTATTGATATTTCTCCCGGCAATCTTGATTCCAGCTTGCGCTTCTTCCAGCCCAGTGTTTCTCATGATGTACTCTGCATATAAGTTAAATAAGCAGAGTGACAATATACAGCCTCGACGTACTCCTTTTCCTATTTGGAACCAGTCTGTTGTTTCATGTCCAGTTCTAACTGTTGCTTCCTGACCTGCATACAGGTTTCTCAAGAGGCAGGTCAGGTGGTCTGGTATTCCCATCTCCTTCCGAATTTTCCACAGTTTATTATGATCCACACAGTCAAAGGCTTTGGCATAGTCAATAAAGCATAAATGGATGTTTTTCTGCAACTCTTTTGCTTTTTTTGATGATCCAGTGAATGTTGGCAATTTGATCTCTGGTTCCTCTGCCTTTTCTAAAACCAGCTTGAACATCTGAAAGTTCATGGTTCAAGTACTGTTGAAGCCTGGCTTGGAGAATTTTGAGCAGTTCTTTACTAGTGTGTGAGATGAGTGCAAGTGTGTGGTAGTTTGAGCATTGTTTGGCATTGCCTTTTCTTGGGATTGGAATGAAAACTGACCTTTTCCAGTCAGTTTTAGCTAAAAAGGGTTTAGCTAAAACAATTAAAGATCCTTAAACAAGCAGTAATTAAGGGCAAGCAGGATTTTGGGGGTATAGTCCTAAACCCTTAAAACCAATGTCACTGACAACAAATATGGTTTCTCAAAACACATTATGAATACTAAACTAGATGCTGGCAATATTATTAAGTCAATTCTTATGCCTCTCAAATCCTTATTTGAGGTTTTTGAACTCTACTGGATAAAGAACATTTTTACTTCCTTTGAAGAACTACTTCAGGTCGTGTTAGAGTAGTCTACTATAGTTTGTCCTCATTCATTCATTTATTCTTTCAGTCATTAAGCATTTATACCACCTACTAAATGTAAGTACTATCATGATGGACACTGGATATCCAAGCAAGGAAAGACACTAATAAATAGAGATATTTACTAGCCTCAGCCACTTTAAATATGCCTCCCTCAGTTCCTATCACTATTGACCATCTGTCACTCCTTCAGTTTCTAATTTATGTTCCTTCAAATGCCACCTTGCTACTAAAACCCAAAACTCTTCATGCACAGGATCTGTACTTAATCTGTGGCTAAAATCACTAGGTCCACTCAAAGTATTTGACATATACCAGGTGATTACTAAAGTCTAAGTTAATTTGGGTCACAGGAAGACAGAGGGTCAGATGTGTCTCATTGCTAAATTCAGTGCTGCCACCCATTTTCTCTTCTTGGCACACTGAACAAAACAAAAACAATTTCTAGGACAGGAATATCCAAGGCTGATCACTACAAATTAGATCAAGGACTGGAACCTGTGGATAATTCTAAAAATTGGAGGTGAAAATAAAGCTAAAAACTGTACGGCACTTCTGATTCACTCCCTAAGAGCCACAGAGGAAAAAGTACTCCTCTGCGAACACTTATTTCATTGTCACAGACAGAACTGACTGGTGGTCTCAAGGCTACAGAAAAATATATAGAAACTCTTCCTTCCTAAAGTGTTTTGAGCTCCTGGGCTGAATTCTTAGTGCTGAAAAACTAGTGGATGATTATTTGCATCATAAAAGGATGTTTTTATTCTATTACTTTCCCAGCTTCCTTCCTAGAACAGAAATTTTAATGATTTTAAATTTCTTCATTTTAAATGACTTTAATTATCTTTCATTTCATCCTCCAGTATAGAAACTGACAGAGTCCTTTTGGTTCCTGAATTGCCTCTGGAATTAGCCCTTTTATTCTATTCTCACTTGAACTAACAAGTTCTAATTACCTCATACCAGGATATAGCCTTTGAAACCTGGGCTCCTTGTTGATAACTTTACAACAATTCACTTTATACCAATCTACTCCACAGAACGCTGGTTTACTTTGGGGCAGGAAGTCTTAGTACAGCACAGCAGAATCATCTGTAGGTTTCCCTCAAAAGTTCCCATCTGCTTCTTACCACACCTCCCTCTACTGTCTCCTACCCCAATTCACCGCGGCACTGAACTCTGTCAGTGAGATCACTCTCAACCGCAGGAGGACCACGTGGAGGAAAGAACCGAAAGGCAAACACTAATTTTCCCTAGTTCCTTTTTTCATACAACATTCTGTTTTTCTCCATTCCCCAGCACATGACCTCTGCCACCACTAGGTAGGTAACACTGCCTCTGACACAAGCAATAGCTTAAATAACCACAAAAACACATACTCTCTTTAGACAAAATAATCAAACCCACCAAGTGTAAGCGTGCATTTCAGAAAACTACACATACAGTGCTTTCACATAATTCTCCATACCAACCTTATGTCTTCCACGAAAGACATTTGCGGTAGCTCCTTGGCCTAAAATATCAGATAAAAGCCACAGATGATTAGAAGTGCTCTGCATCTCGGCGTGGTCAGGCAATCCTCCTGTTATACTGAGAGGAAAAAAAAAATTGCATGCTTGTTTTAAGGGAATAATAACATTTAAGAAACAAATGTTAGCTGCTTTTAGTCTCAAGAAAGAGCACCTATAATTTACTGCTAAATTGAAGTGCATCAATAGTCCGATAAGAATCTAACTTTTCAGCAATATTAAAGGCTAAAATGCTGCGTGAGCTCTGAAAAAGCTTTAACCAATGACATCTTACATATTCAGTTTAATTTACTTATTCACAGGGCTGAAAAAAAATCTATTTTCCTTCTAATTTTTTCTGTCAATGAAAGTAATATTTACCTCCTTAAAATGTTTTGAAAGATTAATGCATCATATTTTAAAGTGTTTTAAATAAAATAAGGTAAAATACAACAGAAATGCAGAGAAAAAAAACTGTAAACAAAAACAATTGTTGCCACTACATAACACTTAACCTAATTTAAAATTTCATCTACCCAGAGCCTGACAACCAGGATTCAAAGGAGACCTTTCAGCCACAGATTCTGAAATTAACTTAAGAATAATTTTTCCAACCACCAAATATATAAACACACACATACTGAGTGTATATTAACAAGTCTTAAAAAATAAGCAGGGGAGACTACGCAGGATTAGAAGCAAGAAGTATATGGAAAAATCGCTGTACCTTTTGCTCAATTTTGCAGTGAACTTAAAACTACTCTAAAAAAATAAAGTCTATTAAAAAAAAAACAAAACGCCATACCCCTACACTTGTCCCTCAATATTGTAAAGCTGTGTATCTATAAAGGTATTGTAAATATTTGTGCTTCATGATGGAGTAAAAATGAGGTATGCTAAATAGCAGAAACACTTGTTCCACCATGCCAACCTAAACCTGACGTAATGTCACATTTAATCTTAACATCCTTTCACAGTAAGCTAGAAATTGATATTCAGGAATGAATTAATGAATGCCAATATTCCAAGTGGGGTTAAGAATACAAAGAATAGGCAGGGTCCAAACTTCAACAATCTTTGATATATAAGATATATGAATATAATTTTACCCCCATCTGATTCAGATAAATAATTTTATATACAGCAATTTATGGAAAATAAGCAGTAAAAATAAGATTGTTTTCAAAATATGAAATACACATTTATCAGCTACTGATATAATAAAATTCTCAAATATCTTTTCAATAGTATCTTCAAGTGTTTCTCAAGAATGAAAAACTTCCCTAATTAATGTAACTTTGCTGCTTGAGCTAACTATAACTGACAAATAATATCATTAGGTACCTATGTACATCCAATGGGTAATATAAAACACACTGATCAGCTAAGATACAGTGCTCTCTATATGCAGATATTAAACTACGGTGTCACAATGGTTGGGGAAATGCCTTTTCAAACTATCTACCAATTACCCCACAACAACAGCATGCTAAAACATGACTCAGCACATCTAGAAGGTGCTTGCTATATAAATCTTACCAAAATTGTGACACAACATAAGCAGGCATTCAACAAGTACGAGATTGCTGATCCTACCGTAAGTCTACTTCCTTATACCGTCCAAAATAAGTTACCATGTGTCCATAGATGAAAACCGGCTTGGTGACGCCGCAGATGGACAAAGTTCCAGGATTTCCAAACTCTACTGCTACGTGAATCATTTATTAAACATAACATAACATTCAGCGTTCTACAGCGAAAAAAGCCGGGCTTCGGCTACCCACTAACAATTACTGGGGAGAACTTGTTTTGAGGACACCTACTGAAAACACCTGGGAAACGGACTGGAAAATACACTCGTAAGCCATCTCCCAGAGGAAACGTCTGGGAATTCGCATTACATGCATGTACACTAAAAACGTCTTCGGCTTCTAGCTTCCTGTGAGCCAAACCCCCGCTGTTTTCATTAAAACCCTCATGACAAGTCGTCTTAATCGTCTGAAAAATCAAACGATCGCGTCCACGCTCGGAAAGACGGGAGAAGGCAGCCAGTCTAAGTCCGAGGGAAAGGGGCATCGATGCCCCTGCCCGGGCGGCCAGGCCCCAACCCCAGGAGCGGATACATCCTCTTTCTCGGTGCCCAACGACACCAGACCCGGGAGGGCCCGGGTCAAAGGGCCGGCCGCGGGGCGAGGAGTCCAGACGCGGCGGACCGGCCCGGGCGACCCTTCCCGCCGGCTTCGCACGCCCCGGACGCCCGGGAGGCGGCGTCCGCCCAGCCAGGGTCGGGGAGGGCTCGGCCTCGGTCCCGTTGCGCTCCTCGGGTGGCCCGCCCCGCCTGCGCCCTGACTCAGCACCCCCGCTTCCCACGGGGGCGGTATTGCTTCTCGCGGGCCGTGCCTGGCTCCGCAGCCCGGGCCCCCCCGCGTCTGCAGCCCCTCCGCCCGAGCCGTCCCGCCTTACCTCGCCCGGTCGCCGCCGCTCCCCCGCCAGCGGGCTCCCGCGGCCTCCCTGCGCCTCAGGCCACTTCCGGCTTCGCAAGCCCTGGACAGAGGCCACGTGACCGACGGCCGGCGCCCGGGCGCGCGTGCGCAGTCCCGCCGGGCCGGCCCGGGCCTCGGCCTCCGTCGCCGAGGCGGCTCGCGCGGCTGGCTCCGCGGTTTTCCGTGATAAGGAGCCAGGAGGCTGGGTGGGTGTCTCAGTCCGGCCCAGTCCACATCCACCGCCTGACTCCCACTTACTCTGAGGGTAAAGCCGGAGAGCCCTGCGCAGTGAGCGCAAGAATTCAGATTCCCACGCCGCAGATTCCGCCGCGGCCCCCAGTGCAGTGATAGTGGGGCAGACAGATACGGACCGATGATTACAAACATGTAATAATCACAGCTGTGCAGAATATTGACGCGTGCGGGGCCATCGCTGCAGGGATAGATTTTAAAGACCACGTTGGCTGCAGGGGAGCCAGATTATCGAATGTAGATAAGCTCATTTAACTCCCTCTTTTTAGATGGTATTTTGGGCTTCCCTGGTGGCTCAGATGGTCAAGTGTCTGCCTGCAACGCGGAAGACCCAGGTTCGATCCCTGGATCTCTAGGAAGATCTTTGAATCTTCACTCCGGTACTCTTGCTTTGGAAAATGACAATATTGGAGAATCTAGGGAATAAAATCAGGTCACGTGCAATATTTGTGTCTCTGAGAGCTCAAGCCGCTATTCCCTAGAGATCCCTCTGGCCCACTGACAGCACTGCAACCTTTCTCAGCACTAGAGGCTAAAGAGACTTCTGCTGCTGAGGGGAAAATTCCGGAGGGAAGGAGGAGGAAGGCTGGAGTCCTTCCTAGGTGAGATCTACAGGAGCCAGGAGTGAAACAAGGAAACTGGCAGAGTGGTTTATGAGCAGAGGCTTTTGAATGGAGCTGACCTGAATTGCAGTCCCTTTGCTAAATACTGACGTGCTGCGGTTTATAGGGTTGCAGAGTCGGACTGAACTACTGAACTGACTTTAGACCATTTGTTTTTTAACCTAAGCCTGTTTTTTAAGGCTTCCGTGGTAGCTCAGAAGGTAAAGAATCTGCCCGCAATGCGATAGACCTGGGTTGGATCCCTTGGTGGGGAAGACCCCCTGGAGAAGGAAATGGCACCTCACTCCAGTATTCTTGGCTGGGAAAATCCCATGGACAGAAGTACCTGTCTGGCTACAGTCCATGGAGTCGCAGAGAGTTGGACACGATTCAGTAACTAACACTTAAGTCCTTAAGCCTGTTTTATTATATATCATAGGTACAAAACGGAGATAACAAAAGTCCGTTATAATGTTACAAAGGAATTTACATTATTAAACTTTTAAACAATGTTTAATGATGGAATCATTCCAACAACGGTCTATTCACTGCTTACAAGTCCCACTAATTTTAGTTCACCCCTATCTAATGCCAAGGAGAAGGCCTTGAGTCCAAGTTCCTTACAACAGTATAACCTACATCTCAAAGTTGAATGGGAGAAAATGTTACTAGCTGAAGGCCTTGATTCAAAATGTTTACTGCATTGAGGAACACTGAAATACTTTTTCTGGAAGATCAAGCTGTTTGTGAAGCATTTAATGTCAGTATTTAAATAAACTGTTAGGCCCAGAACTATACCAGGCCTCATAAAACCTGTAGTTCCATAGTTAAGACACAAATCCCTGCCTTTTTGCCTCAGTGAAGCTTTGTTGAGATTCACCCTTGAGACAGTTATTGGAGTGTTTGCTTTTGGAGACTGTTACACAATACAGGTAAGGCAATTCATGATGAAACAATTTCCTAATTGCCATGGCACCCCCTAAGTGAGGTGCTCTAGACAACTTCAAAGAAGGAAGGTGTGAACTATTACACATGATTAGATAACATGTTTTAATCTCTATTATAGATTCTTAATGCGCCTATTTTGATTTCTCTTAGCTCTGAACACTTGTGAATCTTCTGAAGGGCTTTAAAGAGCCAGGAAGGAAGAAGGAGGTGTCACCTTTACATATATGGAATAAACAGTACAGTAACAAAGGCTATTGGGGGCTTCCCAGGTGGCTCAGTGGTAAACAATCTGCCTGCCAAGCAGGAGGCTTGGGTTTGACCCCTAGGTCAGGAAGATCCTCTGGAAGAGAAAATGGCCACTGACTCCAGTATTCTTGCCTGGAATATCCCATGGACAAAGAAGCCTAGCAGGTTACAAGAGTATATAAAAGAGCATGGGGTCAGAAGAGTCAGACACCACCTAGTGACGAAACAAGTTATTATCAATAAACAGATGCTGCAGTAAGCTTTTTTCATGTTTAACTTACTGAATTACTAGTTATAAAGTAGTTACCATTATTTCTCCAGTTTTACAGATGGGTAAACTGGGGCAGAGAGAACTTATCTAACTTGTCAAGGGTTCTAAAACCAATTACTGGCACAACTGCTATCTGAACCTACTGAAGCTGGATCCCGAGCCTGTCTAATGTCTTAACTACGATGCTATGCAATTCAGTATGCTCTGAACAATCAGTTCAAAGATCATGGCAATATATGCAATGATCTCTCCCACTGTAGGGGAACTTGTCAAAGGAACAATAGCTCTCACTCATCTATTTTTAAAATCATTTTTATTGAAGTACAGTCATCCCTTAGTATCCACAGGGGATTGGCTCCAGGACCCCCAGACACCAAAATCCTTGGATGCTCATTTCTTATATAAAATAGCATAGTATTTGCATGTGATCCATGCACATCCTCCCACATACTTTAAATTATCTCTAGAATACTTACAATACCTAGTACAATGTAAATGCTATAGAAATAGTTCTCAAGTACAGTAAATTCAAGTTTTGCTTTTTGAAACCTTCTGGAAATTGTTTTCCAAGTATTTTTGATCTAAGATTGGTTGAATCCATGGATGTGGAATCTGCACATACAGAGGGCTGACTGTATAATATATATCTCATTGATCTATTTTTACAATTAACTGTTAACTTAGTTTAGCACCTTTATTCTATGATGTTAGGAAAATGTTTAAAATTGTTTCTGGAATTAACCCCAGGAGAATATTTATGTAAAATTCAGGATATAATTTTAGGGAATTTAGAAGACCACCGAAGCCCATCCATGAAACCTTTAGTGACCACAAGGGCCAAATAAAGAACCCTTAGCCACCCTAAAACCTTACTTGGGAGTTTGGAATTTAAACTTAAATGATGCCTATAGTAATTCTGCTGCTCAGTTTTGTCCATCCTTTCTTAATTTTCCAATAGTACTACTGGTCTTATAGTCTTGGGTTTCTTGCATGAAAGTGTTAGTTGCTCACTTGTGTCCGACTCCTTGCAGTCCCATGGACTGTAGCCTGCCAGGCTCCTCTGTCTGTGGAATTCTCCAGGCAAGAATACTGGAGTAGGTAGCAATTCCCTTCTCCAAGGGATCTTCCCAACCCAGGAATTAAACCCAGGTCTCCTGAACTGCAGACAGATTCTTTACTATCTGAGCCACCAGGCAAGGTTTCTTGCATAGTTATGAATAAAAATGGGGGAAGGCAGGGGAACTAAACCAGCAGCTACTACTTATAAGCATTATCAACACACAGGTATATTGTGCCCTAAGTAAATCCAGTTAAGACGGAAAATATTAGACTTTTAATTCTATCAACATATGCACAGAGGCTTTTTGTAGTGCATTTGAAAAAAGATTCTAAATTATTTAATAGAACAAAGTAGGATATACTCTTTTAGGAGCATAATTAAATCATCCAGACACTCATACATATGTGCAGTATTTTCCCTTAAATGAAAAAAATAAGGCTCAAGAATTTAAAATAACTCCAGAAGACTTGATATATTTCACTACGTAAAATTTATTTGCTTTTTTTATAAAAAATGTATAACACCAGCACCTACTCTTCAATCAGTTAATTTATGAAACCATTCTGTTTTGTAGAATACACGTTGGCATTGAAACAGTTTAAGGAAATGTAATAGCTAACTACAAAAGAATTAATTTTGAATTTATTCCCCTCACATTTTTTTATGAGTCTGCATACATAACAGTTTATGAGTCTGCACACATAAAACAAAAATTTAAATTTTCAAACATTTTATATTCAGTAATGTAAAAGAAGTACACTGTTTTCTTGCTATGGTCTTTATAAAGGACTTAAAAGTTTCAAGTTGAAAAAAAGGTACTAGGATAACTGCTGTATCTTACAACAGCATTTTTATATAGAATGATTTAATCGGCATGCAACTTCTCTATGTTGTCACATACCTGTAATTTAGGGAAAATTACACCCATTTTACAGAAAAAAATCCCAATACATATACTGCAATAAGCTCAAAGCAATGTTAAAAAGACCAGTGTGAACGGCACACAACAAATTGTTTCTTTATAAATTATTAACTGGAATTCCTGATCATGAAGTAGGCACGGGGAGATCTAGTCCTCAGGGCTTTGCTCTCTGGAAGAACACCTGTAAATAAAGTATTAGGTCAATTAGTACTGATGTCAGATATTACCACCTTTTACCTGAAGAAGGGCTCCATGTTACTGGGTGCTAGTCACTCTTCTAAAACATTCATATACTCCATAAATCCACACATAGTACAAGCCAAAAACTTTCTTTTCTGGACAACTTGATAAAGTCTAGAGATAACTAATGTTGCCATTACTCAATTGGGAAACTAGTGAGAATATGGTACTACCTCCAGTGCTATGAGAGTCAAGCAGTGAGAGGAAAACAGGCTCGACCATGGTTTGCTGACTGGCACTACTGTCGAAGTTAATGCCAGGAAATTAAATTTTAATTTAATTTAAATTTTAATTGGAAATTAAATTTTAATTTGAAATTAAATTTTAATTTAATTTATCTTAGTCAAAGCTAAAGATAGCAGGTGTTACCCCTTAACTATTCATTCATTTGATTATAAAACAATACTTCCCACGTAACATCTAAGACTATGAATGTGTAGGCTAGAGCTGTGCTGAGCACTGGCTCAATACTACTCCCTTCCAGAGTTGGGTTCATGTTAAGTTAGTACCAGAAAGAGCAAACAGAAGGCAGTAAACTCACTATGGATAAGGACCACATTCGTCATTATATCCATAACACCTAGCAGACCAGACATTCATGTAACAAGTATTAACTATCTATTGACTAAGTGGAGAGAAAAGAATCATCACTATATAAGCAAAAGATAGGCTTACATAGAGGCCACGATTAAGATGAGCCTTGAAGAATGGGTAGAATTCCTAAAGGAGAAGAGTGCTAATAAGGCAGAATATTTGAAGAACAGCAGGAATAGTAAGGGATATTCCTGCAAGAGAAAATGAAAAGGTAGTCTAGAGCTCAGAATCTGAAGGAAAAAAGCACCTGAATGCCAAATTAAAGAATATGTTACTGTTTAGTCAACAGTTAAGCGTATGAAGATCATGAAGAGGAATGAAGTTCAGAAAACTGTTCAATGTTTTCAAATGGATCAGCTTGGCTAGAACAAGGGAAGGGAAATCAGAGTCAAGAACAGAAGCCTACACCAGAGTGGCAGCAGGGGAGACAGAAAACAAGTGAGACAGCAAGGAGGAAACAATCAGCAAGATCTAAGGATTAATCAGACAGGAACAGAGGAGGCTCAAAAGAAGGAACTTCATTGTTTCTCCAACTAGAATAACGCCATAGAGAAGTTGTGCTTGGGAGGAAGACTTTGCAAATGCTGTTGGGATGAATATACTTGGAACACAAGCCTCCTACAATGTACCTAGACTTGCTGGAACAGAAACCTCTAACAGAGAGTTACATTTATTTTTAGTCCTTTAATCCAGTGTGATGATCAGTTACTTAACAGAGGTTACTTCCACAGGTACTTTGCTTTTATGGGGAATTGGGAAAGGGGAGGGTTCCCAGTGATAAACAGTAACTCTTTTCTCACGAACTCTTTGGTCAGTTTAAGCTGACAAACTATTACTAGGGGAAAAACTGGCAAGGGAAGATGGTAGAAGGATAGCACACTTATTTATCAGTGAAGTCCCTTGACTTGGAATGCCTTTGGCAAAAGGACCAGGGAGCCATCAAGTTATTTATCACTAAGAAATTTAGCACGTGCTTCACCCTGACATTTGCTGAAGATAATTAAAAAAGTAAAGAACAGCTCCTCCAGCTGTTACACTGTAACTTTAATTCCAGACCGTGAGCTCCTTGTGGGCAGGGAAAGTCACTCATACGGGTATCTGCAGCAGTTAGGATAGTATGTGTTACATAACAGGCAGTCACAGAGTACTGACTGACTGACTAGCTGGGTGAGGGCAATTTAGCTGTTTCATGGATTTACCTGTAAAAATGAATACCAAATAAATACTTGAAGGTTGGTTTGGTTAATTCAGTGGTTTTATGAATGTAAAAAGAGTAAAAAGAGCCTTACTGGCCAAATCTGAGCATTCTACTTTTTGTCTATTTTGCAAATTTGAATGTTTCAAGACAGGATATAACTAAGTAACTCATACTTCTGTTTTTTTATTTTTAGTTCCTTACTTTCAACTCAATATGGGCAGCTGTTCTTAAATATCACTTGTTCTCCCAATTCTCTAGTTCCTATTTGGTTACATCACAAAACTGTAAAAGGAAATGACATTCCGAATCAACACGGTCAGGCATATACAGCTCAGTGTGCTTATCTACCTTCCTCTCACCTTTTGTAGGGGCTCAGCTCAAAGGGCCTTCACATAATACTGAAGTGTAGAGACAGCTATTAACTGTGGATTCTCAGAAGCAGGTTTTAGAGCAAAGAGATTCCCAAATAGGTAACTAGGTAACTGCTGGTCAAACTACAGTATGATACAATCCTGTAGTATGTATTGGCTCTGAAATATCACCTCATCGTATGAAGATATGTAAGTTTTCCAAATACCTACCTTTAAGTAGTTTTTAAAAACTTTAGCATCAGGCTGCTGAAGCGCTTGACAAAACTCCTAAGGGGCCAGGAGAGGAGGAGAGAGAAAAGAACGAGTCATTTGTATTAAATTCATCAAAATTCAAAACCACAATATTCTTTTAAAATTGTGATAATAAAATCATAAAACTGACCATCTTAACCACATATACAGTACAGCACTGTTAACTATATGCACTGTCATGCAACAGATCCCAAGAATTTTTCATCTTGCAGAACTGAAACTCCACACCCACCAAACAAGTCCCCGTTCCCCCTTCCTCCCCAGCCCTCACCCAGCCCCCCGACACTCTACCTTCTAAGAGTTTGATCACTTTATATACTTCATTTAAGTGGAATAATGCAGCAGTTATCTATTTTGTGATCGGCACAAAATCACAATCTGTTTTTTCATTTAGCATAACGTCTTCAAGGTTCATCTAAGTTGCAGCATATGACAAAATTTCCCTTTTTTGTTTTAAAGACGGAACCATATCCATTCTACGTATATACGACATTTGGCTTATCCATTCACCCATCAACAGACATTCGGGTTACTTCACATCTCCAGTATTCATATTCTAATTTATCAAAATTAACCTGAACAGTTCCTCATCAAAAAGTTTGTATGACATTTTCAAATGTAACACTTTTCAGACAGGTTGTTTTCACTTTAGAGAAGGCTGTTCTGGGGAAGATGGACTCTTGCCTCAGAAGGGTGAGTGGGACAAAAATTACATGGCTATGGCTGTTCTTATCTAGTAAAAGGGTAACTGAGAGAAGTCAGGCCACACAAAAGAGAAAATTCTCTTCAATAGAATTGTGCAAGAAGCACAGTCAGATGGCATTTGAGAAAAGGAAAACTGGGAATGATTATCTTTTACAAGCAAATTATTAGATAGAAGTAACTTTGCTTCATTTAGGAATCTAGGAAACTATTTGAGCTATTCAAAATTGAATGGTATATTTCTGTTTCTGATGCATTAAGATCATAAGTAATTAATAACATACTATTTTTATAAAATATTAATTTACTTATGAAACAAATGGTAAATGAGAAAATTAATATCCAAGTTAAAGATATGTCATAAAATTAAAGATCATAAACTCATTAAAAATGAATTTTGTGAGTACTCTTATGTGAGGTCTATTTTTCATTCAGTTTTTTCAGTGCCTCTTATAAAATAGTGTTATAAAATACTACCGATGAAGAAACAATCCTTAGAATATACACAAGAGATTCTAACTCTAGTTTCAGTCGAGACTTTGACACCAAATTAGAACTACGTGCTATTGTACAAGAGGTCTGGATAACTAGATGCTCAGAAAACAACTGAATGTCATCATAAAAATGACTGTGCCACTTACCTCAAAATATGATTTCAAATTCACAAGCTAAGCACAGGTAGCTTGGCCTGTGTAAAATTAACCACCTGGCACAAACCTTCAGACCACGCGTTTGTGTGCCACAGTCCCCTCTGGCAGTTTGGGGGAGACTATCTATTAGACCACTTTCAGAATGTTTTAAAAAACACTTGGGAGTTACAAAGGAAACTAATGATAATGAATTATGCTTATGAAATATATTTGTGATATGTGGCAGAATAATAAGACTTACTGACTTAGATAATAAGACTTACTGACAAGGTCTAGTGGTTATTTCAAGATCTCTGGAACAATGTAATATGATATAAAAATATCTGTGATTCTTATGAGTGACAAGGTCACAGGCAGTGTGAATACTACTATGATTTGTCACCTACACAATGGTAGGAAATTAAATTTGTTAGCCTGAAAAGAAAAACATTTTTTTTTCCCCATTCAATTTCACAGACCCTCTGATGTTTGGACTTTGGCTATCCTATGTGTATTAAGTCAAGGTGAATGTAATGCTTCTGGCTTTCTTTTTTCTTTTAAAGCCCTTTTATTGATTTTGTTACAATAGTGATTATGTTTTGGTCTTTTGGCCAAGAGGTATGTGGGACCTTAGCTCCCTGACCAGGGATGGAACCTGTACCTCCTGCACCGGGAGGTGAAGTCTTAACCACTGGACCATCAGGGAACGTCCAAGTTTGGCTTTCTCCAATCAAAATTTAAACTGAATTACAGTGGCTCAGTGGTAAAGAATCCACCTGCCAAGCAGGAGATGCAGGTTCAATCCTTGGGATGGAAAGATCCCTTGGAGAAGGAAATGGCAACCTACTCCAGTATTCTTGCCTGGGAAATCCCATGGAGAGAGGAGACTTGTGGGCTCCAATCCATGGGATCACAAAGAATCAGACATGACTTAGGGACTAAACAACAACTTCTTTAATTAAGATTAAGAGGAAAATAGTTATGACAGCTCTTACCTGAATTATCTCTGGAGCTACTTGCAAGGAAGGAAGGTATTCCTGTTGAAGATACTGAACACATTCTGGGCCCTGAAAATTAAATTGGAACAACAGATGAATACTTAAAATACAATAAGGTATTGTGATTAAGAACACAGATTCTAAAGCCAGATTGCTTTGAAGCCTGGCTCTGACTAACTTCTAGTAACTTGGGTAGGTTACTTAATCTCCCTGAGCCTCAGTCTCTAAGAAAAATGGAGTCATTGTGAGGACTGGCTGAGCTAACAAATGTAAAGCTGCCAGAATAACATTTAGCACTCAGGACACATTAGCGTTATGCAGTGCTAACGACTAAACAAATATTCTTCTAAATGCAGGCGATCACAAAACCATAGTCTGACCCACAGGACTAAAAAAGAAGCAAAGAGAGGTGCTCCCATTCAATCTACCAGAGTGGACTACAGGCGCGCTGGGGGAAGCCTGTGGGTAGTGCCAGGATAATTAACACCTTTAGAAATTAAAATATAAGCAAGAAAGAACAAAATGCTACATAGGCGATAACAGCAATAAAAGCACACCTCCTTCTTCCTGTTCAATAAACTAGGAAACAGAAAGTTAGTAGCCAGGTAAGGAAACTAAGACACAGGAAGACAGGGTGATTTGTCCAGTTTGCTGTTAATTAAGTCTGCACTAAATACTAAATAAAGAGCAGGTCATTTGGTATCTTAAACCACTGTCCTTCCCTGCCAACTGCTAGTACTTCTAGATGCTAAAAGTTTCATAATAGTTATCTGGCTTTTTAAAGGTAAACTTGGTAGAGGGGAAGGGAGAAGTGTTCCACAAACTTACCTCTAATCCCCACCCCTTCTCAACACCTACAAAGGAACTTAGGACATAGTTTGAAAACGGCTGTAAAGTACTGTTGCTGAGACAGTGGCCTCAACCAAATGCAATAAATCCAATACTCAGAAAAACAAACAAAATCCCTGCTAATTTCATCTTCAACCTTGAATTTAACTTAAATGCTTTAATATGTTGATGACTCCAACCTAGTGCAACTGAAAGGATGCTATCAAAACAAAAGCAATCCAACTCTTCTCAATGTACTTCTCCCTGCATCAATATCTGGATTTCCTGTTTTGCTCCTGAATCAAAGGCTTTCTTTATGTTTCCTTATCTACCTTGACTCCCGACCCACTAGCCCCATCAATCCAGGTCACAATTTAATGATCCTTCTAAGGAAACTTGTTCCTGAGAGGAGGTAATACTGTACTGTTTGTGCAAGTTTCCTCATATCACTTCTACTTTCCTTCTCACTTCTTTATTCTACTATCCTCCCTGTACTAACTGCCCATTCACTGCTCATCATTGTATATAACTCCACTGTTATCACTTAAAAATGGAGTGTAGTTTTTTTTTTTTAAATGAGGAAACATAAACTTTGACCTCAAGAGGATATCAGTCAGGTAAATAAATGAGAAAATAGAAAAATGAACTAAATAATTTTCAAATATTATGTTCCACTTGATTCAATTCTGGGTGTGTCTAAATAACAACTCTGAGGACAAGATAAACACTTATGAATTGTAAATATCATTCTTACTGTTTGTCATTTCTCATTCTCCTTGATTCTCTAGCATCCAACAATGTTCACCAGTCTTCTCTTTCTTGACTCCTATAGTTCCCCTAACCTTCATACCTTTGGTCCTACTTCTAGCTTTCTGTTGACTCTTGCCTTAACCAAAGTTCTTTCTGTCCTGGTCTTAAAATGTCTCATTCATTCCTATTATTCCGTCTTAACAAACTACAACCTGAGAACTCCAAAACCAGTATTTAGTCCCATGATCCATGTTTCTAAGTGTTCTGTGTACATTTTTTCTACCTAGCTATTCTAAATTACTGACTTCCCAACTTTCCACATGTAACACATACCTAGTCCCAATTCAGTTTTCAGCTATTCTACCCCTATACTTTAGTTACACAGGATAACATTATTTTCTACCAAGTCTACACTGCAACACCTGATCTGTCTTCCTACACCTGTTACAGTATCTGTGCCCAGAGTGCCAGCTCCTCCTGGTCAGTCTAATGAATCCACATTTGTTTCACAGTCTATAAAAAAACAGAAAAATACTCCCTCTTTTCAGTATTGACTCATATATTGCCTGGGCAGATCTATGCGTTCATCTTTAGTCCCACCATGTTACATTTAATACAAATGAATTAATTTACTATACCTCTATTAAAGTACTTAACACACCCAATTGACTTTTTAAGTATTGGACTAAGCAACTTTCTAAGTGAAAGTTGCTTAGTCGTGTTCAACTCTTTGTGTTCGACTCATGGATAGCCCATGGAATTCTCAAGGCCAGAATACTGGAGTGAGTAGCTGTTCCCTTCTCCAGGGGATCTTCCCAATCCAGGGATTGAACCCAGGTTTCCCACATTGCAGGAGGATTCTTTACCAGCTGAGCTACCAGCAAAGCCTGATTCTAAGCTCCACAAATGTTGGGGCACTTTTTATTCATGTTTATACAGGACCCCTGCAGCTGCAAAACACATAGCCCTTCTTCCCTAGCACATAATAGGTGTAGAGAAAATGCTGGGTTGAAAACTCTTCAAGTCTCTCTTGGAATCAAAAATTCAAGTTCAGATGGGGGAGTGGGATGTATGGATAATCTGAACAAAACCTCATGTGTTTATTTTGGGTGGCTGAGGGAAGCTGCTGCTCACTAGATAACTTCAGCTATGTGGGACTGCTAGTCCTGTGCTGGCACCCTGGCTTTGAGAAGTCGGGACAGAAATCTTTGTTTTAAAAAAAAAAAAGGATCTGATTTTCAAATGCTGGCTATCAATTCACTAGTTAAAAACACTGTATAAGGCAAACAACACACCAGCTAGATTCAGCCCGGAATCCCTTATGACGTATACAAACTGTTAGGTTAACAAAGGGCCTACAAACTTCTGAAGCAGTGAAGAGCTCTAACCAATCCACAACACTAAGAAGTTGGACAAACCTGCGAAGAACCTACCAGGTAGTGAAACCTGGGATTGTGAAATTCTGGTTAAGATTTTTCTTACTGTTCATCAAACCAAACAAATATACATTTTAACTTTCTGGTTATCCCAAATGTGAAAGACAATAAAGGATACTACTACTTTCATTCAACCCCACCCTCACATCCAAGATAGTTGAAAGTGAAGTTAATCAATTTTCATAAAAGATAGTTTTCAAGAACAAGACATACTCAATTAAAACTATAAAAAATAAACATGCAAGCTGAAAATAAGAGGGCAGGAAGTACAAAGCTTACCCGTTTGAGATGAATTGTTTTCAGTGTCACCGCACACTCAGATAAAGCCTATGAAAAGCAAGTTTAAGAAATGTAATATAGTCAGTTCTTAAATATTGATCCTACATTTCTTTCCCTCGCCACAGTTCATTAACATTTACTGCCAAAGAAAAGATGGAGAAAGGAATGATAACAGACAGGCAAAAGGAACAAATGGGTTAGACAGAAAAATACAAAAATGCTGTCTTAATGTAGTGCATTATAATTAAGAAATCAAGCTTTTACTTGGTCCTAGGGAAATGAATAAAGGGCAACTGCTTGACATTAAGCAGTCTAAAGATGAGATTTGGGGAAACTATCAAATGAGGAAGAGAAAGTTACTCTCTTAATGATTAAGAAAAAAAACAACAACATTAAGCACAAATTTTAGAATGAAAGAAGTGGTAGGAAACTAGTAACCCAACCAAAGACTGTTTGCATCATGTACCCTTTCACAGTTCTAGAAAAAATCCTGGTTGTTAAAACTGGAGGAGCTAGATTTTATAGAGTTAACTTTAATATTAAGATTTAGTAAGAATTCACAAAAGGTCCATAAGGTATCATCAATGTTTAGGAAAAAATTTTTAAATGAATATTCTAATTTGAAATTATTATTATTTTTAAAAGGCACTGAAATCTAATATAATCAGCCTGGCATTAAGGAAAAAATTGTGAGTTAGAACACATGAGATCTAAGAAGGTCTAAAGAGATTCCTAGGTGCTTACCAACACTGTTTGTGCATCTGCCAGGTCAAAGGTTTGTTTTAAAGGTGCTAGGAAACATGCGGGGACAATGTGCTTATAAACAAAATCAGCAAATCCCACTGGTCCATCTTTACCTCCTGTTAAGAAAATTCAAATTTTCATCTTGGATAATAATAAAGTCATTTAATTTATCACTAGTGAAAATCAACTCCCTGCTCCTGTCTACGTGAGGACTAGGATCTCATTTCATCTCTCTTGTCTTAGGAAACAAGTTGGGGAATGAAGAATTTTTTTTAAAATTATATTTATTTTTGACTGTGCTGGGTCTTCGTTGCTGCGTGGGCTTTTCTCTAGTGAGGCACGGGCTCTAGGGCACACAGCCTTCAGCAGTTGCAGCACATGGACTCAACAGTTGCAGCTCCCGGGCTCTTGAGCACAGGCTCAATAGTTGCAATGCACCGGCTTAGCTGCTCCAAGGCATGTGGGATCTTCCTGGATCAGGGATCAAACCTGTGTCTCCTGCATTGGCAGATGGATTCTTTTACCACTTGAGACACCAGGGGGAGCCCCAAGATTTTTTAAAAAAGAATGATCTTACCCCAGAGTTCTACCAGCTTGGAAAGGATAATAAAACATGTTTTCTGAGCAATGGGATCTGGATATTCGACTGCTCCTTGAATAACAGTAACCAGCACTCGTTCAACATTCTCTGCACCTGAAGAGAAAAATCTGAGTTCAATCTGAAAAAGAACTAGAAAGGCAACCTGAAGTTCTGACTTCATATATAGTAACAAGACAAAATCATTTACAAGGTTGATAATATTCCTCAATTTTTATTATCCTGGCTCCTAAATTTTAAGTATAAAAACATTGAAAAATTACTATTCCCTCATTATCCTGCCCTCTGGATTTCCATATAGCAAAATTCTCTACGTGGACCCCTGCAGTCCATTTTTAATGGCTTATTGACCAGAGACAATTCAATATTCAGTTACGTAACTAATTGCTGGCCACAGGCATTTAATTTCTGCAAAAATCCCCCAGACACTGATGTGTTGATTAAAACAACAACAACAAAAAAATGCAAAGTGGCCAGTAAGATTCAGTTGTCAGATCAATTCTGGCAAGCAGCCATCACAGTATTATATTATGAAGGAATCAACTAATACAGCTTGGGGCAAACAAAGAACATTCTCTAGAACAAAACACGTACCAGAACACACAAACAAGCCACAGTAAATATAAAAGGACAGAAATTATTTCAAGTATCTTTTCTGAACACAATGGCATGAAACTAGAGATCAACCACAGAAAGAATAATGAAAAACAACCACGTGGAAATGAAACAACATGCTACTAAAAAACCAATGGGTCAATGAGGAAATCAAAGAAGAAAATAGAAAAAATAATACCAAAGCAACTGATAATGAAAAACAACCATACAAAAATCTACAGGATGCAGCAAAAGCAGTCTTAAGACAGAAGTTCATAGTGATATAGGCCTTCCTCAAAAAAACAAGAAAAGCCTCAAACAATGTAACCTACCACCTAAAAGATTTAGAAAAAGAACAAACAAATCCTGAAGTCAACAGAAGGAAGGAAATATTTATCAAAGAGAAGACATAGATTAAATAGAGATTAAAAAAAATAATAGAAAAAGGCAATAAAAGCAGGAGATGGTTTTTTGGAAGGGATAAACAAAATCAACAAACCTGTAGCCAGTCTCATCAAGAAGGAAAAGGACTCAAACAGAATAAAAAATGAGAGAGAAATAACAACTAGTATTGCAGAAATTAAAAAAAAAATTATAATATTATAGTTATATGGCACTAAAATGGACAACCTAGAAGAAATGGAAAAATTTCTAGAGACATACAGCTTACCAAATCTGAATCAAGAAGAAGCAGGTAACTTGAACAGACTGATCATTAGAAGTGAAATAGAATCTTAAAAAAAAAAACTCCCTGCAAAAAATGTTCAGGACCATTCAGCTTCACTGGGGAATTCTACCAAATAGACAAAGAAAGGACTTACACCTATCTCTCTTAAACTCTTCCAAAAGACTGAAGAGGGAACACTACCAATGTTATTCTATGAAGCCATCATCACCCTGATACCCCAGTCAGACAAAGACACTACAAAAAAAGAAAATTATAGGCTGGTATCTTTGATGAATTTAGACGCAAAAATCTTCAACAAAATATTAGCAAACTGAAGCCAATAACACGTAAAAAGGATTACACTCCATGACCAAGTAGGATTTATTTCAGGGTCACAAGGATGTTTCAACACATGCAAATCAATCGATGTGACATACCAACCCAACAAAAGAAAAGACAAAAACCACATGATTATCTCAGTAGATTCAGAAAAAGCATCTGATAAAATCAACATCCCTTCATGATAAAAACTCTCACCAAAGTGAGTACAGAGGGAGTATATCTCAACATAATAAAAGCCATTTATAACAAAGCCACAGTGAATGTAATACTCAATGGCGAAAAGCCAAAAACCTTCCCGCTCAATTTTGGAACAAAAGAAGAATGTTCACTCTCACCACTTCTAGTCAATATAATATTGGAAGTCTCAGCCACAGCAATTAGACAAAAAAACAAACAAACCAGCAATAAAAGGTATCCATACTGGAAGAGAAGAGGTAAAACTGTCATTATAGGCAGATGACATGATATTCTATATTGAAAACCCTAAGGACTCCACAAAAAAATAGAGTAAATGAATTCAGCAAGGTAGCAGGAAACAAGTCTTATAGAAATCTGTTGCATATCCTTAATAATGAAATACCAGAAAAAGCAAAAAACAATCACACTTGAGATTGTGTCCCCCCCAAAAAAACCCAATAAATAAACCTACCAAGAAGGGGAAAGATCTATATGCTGAGGACTGTAAAAAATTGTAACGGAAATTGAAGACGATTCAAAGAAACGGAAAGATATCCCATGTTCTTGGTTTGGAAGAATACTGTTAGAATGGCCATACTACCCAAAGTTACCTATGGATTTAATGCAGTTCCTATCAAATTACCCATGGAGTTTTTTAAAGAATTAGAAGAAATACTTCTAAAATTTATATGGAGCCATAAAAGACCCAGAACTGCCAAAGCAATCCTGAGGAAAAAGAACAAAGCTGGGGGCACAGCCCTCCAAGACTTCCGACAACACTACAAAGCTACTGGAGTTAAAAACAGCATGATAACGGCACAAAAAACGAACATAGAGATCAATGAAACAAAACAGAAGCCAGAAAAAAACACAAACACCCACAGTCAATTAATCTACAAAGGCAAGATCATATAATGGAAAAAGAAGGAAGGAAATATTTGATCTCTTTGATTAGTGGTGTTGAGAAAGCTAGACAGCCACTTGTTAATCAAGTTAGAACATTCCCTCATGCTGTATACAAAAATAAACTCAAAATGGCTTAAAGACCTAAATATAAGACATGACACCATCAAACTAGAAGACAATGTAAATAAACATTCTCTGGCATAAATCACAGCAATATCTTCTGAGGTCAGTTTCCCAAGGCAAAAGTAATAAAAGCAAAAATAAATGGAACCTAAACAAACTTATCAGCATTTGCACAGCTAAGTAAATCATAAATAAAATGAGAAGACTGGAAGAAAATATTTGCAAATTGTGAGACTGAGGAGGGCTTAGATCTAAAATATGCAAACAGTTCATAGTACTTAATAACAAAAAAATAAAAAAACCCATCAAAAACTGGGCAGAATACCTAAAGAGACATCTCTTCAAAGACAAACAGATGGCCAAGAAGCACATTAAAAAGATGTTCAACACTGCTATTAGAGAAACGCAAATCAGAACTACAATGAGGTTATCACCTCACAGAATGGTCGCCATCACAAAGTCTCCAAATAATAAAGGCTGGAGAGAGAGCATATGAAGAAAAGGTAGCTCTTGTACACTGATGGTGGCAATGTACATTGGTGCAGCCAGTATGGAGAACGGTATGGAGGTTCCTGGAGAACTATATGTGGAATTACCATGTAATCCAGCAATCCCAATCCTGGGCATATACCCATAAAAGATGAAAACTCTAATTTGAAAAGAAACATGCACAACAATGTTCAAGCAGCACTATTTACAAAAGCCCAAACAGGGAAGCAACCTAAATGTCCACCAAAAGATGAATGGATAAAGACGACGTAGTAGGTTATATATACAATGGGATATACTCAGTCATCAAAAACAGTGGAGTATTTCAACCTGCAGCAACATGGATGAACCTAGAGATTATCCTACTAAGTAAAGTGAGTCAGACAGAGAAAGACAAGTGTTGTATGATACCATTTATATGTGGAGTCTGAAACATGACACAAATGAGCTTATTTAGAAACAAGACTCATAGACATAAAAAACTTTTCGTTACCAAAGAGGAAGTGGGGAGGAATAGAGGTATGAGATTAACCTCCAAAGACTAGAGATCTCTTCAAGAAAATTAGAGATACCAAGGGAACATTTCATGCAAAGATGGGCACAACAAAAAACAGAAATGTAATGGACCTAACAGAAGCACAAGATATTGAGAAGAGGTGGCAAGAATACACAGGAGAACTGTACAAAAAAGATCTTCATGACCCAGATAACCATGATGGTGTGATTACTGGACTAGATCCAGACATCCTGGAATGCGAACTCAAGTGGACCTTAGGAACCATCACTAAGAACAAAGCTAGTGGAGGTGATGGAATTCCAGTTGAACGATTTCAAATCCTAAAAGATGATGCTGTGAAAGTGCTGCACTCTATATGCCAGCAAATTTGGAAAACTCAGCAGTGGCCACAGGACTGGAAAAGATCAGTTTTCATTCTAAATCCCAAAGAAAGGCAATGCCAAAGAATGCTCAAACTACCGTATGACTGCACGCATCTCACATGCTAGTAAAGTAATGCTTAAAATTTTCCGAGCCAGGCTTAAGCAACAGGTGAACCATGAACTTAAAGAGGTTCAAGCTGGTTTTAGAAAAGGCAGAGGAACCAGAGATCAAATTGCCAACATGTGATGGATCACTGAAAAAACAAGAGCGTTCCAGAAAAACATCTATTTTTGCTTTACTGACTATGCCAAAGCCTCTGACTGTGTGGACCACAACAAACTCTAAAATTCTGAAAGAGATGGGAATACCAAACAACCCTGACCTGCCTCCTGAGAAATCTGTATGCAGTACCTCAGAGACTAAAGCATCTGCCTGCAATGCGGGAGACCTGGGTTCAATCCCTGGGAAAGGAAGATCCCCTGGAGAAGGAAATGGCAACCAACTCTAGTACTCTTGCCTGGAAAATCCCACGGACAGAGAAGCCTGGTAGGCTACAGTCCGTGGGGTTGCAAAGAGTTGGACACAACTGAGCGACTTCATTTTCACTTTCAAGAAGCAATAGTTAGAACTGGACATGGAAAAACAGACTGGTTACAAATCAGGAAAGGAGTATGTCAAGAATGTATATTATCATCCTGCTTATTTAACTTACATGCAGAGTACATCATGAGAAACGCTAGGCTGGATGAAGCACAAGCTGGAATCAAGACTGCCAGGAGAAATATCAATAACCTCAGATATGCAGATGACAACACCCTTATGGCACAAAGTGAAGAAGAACTAAAGCACCTCTTGATGAAAGTGAAAGAGGAGAGTGAAAACGTTGGCTTAAAGCTCAACATTCATAAAACTAAAATCATGGCATCTGGTCCCATCACTTCATGGCAAGTAGATAGGGAAACAATGGAATCAGTGGATGACTTTATTTTTTGGGGCTCCAAGATCACTGCAGATGGTGACTGTAGTTATGAAATTAAAAGACACTTGCTCCCTGGAAAAAAAGCTATGACCAACCTAGACTGCATATTAAAAAGCAGAGACATTACTCTGCCAACAAAGGTCTATCTAGTCAAAGCTATGGTGTTTCCAGTAGTCATGTATGGATGTGAGAGTTGGACTCTAAAGAAAGCTGAGCACAGAAGAATTGATGCTTTTGAACTGTGGTGTTGGAGAAGACTTTTGAGACTCCCTTGGACTGCAAGGAGATCCAACCAGTCCATCCTAAAGGAGATCAGTCCTGAATATTCATTTGAAGGACTAATGTTGAAGCTGAAACTCCAATACTTTGGCCACCTGATGCGAAGAACTGACTCATCTGAAAAGACCCTGATGCTGGGAAAGATTGAAGGTGGGAGGAGAAGGGGCCGACAGAGGATGAGATGGTTGGATGGCATCACAGACTCAACAAACATGAGTATGAGCAAGCGATGGACTGGGAAGCCTGGCCGTGCTGCAGTCCATAGGGTCACAAAGAGTCAGACACTACTGAGTAACTGAACTGAACTGATGAGATTAACAGATACACACTACTATGTATGAAATAGATAACCAACAAGGACCTACTATATAGAAAAAGAAACTAGATTCAGTATCTTATAATAACCTGTAATGGAAAGTAATCCGAAAAAGGATATGTATAAGTGTGTATAACTGAATCACTTGGCTGTATATCTGAAGCTAACACACTGCTAGTCAACTTAAAAAAACAGAAAAAGGAACATTGCTTTAGGAAAACAGGAACTGAATACAAATTAATTTAAGGGCGCTGAAGTGAAAGTGATTGCCACTCTGATAATAATGAACTGTCATCCTTGTGACCAACATACAACTACTTCAAAAGTTCAGTGTTTACTTCAACTAGCTCTTGCTCATACAGATGCAGAGCTGTGTGTGACAAATAACAATTTAGGCACAGCATGTGTCCCCACCTTGATTTGCTATGACTTCACTCATTCCACTGCCTGTGACTGTTTGTAGGAAAGCAAAGTAACTCCTCCGCAACATCTGCTTCTCTAAAGCAGCAGATTGGTCGTTTTCTTCCGCTGGTCGGAGCAAAACTTCAAAAATTGCATGAAGAAGAGGCATGAACATTTGTTGTAAAAATGGGGATACCTGTATCTGAAGAGAGGAAACAACTATTACTATCTGAGAAATAAGAAAATTACTAATATAAAATTTAGGAAAAACATGTCTTACATAAAGCCTTTTTCCAGCGTTTCTATATTTGGGATACATATTTATATAATTCAGCTAGCAAGTATCAAGACAAAAATCTACATAGTATACACAGTATCGAAAGCCTCAAAAATCATTAAGTTCAAACCATTTCCTACAATTCAAGATTCAGATTCAAGAAACATGGAATCAAACATATTCCACAATCACATATTTTCATGGAGTATTTTCAAGTTTAAATTCTCAATAAATGAATTCTAATGCTAAACTACGGCTTCCCTGATAGCTCAGTTGGTAAAGAATCCACCTGCAATGCAGGAGATCCCAGTTTGATTCCTGGGTTGGGGAGATCCTCTGGAGAAGGGATAGGCTACCCACCCTAGTATTCTTGGGCTTCCCTTGTGGGGGCTCAGCTGGTAAAGAATCCACCTGCAATGTGCGAGACCTGGGTTTTCTCCCTGGGTTGGCAAGATTCCCCTGGAGAAGGGAAAGGCTACCACTCCAGTATTCTGGCCTGGAGAATTCCATGGGTCAGAGTCAGACATGATTGAGTGACTTTCACTTTCACTGCTAAATTAAAAATGGATTTATATGATTGAACTCTGTGAAGGCTTTACATGGCCTTAAGCAAATTCCGTAACTTCTCAGTTAAGTGTCTCAGTTTCTTCATCTATAAAAGAAGAATACTTAACTTCCAGGGTTGTTACAAAGATCAAATGAATGTATAAGAAAATGCTCAGAACAGATAAAACACTATGTTAAGTGTTAGCCAATTTCATTAGCCAGCTTATGCTTTGCTTAAATTTCCTTGTACATAAAACTGACACTAAATTACTTTTAAACTACTTGGATACCCAAATTACAGTGCTTTTAACTTATTCGTTAGACATTTAGTATCCAATGCTGTTTCATTTGCTTTTCTAGAACACCAAACTAATAGTTTTCTTCTGCCACACAGAACAGAAAAGGCTTGTTCTTATTAAATATCTATCGATCATGCCCTGAGTGTCAGGGAGTGTTGTAGACACTGGGATAATAAAAATACGTATGATCCATGCCCTCAGATAACTCATACTTAAAAAAACAAAAAGTCAAATGCTAAAATATATCTAAAGAAAAATACATCTAATATTGAAGTCAGGAGATCTTAAAGTCAAGAAATTCTCTGACCTCTGAAGGTGTATGGTACCTTAAATTTGGCTGTAATCTGGTTAATAAGAGGAATGAATTCCTGGAGGTCTTTTGCTTCACAATCTTTGAGCATGTGTTCTGAAGCAGATGGAATGAAGGGAAGGACTTCCTCCTCTAGGCAAATAATCATGCGATGAAGGAAAGTGCGGACTCCACTTCTGAGAATATCTTTTTGTAACGGACAACTGAGAGCTGGCAAGAACGTCTGTAAACAGTCCAGGTAAACTTCGGAACAGCCACATTGCTTCACAGTCTGTTTGTTGCTGAAAGCTTTGCTGGTTCGACTATATAAACAATTATCAGGTAACTGGTTTTAAGTTTATTCTTCAAGTGTTTTATGGAGTAATAAACAACAATGCACAACAAATTACAAAACTGACAAAACAAAGCAGCTAATTCTTTATTTTCCATGTCACAGTTATGTTCACTTTTAGCTAATGGTTGCTTCCAGTCACCACTCCAGAAAGGGCCCAAGTTAAATGAATGAAATGTAATTGATACAATCTCTCAAATGTGAGTCCACCTAAATGTTTTGCTAAAATCCTGCTGACTATATATGCAGTAAAGAGAAAAAAAAAAATCTGTTTACTATGAATAGGCTATACTACACTAACAGTAAACCACCAATTTATATTAGAAAACAATCTTAGAATTGAGTTATTTATACATTATCTCTAACATAAGCTTTTGCATGGCAGTCTTCTATAGAGCAATTTCCCTAAGTGCTTCTAATTAAAAATCACTGTAACCTTCATGCTGTTATTATTTACCAATAAAGAAGTATGTGTAGAGAGAGAAACAATAGCTTGGGTGGTTGGGACCCAATCCAACTAATAAGAAGCCTCAGCACCTTCTCTTTAAGATTCCGTAACAGATCCCCTGATGTCGTTGGTATATATACTTCAGTGAATCTCGTTAAATACATTATCAACTTAAACCAGAGAAATCAAAGAAGTTAAGGATTTAGAAAGATGTCAAGTCAGAAATGCAAAATGCTACAAGATCTATTCCCTTCTTCAGCTAAATCTCCTAATTTAATGAATTTAGAAAGGAAATGTTTACACAATTCTCTGGACAATCCAGTTTTGGAAGCATGACACACATGCCCAATTCTAGAAAAATCTAAGTAAATGATTCTGTATATATTGAGAAAATCACTTCGCCGATTTAAATGCCAATCTTCACCAATCACACTCACCTAGCAAATCCAACAGCATGGTTGAGACAGTCTGCTAGAGATGCCTGCCTTTCTTCATCCTGTGCCAGCATCAATTTTTCTAACAGAATTTTAAACTTCTCCATGAGTGGAGTCAACAGATTCCTCATTAATGCCTGCTTCCGCTCTGCTGGATACTCACTATTAACAATTAGCACTCCAGCTGTCTCATAGATAAATAATTGATCATCGCTGCTCAACAAGGACTGGTAACCATTCTCCTAAAACGAAATTTAGTCTTACTGAAGTTTTTCTTTGTTTAGTTCTTCCCATTTAAAAGTAAAAGAGGGACAGAAGATATAATCTATCACATCAACTCATTAATAAAAAGAAGATTGAGTACTTATAAATAAATAAACTGAATTAGAGGTCAAAAGATGATGGGTCTATTGAAACGACTTTGTAAATGGTCATGTAATGTAATAATCAGTTTTCTAATTTGTTTTGCTTTCATAAAATTTATCTGTTATTAGGAGGCAAAAAGTCAGTTATACAAAGTGTTTTGAAGGTTAAGACAAAGGTCACGCAGATTAATATTTTAAAGTGTTTAAGATTTAAACAACAACAAATGCCACATAATAAACATACACAAGTTGTTACTTTTGCACGTTTGAAAATAAGACTGCAAATAAAAAGAAGAGATCTTATTCAAGTGTAACCAAACATCCATCCCATACATTGATCCATTTTATGAATGAGTTTTGCTATTTTTCACATTTATGTAATCTGAGAGGCCAGGGGGAAGGGGAAAATATCAGAGGCCCTTCTACGTTTAACACCAAAACTCCCTGTTAAGAAATTATTTACAAGCCTAGTCTTATAACAGATAAATTGTGTAGTGGTCTTATTTTATACATATATATTTATATAAATTATATATATGTATATATTTGTATACTATGTATATGTATGTGTGTGTATATATATCAGAATCTTCTTTTTTTAAAAAGAGAGCATCCTTATTTAGAAGTAACTAAAACACTTATTAAGTAACACTAGGACCAATCACTGCTCTAGGAGTTGAGATCACAAAGTTAAAGTTGCTAGATAAACACAAGGTATTTATACCCCTACTAAGCAGTCAACATTCAGTAAAAGTACTGTGAATCAAGTCTTTACACACTAAAAAAAAAGGTTATAGGTATAGTAGAAGTTTTTGTTTCTATGTGCAAATAAGAAAAACAAAAAATTTCCAGTATCCATAAATATGGCATGGCTAAATATGGCTCTGTGAAAGTCTTTTAATATATATGTTTCTTTAGTATGTAGGCAAATTTAACCATTTAATTAATTAGTAACCTTTCATGCAATGAAATTAAATAACCCATATACTCTAAATACTTAGATTTATTTTAAAAAACAAAATATTTTATGTTTAACATTTTTCAAGTGTGGTTCCATTAATAACTTTCATCAAAATGAAAAAAAAGTCAATGTCAGTAGTTTGCTGACAATGCCAGTATTTTACACAAAAACAGGTATCAGTCAAAATGTGCTTAAAAGGTATCTTTTAAAGATTACTTAAATCTTTCTAGTGAAATAAACAACTGAGATATTCAGATCAAGCAGCATTTAAATTCTTTTCACCTCAAGCCAGAAGTTTAACAAAAAAATTTCAGTCTACTAGTAGGAGTCACTAAGAATGGCTCATGTGATTACAGTACTAAGCAGAGAATAATTCTGAAATGTATTTTTCTTCTCCAAAAAATACTTCACTGGCATTTAATAGTACAGAGAGCAGACCACATCTCACACTGCTAAATCTACCAGTCAAATTTTGATTCCCCTTCTATTTCTATTACTGTGTTTGTTTACTATACCTCAACAGAGTTTTAGTAAATAGATCTAAGCCCTACATGCCCCTCCACCCCAACTTAAAATGTATGATTTAGAAAGAAAGATACTTACAGGTGGAGAAAGCTCTAATAAATCTTGTATTCTATTCAGAATATCCTCAATGAAAGGATTCATTTGTTTACTGAATAAAGGAAAACCACAGTTACATATATAATAGTACTTGAAGAAGTGCTGAGATATCAAATTCCTCTTTAAGGCAGAACTAAAAAAAAAAGTTCAGTTCTAAGGTAGCCACATGTCACCATTCAGACTAGCTATGATTTTTTTAATTACAATATTATAACCTAAGAAAAAGTAGTTTTCATACCTAAAAAAATGGTACTAGTAAAGAACAATATGACAGATTGTTAGAAATGTATTTCCAAGGGATATCATCTTTAGAATGTCAAATAAATCCATATAGTTTTATCTACAGCAATAAAACTGTGAAATAACTAATGCCATTAGTAATGACAAGTGTTACATATAAAAACATTCAGAAAAATCAGTTTAACAATGAACAAAGTACCTGGCTAAAGAGAAAGAAATCTTAGCACAATACAAAAAGGAACATTTTTTTTAAAAAGCCTAAGAACAGAAAGAACTAAATCTACCATAGGCTCTTAGATAATAAGTTACATCCTACTTAACAATCGTAAAAATAAGAATTAAACATAACAGCCAAAATGTTTTACTTACTTGAGAGATTTAACAAATCTGGAGAATAGGTAAGCGGTTCTGCTCCGGACTTTAGCACTAGAGTGCCGGAGACCCCTGTGATCTAAGAAAGCCATCTAAAGAAACAGAGACACTTTCACTATTTCTGTACTTATTTAACGTCTTTTACTGCTAACGTCATGACATGTTTTTGTTCACATTGAATTTTACTTTCTAGCTCTGGAAGACAGGAACCAGGTACATATAAGTAAGCCTCCACTATACACAAACAGGTCCTTGACTATTTGTTTTAATAACTGACTAGACACAAATTCCATTTTAAAGAAATGGAGGAGTTTTAGCATGTTCAGGAGTTTTTGAGAGCTCTGGAAAAAAGTGATAAAACAAAGACGGAATACTCCCTGCTTATCAGCTGAAATACATGGAACATAACAGAAGCCAAGTAAAGTGTATACTCACTAGTACACAGGGAATGTGCTGAGGCTCAACGGTGAAAAACTTCTCGTATCTAACAACGGTTTCGAAGAACTCCAGTGTCACAGATGTGTGCCGATAGGAACTAACTCCTGATGTTACCAGCTAGAGCAGGGAAAGGTTAAGAAATCTATCTTCATTTATTGCAACATCAACATGTCCCTGTATATTAAACTCTAACAATTAAGAAACTCACATTAGCTTATATGAAAACAGAAAATTAGGTTCAGAATAAGTTGTCTTTAGTATACTTACAGTTCGCATCATATCCTGCAAAGCACTAGCTTTTGAAACATCACCTGAGAAGTGAGCACCATGAGATACTGGAAGAGCTTCTGCCAACATATACAGCAATCTTATTGCCACTTCAACTTCCATAAACCGTGTAGTCTGCCAATTCCTACCAAGGTATAACACATCACTGAGATCTGAATACAAACTTTCTATACAACTAGTGACGCACCAGATAAAAAGACACCAATAAAATCCTCTTTAATTATTAAAAAGCCACAGCAATTGTTAATTCTGCCAGGGAACATAATTCATATCACCCAAGTATAAATAACCAATGCAATCCATTTTAGTGCTTATGTTCTGAAGAGCAGCATTTCCCCTCAAGCATCAAGATAAATCAAGGAGTCAAGTGGATTGTTTCTGAAGATACACGTAAGACCTTGGTAAGTATCATAAACAAGTTAAGTCATGTGAATCACTTATGGTAGGCCACCATCAGGGAGAAGAGGAAAGAGGTGACTTGTTAGAAACAGATGAACAAACTTACTGCAGTGTAGAACTGAACACTCTGCGAACAGAAGCCAGCAGTAACTCTGGTGAAACTTGAGCAAGCCTGTCCAACAATAACTTCAGCTGTTTTCTATATTCTACAAACATGGCTTCGTCTTCACCCTATGGTATTTTAAAAATTCCATTAAAAAACTTAAAGGACCTTTAGACCCATAAAATGGTGAGTTCTCACTAGTTTTTTATATTTACAAATTTAATATACTTTTATTTTTTCATAAATACTTATTTATGTAAGAAAACGCAGTAGTCTTTCCCCTCCTGCTCACAAATAATTATTTTCCAGCCCTAGACCATGAAGCCTAGGGCCAGAAACAGCACAGGGAGAAGGTTAAAAACAAGAGGCATTTAATGGAAGAGAGTGACTGAGGGACGATTAGGCAAACACCAGATAACAGAAGGCTTTGGAAAACAAGCAAAAGTCTAAGCCACGATGGGTTCACATGGGGCTTTATGACAACCCTAGCACCTCATGCATACTCCTTGTATCTCACTGTCTGCTGTAATAACTGTAATAACAGCACATGGTTAAAGGTATCGTATGTAATCAACCTGGCACTTTGTAAGTACACGGTGTGTTGGTGATTGTCACCATTATCCTCGTGTAGTTCAGTTTCTAAATGTCTAAAGTGGTTAACAGAACATGTTAGCACACAGCTCGACAGTACATGCCTTTACTGAATTGCCAGAAAGCACTCATGACACTTATGACTGAAGGGAAGCTGACTCATGAAAACCCTGGAGAGGACTTTAACCAGAACAAGTCCAGAGACAGTGAAGTGCCTCATTCCCACTCTCCCGTAGACAATTACAATCTGAGGTGCACCAACTCGGCCTCAATTCCTCTCTTATTAAAGTAAAATATGATCACTAAAATACTGACAATGTTTTACAAAGTTCAGTGTCCTTTAAAGGTCCTTTTAAAGAATTACAGGACAAAATACAAAAACATGAAGAATTATGAAGTTTCCATTAATCTAAGAAGTTGTAAATTATAAACAAGACTAATTTTTAAAACACTTGTTTTAAAGGACTCTAAGATACTCAAAACTTGAAATAGTAATTTGATGTAAGTACATAATAAAATTAAAACTGCTTTCTCCTCAATCCAAAATTCTTACCTCATTTTCAAAGTTATATTCTTCATCATAAGTTAATTTTTTCATAACGGCCAACATGATTGCCTAAAATTAAGAATAAAATATCTTTTGTCAGTCTCCTCTAATTTCATGTAATTTGAAATTAGGCTGTATTTCAAGGCAGACTGCAGATACAGAGTCTACTATTAGTTTAAAAGAAGCAAAAAGAAGTCAATTACCTCTACATTAGCTTTTTGTTGATCTGAGAGCACTGTAAGCTGTTGAAAAGAAAGTAATCATTTATTAGGTTTCCTAAAGTAATACTTGCTTATAAAAATATTTTTCTCATCAGTTAGTATCTTTCCAAACATGCACACAACTATTCTGGAGGGCAGTTTGACAGTACCTTTCTATATATGAAATGCACCTAATCTAAAATCTATCAATTTCACTTCTAGTAAGTAACTTGGCATACAGGCAAAAACATGTAGAGAAACTTGATTTTTAAAGATACTTATAAATGAACTCAGCAAAGGAGGAGACTACAGAATAGCAAAGTATAATCTCACCTTGTTTTTAATTAAATAAGGCCATAAAAGCCTAGAAATCCACTATGAGATACAGTGGGAATACGAATAGTGATTTTTAACTTTCTTCATACCTTTTCACATTGCCTAAACTTTCTTAAAGTATGCATGCAGAAACATGTTATAACAGAAGCTAAACCCAGTTTGGAAAAATATTATCTTAAGCTTGACTCAAATCAGTGTAAATAAATTAGGCATAGTTCTCACCTAATGTCATAATGAGAAGTTATTAATTCTTTAAAAGGCTACATGTATAATATATGAGATTCATACCTTCTACGTTTTAAGTTCTATTATTGGCAGCAACTCTCTAGGGGGAAATTTTTAATGATAAACTGTTTATAAGAAATGATGCATATGTAATTAAAATAATAAACCATCTTTAACAAAATTTCTACTGTATTTAAAAACAAACACAGGGGACTTCCCTGGCAGTCCAGTTAAGTCCCAGAGCAGGGGGTACATGTTCAGTCCCCAGTTGGGGAACTAAGATGCCACATGATACAAGGCCAAAAAGAAACAAACACAGATTCAAAATAAAAGAAACAACCTAAACTTCTAACTAACTCTGAAAGCTTTTTAGTCTAGTGAATTTTAGAACCTGGCCATTTATGTTTTACAGCTAAGAAGTTTAAAAGAAAAAAAAAAATGATGAAAATATATTCATAATTAACAGTAAATGTCATTATAGTAGATAACTGGGTATCTTATTTTCATTTTCTTGTATTTTCCAATTCTCTATGGCTTTTCTATATTATCTACAACAAAGATTAACATAAGGACTTACCTGTTTCAAAATATGAAGATAATCGTAACAAAATCCAATAATGTTAGAAGAAATGTCATCATCCTCATGAATTAGGAGCTGCAACATCAGCGCCACCTTTGTTTCAATAGCTTGCAGTGCCTCCTGAGCATTCTTGATATCCCCATTCTTAATTAATTTAGTCCAGCTAACTATCAATGACTGTCCCATTCCATTTACCAGTTTAGAAAATCTGGCCAGGAAGTCAACGTCTTCTTCCTACAAATAAGACAGATCTCAATTTAAAAACAACTACCCGAGAGGAAAAACTCTAAATTTTAGAATGAATCAAGTGCCAATTATAGAAGTCAATTTTAAACTAACATTAGACATTAACAATACTACCACTTTGACTGGGAAGTTTTAAGAGTCTGAAATCTTCTACTGTTATTACCCACTAGTACTAACTCTCAAAATAGCTATCTTTAATGATTATAGTCATGTAGACACTGTCAACTTATAAATGTTTAAGAAAAGAGATCTGTGGTTTCAAAACCTTCTCTCTAAACTGATGAATTTAGTAAATACCTTTTAATAAAGTTAATGCTGCCATATTATGCTTTGTGCAACAATTTACGACAGTCCTTTCTGACACTACTTAATTTGAACCTCAACTACATTACAAAGAGATAAAATTGCTATTAAAATAACCTGCCTAGTTAATCAGCATTAGTGTCAGAACTTAAAATCAGGTTAATTTTCATTAATTATCCTTATGATGTTCTCCTACAGAAAGATTTTTTAGCTTCACCATTTTAAGTCTTTTAATAAGACTTAAAATTAGCAGAACTGACTACACTTTATCAGTTAGGAAAATACCAGAGGTACACTCCTGACGTATCAACGATACAAAGACTTCTTAGTAATTCTTATCACTGTCACAGGTAAAATTAAAAGCAAAAACCTTCAAATTCAGTTTCTAAATTAGTCATTTACCATGCTCACTCAAGCCCTAATTCTGCTGAAGCTAAACTCTAATAGCTCAGATGAATATGATAAAAATATAACATTTATAATGGAGTCTAATTTAGGTCAAAATCCACTGCCATGTTCTTATAAGCTCAAGGAAGTTTTCAATGTTTAAAAACAAAAATAAAGAAAAAGGAACACATATTAAATTACTGCCTATCCTAGTTTGTTCTCCCAATTTTCAAAACCTTATACATAATTTTACTGACCCGGTCAATGCTGAAAAACCCAGCAGACTGTAACACTTGACACAAAGATTCTACCAGTTTCATTTTATCAACAGGATCCATTCCTTTATTTACAATTTCAAATAAACAATCACATGCTTCTTCCCGTAGAACTTCTATTGACATATGACCTAGCAGCATATTTATAAACCTGGCAATGGAGAAACAAAAATTCTTACAATATTTTCAAATTTATGAGTTTTACATACTGTATTCTGCAGGCTTATATTCTTAAAATATTGATTTACTTACCTATCATTGGCTATAAGGGATAAGTCTATCCAAGAGACATAAGCCCCAACTACTTCAAGGCACTGGCATGTCACTTCTGAATTGGTATACTGATAATTTTGTAGGATTTGGTACCATGATTCCACCAAGTTTGGAATGCATTGTTCCCTCATGGTATCCTTTATGAGAGTATTCCTACGAGCCTCCTTAAAAAAAACAACCCAAAATACCATATATACAATCAGATTACCTCCCAAGATAATATTTGATATCTGTATAATAGTTGCACACAGTAATTTCCTCACCACTACATTTCCTGACTTGTTAACACACTCCCTGCCAGTATTTCCTATTTATCTGCTCTAAAATCATAACCTGTGATTCTAATTCTTCCTTCCATTCAACTTAGACATAATTAAACACAAACTATAAAAAAGACATTGCTTAGAAATTTTAACCATGTAATAAAAGTTATTTCTCAGTATTATACAAACATACTTAAACTATTTAAGAGAACAGCAATAGTGTAAACAATACTATTTTTATAAATGTCATATTTAACACACGATGACCTTAAATCATCATACACATTTGAATTAAGCTATTTCCATTGCGTTCTTTAAGAAAAAGCAGAAAGTTATACTGGGTAATAAAGAAATAGAGGAAGACTATGTTAGCCTATGTGACTGAGAATACAGAAGAATCCAGCACTGGTATGAAGCAATGCTTTTTTCCTCACTCAGCAACTATCAAGTAGTAGTAAATATAGGCCACATTTCTCTACAAATTCATAGGAAAAAATAAATTTGTTTCACTAGAGGAAGTCCCTGTCTGGTTAAAAAAGAAGCTAAATGGTCTAATTTCACCCTATACCTGGGGAAAACCCCCAAATTTAAGTTCCTTTGTAAAACAAAATTCAAAATGTTGAGCAAATTTGTAAGTAATAAAATTTTATCAAAAACAAAGCAAACAAAAAAATCCTTCTTGATCCTTTCATTATGTACCCATTATCTCTCGCAATATCTAAATTAAAAACTTTAAGACATTACTTGCCTCTGAGGTGTGAACCACATCACGATCCACTAACTCTGAATCAATAGCCATGAGAATTCGGAGGTACAGATCTACTCCCCTTGGATTTAGGTCCACTACTGAGAGAATGTCAAAAAAAAACTTGGGCCATTTAGTGAGATATTCTGTAACAAAAAGCAAGGCGAAGACTTGGGCAGCTTTATTTCGTATGAAGGTCTTCTCTGGTTGGGGATTCAGCATCTGACAAAGAGATACAGTTCACAAAATTAAATGGAAATGGAAAAGACTCAAACATTGTTCTCCTATTTATCATTAACAGGCAAAATCCCACTAAACTGCGCCATGGTCTACAACAGCTGTGTAGCAAATATGCTTGAGAATTACCAAAGTATTAAAGTTTCACGGGCAGTTTTAGTAGTTCCTATAACCTTTTATAAGAAGAAAACAAATTCAATGATTTTTCTTCTAGCTGCTTGCTAGAAGAAGCAAATATTGCCTGCTAGAAGTAAATATTCTAGCAAATATTTACTTGCTAGAAGTAAATATTCTAGCTACACAACTGCTTTAATATGTTAAGATTAGCTAAAATTAATGAAAAATAAAATACTGTGAATAAGGAATTCTATTGGCTCCCTTAAAAAGGGCTCTTTGTGAAGAATCTGTTCCAGGAGGGCTTACCTTAAGTGTGAAAACTGACTTTTGTCTAGTAGTTAAAATCACATTTTAAAATCAAAAGTTTCCACCATGTGTCATTCTTTCCCACCATGGAAAGAATGACAGCTTCAATTACTGATATAATTTTGAGTTACTGCTAAGTTTTTAGCACTCGTAATCTTCAAAGCCAGCACTTTCTGAAAGGGCTACATGATCAAATGGAGGATAAATGAGCAACATTTATGAGGTGAAGTTGCAAACTCTTCCAAAAATAAAAACTCTGGCAATCTGAGGTACTAAATGTAAAAACTACTATTTTACCTGAGCTTGAAGCCAAGATACGAGCGTCTCCCTAATTAGTTGTTGTTGAACAGTAGTTAGTTCTGAATATCTATTCAAAATACAGAAGAAAAATAATGGTAATATTTAGTGTATGTGGTTTTTAAAAAGTAATGGCCTCTTATATTTGAAACAGAAAATTTGTATAGCAATTACCCAAAAGTCCCTACGATAAATTGGTAATAATTCTCATTACCACTTTAAAGACAGGGGTGGGAATGGCTGGAGGGATATCAATACTGATCTTAGTTTGATCTGTGGTCCAGTTCATGCTAAAACAAAATGGCAGCTACACAATTTTTCAAATGAAAATAAGTCCATGGTCTCAGTTCTGTGACTTACAGAATAAATCAGGAGGCAAACTAAGGATCCCTGGAGCAGCAATTCATTGTTTCTGCTTAAATTAGGCAGGGGTTTTTGGAAAAGTCAGTGGCAACCCACTCCAGTTTCTTGCCTGGGAAATCCCTTGAACAGAGGAGCCTAGCGGGCTACAGTCCATGGTGTCACAAAGAGTTGGACACCACTGAGTGACTAAACACCAACAAGGCAGGGATTCTAAATACAAGTGCCCATACTGCCACTCAACTCTAACAGAGACTGGTCATGTAGTGATAAATGGTGTTGCTGTATCTTTTAATTCTTTCCCAGAGAAACTGGAATTTAACTTTTTCCTGTGTACTGACTGGATTCTTTTATGTAGCCAATGAACTTGGTATTTTTAAAACACCTTGGGATAAATCAAAACATATCTCAAAGCTGGATATGACACATAATGTTAATTTATAACCTATGTTATGATGTCCCCAAAGAGGGAAAAACTAATTTCAAAACAGCCTCTCCCCACAAATCTCGGTGAGAAAAGCCGTACTTGTATTTAACTTGGTGTTCCAGTACTTGGAAGCAGAAAAACTTAATATGATCATCACTGAAAAAGAAAAAAAAAGAAAAATTAGATAAGGAGAATATGAATTGGGGAAAACAAATCAAAGGTAAATAGTAATGAATAACTCAGTTGAAAGTTTCTCAAACCAGACCTTTGGCTTATTGTTCTTAAGTGTTACATTCACATCCATTTGTAAGCTAAGAGAACTTTATACAATATTCAATGGAAATCTGACAAACAGAATAATCCCAAATTAAGATTCACTTTAAGTACATACAGTGCTTTGCAAACAGAGAGCATTCCCCCCAAATTCTAGATGCTAGGATTCCCAAAGCAGTTCTTACATTTTGTAACAGAAAGGATAGATGTAAAATGACAAATAGTAGAACAGCCAGAGACTGAGTCAAGTCAGAGATGGTCATCAAAGTCATACTTAAAAGTTCTACTGCAGCAAAATCCAAAACAAGAGAAGTCTCCTAGACTGGCAGTCCAGCCCCCAAATTCATACAGAAAACCAGGTTACAAATACATTGCCTTAGGGACTTCCCTGGTGGTCCAGTGGATAGGAGTCTAAACTTCCACTGTATGGGGTATGGGTTTAGTCCCTGGTTGGGAAACTAAGATCCTGCACATCGCATGGCGAGGCCATTTTAAAAAAAAAGAAAGTAAGTAAAAACAAATATATGACCTTAAAAAAAAAGGGGGAGGAGCAAAAATCAATATTTATCCACTGTCCACTTCTGTCTCCCCAGGAGTGACAACAGAGATGCAGTGAGCTAGCTACAAGCTCTGACCAAGTCCCTTTAATGAACAACGTTCTTTTTAGACAGTTGGTTTGAGTCAGGCATGGTCAAGGAACAATTTTTCATATACAAAGCTAACTATAGTCAATGTAAGAACGGAGGTACTGTCTTCATTCTGACTACATCCCTTAACCCCTCCACCAAACACTTCAGGAAATAAAACCTAATTTTTAAAAGTTTTTTTTAAAAAGTTACACTTAATTAGGATCTTTTCAAAGACTTTAGGGTTTCTATTCTTATCATGAATTGAACTGAAGCTTTAATTATATAAGACTTAGATTTTTCACTCAAAATGTAAACTACAGGGAGCCCTTAATTAAAAGCCAGCCCTCATTTACTCTAAGACATATAGATGTTCTTCAAAATCAACTTGCACTTAACTGGAGCACTTGCTTTCAGCTGTAAAATGTAGTCACTAATATTCCCAGCATGCAAGAAATCGAGGTAGGAATTCTCACTGACCCCTATCAACTTCTTTACACTCCCACTAGTAGAGTTGTTTGTTTACAAGTAGTCAGTGTGCCTCCCCCAGTCTCACTAGGTGCACTGTACTTCTTTTGTATTTAAGTAACTTAATTACTATATAAAATAATGCAGTGAGTATATGAGTTTCTATTTTTGTAAAAATTAAGTTGAATGCTTTAGAAAGAGCTCATAGAAAGTCACATTGCAAGGGAGACAAAGACCTTATACATGTGTGTTGTGGGCCAGATAGCCAGAAGACTTGGAGATGTGGGAACAAATAAATAAAAGGTTTAGAATTCTACATTCACTGTTCTTCAATCCACTACAGGGACCCAAAGCAGAAATTGGCAAGGATCAATTATGGGGGCAATCAGTATTTTCAACATTAACAATCACAAAGTGATTGTGGCACATAAAGAAAAATCGTTGGTCCGACATGAAAAGATTAGTAAGTGAATGTTTATGCACTTAAATTAAAAACTAAAAGATAATTTCTGATTACCTTCTTTACCAAGTTTTTAGAAAACCAACCATCCCTCATCATAAGAAAATAAAGAAATTTCTACTGTACTCTATGCCAGCTGGTATCTACTGCCAGGTACTCAGAATAAGGCAAAGAAAGGATAGTTTTAATGAAAAGTGAAATCAGGATTGGCCAAAGTTTTTATTTTACTATTTTTCTCATTCTACATGGAACAGTTTTTTAAAACTAAGCCATGTTTTTTATGAAAGCTTTTTTCAAAAAGATAAATAAAACAATCCCGCCAAGTTCATAAAAATTTAAAGTCTTCTGCAAGTTATGCAAATTTTTCTTTAATTACCTGTATGTCCTCTGAGCCAGAGCTTCTGCACACACCTGCCAGGCATCTGGGGAAATCTTTAACTGTTCAAAATAGGCCAGGGCCTGTATAATTGCAAAGCAGAACATGCATTTGGAATAGTCAATCTCAACTCTCTGCCAATACTCAACAAAGTTTACCGAGAGTAGCAAACCAACTACAGTGACTAGAAAAAGCAGCTAAACATTGAATTCAGGCTTCTGAGTAGGTGCAACTGAATGACTAATCCTAGGAAAAAGGTTAAGTAAAAAACAAATTCTGTCAGTAGGATACTTCTAACTTGCTTCCTTATGGGAAAGGAGACAACAACACAAAAATGCCCTGCAGACTTCACCGGGTTATTAGAAGAATCCAGAGAAAACACTCCAGTGCTCTGTCAAGTGCTATACTCCTGCTGCTGCTGCTAAGTCACTTCAGTCGTGTCCGACTCTGTGCGACCCCAGAGACGGCAGCCCACCAGGTTCTGCCATCCCTGGGATTCTCCAGGAAAGAACACTGGAGTGGGTTGCCATTTCCTTCTTCAAGGCATGAGAATGAAAAGTGAAAGTGAAGTAGCTCAGTCGTGTCCGACTCTTAGCGACCCCATGGACTGCAGCCCACCAGGCTTCTCGGTCCATGGGAGTTTCCAGGCAAGAGTACTGGAGTGGGGTGCCATTGCCTTCTCCGGCTATACTCCTGAGGTACATGCAATTATAAGATGGTATACCAAGAATATTTTTCCTATTTAATAGCAAACATGCTATTAAAGAACTGACTACATATAAAGGATGAAACATATTCTGTATTATCACTTGATCTACCATTTAACTGAAAAGAATTATTTCCATTTTTCAACTACATAAGTAAGTTTCCTAAATGGTGAGAGTAAAATCAGAATTCAACTGCTTAATATGAATTTTGGGGAAGTACCAAATAACTGAAAAAGTCAAAGCTTTAGGAAATGCGTTTCTCATCCCTGTATTCATGAATTCTGGGTCTTGTTACAAGAGCAAGTATCCTCTAGAACGGATGCAGCACCAAGTCCATAGGCTATCTAACACTGTTGGGAAAATAGGAGTGACTCATACTCTTCCATTTGTATGCTGAAATGGAGATCAATGACAGATGCCAGTTTCACATATGACAACACACAGTAATCTCAGTAACTTGCAAAAAATATCTCAGTCACGAAAATAACACAATCTCTAGAAACATTGCTAAATGGGTCTGAAGCAATTAAGCACATACCTTGAAATGACTTGAGGAATCTAATTTCAATTAGCCAATACATTTTTTTAAAAATGTGGTTTGTGCCTCTTCAATGTTGTGAAAACAATTTATCAGTCTTGATCAGCAATTTAAAAAATGAAACAGAATAGATATTAGAGTACACTGCACCTAGCAAGAATAACTATTATTTTGTATGACTTGTTTTACTCATGTGTGTACTTGTCATATTCATGGTGTGTATATATATACATATACATACACATATACTGGGTCACGATATAAAATTTTTTCCTTTGGGTTAGAGGTTAAAAATATAAGAAGTTAGAGTCCTTGAGCCACAATGAAAGACCTCACACGACTCAACAAAAGATTCTGCTTGCCACAACTGAGACCCGAGGCAGCCAAATAAATGAATATTTTTATTTTATAAATAGACACATATTTTAAAACCTGCAATAATAATGGAAAGCTACTGAAAGAGCAACCCACTCTAGTATCCTTGCCTGGAAAACTCCATGAACTGTGGAGCCTGGCATGTTACAGTCCATGGGGCTACAAAGAGTTGGACATGACTAAGTGATTGATGTGCGTGTAGTTAGGTGATGGTTTCCTATGTTACGCAATTGTATGCACGAGGAAATTAGTTTTTATATGTTGTCTCAGTGGCTATTCCCACTCAGAGGACCAGAAAAGAAGTTATTTGATGAAGATCACCAAAAACTATCTTAAGTATAAATAATGGTTGTCTTTAGAACTAAGAATATAGGAGCTCAAGAAGCAAAAAAAAAAAAAAATCTAGTTCAGGTGTCTAACAACAGCTATTCCATAAAGCCTCGAGTTTCCTTTAGGAATATCTCAGGGGCCAGGGTGGGGACATGAAGTCAGTCTTGCAGACTGCATTACCATCTAATAGTTCACTTACCAGAACAGGTGTGGGAGGTGTGATTCAGCTGCTAGAACTGTCACTAAGTTTTAAGCCAAAGACAGATATTCTATTTTTTTAAGTGATAATAACTTGAAAATTTTCAGCTTTTAACTATTCTTTGCACTCTGAATCCATGTGATACTAGCATTTAAAAAAAACAAAAACAACACTGTAGTAATGATAAACATGTCAGTTTGCATAGTTCTTGTATTTCACACCTTTCTAATACTCCACTGTCTCTAAGTGGCAACAGTCAGTTCAGTTACTTAGTGCCCAGGTAAAAAACAGAGAACTACAGACAGACAATTGGGAACCAGGGTTGGTAGTCATTTATCTTATTACAAAACTGAATTAAGTCCCTAATACTCCTCAATTCCAGCATCAGGACTATCAAAACTTACTTTTCCTTACAATGCCTTATTTTTCATTCTAATTATTAACTCAGGTTGGCTTAATGGAGTATCAAATTAGGCCTGGATCAGAATGTTTACCATATGCCTATGACTGATAGAACCCATTTTTATTGCTGAAAAACCTAACTTCTATAATACAAAAACCACTGTCAATGTACTAGTTATACTTTCTGAAAAAGAAAATCATGGCACATTAAAAAACAAAGTTCTAATGGTGGAATTTAATTATAAAACAAAGGATTTCAAAAAACGAACATAAAACATAACAGAAGCTTATTTAATAACTAAACAAACAGTCAAAAGCTATGTAACACCAAGCTAAACGAAAAGTACAGATTTGTTATGCTTCAACTATGTTCATGACTAAGGGTTTGAAGGTAGGTAGCTAAAGCTCCTATGAAAAGAAATATCTGTCCATATACACAAGACATAGACTTTTAATGACTTCTCATGTCCTAACAGATTTGATAGGTATCTTGTAATTAGCTATTTAAATCTCAATTCTTGTCATTTACCTTTATCTGGAAGGCTGGTTACCTCATTTAACAGCAGAGACAAGTACACAATACTGTCCTGGGAATCCCTTCAGATTTTTTTTTACTAAGTAAAAAAATTTCTGTAAAATTGTTGACTTTTATATTTTGTAAATTTTTTTGTATTTTGTAAATTGTTAACTTCATTTAGCTCATTTATAAAAGAAATATCCTCTGCTATGAGAGCAGAAAGAAAATGACTCTTCATCCATTTACCTTATACTTCAAACCACCCACACATCTTTAAAAAATTTAATTACAGCCTTGTTCTTTAGATTCTTCTTTTATCATTCAGCCATGATTACAAGTATATGCTACAATATGTTTAATTGTTTATACTTACCCAAATATCCCAGCATCTCATAATGGAGTCTTTGTCATGTAATCATTTTATGTAACCTGAGACATGGTATATAATACCTGCTTATTTACATGTCTGCCTGATCGAAGTAACAAAAATGTTAACTATCACTAACATGAGGGTTAAACCACTTGTTTAGACTAAACTAAAATAAGCAATGGAAAAACATAATATGTATGCCTGCTACTATAGCAAGTCCTTTGAACAATAAATACTTTGCATTACAACTTTCAAATAATTATAAATAATGATGTGACATAAAGACTTGCCTTGAATTACACGAGATTTTAACAATTAAACCAACTACAGAGAAATCACAATCATTCACTGTTTCTGTATGCAGAATATAGTGAAATACCTCAAATTTGTTTCTCTATTCATTTCCATCCAAATCAAACCTTCATCAGATGTGTATTTTTGATTCAAGCCCCTAATGAAAATGTTTATGTAACATGCTTTAAAATGTGATTAAGCCGACATGACTTACCCTTTGTCTGAAGTCTGAATCAGCATTTGGATTTAGCCCTAAGAGAGCCTGTTCATCCATTCCTGCTGCTATACTTGGAGTTTTCTGATTACAATAGGCGTGCCCTCTAATCCCACAGAAGAATCCACAAACATCTGTATACACACACAAAGTTGAAAGAAAAAAACACTTGATAAGCAAAATAGATGCTTATCCTGAATACCATTACAAGCAGATAACATTATACATAAGAGTTCAAAGAACTTCCTTTGAAACAATCCAAGTTACAAGTATAGGAGTCTGTCTCAGAAGAGTGGGTCTGCTAAATAGTCCACTAAAGTGTAATTTCTAAGGTATGCCATTAAGGTTCTCAAATTTCTTTTCTTCAAGATCATCAATAAAGTATAAGAAATTCTTTTTACTTGAAATAGAAGCATCTAACTTACGTTGTTACTATCTCCAATAAAATGCAACTGTGCAACCACATTAAGTTCAAAAAGGAATACAAATTCAGATTATGTTGCTGACGATTTAACATTGGCTGATCTTATTTAAGATCTTTTTTTGGTCTCTGGAAAGCACTGCACGTTTCCACAAATTAGAGTCTAACATTTTCAAGTAAGAACATGATCAGCCCCAAAGGCAACTTGGTTTTTGATAAAATGTGTTATTTATTTGCAGAAATAAAGAACAAGCTCTACCTGAGGTAAGGAGACCTGGTCTTACTACTCTTAAAAGGCAAGAACTTGGGGGTGGGGGCGCAGGGGGTGAGGAAGGGCCACAGCCTTTCTTAGGAATGGTGAGGCCAGGATTGGATCCAGGTTAGAAGATTCTTACTACAACATGCTTTTCTGTCTCCCCCTGGTTCTGCCCAAATCAATGATAGATCAGGATGTGTTCCGAGAGCCTTGGAGAAGAAAGCTCAGCCCTTCTCTTATAGTTAAGGTCATACCTGCAGCTTACATCAAGGCAGTGTAACTCCCTACTGTCCTCAGGATTAAGATCCAAACACTTTTCAATGACTGTAACCATTCTGCACTCTAACTGTGCAAGACAGAGGTAGTCTGCCTTTCATCTTCTCTGCACACACTGCCCTTTTTACTTGGTTAACCCCTGCTTGTCCTTCAGAACTCAGCTTAGAGGTCACCTCCTTCAAGAACACTTCTTTGACTCCTACCGTTCAACTCTCCCAAACTGAATGAGATGCCCCTCCTAAGTGTTGATAGGTTGTCACCGTCTGCTTTCTACTTTTCTCTCATTAACCTTAAACGGAAGGAGTGACTGAATATTTGTCACTATGTTTCTAGGACATAATAAAACATAGATTTTGGATTTGCAAAGATTTGGATTGGCACTCTAATCTTATTTTCAAACTGGGGCCACGTGGACAACTACAAAAACTGAGAGAGCCCTTTCTATGAAATAAGAAAAAAAGAGCACCTGCCTCATAAAGCAGTAAAGACTCAATGAGACAAGGTATGTAAAGCATGACTGACACATAGTGGGCCCGAAATAGATTATTCACAATTCAGAGCTAGGCACATGGGAGAACGGGAACTACTTGGAGCAATCTTGATTTATCCTATCACACTGGCATTTTGAACAGATGGAAAAACAAAGGCATTGTTAAAAATTTGATGACAATTCCCCTGAAAAATGAACACAAAGAAAGAAAAGACCATCTGAATTTCTATGAATCCCAGGTCGAGAAATTCTGTAAAAGATTCCTTGAATATGGTATGGCTTTAGGGAAAATTGCATAAACTTGGTCACTTCGATTCTATCAAGGGAAACAGCAAGCGGTACTAAGAAAAAAATATTGCAAATTAAATCTAAGGAAACGAACTTGTTACAGTTGTCAGTAGAGAAAGAATCTCCCACGAAAAAGGCACTTGGATAATAATATGCAATGGTAAATCACCTATATGTACGCAAAAAACCTGAAAAGCTGTAACCTGTGCAAAAACGTGACAATTTTCCTAGCAAAAGGTTATGCATGAACACATATGTAACATGGTATAGCAGTCCAGGCTTAAACATTTGTTACAATATGATAAACCCTTCAATCACACATCTAGCAAATGTTCTGGGGGAAGGCAAGCAAAATACTTAAAATATTAAGCCCTAACTTTACTATGGATACCCATTAAATCAAGAATCAAAACAATCTGGAAAAATTCCACTACACCTACTGAACACTGTTCTTCAGTTCCAAGGCTGTTATCTTTTCCAGACTTTTACCACCATGCTGACAAGTCGCTTTAATCAAACGTAACTTCCCCTAGTAACAACTAATTAGCACTTTCAAAAAGTAATTTTTTTTTTCTGGTTACAAGGAAACATGTTTTTCTACTCCTGCAGAATTGTGAGGAAGGGAAGAGCAAAAATGGCGTGTCCGTGCTGGCAAATTACTACACAGAAATAATACTTTTTTTCTTTTTTGTCCTGGGACGGGGTGGGGGTGGGGATCAAGTTTGGGGTCTCTGCAGTTGAAACTGCTGAGATACGCTGCAACTATTATAAATGGGCTTAGCCACTTCTACTATGTGGGGGCCACAGGCGATGGGGGCCCTCCTCCACCGGCCTTGCCCCCTTCCTTCCCCCGGATCCCTCCCCTAAACGAAGCCTCGTGGCAACTGGAGTGATGAAACACCGGGCAACGAGCGGCCGGCCACGCACTGGGGACGCGCTCCGCCGCAGCTCATACTCCCCCCACCCAGTCAGCCCAGCCTCGGGGCGCACCGCCATGGAGAGCCCCCGGCCCGCACCCCTCTCCAGTACGGGGGCTTCCCGGGCCAGTGCTCCCGGCCAACTTCCCCGCAGCCTCGCGTGGGCCGAACTGGGTCCGAGTCCCGCCCCAAGCCCCGAGTCACCTTCCCTATCACTCCATCCCGCCTGCCCGCTTGCACTCCCGAGGGCCGGTCAGTGGAGCCGCGCCGCGAGCAGGGAGCGAGAAGAACGGCCCTCGTCCTCGTCCCCGTCGTCCTCCGCCACGGCCGCGGCGCTAACGCTGGAGACGGAGCTGGCCGGGGCCGCGCGCCTCTCGCCGCTCTGCGTCTCCGGGCGCCGTCTCTTGCGTGGCGCCGGGCAGGCAAGCTAGCAAGCTGGCGGGCGGGGTTGGCGCCCCAGGAAGGATAAGAGCGTGAGGGCCGGCTACCGCCGCCACGGCCGGCGCCGCTGAGTCAGCGCGAAGCGCGCTCCCCGCGTCGGTGCCGCGCGGACCAAAGCCAGCAGCCTCATGGAGCGCGCTGACGACGGCCCGAGGGCCCGGACCGGGAGCCTACGACTCCCGGCATGCAACGTAGAGGCGGCGCTTCTGGGCGACCGCACGCACACGTGCACCTGGCGCTCGCCGGGAGGCGTGGTCGCCGGGGCCTCCGGTGCATGCCGGGATGGGGGTCCGGCCGGAATCTTTCCCCGCGGTGAAGTCTAGTGCGGCTTCTGCGCCAGGGCGGAGATCCGTAACCCCCCCACGCCCATCCCCCCAAACCGGGCCGGGTTTGCTTAGGAAGTTCCATAAAGACTTAGGGAGGTCGTTGGTAGGTTAGAGAACGGAGTCCGGGACAGCCGCCTGTCGTGGTCCAAACCAGTGTGAGTCAGTTGTTTAATTTCTCTTGTATGATCCCACAAGTTCCCCCACGTGAGCATCCTCCGACGAGCGCTGAAAATTTTTTGTCAGTTTAAACGTGCCAGTATTTTTGTCATTCGTGAAAAGATACTGTTTACTTCGTGTGATACTGTTACTTGGTTTATTCATTCACTCATTGGTTTAAAATACTGAGTACAGATAGTACAGGCTCAAGCTGCATAGATTTGGATCCCAGCTCGCCCCACTCCCGTCACCCCGCTCACTGATTGTTAACCTCAGTTTCAGGCACGTTACAGAATCTTATCTGTACTTCAGTACGATTTGATTTTTCTCGCTCAGTAGTGTCCGACTCTTTAGACTCCCATGGACTGTAGCGCGCCAGGCTTCTCTGTCCGTGGGATTTTCCAGGCGAGAATACTGGAGTGGATTGCCATTCCATATTCCAGGGGATCTTCCCCACCCAGAGACAGAATCCGCCTCTCCTGCATTGGCAGGCGGATTCTTTACCACTCAGCCACCTGGGATACCCCTGTTTACTCATCAGTAAAACGGTGTATGCTGATAGTACCTACCTCAAAGGCTTGTGAGAATTGAGTTAATACTTACCTTTGACATACAATAAGTGCTCCGTATTTAGGTTTCATTACTGATTGTTAAGTATGTACTGAATATAGACTAGGTTACCCTCAGTGGGACTACAGTGAAAAACAAAACTTGGGAGAAGGGAATGGACAGAAAGTAGAATAAAATTAATGTAACCATATAACAGCTACATTTATTTCATGTCCTGCCCCGTGCAAAACACTGCACCAGGCATTTCATATGTAAAGTATCTTGAGTCACTTTTGAACCACGTTTATAATTTGCTTGTTCAAAATGTCAGGCTAGGATTCCTGTTCTATTTCAGTGTATCCCTGGTGCCTAGTACCACCCTGTAGTTAAAATTCAATAAGTGAATCATTGCATGCATTCTTACATTAGCTGTGTGGGTCAACTACTGACTGAAATCTCAGTACTAATCCTAGTCCAAGTGGCTCCAAAGCCTATATTGTATTCATCATATTCCACTGTATCTTCCTAAAGAACTTCAAAACACAGTGTATTATATTGCTACTATCTTTGCCTTTTTCATTTGTAAACTCATTTTGTGAATACTTCATAGTTAAGTTTTTATCACATGAAGTTTATCTACAGCTTATCTAATATTGGTACCTTATCTACAGTTCATACAGTAACACTGGCCCTTCATTGTAGTTCAAATGCCTAGGACTGTAAAAATCTTTCCATTTTATAGACACATTATTTCACAACAAATAAGGAACTACCTGGAATCCACCAGAAGAGGATTTGAGAGGGATACTGAATTTGACCATTCCATATCCTGGCTCCCCCACCCATAATGGAATCGACAGTTTCTCATCCCAGACTAATAAAATGCCAGTTATATAATGTTGACAAAGAACAGTCATTAATTTAAAGTATGTGTGCTTGCATATGGGCTTCCCTGGTGGCCCAGATTGGAAAGGATCTGCCTAGAATGTGGGAGACCCAGGTTTGATCCCTGGATTGGGAAGATCCCCTGGAGAACAGAATGTCAATCCATGCCTGTATTCTTGTGTGGAGAATTCCATGAACAGGAGAGCCTGGTGGGCTATAGTCCATGGGGTCGCAAAGAGTGGGACATATGTGCTTGCGTATGACAGTGCTTATACTAAATGCTAATATTTTCAGCGTTTCCAAGGCAAACCATTCAATATCACTGTAATCCAAATCTATGCCCTGACCAGTAATGCTGAAGTAGCTGAAGTTGAATGTTTCTATGAAGACCTACGAGATCTTCTAGAACTAACACCCAAAAACGATGTCCTTTTTCAATATAGGGGACTGGAATGCAAAAGTAGGAAGTCAAGAGATACCTGGAGTAACAGGCAAATTTGGCCTTGGAGTACAGAATGAAGCAGGGCAAAGGCTAATAGAGTTTTGCCAAGAGAACACACTGGGCATAGCAAACACCCTCTTACAAAAACACAAGAAGACTACACATGGACAACACCAGGTGGTCAATACTAAAATCATATTGATTATATTCTTTGCAGCCAAAGATGGAAAAACTCTATACAGTCAGCAAAAAGAAGACCGGAAGCTGACTGTGGCTCAGATCATGAACTCCTTATTGCCAAATTCAGACTTAAATTGAAGAAAGTAGGGAAAACCACTACACTATTCAGGTATGACCTAAATCAAATCCTTAGGATTATACAGTTGAAGTGAGAAATAGATTCAAGGGATTAGATCTGATAGAGTGCCTGATGAACTATGGATGGAGGTTCATGACATTGTACAGGAGACAGGGATTAAGACCATTCCCAAGAAAAAGAAATGCAAAAAGGTAAAATGACTGTCTGAGGAGGCCTTACAAATAACTGAAAAGAAGAGAAGCAAAAAGCAAAGGAGAAAAGGAAAGATTCTCCATCTGAATGCAGAATTCCAAAGAATAGCAAGGAGAGATAAAGCCTTCCTCAGTGATCAGGCTGCAAAGAAATAGAAGGAAACAACAGAATGGGAAAGGCTAGAGATCTCTTCAAGAAAATTAGAGATACCATGGGAACATTTCATGCAAAGATGGGGTCAATAAAGGACAGAAATGGTATGGACCTAGCAGAAGCAGAAGATATTAAGAAGAGGTGTCAAGAATACACAGAAGAATTGTACCAAAAACATCTCCACGACCCAGATAGTCACGATGGTATGATCACTTGCCTAGAGCCAAACATCCTGGAATGTGAAGTCAAGTGGGCCTTAAGAAGCATCACTATGAACAAAGCTAGTGGAGGAGATGGAATTCCAGTTGAGCTATTTCACATCCTGAAAGATGATACTGTGAAAGTGCTGCACTCAGTATGCCAGCAAATTTGGAAAACTCAGCAATGGCCACAGGCCTGGAAAAGGTGAGTTTTCATTCCAAATCCCAAAGAAAGGCAATGCCAAAGAATACTCAAACTACTGCACAATTACACTCATCTCACATGCTAGTAAAGTAATGCTCAAAATTCTCCAATCCAGGCTTCAACAGTACACGAACCATGAACTTTCAGATGTTCAAGCTGGATTTAGAAAAGGCAGAGGAACCAGAGATCAAATTGCCAACATCTGTTGGATTATCGAAAAAGCAAAAGAATTCCAGAAAAATATCTACTTCTGCTTTATTGACTATGCCAAAGCCTTTGACTGTGTGGACCACAACAAACTCTGGAAAATTCTGAAAGAGATGGGAATACCAGACCACCTGACCTGCCTCTTGAGAAATCTGTATACAAGTCATGAAGCAACAGTTAGAACTGGACACAGAACAACAGACTGGTTCCAAATAGGAAATGGAGTATATCAAGGCTGTATACTGTCACCTGCTTATTTAACGTATATGCAGAGTACATCATGAGAAATACTGGGCTGGATGAAGCACAAGCTGGAATCAAGATTTCCAGGAGAAATATCAATATCCTCAGATATGCAGATGACACCACCCTTATGGGAGAAAGTAAAGAAGAACTAAAGAGCCTCTTGAGGAAAGTGAAAGAGGAGAGTGAAAAACTTGACTTAAAGCTCAACATTAAGAAAACTAAGATCATGACATCTGGACCCATCACTTCATGGCAAATAGATGGGGAAACAGTGGAAACAGTCACAGACTTTATTTTGGGGGGCTCCAAAATCACTGCAGTTGGTGATTGCAGCCATGAAATCAAAAGACGCTTACTCCTTGGAAGAAAAGTTATGACCAACGCAGACAGCATATTAAAAAGCAGAGACATTATTTTGCCATCAAAGGTCCATCTAGTCAAGGCTATGGTGTTTCCAGTAGTCATGTATGGATTTGAGAGACTATAAAGAAAGCTGAGCACCAAAGAATTGGTGCTTTTGAACTGTGGTGTTGGAGAAGACTCTTGAGAATCCTTTAGATTGCAAGGAGTTCCAACCAGTCCATCCTAAAGGATATCAGTCCTGAATGTTCATTGGAAGGTCTGATGTTGAAGCTGAAACTCCAGTACTTTGGCCACCTGATGCTAAGAGCTGACTCATTTGAAAAGACCCTGATGCTGGAAAAGACTGTAGGCAGGAGGAGAAGGGGACAATAGAGGATGAGATGGTTGGATGGCATCACTGACTGAATGGACATGAATTTGAGTAAACCCTGGGAGTTGGTGATGGATAGGGAGGCCTGGCATGCTGCAGTCCAGGAGGTCACAAAGAGACAAGACTGAGCGACTGAACTGAACATTTTGAGCATTTATTATGTGCCAGAAATTGTTCTGATTGTTTAGACATTAATCCTCACAACTATCATTATGCCCATTTTATAGATAAGGAAACAAATGAAAGTAAAGTAGCAGAGCTGGGGTTCAAAGGCACACAGTCTGAGTCTAGAGTGTGTGCTTTCAACCCCTGTCTCTCAAATGAAGGTTCATTAAAGGGATGATGACACTGTAGAACTATTGTCCTAGTTCTTCTTCCTATAAATATGCTGAGGCACCTCTCTTATAACAATAAAATATTGTTCCTGTCCCATATTTCCCTTTTCTTACAATTGCCAGAGTACTTGAAAGAAGCATAATAGATAACATTTATATATTGCATTATGGATTACAGTATGTCTCCATATAACTTTTCTAATTTGTTCCTCTTAGCTTGTAAGGATGGATCATATATCATCATCATCATCATCATCATTTTTAATTTACAGTTAAGGAAACCAAGGCGGATCTATTTTAAGTAACTTACCCTAAGTCACATGGGGCTTTCCTGATGGCTCAGCTGGTGAAGAATCCACCTGCAATGCAGGAGACACAGGAGATTCAGGTTTGATCCCTGGGTCAGGAAGATCATATCCCCTGGAGGAGGAAATGACAACCTGCTCCAGTATTCTTGCCTGAAAAATCCCATGGACAGAGGAGCCTGGCAGGCTACAGTCCAAAGGGTCACAAAGAGTCAGACCTGACTGAGCGACTCAGCACATGCACAAACCTAAGTCACACAGCTAGTAAATGGTGGATCAGAACCCTAAACTCTTGCATCCAGGCTTCCTGTCTTCAGTATACCATACGTTTTTGCCAACACTTAATCCTCTAGTCTCTCACTTTTTGTAATCTATTTTCTATCCTCAAATCATTCTACTAAAACTTAAAATTATTCAACCCTCTGAACATTTTTATTAATTTACTTCAACTTTTCCATTGACTATTTCCTTTCTTCTTGAAATTCTCTCTTGACTTCTGACACTGTGTTATCCTCAAACTCCTTTTATTTTATTTTTCTGATGACGCCTCCTACTTTTATTCTCTTACCATGTCTTCCCCAAGGCTGCCTTCTTAGCTATGTGGCTTTCTGTTTTCTGCCCTTGCTCTCAGTAATTATTTCCACATCTTCAGCACTCATTTCTATGAAGATCTCCCCTTCTCTACTTTTGGTTCTAATATTTTGTACTCCCAACTTGTGTTACAAGACACCCACACATCTCAACCAGTACATGAAATCTAATACATCCAGAAGCCAAAGTCGTGATCTTCCCCACAAAATGCATCTGACTCCTGATGTGGCCATTTCTGCCAATGCATCCAGCTCCTCAGCACAACCCAGCGCTCTTGGGATCACTTCTGTTGCTTTCATGTTCAATGACCCAGCTCAGTTTCAGCACAGCGCTATCACACCTGTCTTTTCTGTTCCTTTCATTATTTCCTCTGTCTGACATTAGGCTTTCAAAGCTTCTCTGCTGGATTGACTGAATGAAACTTATCCATTACTTGAAAGTTATCTTTAGGTGGTAAGACTGCAGGTGAGTTCTTTTATCTTTCTTGTACCTTTTTGGATTAAAACAAATTTTTTTCCCACAATGAATATGTAATACATTCCTAAAAAAACTTTAAAAAAATGATTGTAATAAAAGGGAAAAAAGAAAGTTTCATTGACTTTGAGAATTTATTGAATGCTATCTCTCTCATAAAGTGACTCTAAATTTCTGCAACTAGGCTTATTCAATCATTTCTTTGATGTGCTTTTTTTTTCATACCTCTCATGTCATTAATATATTTTTGTTTTGTATTAAATTTGTATGGTTGTCTTACTCACCTAATAGTCAATTCTTGAAGACTGAAAATAAGTTCTTTCTGATTCTGTTTATGGATAACAACTTCTCAGTAAGTATTTGTGACATGAATTGAACCTGAAATAATATAATGTGAGCTGATAAACACTGAGTTCTGTGTCAGATTTTCTTCATCTCAGTGCTTATTAAGCCTAGCACCATTGTTGCCAAAGTTCATTCATAATTGGCTTCCTGGCAGAGAAAGAAATTGGAAAATAGGTCAGGTGAGCTGTCTTTATTGGGTTCTAGTTCAGTCACTGGTTTTATAGGAAGTGGGTGTGAAGCAGGAAGCCTGAGGCAGAACAGAGCACTGGGGCATTATTTAGTAAAAGAAATGTCTTTTACTTGTCTCCTCCATATTTCAGAGGAGTGCAGGGGGGTCAGGCCCCCATGTCAGGCCTTCCTGTCCAACGCCAACTCCCAGAGTTTACTCAAATTCATGTCCATTCAGTCAGTGATGCCATCCAACCATCTCATCCTCTATCGTCCCCTTCTCCTCCTGCCTACAGTCTTTCCCAGCATCAGGGTCTTTTCAAATGAGTCAGTTCTTCACATCAGGTGGCCAAACTATTGGAGTTTCAGTTTCAGCGTCAGTCCTTCCAATGAATATTCAGGACTGATTTCCTTTAAGATAGACTGGTTGGATCTCTTTGCAGTTCAAGGGATTCTCAAGAGTCTTCTCCAGCACCACAGTTCAAAAGCATCAGTTCTTTGGTGCTCAGCTTTCTTTATAGTCCAACTCTCAGATTCATACATGACTACTAGAAAAACCATAGCCTTGACTTGATGGACCTCTGTGGTAAAGTAATGTCTCTGCTTTTTAATATGCTGTCTACGTTGGTCATAACTTTTCTTCCAAGGAGTAAGCGTCTTTTGATTTCATGGCTGCAATCACCAACTGCAGTGATTTTGGAGCCCCCCAAAATAAAGTCTGTGACTATTTCCACTGTTTCCCCATCTATTTGCCATGAAGTGATGAGTCCACATGTCATGATCTTAGTTTTCTTAATGTTGAGCTTTAAGTCAAGTTTTTCACTCTCCTCTTTCACTTTCCTCAAGAGGCTCTTTAGTTCTTCTTTACTTTCTCCCATAAGGGTGGTGTCATCTGCATATTTGAGGATATTGATATTTCTCCTGGAAATCTTGATTCCAGCTTGTGCTTCATCCAGCCCAGCATTTTTCATGATGTACTCTGTGTATACGTTAAATAAGCAGGTGACAGTATACAGCCTTGACATACTCCTTTCCCTATTTGGAACCAGTCTGTTGTTCCATGTCCAGTTCTAACTGTTGCTTCATGACTTGTATACAGATTTCTCAAGAGGCAGGTCAGGTGGTCTGGTATTCCCATCTCTTTCAGAATTTTCCAGAGTTTGTTGTGGTCCACACAGTCAAAGGCTTTGGCATAGTCAATAAAGCAGAAGTAGATATTTTTCTGGAACTCTTTTGCTTTTTCGATAATCCAACAGATGTTGGTAATTTGATCTCTGGTTCCTCTGCCTTTTCTAAATCCAGCTTGAACATCTGAAAGGTCATAGTTCAAGTACTGTTGAAGCCTGGATTGGAGAATTTTGAGCATTACTTTACTAGCGTGTGAGATGAGTTCAACTGTGCAGTAGTTTGAGTATTCTTTGGCATTGCCTTTCTTTGGGATGGGAATGAAAACTGATCTTTTGCAGTACTGAGTTTTCCAAATTTGTTGGCATATTGAGTGCAGCACTTCCACAGCAGCATCTTTTAGGATTTGAAGTAGCTCAACTGGAATTCCATCACCTCCACTAGCTTTGTTTGTAGTGATGCTTCCTAAGTCCCACTTGTTAGGCTATCACCCAACAAAGAAGAATTTGATATTACTACTTTGTAGAAATGGAACTGAATGACCACATATGTATCAGGAAATCACATACTGGTTCAATTTATTTTTAAAACACTTATGTAGTATTCACTCTGTTCCAAGTACCTGTTCTAAGTACTCAGAAACATTGCTAATCCTCATAATAACCCTGTGGGGTTGGTACTATTACCCGTTTCACAGATCAGGAAACTGAGGCACTGAGCATTTAAAGTAAGCTGTCCAGGAATTCCCTGGCATTCAGTGGATAAGACTTCTTACTCTTACTGCCAAGGGCCCAGGTTTGATCCCTGGTTGGGGAACTAGGATCCTGCATGCCATTCAACACAGCCAAATAAAAAAGTTGTCCAAGGTGATTTTTTTAACTACCAAGTGAGAGCTGGAATTTGAACCCAGGTCATCTGGCTCTATCCAGATGTCTGTCCAACCTAGACAGCATATTAAAAAGCAGAGACATTACTTGGCCAACAAAGGTCCATCTAGTTAGAGCTATGGTTTTTCCAGTAATCATGTATGGATGTGAGAGTTGACTATAAAGAAAACTGAGCACCGAAGAACTGATGCTTTTGAACTGTGGTGTTGGAGAAGACTCTTGGGAGTCCCTTGGACTGCAAGGAGATCCAACCCGTTAATCCTAAAGTAAATCAGTCCTTAATATTCATTGGAAGGACTAATACTAAAGCTGAAACTCCAGTACTTTGGCCACCTGATGCTAAGAGCTGACTCATTTGAAAAGACCTTGATGCTGGGAAAGATTGAAGGAAGGAGAAGAAGGGGACGACGGAGGATGAGATGGTTGGATGGAGTCACCGACTGGATGAGTGTGATTTTGAGCAAGCTCCAGGAATTGGTGATGGACAGGGAAGCCTGGTGTGCTGCAGGCCATGGGGTCTCAAAAATGCTAAGTCATGTCCAACTCTTTGCAACACTATGAACTGTAAGTCACCAGGCTCCTCTGTCCATGGAATTCTCCAGGCAAGAATACTGGAATGGCTTGCCATTCCCTCCTCCCAGGGATCTTTTAAAGGATCTGTACCAAATGCTTCCTGAGTTTGGTTGGATTTAGAAGATAAGGAGTAAATGCCTATGTAAGGTGTGTTTATGTTGTTGTTGTTTAGTCACTAAGTCATGTCCAACTCTTTTTTGACCCCATAGGCTGGAGCCCACCAGGTTTCTCTGTCAATAAGATTTTCCAGGCAAGAATATTGGAGTAAGTAGCCATTTCCTTCTCTAGGGGACCTTCCCGACTCAGGGGTGAAATCCGCACCTCCTGCTTGGCAGGATTCTTTACCACTGAGCCACCTGGGAAGCCTATACTTATGTTAACTATTCTTATAAAGCTTACCAAAAGATAAGGGAATACAGACATTCTACATGTATGTAGTCCTTTCATAAGTCATTGCCTTTGGTCCTCCCACTAACTCTCTAGTTAGCAGGGCATATGTTTAGTAGTAGTTTCATTACACAGATGGTGAAATGAAACTCAAAAGGTGAAGTGACTTTTCAAAAATCGCAGATACTGAGAAACATGATTAGTGCTCTAATCCAGTTCTCCTGACTCCAAATCCAGGGATCTTTCTCTTATATTAAACCCCTTTCCTGTGATCTGAACTTTGCTGTTACCTTGGCAACAGTACAGAACAGTGAGTGCCTGGAAACCATGATACTGCCTTCTCTTGTATGCCACAAAATTAAAAAGTTAACTGAGGTCACCTTAACCACCAGACCCTTTGTTAAATTCCCTTCTTCATGTGCATCATCTTCACATTTGTTAAGCTTAGTACCCTTGTCACCAGAAACTTGTTTATAGTGGGCTTCCTGGCAGATATATCAGATATGCTTTCTTTTCTGGTCCTGATTCAGTCATTGTGTTTCTTAGTCCCAGGAAGTGGCTATGAAACAGAGAGCCTGTGAGACACGAGACAGCAGTCTGGACTGAGGTCTGTCCCACTTGGGCCTCCCATGCCAACTCTACAGTAGCCATTTCCCTCTCAACCACTCTCCTGAGGTATGACTCTTTGGCAAACGTGAAGGGCCTTTCCTTCTCTTGGCTTGAGGCAACAAATTTCAGAATGGATTAGATGGGAATAATCCTTACTTTAGAGGAAATAGCCATGACCATGGGGCTCCCTTTTCATCCAGGTATGAGTATGAAGAGTCAGATGTGTGATCAGATCCTAAGAGAACTTCAAATGTTAGGTCATTTAAGATTTTGTCAGCAGGTGGCACTTCTCTCCTTACTCACCAAATACAATCTTTCCAAAAGAGAAATATTGTTTCTATTCTTTTGCTGCTATTGAGTTTCTCAGATTTCTTTAGCTACATCTAAACATTTCTCCTCAGTTCCCTTTTGTAGCTATTTAGTGTATATGTTTATGTGTTTTAATTTATTTATACTGTTTCCTCAAAGGATTTGAAATTGCTTACAACATACAGTATGCAATAGTAAAATATTAGGAAAATGCAAATACAAAATGCAATAAAGAATACATAATTCAATACTGGGTTGCAGGTAGTTGAAACAAATTACACAAAATATACATATACTGTTTGCATTGTCTCTGGCTCTCTGGGTGAATCGGAAGGGAGAGAGAATGACTTTTCTAGGATTTGAAATTAAAATGAAAGTTCTCACTTAGAGTTACTGGAGATAAGTTTCTGTTGCTGTGTTGTCATCTCGTTAACCTAATTTACAATAAGTTATTCCTGGTCTGTGAAAAGTAAATAGTACTTGTTAGTACCCTGAAGCCTCAAGTCTGCATGTTCAGCATTTGTCAGCCTCTAAGTTTCTATTTTTTAGAGACACAGGCTTCACCCGTTCATTCATCCTACACAGACTGAGCTCTGACTGTCTATGGGGCGTTGTCCTGGGCACTGGGAGCAGAAGCATATCCATTAGGTAGACTTGGGTGTGTGCAAAACAATTTATAACAGGCTCTTCTGTCAGAGAACTTTTATGTAGGTGCAGAAAGAAGAGCTACGTCTCTATTCGTTAAAAATTAGAGAGCTATGCCAAGCAATCTTATAATCAAATGCTAAATCCGTGTGGTTGATCTTAGAGATCTAGGATTGTTTTATTTAAAAATAAATCGGTAAATTTCATCTCGTTCAAGTTTGTAGTAGAAAACCAGACTAAACCCGAGGCCTCGATGCTTGGTCCGCAACAGCTAGGCTAGGCGAGGGTAAGGGGCCGGGGTGAGCAGAGGGCCCCAGGATGCTTGGCAAGCGAGCCCAGAAGGACCGGCGTCTCGCCCCGCCCATTGTTGTCGGGGACCGAGACCAAGGTTGGGGGGCGGGGCCGGACGCGGGGTGTGTGTGTGGGGGTGTGTGTGTTGGTGTGTTGGGGAGGGGGTGGTCCAGGGGGCCGGACGCGGGAGCCCCGAAGCCGGAGGCCCGGCCCCCAGCGCCGGGGGAGGCGGCCGCGCGGTTCTGCGGCTTTGTGGCGCGCGCGGGTTCCACCGCGGGCGGCGCGGAGGCGGGGTCTGGCAGAGGCGTCCGCCGACCCCGGCACTCGGCCTGGCCGCGGGCGCCCCGCATGGCCAGCCCCGCGCGCTGCGGCTTCCCGGCGCGCGAGAACAGCCGCCTGGACGCCTTCCTGCGGAGGCATCTGCCGCCCGAGGTCTACGACGCCGTCCGCGCCTACGAGCAGTGCATCGTGGTATCTGACTCGGAGAAACACACCTTAAAGTACGTGGTGCTCACCGACCGGCTCATCTACCTGACCGAGAACCCGCCCAAGTCCATCCGACGAGTCGTGGCGCTGCGGGACATCGCAGCCATTGACCTGGTGAGGCGCGCAGACGGGATCGCGAGAACCCCTTTCTTGGGCCCCGCAATCCCTGTTACACGCGGGAAGGAGGAGGAGGAGGAGGAGGATCTTCCCCACCATGCCCTGGACGCCTGTTCTCTAACACATACTTCCCTACTAGCAGCCACGTAGGAAAACTGGATTGCTGTATGCATTCCGAATAAAGATGCTTTCACGTTCTTATCTTGTGTACCGGTCATCCCTGTCCCCTTAAATAGGACGACAGATTTGAGAACGTAGCCTCCTACCAGAAGTACGCTTTAAGGTTGCTCTTTCGTTAATTAAGCACCCACAGTGGGCCAAGCACTGTGCTAGACTCAGGGTGAGAAACTGAAACAGGGGGGCCTTCCTAGAAGATTCTGTGGGAAAGACAGAAAACCAAAACCAGTGCAAATAAATGCCATGTGAGAGTGCTAATATGCCTTGTTTATTTATTTTTATCTTTAGGGCTTAGACCATGTTAGGTACTAAATATGAGTAAGTGAATGAATGAATAAGTGCATGCATTTATAAGATTTGTATGGGACGCATGGCAATCTCTGGCAGGTATTTCATCCAATCCAGGCTCAGGCCATGCTGGGAAAACTTCCTGGAAGGAGTGTCATTAGAGCAGGAGCCTTGAAGGAGATAGAGTCTGTCTCAGTTTTTAGTTGCTGCTACTGTATCCCTTTCATCCAGCAACAGATTTACCTTATAAACCAGCAACAGCTTGGAAGCAGTCTCTTCTCCAATTACTGTTTTTCCCCCCTTGACTCCCTTTGTCTGAGTTGCTCTCCAGGTGTGTTCTTCCTTTTTCCACTGGGGATAGTGTCTAGCCTCGTGTTTCTTTCCCTCGGTTGAGTCTCTGTGTCTCCCAGGGGAGAAGCTAGCAAGACGTAATGGGGTCAAGAAAATCATAGCTTCTTTGGAACATGTCTGTGAAGAAGGAATTCATAGGGCCCGATCTCCATTTCAGGCCTGTTCATGCTGATCATGCTTGGGCACCTCTCTGAACTCTGTGCTTAGTGCCTGTGGAAATTACAATGGAGGGATTAGACCCCCCTCTGGACAGGAGAATCTCAAAGGTTAGATCCAGGATACTCAACACCTAAGTGATAACATGCGCTAATCACCCCTGGCTCCTGACAGGTCATAAACCCTGGCTCCTGACAGGTCATAAACTTTCTGATAGTAATTTTGGGCTTATCGACTATTAACCATTTGGAGTGCAACCTCGGGCTTATTGATTAGTGACTGTTCTAACACATGATACTTGAATGATGGCATTATTGTGATTGTATTTACTTTTCCTTTGTTGCTGTAAGTTCTGGGTGATTCGGGGTGGTGGGTTTAGACACGTACACATGGGTATAAAAGATCCTCACAAATGCTGGTCGGGGTCCTTGGCTAAGAGGAGACTCTGCCTTGGGCCCGCCGGTGTAATAAACTGCACTTCACTATCTGCATTGTCCTTCTGAGTGAGTTTGCTTCCCAGAGCGCGTGGCTACAACATCTGTAAGAAAATAATGAAATTGAATGAAAAAAGTGAAAGCTTTTTCTACTTAAAATACTTCTGTGGGCTGATATCACTATGCCGATTTCTTTGCTTCATTTTGATCTCAAGTGGCCTCAGCCTGCAGGGGATTGAAGCAGGATTCCTGGCCAGAGATTGAAATCAGCCACCAAAGAGACAGCATTGAATCCTAGACTATAACATCAGGGACCAGTGGTCAGTGACAAGGCCCTTGCTTGTCAGCTGTGTAGAAATGAATTTCCACATAGAGACAGAAAGTAGTGAAACAAGTAAAGCATTTATTAGGTGAAAAAGGGTATTGTGGCTAGACACACAGGTGGTCTCAGAGAGTTGTGCCCTTGCGGTAGTTTGAATCACTTTAATGGGGCATTTCTTCCAGGTTTCCTCTGGCCAGTCATCTTGCTTTGTCTGGTTGAGTCCATATTTGGTATGCATCAAGGTCTTTCCATGTGTGCGCATGCATCCCTTAGCCAAGATGGATTCTAGCAAAGAGGCCAATCTGTAGGTTGATATCACTTAATATGTGATGTGGGGTGGCGCCCCCTCCCTTTAGACCTCCAAGAAGCCTTTCTGCAAATATATAGTCAAGAAGCTCTCCTTGTTTTCAAGAGTGATAAATATGTGGTCTCTTTAATCTGGGCAGGGCTTAACTTCTCTTTCCTTCTGCCATTTTGGAGTATCTGTCCATAGGGAATGAACTCTAGCTGTTCAGCCTGGGGCCCATCTATCTCCTGCCTTAATTTGAGCAAAAGTTGGAAGTAAAACTACCTTTTCCTCACTGCTACTATTTGCATTCTCTTGAACTAAAATTTAAAAAAATTTAAATTTCTGAACAAATGTTTTAGAAAACATTAAATGGTCAACTTTTTTTCTAGTGTCTGCAGTGTAAACAAGTATTCTTTGGACAGAAAGTAATGATTTTAGGATATTGTTACTCTCTCCCAAAAGAGACAGTCTACGCATTTCAATAGGTGTCATACAGCTTGCTTTTTAAGCTGTCAGAATCTGTAAAGTACAGTAAAGCTCCCTAGTTCTCCCAAGCCAAGAACACTACAAAAAGGCATATCTGATCATGCTTGATGTACAAAGTTTACCTTTCTGGCATATAGGAAAGTGTGTAATGTCTGTAAAGGTACTGAACAAGTCTTAAGATTTCAGCATTGTTGATAGAGGTTTTTTTTTTTTTTTTTTTTTTGGCTATGTTGGGTCTTGGTTGCGGCATGTGGGACTGTTCAAGTTTCAGAGTGCAGGCTCCAGGGCATGAGGGCTCTGCTGTTGAGGCATGCAGGCTTAGTTACCCCACAACATGTGGGATCTTAGTTTGCTGACTAGGGATTGAACCCACATCCCCTGCAGTGGAAGGCGGGTTCTTAACCACTGGACCACCAGGGAAGTCCCTGTCGGTACACTGAATGTCCATCTTACACAATATAGTTTAACTTTGGTTAAAGCTGTGGAAGGCAGAATAATGGCTCCCCAAAGATATCTCCAGAACCTGTTTCTATTTTATACTACTTCTTATTTTATATTATACAACAAAGGGGAATTACAGTTGCAGAGCTTCCCAGTGGTAAAGAATCTGCCTGCCAGTACAGGAGATGGAGACGTGGGTTCGATCCCTGAGTCGGGAAGATCCCCTGGAAAAGGAACTGGCAACCTTATATTCTTGCCAGGAAACTTCTATGAACAGAGGACCCTGACAGGCTACAGTTCCTGGGGTCACAATGAGTCGGACACAACTGAGCAACTGCACACGTATGCTAACCAGCTGACCTTAAAATCGGGAGATTATCTTGGATTATATGCATAAGGTAAATGTAATCACTAAATCCTTAAAAGTGGAAAAGGGAAGCAGAAGAGTCAGCAGCAGAGTGATGCGCCATAAGAAAGACTACTACTGGTTTTTAAGTTGTAAGGGGGCCACAAACCAAGCAATGTGGACAGCCTCTAAAAGCTGATAAAGGCACAGAGACATGTTTTTCCCTAGAGCCTCCAGAAAGAATGCAGTCTTGGTGATACCCATTTTAGATCAGTGAGACCCATTTCAGACTTCTGACCGTAGAAACATTAAGAACATTAAGAACAATAATACAATAAGTTTGTATTATTTAATACCACCAATAGGAAATCAATACAGAAGTGTTTTTTCTTATGATGTTTTAAAATGGCTAATTGTTTAAAAAATATTCTTTTAATGAGTAATAAGTACAATCATGCCAAGCACAAATGCCTTAACAATCTCTTTTGCTGAGTTTTTATTATAGTTATTAATATAGTTTAGTGGCTTGTACTACATTTGCTGACATACTGAGTGCAGCATTTTAACAGCATCATTTTAAAGGATTTTTTAATAGCTCAGCTGGAATTCCATCACCTCCACTAGCTTTGTTTGTAGTAATGCTTCCTAAAGCTCACTTGACTTCACACTCTAGGATGTCCAGCCCTAAGTGAATGACCACTGAGTTTTCCAAATATGACCACTGACCATCTCAGTGCCCATCATGGTTATCTGTGTCATTAAGACCTTTCTTGTATAGTTCTTCTGTGTTTTCTTGACACTTCTTGATCTCTTCTGCTTCTGTAAGGTCCTTATAGTTTCTGTCCTTTTTTGTGTTCACCCTCGCATGAAATGTTCCCTTGATATCTCCAGTTTCCTTGAAGAGATCTCTCAGTTCAGTTCAGTTCAGTTCAGTTGCTCAGTTGTATCCAACTCCTTGGGACCCCATGAACTGCAACACGTCAGGCCTCCCTGTCCATCACCAACTCCTGGAGCTTGCTCAAACTCATGTCCATTGAGTCGGTGATGCCATGCAACCATCTCATCCTCTGTCGTCCCCTTCTCCTCCCACCTTCAATCTTTCCCAGCCTCAGGGTCTTTTTAGATGAGTCCTTCTTCACATCAGGTGGCCAAACTATTGGAGTTTCAGCTTCAGCATCAGTCCTTTCAATGAACATCCAGGACTGATCTCCTTTAGGATGGACTGGTTGGATCTCCTTGCAGTCCAAGGGACTCTCAAGAGTCTTCTCCAACACCACAGTTCAAAAGCATCAATTCTTCGGTGCTCAGCTTTCTTTATATTCCAACTCTCACATTCATTCATGACTACTAGAAAGAGATCTCTAGTCTTTCCCATTCTATTGTCTCCTCTATTTCTTTGCATTGTTCTGCATTCAATATGATAGCATATTTGGAAAACTTGGCAACAGCCACAGGACTGGAAAAGGTCAGTTTTCACTCCAATCCTAAAGAAAGGCAATACTAAAGAATGTTTAAACCACTGTACAGTTGCCCTCATTTCACATGCTAGCAAGGTTATCCTCAAAGTCCTTCAAGGTAGGCTTCAACAGCATGTGAACCAAGAACTTCCAGATGTACAGGCTGGGTTTAGAAAAGGCAGAGGAACCAGAGATCAAATTGCCAATATTTGTTGGATCATGAAGAAAGAAAGAAATTTCAGAAAAACATCTACTTCTGCTTCATTGACTACACTAAAGCCTTTGACTGTGTGGATCACAACATATTGTGGAAAATTCTTAAAGAGATGGGAGTACCAGACCACCTTATCTGTCTCCTGAGAAACCTGTATGTGGGTCAAGAACTAACAGTTAGAACCAGATGTAGAACACTGGTTCAAAATTGGGAAAGGAGTAGAACAGGGCTGTATATTGTCACCCTGCTTATTTAACTTAAATGCAAAGAGAGAGAGAGAGAGAGAGAGAGAGAGAGAGAGAGAGAGTATGTATGTGATCAGTCGTATCTGACTCTTTTTTGACCCTACAGACCGTAGCCCCTAGGTTTCTCTGTCCATGGAATTTTCCCCTAGAGAACCAGGGGATTTTTCCAACCCAGTGATCAAACCTGCGTCTACCTGTGTCTCCTGCATTTCAGGTGGATTCTTAACTACCACTAAGCCACCAGGGGAGTACATCATGTGAATACTGGGCTGGATGAATCATAAGCTAGAATCAAGATTGCTGGGAGAAATATCAACAACCTCAGATATGCAGATGATACCACTATAATAGCGGAAAGTTAAGAGGAACTAAAGAGCCTTCAATGAGCGTGAAAGAAGAGAGTGAAAAAGTTGGCTTGAAACTCAACATTCAAAAAATGAAGATCATGGTATCTATCATGATATTCCCTATCACTTCATGCCACATAGAAGAGGGAAAAGTGGAAGCAGTGACAGATTTTATTTTCTTGGGCTCCAAAATCACTGTGGACGGTGACTGCAGCCATGAAATTAAAAGATATTTGCTCCTTGGAAGGAAAGCTAATGACAAACCTAGACAATGGATTAAAAGCAGAGACATCATTTTACTGACAAAAATCTGTATAGTCAAAGCTATGGTGTTTCCAGTAGTCATGTACAGATGTGAGAGTTGGACCATAAAGAAGGTTGAGCACTGAAGAACTGATGCTTTCAAACTGCGGTGCTGGAGAAGACTATTGAGAGTCCCTTGGACAGCAAGGAGATCAAAGCAATCAATCCTAAAGGAAATCAACCCTGAACGTTCATTGGAATGACTGATGCTGAAAATGGAGCTCCAATACTTTGGCTACCTGATGGGAAGAGCTGACTCACTAGAAAAGACCCTGATTGTGGGAAAGACTGAGGGCAGGAGGAGAAGCGGGCAACAGAGGATGAGTTAGTTGGATGGCATCACCAACTCAGTGGACATGAGTTTGAGCAAATTCTGGGAGATAGTGGAGGACAGAGGAGCCTGGTGTGCTGCAGCCCATGGGTCACCAAGAGTTGGACGTGACTTAGCAACTAAAGGACAATGATGATGGCTTGTACTAAGCTTCATAGGGTATGTGAAAAATGAGTGTCCCCACATCGCTTTATCTAGTGTCAGTATCCACAGGTGTAGTTGGCTTGTCATCCCTCTGTGAACACTACGTCTGTCCTTAACACCACATGGAGAATTTTCCTGATTTCTGTGTTACGTCAACTATATTGTCCCCTCATATATACAGTTGTCTGTGACAGTGGGTTACATTGTTAGAGTGCCAGGCAGCTTTGTTTTTTAGAACCAGTTCCTCCTTTCTTGAAAGATCAACTGTTTTAATCGCCTTTTCTACTAGGGTGCTGTCTTTTTCTGAGGCTACCTCTCTAGAATCCTTTTCCATTCTCAAAGGTCTTCTCATCTTACTGTGCAAATTTGTCTCTTGTTATTTAACTTTCAGTTGGCTCAGGTTCCCAGTGGCCTTTGTTTTCACTGTCAATAAAGCCCCTAAGCAAGTCAATCCTTTATGCCTCTGGGCCCCCACCCTTCTTGTTTCCCATCTGGCCAGAGCTCTCCATTTAGTTCATGTCTCATGTTCTAGTTAGACTTCACACACACATACACAAAAGTGCAAATATACAGATAAAATTCTATTCTCTCCCCTAAGGGGGGAAAAAATGAAAAGAACAGCAACAAAACACGGAAGTGAGATTTCCATTCTAGCAAAGACAAGTTTGATGTGCACTTGGAGGTCTCAGTAGGGGATTTTTCTCCAAAACAATGTCATATTTATTTAAATAATTTTATATAAGTTTTTATCATTTATTTTAAAAAACTATTTTAAAAACTGAAATATAATTGACCCATAATAACACTGGGCTAGTTCCGGGTGCGCAACACAGAAGTTCAGTATTTCTACACATTACTAATGATGACCACTCAGGGGGTGTTTGATGTGGTTCATCTCCTAAAACAATGGGTTTCCAAGGTCCCTTAGGCAGAGCTTTTGTGAAAGGTTGATATTTTCTTTAAAAATTACTTTTGAAAGCTCTAGAGTTATGCTTTTATTGTGTGCATCACCACACTATTCTTTAAGCACTTCTAAGATTAGATACATTTTTCAAGTGTGAGAACCAACAGTCCCGAACAGTGATTTCCTATGGTTCCTGGAACACTGCCTGATTGATACCATGACATGGCCAATAACTATTTGTTAAATATTCAACATCATCTGTCTCTTCATTTCTCAATTTATTATTTGCAGTATACATTGGAGTATTTAGTAGTACATTTTTATTCAGCTTTTGCTTTCTACCTGTGTGGATTTGGTCAAGTTATTCAGCCTCTACTTCATCTCTCCATTTCTTCATCTGTAAAATGGAGATGACAGCATCATCCTTATAGAGCTGTTGGAAGGATTAACTTCATTAATAAATGAAACACACTTAAAATAATACTTGGGGATTTCCCTGGAGGTCCAGTGACTAAGACTCCATGCTCCCAACACAGGTGGCCTGAGTTTGAACCCTGGTCAGGGAATGACATCCCACATGCCACAACTAAGACCTGGCGTAGCCAAATACAGAAGTCAATAAATGTGTTTAAAAAAGAAATAAAATAGTACTTGGCACATGGTAGGAGCTATATACATGTTTCATTATTATTAATAACCTTTATCCACATACGTTAAGTCAACTTAGGTTCATGAATCTGTAAGACTGATATCTCTTTGGGAGATTAGTAAATTTGGGGGAAAAAGAACTGGTTTTTGAGCATTGCTTATGTATTAGGTGTTTTAAAATCTCACTTGTTCTTTTTGAAAACTTGCCCACTGGGTTTGCCAAGTTTAATTTGTTGAAGAACAGAATTCCAGAGCTCCACCCCCAAACCTGTTCCTCTCTTAACTTTTCCCATTTTAGGAAGTAATGTCATCTTCCATTACCTTTAGTTCTATCTTTCTTTCGTCCCCCATATCCTACATATTAGTCTATCCTCTTGATTTGTGTAGAAGAAGAAAAGGTTTTCCTCAACCCGTCTAGGGATCCTGATTAGGTCTGAAAATTAAACTGAAAAAAAAAAAAAGAATAGATGAACAGGAGAAACGTGTACAAACTTGTTTAGTATAAATTTATATGATAAGGGAGACTTTAGAAGGAAATGAAGTTCCAAAGAAGAAACAGTTACACCTGTGTGTGGGGGCTTCCCTCGTGGTCCAGTGGTCGGAACTTTGCCTTCCAATATAGGAGGTGCAGGTTCAGTCTTTGGTTGGAGGACTAAGATCTCACATGCCTCACAGCCACAAAACCAAAACATAAATAATATTGTAACAAATTCAATAAAGACTTTAAAAAGTGGTCCCACATCAATTACAGAAAAATCTTGAAAAACAAAGCAAAAACCGGTGTGAGTTTAACACTAGGTTTGATGAAGAATGGAGAGTCATAGAAAAATGTGATAGTTCAAAAAAGCTGAAAAAGCTAAGGGTCATAAACGGGGGACATTTTAGCAAGGCCTGCTTGCTTGGATTTATCTTAGCATCCCTGTCTTACAGATAAGGTTGTTCCTTTCTTCTGGGTATACAGAGACCAACTCTCTTATGAGGGCCTTATGATCTGATTCAGGGAGGAGGGCTGGGGATCAGAAAGACTTTTCTGCATCTGCATTTTCTTGAATCCCTTCAGCTCAGAACATTCAGTATGCTAAAGTACCATGTTTTGGGGTAGTGTGTTCTGAATCCTGTCACTTGTCTGCTAAAATGTATTTAACTATGAATTAACCTGTAACACTTTGCCTCACATCCTCAGAGGGTTGATTCCTTCTTAACAGTTATATTTCCAGTTCAGCATCACCTCCACAGGGATGCCTTCTGGGTCTACCTAGTCTAAAGTGTCAGTCCCCAACACAACTACCACATCACTGTCTCAAAGCACTATGAAATTAACGTGTTTGGTGATTTATTCTTCTCTGTGTCCCATAGGGGGCTCAGTGGTAAAGAATCCGCCTGCCAAGCAGGAGATGCAGGTTTGATCCCTGGGTTGGGAAGATATCCTGGAGAAGGAAATGGCAACCTGTATTCTTGCCTGGGAAATCTCACAGACAGAGGAGCCTGGAGGACTACAGTCCCTGAGATCGCAAAATAGCTGGAGATGACTTAGCGACTAAACAACAACAATAGCAAATGCCCCACAGTAAATGTAAGCTCCATGAGAGTAGGACCTTGTCTGTCTTGTTCATCCCAGTTATCACTGTGTCTTATATTCTCTGACACATAGCAGATAGTCAATAACTATTTGTAAATTGAAAGAATGAATAAGTGAATAAATGGATGCTCAGATACATCATACAGTTCACTTCTTAGAAAGGGAGATCATATTTCCTAGTTTCCAAATACCGAGAGACTTGGGAGACTGGCAACTCATCACACTGGCCAGAGTTACATAGTCAGTTAGTGGCAGAGTTGGACTAAATTCTCAGGAATCTCCTGCTCCTCAAGTTCAGCTTTCTTCATGTTTTTTGTGTGTTTGCATGAGATGATCCCTGTGTTGTTTATCATGCATGTTGAGAGGTAGTAAAGAGTTATAGAAGGTAAGACCATGGTTATGGATACTTCTTTTCATCTTGAACTTTTTTTTCTGCCTATATTTTGGACTCACTTGTTACATTTCAAAGATCTCATTGTGGAAGGTGGAAAAAAGTGGTAAACTGTTACCAGTAATTTTGGCTGCTTTTTAAGAGTTTGTTTGCATAGAATATTTTGGATATTGCATTCAAATCTTGAGAAACTCTAAGAGGACCAGCAGTTTGTCAGCCTGACTCACCGCTCTGACCCTAGTGACTGGTCAGAATTGTTCAGCTTAAGCTGCACTAAGAAATCACCTTAAAGCCTGAGTACTTTCACACAGCACAGAGTCTAGTCTTAGCTACTTGTCCATGGTGGATTAGCAAGGACTATTCATTTTACTCACAAGGTATGTGACACTTAGTTACCCATTTTAGCATGAGAGGTTCCCTTTTACCACATGCTTGCTTGATCACCAGGGCAAGGGAGATTACCTCTGTAAATTATGTACTGGGTTTTCATCTTCTACCCAGGGGCATGTCACTACTTTTCACATTTCATTAACCAGAGTCAGGCACATGGCCATGCTTAACATAAAAGGGGGTAGGACACTATGATCCTACCATGTGTGTGTTTCATGTGTCTGGAAGAGAGGATAGGAATATTTGTGAACAGCTCTAATGCCTGCCTCAAATTGCTGACATTTTATTGAGTGCTTACTATATGCAACCCAGCTGCTGTTCTGAGTGCTTGATGTGAAACTTCTTTATCCTTACAACAAGCCCCAGATAATACTGCTAGCTCAGTTTTACAGATAAGGAACCTGAAATACAAGGATTGTAAGCAGTCTGCCCGCAGTCATCCACCAAGTGACAGAACCAGAATTTGAACCCAAGTCATCTGGCTCCAGAGTCAGGGCTCTTAATCTCTAGGCTACAGCTGCCTTAGTACATAGCGGATCATTTTTAAAAATTTTCATTGACTGGATCTCTAGAAGACTCTAAACTCTTTTGAAAATAGAAACTCTAATCTTATGTGTTGTATGTTTCAACTTTGTGCTTTGTATCAGGGACTCAAAATGAGGAGTCAACTCCTCAAGTATGAGGAGTTGAACTGAAAGCTTAGGGTTCCTTTTTTTTCTCTGAAATTAAAAGCTGGTAAAAAAAATCTGAGTGAAGACTATGAAATCAAGACTAAGAGGTAAGATAAATATAAGATTATTCACAAAATACTGGAAAATAAGAAGGGTTTTCCCCTCTCCCTGCATTTTGAAAGTAGTACTTTAAGAGAAATTGGTACTAGTTGCAAATATAAATATGGTCAAAAATGATGCAGACTCATTCATAAGTGATATGTTATTCTTAGTGTAGTGAAAGTGTTAATTGCTCAGTTGTGTCCGACTCTTTTGCGACCCCATGGACTGTAGCCCGCCAGGCTCCTCTGTCCATGGGATTTCCCAGGCAAGAATACTGGAGTTGGTTGCCATTCCCTTCTCTAGGGGGATCTTCCTGACCCAGGGATTGAACCCAGGTCTCCTGCATTGCAGGCCAGTTCTTTACTGTCTGAGCCACCAGGGGAGCCAATTTTATTCTTAAAGATTTAGTCAAAATATTAGGGATATTTTCAAATAAAGCCTGTTCATTTGATAACAAAAAAGAGCATTCAGCTCCCTCCCCAAAGGCCTTTTGCTGCCATCATCAGAGAAATGCCAGACTGAGTGGACCATGACTCTGGCTCAGCATTGCACTACTGAAGTTCTTATGAACAATCGAATATAACAGACAACTATTGGGTATGTACTGTGTGCCAGCCACTTTAAGTGGATTATCTCATTTCATTGTATTGATTCTTTCAGGAAGATGATATTCTCTTTCTTGCATAGGTGAGAAAACTGAGGCAGAGAAAGGGTAAATACTTGTACAAGTTACATAATCTGAAACCATCTGAGCTGGAAATTTAACCTTTAGACATCATAGCCAGCATCCTTTAGCCACTATGCATATAGTAACAACTGGCCTCCTGCAAATTTATGGTATTAATATTTCTTCAGAAGCTTTTAGGTTTTGCAATAGGACAACAGTTACCTCAGTATGCACATGGCATGGTTTCTGAGTATCGGGTGTCAGGAAGGAGGAGAGTGGATAAACAAAACACCTTTTCCACACCACCTCTCTGTATTCAGGATTGTTGTCCTTCACAACTGAGGCTGGTGTCATTGCTGCTGCTGAGGTTCAGGGACAGGTTTGGCTGCAAAGACCCAGATGGAATATAGTATCTTTTTCACAGGGCCAGGATTTGCAGGGTTTTTTTTTTTCTTTTCGTATTCCTGAGGTGTGGCTTTCAGTCCTGAGGCAATGAGTTTTCAAGGGAACATTAAAATAATCTAGGGACTCTCCAGTATTATGTGAGGGCAGTGCCCCATTCTCCTAATGGGTAATCTTTTTGAAATCTATGAGTGGATCATTCACGCCAGCAATATTCATACTTTCCAAAAATAGCTCACCTACTCCGATTTCCTCAGGAATTGGTGTGCTGAAGCCTAAGGAGAGTACAATGGGGAAAAAGACCACCTGGTGCAGATTGCACAGTTACCACAGTGGAGGGCTTTGCCAAATGCTAAATGTTAGAGCTGGACATGGAACAACAGGCTGGTTCCAAATCAGGAAAGGAGTACATCAAGGCTGTATACTGTCACCATGCTTATTTAACTTATATGCAGAGTACATCATGAGAAATGCTGGGCTGGATGAAGCACAAGCTGGAATCAAGATTGCCAGGAGAAATATCAATAACCTCAGACATGCAGACAACACCACCCTTACGGCAGAATATGAAGAAGAACTAAGAGCCTCTTGATGAAAGTGAAAGAGGAGAGTGAAAAAGTTGGCTTAAAACTCAACATTCAGAAAACTAAGATCATGGCATCCAGTCTCATCACTTCATGGCAAATAGATGGGGAAACAGTGACAGACTTTATTTTTGGGGGGTCCAAAATTACTTCAGATGGTGACTGTAGCTATGAAATTAAAAGATTCTTGCTCCTTGGAAGAAAAGCTATGACCAATGTAGACAGCATATTAAAAAGCAGAGACATTACTTTGTCAACAAAGGTCTGTCTACTCAGGCTATGGTTTTTCCAGTGGTCATGTATGGATGTGAGAGTTGGACTATAAAGAAAGCTGAGGGCAGAAGAATTGATGCTTTTGAACTGTGGTGTTGGAGAAGACTCTTGAGAGTCCCTTGGACTGCAAGGAGATCCAACCAGTCCATCCTAAAGGAAATCAGTCCTGAATATTCATTGGAAGGTCTGATGGTGAAGCTGAAACTCCAATAGTTTGGCCACCTGATGCAAAGAACTGACTCACTGGAAAAGACCCTGAAGCTGGGAAAGATTGAATGCAGGAGAGGAAGGGGATAACAGAGGATGAGATGATTGGATGGCATCTCCGACTTTAGGGACATGAGTTTGAGTAAACTCTGGGAGCTGGTGATGGAAAGGGAAGCCTGGAGTGCTGCAGTCCATGGGGCCGCAGAGTCAGATGTGACTGAGCGACTGAACTGAAATGTAAAATAGCTTCCACGTAGGAGTAAGCTTAAATACAGTGTGACATAGGTGATAACTTAATGCGGTTTAATTTGAGGGAGGTTCAGTGATGGCATCTCCATATATTGATTGGCCATTTCATCAGGATATTAAATATTTTGGGCTTGTCAGTGGTCCTCCTTCAGATTTCCTCTGAAATAGTCTTGGAACAGGTGATTCATTACATTGCAATTTGAGTAAATTAATTTTTTTTTTTACCTGCTTTCCTCCCTTTTTGGGAGACTGTACAGTTAGAATGTGTTGTGCAGAGGAAGTTAGGTCCTGAAATGACAATGGAAGTGGAAAAATGTCTCACAGTTTACCTGTATCAGGGCCTTACTTCAACGACCTACTGTCCCATTAAGTAAAAGTGAAAAAAAGTGTTAGTCGCTCAGTCGTGTGTGACTCTTTGCGACCACGTGGACTGTAGCCCATCAGGCTCCTCTGTCCATAGAATCCTCCGGGTAAGAATGGGAAGGCATTCCCTTCTCCAGGGTATCCTCTCCACCCGGGGATTGAACCCACGTCTCCTGCATTGCAGGGGGACCTTTTACCATCTGAGCCACTTGGGAAGCTTATTAAGTAAAATGATCTCCAAATAGATGTTTGCCTTCAGTTTTTCCCTTTTCTTCTGGCTTATGTCTTTCTTCTTTCTACACTGAATAGTTCTATTGAATGTATGCTAGATTTCATAGAGAGCATTGTACCAGTGTTTTGAATTACTAGTATTTATTTATATTACAGATGTATAAATGAATAAAAAATGGAACCTGCTTTTGAGTAACTCATAATTTAGAGAGGAAGGTAAGCCAGATAGAAAAAAAGAAAAATGATAAGCAGATGATTATGATTAATGGAATGAATATGAAAGCAGATTAAATAGAATATTGTGGGATAAGAGAAAGTGACATATTTCAGGTGGATGAATGGGTAATGGTTCACTGAGGAAGTAACTTTTGAGTTTCATCTTGAAGGAAGATTAGAAGTTTCTAGGCAAAAAAAAAGGGACATAGTATTTGTAAAAGGAGGGAATAACATGTGCTTCATCAGCTTTCTACAATATGTGTGTGTGATAAGTTGCTTCGGTTGTGTCCAACTCTTTGTGACCCTATGGACTGTAGACCTCCAGGCTCCTCCATCCCTGGGATTTTCCAGGCAAGAATACTGGAGTGGGTTGCCATGTCTTCCTCCAGGTGATCTTCCCAACCCAGAGGCAGAACCTGCATCTGTTGTCTCCTGCACTGGCAGGTGGGTTCTTTACTACTAGCACCACCTGGGAAGCCCTTTCTACAATATGTTTTACCCAAATTAGTGGAACCTAGTGGAGCCTATTTTAGCAAAGGTCACATAGCTTTTCTGTTTCTACTTGTCTTTTCAGTTTGTTGAAACTAGGATTCAATCAAGAATCACATATTGCATTTGGTTGTCTCTCTCTCATATTTACTTTTTCATATGGAAAATCTCAAGCATAAAGAAACTAGAATAAAGGATTGCATTTAATATTTCTTTTAGGTTGGCTAGTACCAATATCCTTTACAAGATTCTTTGGGATATAGATACAGAATTCTTTATAAAGAATGTTCGTAACAAAATGCATAGGTGAATTACATATTTACATATATTCTCTTCCCACAAAACAGGACTCAGTAGATGTCCTTTGCCTGCATCATTGCAGAGAAGCTCTTGTGGTTCTTTCTGATCATGCAAATACATTTCCTAAAGTACAGTCATTAACAAAGTTTTAATATTGTAATGTTATAATTTCATTTTTTAAAATATATATATATTCAAGCTGAAAGAGACTTTAATTGAGTCCACGTTTCTCATTTTAGCCTGAGAAAATCACAGCCAAAAGAGAATAAGTAACTTGACCAAAGCCACATAATAACTTAATAATGGAGACCACATTAGAAATCAGATTTCTTAACTGCTAGTTCATAATGTTTCCCCAGCATTCCAAATTTCTGTCAAGGTGTTGGCTGATTACCTAGTTTGGTCATGATGTACTTAATAATCAGGGCACAAAACAATGAATTGGTTCATAAGACTTTAATGAGAATAATTCATACCAGTTAACTAGATTGCTGCCTGCTTGATGGCTTTTCTTTAGGACGTTTTAGTACCTTCCACTTAGAAATCTGATTTCCAAGTGCCTTTAGTCCTAATCTTTGTACGTGAGTTTATGTTCACTTCTTAGGCTTTCTTAGTCTGAGGTTTTCTTTCACGTTTCAGTCCCTCTTTGATGTCAGGCCTTTGACAGAAACTCTGTAGGTGGGCAGTTCATGAAAACGAGTAAGAAGTGAGAGTTACCTATCTCTCCTAACGTAAAGGAAATAAAAACAAAAAATAAACAGACATTTCTCCAAAGAAGACATAAAAATGGCTAACAAACACATGAAAAGATGCTCAACATCACTCATTATCAGAGAAATGCAAATCAAAACCACAATGAGGTACCACTTTACACCAGTCAGAATGGCTGCCATCCAAAAATCTACAAGCAATAAATGCTGGAGAGGATTTGGAGAAAAGGGAACCCTCTTACACTGTTGGTGGGAATGCAAACTAGTACAGCCACTATGGAAAACAGTGTGGAGATTCCTTAAAAAACTGCAAATAGACCTGCCATATGACCCAGCAATCCCACTGCTGGGCATACACACCGAGGAAACCAGAATTGAAAGAGCCACGTGTACCCCAATGTTCATCGCCGTGTTGTTTACAATAGCCAGGACATGGAAGCAACCTAGATGCCCATCAACTGACGAATGGATAAGAAAGCTGTGGTACATATACACAATGGAATATTACTCAGCATTAAAAAAAATTCATTTGAATCAGTTCTACTCAGGTGGACGGAACTGGAGCCTATTATCCAGAGTGAAGTAAGCCAGAAGGAAAAACAACAATACAGTATACTAACGCATGTATATGGAATTTAGAAAGATGATAACAAGAACCCTGCATGTGAGACAGCAAAAGGAACGCAGATGTATAGAACAGACTCGTGGACTCTGTGGAAGAGGGCAAGGGTGGGATGATATGGGAGAATGGCATTGAACCATGTTAATTACCATATGTGAAATCAATTGCCAGTCCAGGATTGATGCTCGGGGCTGGTGCACCGAGATTTCCCGGGGGGAGGGAGTCGGGAGGGAGGAGGGAGGGGGGTTCTGGAGGGGGAGCATATGTAAACCCAGGGCGGTTTCATGTCATTGTATGGCAAAACCAACACAATAAAGTAAAGAAAATTAAAAAAAAAAAGGCATCTAATTAAACTTTAAAGCTTTTGCACAGCAAAGGAAACCTCCAACAAAATGAAAAGACAGCTTCCTGAATAGGAGAAAATATTTGCAAGTGATATGACTAATAAAGGATTAATATCCAATACACATAAACTTCAGTTTAAAAAGAAAGAAAAAGGAAATGAGAGCCAAATGGGTCCATTTAGTAATTAGAAAATTTGGAGTTTTTGAGGTTTCTGTGACATTTGTTACCATACTAATAAAGTCTGTACAGCTGTCCTTAAACACTGTTTCACAATGAGATTACAAAATACAGAAACACAAAAATCGACCTCATCGTACCATTGCACCATCTCATAATAGAAGCAATTTTATTTTTAGACCCACAGTATGTTAGTTTTTTTTGTGTGTGTGCATATATGTTTTATACTTTGCATGTCATTTGCATAAGTTAAGAGTACAGGATTCATTTTGAATCTTTGGTCTGCCACTTACTAGCAAAGGAATCTTGGGCAGGCCACTTAACTCTTTCAGCCTCAGGTTCTTCAAATTCCCTTGTAAAATGGAAATAGTTTTACCTACACTAGGAGTTCTATGAGGATTCAGTGAGGTACTACCTATAAAGAACATGTAATAAGTATTCAATAAATGTTAAATTTATTACATTTTGTAAGATACTGTTTGAACATTTAATCTCTTTTTCCCATCTTCACTCCGGAGCAAATCTGGCCTCAAGGATCAGAATCTTATGAGTTCTTTGAAAAGGAAGGACAGGAAGGTGGGCTGACTCCTCAGGACATAATAGCCTGGGAAAGGGCAAGGCTCTGAAGTGCCCAAAGGAGGCATAACCAGTGGTGTCGGCAGCCAATGGCTTTATGCTTGGGTTGCTGTTGTTCAGTCACTAAATCGAGTTGATTCTTTGTGACCCCATGTCCCTTACTATCTCCTGGAGTTTGCCCAAGTTCATGTCCATTGAATCAGTGATTTCAACCATCTCATCCTCTGGCCCCCTCTCCTCCTGCCTTCAGTCTAACCCAGCATTAGAGTTGATGTGGATCAACTCTTCACATCAGGTGGCCAAAGTACTGGAGCTTCAGCTTCAGCATCAGTCCTTCCAATGAGTATTCAGGGTTGATTTCCTTTAGGATTGACTGGTTTGATCTCCTTGCAGTCCTAGGGACTCTCAAGAGTCTTCTCCAGCACCACAGTTCAAAAGCATTAATTCTTCAGCACTCAGCTTTCTATATAGTTCAACTCTCATATCCATACATTACTACTGGAAAAACCATAGCTTTGACTACCATGGACCTTTGCTGGCAAACTGATGTCTTTGCTTTTTAATGCTTGGGTATGGCTGTCCAACTGTGTAGGGGTCCCCAAGACTACCTTCATGCTTGATGGATCATGGAAGTACTGACAGGACTCAGACATGGTTTATTACAGTGAAAGAACAGATTACACTTAGCAGAGAGGTGTGTAGGATAGAATCCAGGAGATACCAGGTGCAAGCTTCCAGGTGTCCCTGCCCAGTGGAGTAGCATATGCTTGCGTGCTAAGTTGCTTAAATAGTGTCCAACTCTTTGTGACCTCATGGAGTGTAGCCTGCCAGGCTCCTCCATCTTCCAAGATGCAAGGTATGAGCAGCTCAGACCTGGAGAGTTAACCCTTTCCTGCACACCTACCTACTTTTTTAACTTCACAGATTGAGAGAAGGTATTCCTGGTTGGTGAGCAAGCATGTTTTTTTTTCCCCCTTCACATAAGTAGTGAAATCTAGCAGGACTCTGTGGGGCTCCTGGCCATGGAAGCCTTTCAGACAGTTGCTAATCAGGGAAGGGAGGGGAAGCAGAGGCAAGGGAGGAGCAGCCAAGAAACAACATGGCAACCTTGGGGCAGGGTCTGTGTTCCTCTCCAAGGGATGCCTGCATATGTGCGTGTTATGTCACTTCAGTTGTGTTTGACTCTTTGCGACACTGTGGACTGGAGCCTGCCAAGCTCCTATGTCCATGGGGTCCTCCAGGCAAGAATACTGGAGTGGGTTGCCATTTCCTCTTCCAGGGGATCTTCTCAACCTAGGGAGCGAACCCATGTCTCCTCCAGCTCATGCACTGCAGGCAGGTTCTTTACCACTGAGCCACCTGGGAAGTTCCCCCTTAAGGGATATACAGAACAATTTCTTTGAGTGCCTTACAGAACTAAAACTCCCCATAAATGGAAGATGTTAGCATTCTTCATCCCAGAGAGGACCACCTGAGGTCAGATTAAAGGAGTATAGGCCCTACACACCCTGATCCTCATAAACACCCTGACCCTTAAACCACTGCTATAAAACCCCTCAGGAAGTCTTCCTGGGTTTGGATACACAGTTTTTGAGGGGCACAAGCCTGCTTTTCCTGGCACAGCAATAAAGCTATTCTTTTCTACTTCACCCAAAACTCAGTTCAGCACCAGTGTACCAACCATTTCATACTTTGTTGTCCCCTTCTCCTGCCTTCAATCTTTCCCAGCATCAGGGTCTTTTCTAATGAGTCAGCTCTTTGCATCAGGTGGCCAAACTATTGGAGTTTCAGCTTTAACATCAGTCCTTCCAATGAATATTCAGGACTGATTTCCTTTAGGAATGACTGGTTGGATCTGCTTGCAGTCCAAGGGACTCTCAAGAGTCTTCTCCAACATCACAGTTCAAAAGCATCAATTCTTTGGCGCTCAGTTTCTTTATAGTCCAACTCTCACATCCATATATGACTACTGAAAAAACCATAGCTTTAACTAGACGGGCCTATATATAAATAGTGTGGTTTAATTATTTTATTAAGAATTTTATGTCAACAAGTCATAGGAAAAAAAAATTGTCATGTGCCTCAGTTTGAAGTTCTGTGGTTATTTTCATGTAGATATTCTACACGTATGATTACCTGTGCTAGAAGTAAAAGCAGTTCTTTCAACTTTGAAAAATGGTCCTAAAAACATAAATTCAGTGCTGTATGAAACAATGGATAATCTTATTTCCAACCTAAACTAGCTAAGAGTTTACAAAATAGAATATGTTATAATATTTAAAGCTTATTTGGGACATAAAGTTAGAAAATATTAAACAAAGGTAATTCTATAGGACCATTACAATTTCCTTCCTGCCTCCTCCCCTCCCCTCCTTCCTCCCCCCAACCCCCATCTCATTCCTCTCTCTCCTTTGGGCTAAAACTTTGGCTTTTGAATTTCCTAAAGATGTCTCTGATGTCCCAGTGCAAAGGCAAAACATCTTTTTTTTTTTTTTCAGAAAACACCACATCTAAAGTAAATCGCTAACAAGGGACTGAGTTCGGCTCTATCCCCTTGAAGAACTTTCTTTTCTTTCTTCAGGCGCTGATTTGGACTAAGTGTCCTTGCCCTGTTCACTGCTGCCAGTGGAGAGGCTTTCTAGTCAGAAAACTAGGCCAACACCCCAGGGGTGAGTAAATTCACCTTTTGGCTCCCTGGGTGGTCCTCTCATGCTTCACAAGCATGCTGTGGGTCTTGAAAAAAAAGATTTTGATTAATTTTTTTTTAAATAATTCTTAATGTTTATTTACTTCTTTGACTGCACAGAACCTTTACTTGTGGCACACAGGATCTTTTTTTTAGCTGTGGCATGTGGGACCTAGTTCCCTGACCAGGGATGGAACCCTGGGCCCCCTGCATTGAGAGCTCAGTCTTAGCCACTGGACCACCAGGGAGGTCCCTGATTAATTTTTTTTTAAGTGAAAGAAAAAAAGAGAGACCACCTTCCTGTCTTTAACACTTTGCCCTTCTAATTAATACAATTAATTAAGTAAATTAATTGTATATGTCAGAATTTTGCTCCGTCTATACATTTGCATTCATAGGATCTGCAACTGAGATTATGATTGTTAGATGAACCAATAAAAGAGAAGAGGGAAGGTGAAAAGTGACAGGACATTTTGGCAGTACCACTATTCATAGTTACTGTTTATCACATCTGTCATCATCCTCCCCCACCTTTTCCAATACAGATGTATCCCTTTAGCGTGTGACTGTTATCAGGAATCATTTACTACCTCTGTTCTCATGATGGGGTGTCATGGTGTGCATAAAAATGGCTTTTTTAAAAGTGAGGCTACTGTAAACAAATTGTTTTTATTAATCATATTAAATGTTGTCCTTACTGTTCCACCCCCACAACCTGAACTCTTTGGTGACAGATTTTTCAGGGAAGAATGCACACATCTGTGTTTTATGACTATGAGATGCCAGACTACCAGCTGAAATATTTTTTAAAAAAAGATTAGCAAACAAGATGATTCTTACAATTAAATGAAAATAAATTATATACATATAATTCCATCATCCAGAGATAACCACAGTTAGCTGTAGAGCCTAGGTGACTCCGTTTAAGAAAAAAGAAAAAGGGGAGCCACCATCTTGTGGTCAAGGGCAACTCCCAAGTTCCTAGAATAACCATAAAATAGTCCAGCCCCTTACCCCATGTCACTACCCTAGACACGACCAATCACCACAAACTGGGGAGTGCCAAAAATACACCAATTAGGAGGTTCTTTGTGATTAAAAATACCATCAGAAACTAATGCGCGAAAAGTCCACCAATCGCTGTTTTTTTTAATTTCGAAAACTCCCTCACCCCGCCCCCCAAACTATAAAAACGCCTATCTGCTGTTACTAGGGGCTCTCCTACCTAAGCAGCTGGGTCGGGTGTGGGTGGAAGCCCCTGCTGGAGCTTGAATAAAAGACCCTCGTGTGTTTACAGCGGAATTGGCTCCTGAGGTGGTCTTTGGGGGATCTATAATCTGGGCTCAACATTAGCCATACACCCAAGAAAATCTGGAGTACAATATTACAAACTGATCAACGAATTAACACACATGGAACCATATTCCACATGAAAAGTGAAAGTGTTAGTTGCTTAGTCATGAGTGACTCTTTGTGACCCCATGGACTCATCCTGCCCGGATTCTCTAAGCAAGAATAGTGGAGTGGATAGCCATTCCCTTCTCCACAGGATCTTTCTGACCCAGGGATCAAACCCTAGGTCTCCTGCATTGCAGGCAGATTCTTTACAGTCTGAGCCACCAGGGAAGCCGTGAGCCACCAGGGAAGCCCATATACTCCACATACTGTTTTATAATCTGTTATTTTTAGTTTCCAGCATATCGTGAACATTTTTTTCATGCCGATGAATACAGAAAAAATTTAAATGACTTCTTTGTATAAAATGTCACCTTAGTATATTTAAGCAAGATACCATGTTCTAGAATGACAGAACTAAGCAAATTCGATGATTACAGCAACTAAAAAAGCGGTCTGAATCTACTTACTTCCAAATGAAGGAATTAGCATAATTTGACTGAAACTCTAACACAATAATGAATCCAGCTGCTTGATTACTTTTTGGATTCCTGCCTTATTTTTAAAAGAAATTCTCTGAGAAAATCCCCACCTCTGACCACTAATAGGGCTGTGCACTTAAACCTTGGTTGTTTTTTTTTTTATAAAATTGGCTTTAGAGACAGAGTAACTTGATTATAATTCTCGTTCCACCATTTATTTACTAGTTTTGTGAACTTAACTCTGAATCTTGGATTTTTCCATCGCAAAATGGAGTTAATAATGACTACCTTATAGATTCACTACAAGTATTATTATATAAAATGTGTGCTATTTTTCATGAACTGTAATTATTATTCAGATAAGTATAAATACTTTTTCTCTCCTCCAAACTGCTAATAAGCAATTTGACTCAGAAATGTTTACGTATTTATTTGCATTCAGTCTCTACTTAAGGCACGATTTTCATCAGAGTAACACTAAATACACTTGGAATCATAGACTGAAGTCTTAAGGAGAACTCCCAGTAAAAATTCCAGAAGTATTAAGAGTGTTAACTGTAAAAGAGAAAACCATAAAGGAAATATAAATTATAGGTGAATATTTATCTGATTTTAGGGTATAGAAGGCATTTCTAAGCATAAACAAAGGAAGAAATGAGGACAAAAGTTGATAGATTTACCACTTAGAAATGCTATGTTTCTGTATATTTTTAAGAAAACACAGAAAAGTTTTCTACAAATAATAGCATTGTAAAATATGCCAAAGACAATGAAAAACATAGATAGGTTACCCTCAACAGAATTCCTACTAATCACCCCTGTCCCCATTTCAAAGTCCTTCCCACCCCCACTATCATAATAATCTCCAAAAGAAAGGTTATCTTTTTTTCAGCCAAGCCCCACAGCTTGTGGGATCTTAGTTTTCCCTAACAATGGACTGAACTCAGCCTTGCACAGTGAAAGCACCAAGTCCTAACTAACCACTGGATCACCAGGGAATTTCTGAGAAAAGATTCTTTAGGCTGGCCAAATTATTTACATAGGTGCAACAAGAGTGTTAATTTACCAGATAGGCCTCCTTAAAAATACTTTGCAAATACTGAACAACTACCACTGCTGTAGATTTATCTTCTATCTGGAAGTTCCATAATGAATGCAGCTTAGACTTTTAAAAGCCTGTATTTACTTTCCCAAAGCTAGGCAATCAAACTTAAGAAACCCTACCAGATTTCTCCTGCAGTACCTATAAAATTTGAGTGATTTTTGAGATCTTGAGATGTCTTCTGGAGGGTCTTCTTGAGATTCAGAAAATTTCTTGAGTTTTCTAGTCGACCAGGGAGTGACTTTCCTAATACCTGTGAGGCTGGTACACCTAGGGACCAGGCCAGTTTTCCTAGGACGTCTTTGCTAACATTGGTTCCATAGGTACAGCCAAACGTTGGTCCTTAAATGGCCTGCCATACCTGGTTAAATGAGCATTCTACTTAAATATTACACTTCATGTAAGGCTGTAGTTATATAATCAATGTGTCTGTCAGGTTCTATATTTTTTAGCAAAGGAAAGCAGATCTTTATTCAATCAAGTTTCTGAATTCTGGGGGAGTCAGTAAAGATCTGATATTTAAACATTTTCAGTTTCCAAAAGTAGCATCTACTAAATTCTTGTGTTACTACTGATTATTATTTAGGAAGAAAGAGAAAGAGCTTCCTTCCATATCCAGAAAAACAGAACATTAAAACAGCACTAATAATAGTCCAAAGAAATAATAAAAATAAAATTCCCCTCATCAGTTTTATTTTGTCCTAAACTGTTAATTCTTATTCTGATAAATATTGGATTAGGAGTCTTATTAAGTCACCTGCTTCTTGATACAATAGAATCCTAGAAATCCTGCCTTAGCCCATTGGTTCAGTCTTGAGGGTTGACTGTAATATTAGGTCAGCGTTGAAGTGTTAATACTTTGAAGAATTATATGTTGATTATACCTCAATAAAAATATGTTTAAAAATAGTTTGAAGAACCTGGCTCAATTCTTTTTCCAGAAGGCTCTGAAACTGGCCTTCTTTGTTGAAGACACAAACTCAGATCTTTAGCTTATAGTAGAACTCTCAAGCAAACATCTCAATAAAACAAAAACTATCTGTAAAAGACAGAGACGTTAAATGACTATGATTAGTTTACTGAGATCTTTCAAATAGGAAAGTCTGATGAGGCAACTGAGAAGGAAATTCATTTCACACACTAGTAAAGTAATGCTCAAAATTCTCCAAGCCAGGCTTCAGCAATACATGAACCATGAACTTCCAGATGTTCAAGCTGGTTTTAGAAAAGGCAGAGAAACCAGAGATCTAATTGCCAGCATCCTCTGGATCATCGAAAAAGCAAGAGGGTTCCAGAAAAACATCTATTTCTGCTTTATTGACTATGCCAAAGCCTTGGAATGTGTGGATTACAAAAAAACTGTGGAAAATTCTGGAAGAGATGGGAATACCAGACCAGCTGAACTGCCTCTTGAGAAGTCTATATGCGGGTCAGGAAGCAACAGTTAGAACTGGACATGGAAGAACAGACTGGTTCCAAATAGGAAAAGGAGTATGTCAAGGCTGTATATTGTCACCCTACTTATTTAACGTATATGCAAAGTACATCATGAGAAATGCTGGGCTAGATGAAGCAAGCACAAGCTGGAATCAAGATTGCTGGGAGAAATATCAATAACCTCAGATATGCAGATGACACCACCCAGGTGGCAGAAAGTGAAGAAGAACTAAGCGTCTCTTGAGGAAAGTAAAAGAGAAGAGTGAAAAAGTTGACTTAAAGCTCAACATTCAGAAAACTAAGATCATGGCATCCGGTCCCATCACTTCATGGCAAATAGATGGAGAAACAGTGGGAACAGTGGCAGATTATATTTAGGGAGGCCAAAATCTCTGCAGATGGTGACTGCAGCCATGAAATTAAAAGATACTCCTTGGAAGGAAAGTTATGATCAACCTAGACAGCGTATTAAAAAGCAGAGACATTACTTTGCCAACAAAGATCCCTATAGTCAAGGCTATGGTTTTTCCAGTAATCATGTATGGATGTGAGAGTTGGACTATAGAGAAAGCTGAGTACTAAAGAATTGATGCTTTTGAAGTGTGGTGTTGGAGAAGACTCTTGAGAGGCCCTTGGACTGCCAGGAGATCCACCTAGTCCATCCTAAAGGAGATCACTCCTGGGTGTTCATTGGAAAGACTGATGTTGAAGCTGAAACTCCAATACTTTGGCCACCTGATGTGACGAGTTGATTCATTGGAAAAGACCTTGATGCTGGGAAAGATTGAGGGCAGGAGGAGAAGGGGACGACAGAGGATGGGATGGTTGGATGGCATCACTGACTCAATGAACATGGGTTTGGGTGGACTCCAGGAATTGGTGATGGACAGGGAGGCCTGGCATGCTGCAGTCCATGGGGTCGCAAAGAGCTGGACATGACTGAGCAACTGAACTGAACTGAACTGATGGCATGCAAAACAAAGATTATAAAGCCATGCCAAACAATGAGACAAAATGTCTCTAAGGGTAGTGATGAAGCTTGTTTTCAAAGACATCGTAAAAGTTACATCTCATTTGTAAAAATGAATGAATTAACATAATTTTTATATAAAGTCTTAAATATAGTGAATAATACTGAGATATTATATTAATAAGGCTTTCCTGATGGCTCAGTGGGTAAAGAATCCACCTGCAATGCAGGAGACACAGGAGACTCAGGTTTGATCCCTGGGTCAGGAAGATCTGGAGGAGGAAATGGCAACCTACTCCAGTATTTTCACCTGGGAAATTCCATGGACAGAAGAGCCTGGCCACCTACAGTCCATGAGGTCACAAAGAGTCAGACACTACTAAGCACATGGCATACATTATACGAATAAAATATAAAGTATTGTTATTGTTCAGTCGCTAAGTCATGTCTGACTCTTTGTGACCCCATGGACTGCAGCACACCAGCCTTCCCTGTCCTCCATAATCTCCCAGAGTTTGCTCAAGTTCATGTCCACTGAGTCAGAGATGCTACCTAACCATCCTCTACCACCTCTTTTGCCTTCAATCTTTCCCAGCATCAGAGTGTTTTCCATTGAGTCAGCTCTTCGCATCAGGTGGCCAAAATATTGCAGCTTCAGCTTCAGCATCAATCCTTTCAATGAATATGCACAACATATTTATTTATTTATTATTTTCACAAGGAGTTTAGTTTAATTTTCTCTGGGTATTTGTAAAACACTTAGGGCAAACATAGAAAAAAAATAAAATAAAACCTCCTGTGAAAAAATTACACTTACAAAAGAAAGGCCTGAGAGGGATTAGCACCTTAGCCCCTCGGAGCTATAGCAACTCTGATTGGTCCAAGGAAGGGAATAGATATTGGGAGGCTACAACAGGAGGAAAAACAATGAGAAATCACCGAGGGAGAGGGCCTCGAAGTGGGCCTCGAGGGGGAACTGGAGGCCGGGGAGTGGGTCTGGGTGGAGGGAGGGGCCCCTGCTGGTAGCCATAGGGTGGAGGTCGTGGAGGGCCAGTGTATCCATGAGGAGGCATCAGTGGAGGAGGTCCACGCATACCATGTGGAGGCATAGGACCTGGGTGACCCATGGGAGAGCCAAACGGAGGCCCTCTGGGGGGCATGCCCATTGGAGGAGGTCCAGGATGAGCATTCCAGGTGGTGGTCGGGGTGGTGGCTGCCCCCCAGAGCCAGGGGGCCCAGCGTGGGGGTGCCCTAAGCCATGAGGGCCATGGTGGGCCAGCTGCATCTGAGACATCCCTGGATGGGGCATCCCACCAGGTGGGAATAGGTGAGGATGTGAGTGTCCGTGTCCAGGATGTCCAGCCCCTGGGGTTCCTGCTGATGGGGGGCCATGTCCTCCAGCCCCAGGAGGCATAGGTGGTGGTGGCATGGCTGGGGGTATCCCAGGAGGAAGGGCTCCAGGAGGCGGTACTGGGGGTGGGAAGGAGCCAGGAGGAGGCATGCCTGGTGGAGGAAGCCCAGATCCCAATGATGAGACCACAGGATTGGGAGCAGATGGTGGAGGGGGTGCATCTGCAAACAGCTGATGAGGGCGGTCAGCCTGGGAGAGTGGGTTCTGTGCTGCCAGAAGTCTTTCAGCAGCTGAGCCATGGCGCTCACCCTTGGAGTCCTTCTTGAATGCGTAGGACACAGTGATTGGGCGGTTACAGAGGTACTGCCCATTCATGGCCTCAATTGCTGCATCTGAAGCATCAAATGAAGCAAAATTAATAAAGGCATAACCTTTGGAGTTGCCTGTGTCAGGGTCCCGCATAATCTTGGGGGTTTGTAAGATGACCCCAAAGGCACTAAAAGTATCATAAAGCAACTTCTCATCAATCTCTGGGTCCAGGTTCCCAATAAAAATGTTGGCCCCCACATCCAAGTTTTTGTTGTGAGCTGATGCCTTGTTCACCCGTTTTGGCTTCCCATAGAGTTTGATCATGTTCATGATCTTAATGGCATAGTCAGCATCTTCCTCCCTCAAGAATTCCACAAAGCCATAGCCTTGGTGTTGACCAGTGACTCTGTCTTTTGGCATGTGCGTGTTCACTACTGGCCCTGCCTGGAGATATAGTTCCCACAGCAGTGGTTCGCTAACCTTCTCATCGAGACCCCCCACGTACACAGTGGCATCCTGGTTTCGCTCGGAGATTGGCCGGGCCGCCATGGTGAAAGCGCTCCCGCCGTCTCCGCACAACATATTTAAAATATTAGATGTTAAATTTACTTATCTCGGGGCAGAAACAATTTACTTATATAAATGCTTACTTATCTCTACAAGCCATGAGAACAGAGTTCTTTTAAGAATTACTAATGTAGGGGCTTCCCTGGTGGTCCAGTGGTTAAGAATCTGCCTCGCAATGCAGGGGACAAGGGTTTGTCTTCCCTGGTTGCGGAAGATCCCACATGCCATGAGCAACTAAGCCCATGAGTCACAACTCCTGAGCCTGAGAGCTGAAACTACTGAAGCCTGAGCTCCCCAACAAAGAGAGGCCACTACAGTGCGAAGCCCACTAGTCACAAATAGAGAAAGCCTGGGCACAGCAAGGAAGATCCAGCCAAGGCAAAAATAAATAAATACATTTAAAAATTAAAAACAAAAAGTATTACTAATTAGCACTTTCCTCGTGGTCCAATGGCTAAGACTCTGCACTCCCAAATCAGGCAGCTTGGATTTGATCCCTGCTCAGGGAACTAGATCCTATATGCCACAACTAAGAATTCACAAGTCTAACTGAAAGATCTTGCATGCCGAAACTAAAGATCCCAAGTGTCGCATCTAAGACCCAGTGCAGCCAAATAACTAAATGAATATTTTTTAAAAAGAATTACTTATTTATTAATACCCTCTGGAAATAGGAAAACATTACCCACTAACACAACAGGAGGTAAAAGCTTTTCTAAATTACAGACACCTAGATATATAAAGAGCTTATAGTTTCAGATCAGTAAAGTTAGGAAACAAGTTCACACTGGTGCGGATATCCAATAGCTGTTCTTTGTATCACATGGCAATGATCAATTCTATTCCACTGGACACAAACAATCCGTATCATTATGAACAAAAATCATTGGGATTATTATCAGTTTTTTACACCTTACAGTTTTAAAATAGCTTAAAGATGATAAGAGATGAACACCTAGATAATCCTTTTTGCCTATTTCAAAGCCTTTCATAATTTATCTTGACTAAAGCAAGAGAAAAATATTCAGAATACAGTTCACAAACCAGAAAATTTAGCTATTTATGTGTAACATTCTAATTTTATAAACTTTGCAGGTTTCAAAATAAAGGCATTTCTGAAGAATCTTTTGTGCAGAATTCCTTTATTAACTATAAAACTTTGTATTAACTAAAGCACATTCTCCACTAGGCCTTTCTTCATTAGCCTGATTTGAATTACCCTACATATTTGAAAATAATCTTAAAAATTTGAGTAGGTCCTGACAGTTTTTCATTAATCCATCTTCCTATCTTTGGTTACTCTGTTTTAGATTTAAAATTTTTAATTACTATCATTAATCTCCTTCTTATGTTTGTGAAAAGAAAACGATGGAACTGAAAAATCACAGGAAACATTTTTACCCAAATTCTAAGCACTTGTGAAAAGTACAGAGGAATCCCTCCTGATGTTTGAATTTATAGTTTTAAGTATGTGTCAGGTGATTCTCCTTTAGAGAAGGAAATGGCAACCCACTCTGGTATTTTTGGCTAGAAAACTCCATGGACAGAGGAGCCTGACAGGCTACAGTCCATAGGGTCACAGAGAGTCAGACACGACTGAAGCAGTTTAGCACACAGGTACACACAGGTGTTTCATGTGAAATGCTGGGCTGGATGAAGCACAAGCTGGAATCAAGATTGTTGGGAGAAATATCAATAACCTCAGATATGAAGATGACACCACCCTTATGGCAGAAAGTGAAAAAGAACTAAAGAGCCTCTTGATGAAAGTGAAAGAGGAGAGTGAAAAAGATGGCTTAAAGCTCAACATTCAGAAAACTAAGATCATGGCACCTGGTCCCATCACTTCATGGGAAATAGATGGGGAAACAGTGGAAACAGTGGCAGACTTTAATTTTCTGGGATCCAAAATCACTGCAGATGGTGACTGCAGCCATGAAATTAAAAGACACTCCTTGGAAGGAAAGTTATGACCAACCTAGACAGCATATTAAAAAGCAGAGACATTACTTTGCCAACAAAGGTCCATCTAGTCAAGGCTATGATTTTTCCAATAGTCATGTATGGATGTGAGAGTTGGACTATAGAGAAAGCTGAGCACCGAAGAGTTGATGCTTTTGAAGTGTGGTGTTAGAGAAGACTCTTGAGAATTCCTTGGACGGCAAGGAGATCCAACCAGTCTATCCCAAAGAAGATCAATCCTGGGTGTTCACTGGTAGGACTGATGTTGAAGCTGAAACTCCAATAGTTTGGCCACCTCATGTGAAGAATTGACTCATTTGAAAAGACCCTGATGCTGGGAAAGATTGAAGGAGGGAGGAGAAGGGGACGATAGAGGATGAGATGGTTGGATGGCATCACTGACTCAATGGACATGGGTTTGGGTGGACTCTGGGAGTTGGTGATGGACAGGGAGGCCTGGTGTGCTGTGGTTCATGGGATTGCAAAGAGTCGGACACGACTGAGCGACTGAATTGAACTGAACACATAGGTGATTCCTTTTACTCTTAGCTTTTCAATCATGTGCTATTGCTGCATATCTGTCATAAAAAGGGAAGTAGATTGTTAAAGAAAAGATCTTAAAGTCCTAAATATTGGTATTTTTCCCTTTTCAGTCAAGAATAGAAAACAATCACTTTGGAGAGAAGAAAAAGCTATTTAGAAGTAGGAAGCTTCCAGTAAGTTTAAACCTTGATGTTTGTATTCACAGAATCTTTGTAGACTGTTCTTTACAAATGGCTATTGTCCTCTGCAGAGAAAAATCCTAGTCTAAATTCAATTAAGTATACATTTTAAGACCTTTAAAATTCTTTAAAAAATTTAAAAATGGAAGTGGTAGGGTATATTTTAACAAATAAAAACACTATTTATTTAGCAATCCTATAGTGTAAATAGTTTCTTAGGTTTTGTTGCTGAGCACATTTTACTAAAGACTAAAACAAATAGAGGAGTCATTGGGAAACCCAACAATAAGAGGAAAGATTTCCCAGGGAAAAAAATAAAAAGAAAGAATGCAGTTTAAAATTGTCATAAGCTTTGGGGGATTTATTATCACAGAAAAGATGAGCAGTTGTATTTGTCTTCAGTCAGCTCTATTCATTTTGTTTTTCAGATTGATGATTACCCAGAATTTCTAAGTCCACCAGATAGAGAAACCAACCAACACATTCGTATCATCCATAATTCAACTGTTTTAAAAAAAGAGTGTGAAAAATCAAAAGGTGTCAAGAAATTCTTATTTCCATTTCATCATACCAATGCTAACAACAAAAAAGGTATGTAATATATTTCTTTAGGTGACATAAGAAAAGATACATTTCTATATGAGATAAAAAGATAATGTTCTTTTTTCCTCCCCAACTTTACTGAAGTATGATTGACATAAAAATCTATGTATTGATATTTAAGGTGTACAGTGTGATGCTTTGATATATGTAAATCAAAGTGATCCCTGTGAAGTGATCATCAGAGTCAGGCTAATTAAGGTATCCATCACCACACGCAGTTACTCTTTTGTCTGCTTTTTTTAAAAGAACACTTGAGATCTACTCTCTTTGCAGATTTCAAATATACAGCAATGTTGTTGTTAGCTACAGTCACCATGCAATACATTTTAGTCTCCAGGACTTATTTATCTTATAACTGAAATTTTGTAACCTTTGATGCACACCTACCTTTTCCCCTCACCTCCACTTCTGAGTCCTGCAATGGTAACCACTATTACACTCTCTGTTACTGTGAGTTCCTTTTTTAGATTCCACGCAAGTGAAATTATGCAGCATTTACCTTTCTGTGCCTGGCTTATTCGCACAGTGTCTTCCAGGTTCATCCATGTTGTTGCAAGTGGCAGAATTTCCTGCCATGGCAGTTTTAGAAGCTGGACAGTATTACATTGTGTGTGTGTGTATGTATACATATATACACATACATATACACATACACAGGCCTCCCAGGTGGCACAGTGGTAAAGAATCCACCTGCCAATGCAAGAAACACAGGTTTGATCCCTGAGTTGGGAAGACCCCCTGGAGTATGAAATGGCAACCTGCCTCTGTATTCTTGCCTGGAAAATTCCATGGCCAGAGGAGCCTGGAGGGCTACCATCCATGGGGTTGCAGAGTCAGACAGGACTGAGTGACTAAACATGCGTGTGCACACACACACACACACACACACACACACACACACACAACACTACATTTTCTTTTTCCATTCATCTACTGCCAGACACTTAGGTTGTTTACCATTCTTGACTGTGTGTGCTCAGTTGCTAAGGCATATCTGACTTTTTGTGACCCCATGGACTGTGGTCTGCCAGGCTCCTTTGTCCATAGATTCCCCAGGCAAGAATACTGGAATGGGTTGCTACTTCTTTCTCTAGGGGATTTGCTCTTTCTCCAGTGGGTTGCTCTTCTTTCTTCCCAACCCAGGGATTGAACCCATACCTCTTGTATCTCCTGCATCAAGACAGTTTCTTTACCACTGAGCCACCTGGGAAGAAGCCCCATTACACAATTCTTGATTACTGTAAATAATTCTGCTATGAACATGGGAGTGCAGATATCTCTTTGAGATAGTGATTTTATTTCCTTCAAATATATACCCAGAAGTGGGATTGCTTTTATTTTTAATTTTTGGGAGAACTTCCATAATAGCTGTACTAACTTACATTCCCTCCCAACAGGGCATGAGGGTTCTCTTTTTTTTTTTGCATCCTTGCCAACACTTGTTATCTTTTGACCTTTCGATAAGTCATCCTAGCTGGTGTGAAGTGATAGCACACTGTGGTTTTTGACTTGCTTTTACCTTATGATTAATAATGTTGAGAAGATTCAGTTCTTTACACTGAGGATAAGCTGACTATCCATGATCAGCAGCATAGTGCCTGGGCATAGTTTGCCATGAATAGAGAGGAAGGAAAGAAGGAAAAGTATGGAAGAAAAAAGGGAGGAAGGAAAATAAAAGAAGAAAGAAAAAAAAAGAGGAAAGTGTTTTCACTCACTATTGGTTTCAGAAAAGAATGAGTTAGACTCTGAATTCCCTTTGGTCAGTGCTTGTTGGATTTTAGTAACCTTATCAACAATCAGAGATTTTAATGAAAAACGTGGTGAAGAAGTGCAGGGGGTAACCAGAAAGATTGTGCGGGGGTACCCAGAAAGATTGTGAACACCTGGCTTTAGGAAAACTCCTTATAGTCATCTCTCTGAACCCTGGGCCTCTTACCAGCAAGGGAGCCACAGCCCTGCCCTGATAATTGTGGTTTATTAACAGCATTCACTCTTCATTCAAAAATATTGGTCAGAAATCTGTTCCCAAGAATGATTCACATCTAGATACAACATGAAAAGTCACCTTTAGATCTTGTTTTTAGGGAGCTCAGTGTGTGATTTTCCAGTTGTGCCTAAGGAGATCCAGATGATCTAGAGAAAGGGAGGTGGGGAGTCTGGAATCCCTGCACTCATTGAGCTCAACTCCGGAGCAGCCCTGCTTCTAGATTTCACATTTTGGGCCCTTCCCAAACATTCCTCATGGATAAGTTTTAAAAATTCAAGGGTGACTGGATAAAAATAGATTATATAGTTCAGCATGACACTGCTTACTTTCTCGCTTTTATTTTGTGTATGAAAAATACACATATATATATGTATTTGATATATGTATATGAAATGTACATGTATACAAAGGAGTCCTTTAAAGTTTCCATCCCTATAATTGGGAGCTGGTGAAAAGCAGCAAAAAAGGCATAGACTTGGGACTCAGTTAAGCCCAGATTTGCATACTGTTCTCACCTTTCCCAGCTGTGTGACTGCAAGTCAGTCAGCTTTTTTGTGAGCCTCAGCGTCCTCGTCTCTGTTACTAGCTTCACAAGGTCATTGTATTATGTGAAGTCATAATTATTATGTGCCAGGGCTGGGCACACAGCAGGAAAGCATGCAGTATGGAGGGAGAAAGAAAGAATGAGATCCACAGTGGCTCACTGGATAGGCCCCTCCACTTCCGGCGTTTAGCTAGAGTAGCCAGACCAACCCGTACCAGCCAGTTCGCTCTTCAGTGGACTGCATTCAAAATCAGGGTCTACCTCTTGGAGTACTGAATAGCTACTAAGTGTGAGAAAAATGTCCAGTGTTTGTACACGGTCCTGGATAAGGACCTTACCACATCGACACTCTAGAGCATGGCTACTGTTTTTAAAAGCTGCTCTAATTAGCAAACTTGTTAAATCCCTGGTCGCTCACCAGGTCTCCTGTCACACTAATTAGGATATCTAACTGGTGTTGGTTGCCTTAAATGCATATTTATCCTTGTCCACAAGCATAATTATTCTTGGCTTCTTTTCCCCTAACACGTATAAAAAGACGAAAACATGCATTAAAGAAGCCAATTATAGGTAGTTTTATGAAACTTAAATTTCTAGAAACTTTGCAAATGGTGTTAAAAGCAGTGAAGAGTCTTTAAAAACTTATCCTTTGTTCACACACATATTCATGGAATGATACCTCTCCCCTCCTCTTTACTTTAATCTCCAAAGGTACCATCTGATACTTTGGCAAGGGGATCTTCAAAAACACGAAACTACTGCTGTTTCAAGGAGTCATACATAGCACACATTGGAGGATAAAAAACATGCCCCCTTTCCAGCAAGTCAGCACTGATGTGTTCAGATTCCTCCTGGCCTCCAAGCTGCTTATTCCTGGGTTAGGTATTGCTCTGTGCACAAGACCCCAGTGGTTCACCTCCTGGACATCCTGTAATATGTAATTCTGAAGCAAGAGATACGCTGAAACCCATCTACGCGTCTGTTTGACAGTAGTCATTACTAGAGTCCTTCATGTTAATAATGATGATGCCATGCCTAGAGAAGCCGTTCACTTTAATTACTGAGTATTTAAATAAAGATAATTATTAGAACTCCAAATCTCTTGGGTGAAAGCCTAGGGAATATTTGTGTCATGTGGTAAAGGTGCTCAAACTCCAATCAAGTAGATCATCTTAACAAAGGAAGCTCAAAATTGCAGATCATTTATAATATAAATACTGAGTTTAATCACCATACTTTAAGGCAGGATTTCTAATTGGACCCAACTTTTCTGGAGCTACAAAGAGGCTTTTCTCTATAGTACACATGTATACTTGTATGGGCCACAGTTAGCACTCTGAATTGCACATTTTATGGCAATCTACTCCAGTATTCTTGCTTGGAGAATCCCATGGATAGAGGAGCCTGCGGACTACAGTTCACAGGGCTGCAAAGAGTCAGGCACAACTGAAGTGACTTAGTATGCATGCACACATGGTCAGATGAAGGGCATGATTAGTAAACTCTAAATACAGTCTTGGTGACAGCAGAGTGACAGTGGTGAGCTGTACTAACAGTAAGGGCTCTAGAATGAATGGGGTTATTAATGCCCATTAGCTTCAGGTACATTCTAGAGTAGCACTATCCAATAGAACTTTCTGCAATGATGGAATTGTTCTATATCTCATCTAATTATGTCTAAACAGTATCCATCAGCTACCTATGGCTATTGAGGACTTGAGATGACTAGTGCTACTACATGGATTTTAATTAATTTTAATGTTAAAAGCCCCAGGTAGCTCATGGCTACCAAATTGATCAATGCAGTTCTAGAATCAGGGAAAAGACTTTAAAGGTTTTAGTGGCATATTTTGAAACACTGGCATAAAGTGAAGTAGCCTAATCCCCAAACCAGAATGAGACACAATAACTTAATGAAACAAAGACAGAATCAAAGTTTTATATATGTGTGTGTATATGTATACATGTGTATGTGCCTAATTTTTATTTTAAACCTAAAACCTAGATGTTTTTTTAAAACTAGTGATGTGTGGGGTAAAGCCAAAACAACAAGACACTGATGAGTCTCTTAGGTTAAGTGGATAACTTTTTAAAAGAAAAATTTTGGCTGCTCTATGAAGCATGTGGGATACAAGTCCCCCACCCAGGAATGGAACCCATGCCCACGGCATTGGGAGCGCAGACTCCTAGCCACTGGAATGCCAGGAAGGTCTCTGGATAATTTTTATCAATACATAAGCTTGTCGGTCTTCCCCACAGGAACAGATTTGACAAATACAGACCTCCTACAGGCAAAACAGCAGGTTCGTTCTTTTTGGCGTGTCGCTTCTGGAAGTATTCCTCAGCTGACCAGCACCATGCACCGTCAGACGCACACTGTGCTGAATGGCTGAAGGAATTCCCACCTAAGTTACTGAAGAAGATTGAAGACTGCTGGCGCACGCAAGATGACACAGGGGCCGATCTCTCTATCATCTGTATTCAGGCCCTCTTGTCATTATTGCCAGTATAGCCCTGCCGGGTTCCGATCGCTGGCATCCAGGAGACCAGACATCCCACCAAGTGTTGAAACGCAACTCTAGCCGTACTTCATTTCTCAGTGGAGAACAGATGATCCTAAGTTTAGCCACTCCATTGTTACAAATTAAAATTTAAAGCTAATATAGAGAGGCAGGGACATTGACACTAAAGTTTTGTCACAACCTCTCAGTGTCCTCATGCACAAAAAGAGAAAGTTCAAGTTTGGTTGGTGAACTTGGATGAAATCAGGTTTAAGAGATGACTTCAACCTAGCTAGGTACAGGTTGATTGTAGGTAGTATCAGCTTCTTAGTAAAGAAGCCCCAGCGCTCTTTCCCCTTTCCAGCATGCCAGCAGCGCTGTACTCTGTTTCCAGTTCTCCAAGCTGCCTGTGTCCTGGATCAGGTACTGCTCAGTACATATGACTCCTCTGGTTCACCTCCTAGACATCCCGTAATATGTCATCGTGAAGCAAGAGATAGGCTCAAACTTTGACCTAGGCCACAGGTGTTCTACTAATATGTTCTACTTAATTCTAGCAAAAACCAAAGGTGTTACTTGTATCACATGTAGTACCAAATTTGTGAAATGCCTGCTATTTCAAGAGCCTGTGATGACTGCGGTCCTAAACACTTATGTATTAGGAAAGGTTATTAGCTTGCAAGTACAAACAATTTGATTCTGCCTTAATGCCAAAGAGAATTTATTGAAAAGATTTTGAACCCTCTTAGGGAATCCAAAGTGGGAAGAGAAGAGCCAAATAGTGGAAGAAACCCGGGGGCCTGCTCCAGGGACTGAATAGCCTATGAGGAACCTTCTAGGGTTCAGGCAGCCCAAGCGCCACAACTACTGAGCCTGAGCAACAACTCGAGAGTCTGTGTGCCGCAGTGAAAGATCCTGCATGAGACAACTAAGACTCAGTGCAGCTAAATAAATAAAAGAGTCATCAAATCAGTACCTGTAACTATATCTTCTTTATAAGCGCAATCAAATTAGGTAATTAATGACCAATTAACTTTTTTTTTTCCTTAGTCAAAGAAGAGAATAATGGGCTTGTCTTTTGGAGAGGCAAAAAGTCTAAAAGTCTGAATGAATCCTTTTTCAGGTGAGATTGTTGGTTTATGTTTGCAATTTGCTGACCAAAATGTATTTTACATTTCAATTGGCTTTTAAAGGTGCTTTTACTCTACTAAAATCTTCAAATTGAGTTCTATTTATCTCATATATATAATAATGAAGTTATTTGGGGAGGCTTTCTTCTAAATTCAAATCCAGTTCGTTATAAACTATAAATTTTCTCATTTCAGTGGAATATACAGTGTCTCAATATAAGTAAATGATTAAAATCAAATTCGAAAACACTGAACTCTGTGTAGTAGGAAGTTGGTCCCTGTAATAGATACAACAATGAGTAAGACATAGTCTCTACCTTTGAGAAGCTGATTCTAACCAGGACATATGATATTTGCATAAATGAAGATACTGCAAAGTACGCATGCTAAGTGTCCTCAATGAGTTTGAGCAAATTGTCAGAGAGATTTAATGAGGATAAAGGTTTTATTCAGTTTGCGGGAAGAGTCAAGATGTCAGATGACAGCTGTTGAAGGAAAAGCACACATGATGATCTAGATATTGCAGCTGGGAGTGGAAGAAGCTATGATAGAGGCAGAAAAAATGGAACCTGCGTAAATTTAAAAAGGAGTTTCCTAAGCTGCACAACTCAAAGTATGGTTCTGTTACACACTTTAAGTATTTAGACACTAGAAAGAGGAGGGGAGCATAGGATTCTAAGAGCTCTGATTCAGGGGATGACAGGTAGGGGGAAAATTAAGGTATGTTGGGGCCCTGAAAGTCAGGTATGACATGGAGGGAATAGCCAAGTTAGGCAAACACTGTAAAATGCTGCAAAGCAAAAGTGCAGTCCTCCTTGGGAAGTACACACAGACCTGTGGTGCGCCATGCTGTGTAATAACAGGATACTGGGGAGGGTCCTTTTCCCACTGTACTTACTCTTATATTCACCTTCTCTCACTGCACAATGATTTACAAAGGTCTTCTAAACCTAAATGTCACTGTTATAACTTTTTTTCCTCACCAAAAGGAAAAAAAAAAATTGGTTTAGGAAGCCTGGCTTGTGTGAGATAGGCTTAGAGGAGCATGATTTGATCTAAATCCATGCAGTAAGAAGCCATGTTTTAAGGGGTTGCAATTCCATTGTTACCCTGAGCACTGTAAGTTACTAGAGGAGGGGGGGGTCTCTGCCTTCCTGTCTCAAGGCACTAAATGATCTCCCTAACATGGCTTGCGTAACTGGAAATACTGAGGGAGGGGCTGCACCGGTGGATAGCCCCACATGCTCTCAGGTTCAACATTCTTCATTTCACATTTGGTGCACAGTGCCCTAATTTTTCTAGACCCCTCTGATAGCCTCATTGTTTTCTTCCAATTTAGAAAAACAAAAGAGATTTATAAGTAATGCATGCAGTAGTTGTTGAAGGTTATCCTGGAGGTTAGAACTCCAAAGTGGCTGAAGTCCAACATAGGTTAAAAGGGGAATTTAGGCAATATTGGAATTAGAGGGCAGTGCATGTTAGTCAACATTCATTTAGTAAATATATATAGATATAAATGAAGATCCATCTATCTTACCTGTTAAATCTGGTATATTCTATTTGTTGAGCTCTGTGATTGGTTTCAGATGTACAACAGTGAGAAAAATCAGCAAAAGTTAGAAACCACACCATAGGAATGTAGGAATGGTAAGCATGAAGTTGGATTGGGCATATCTGGAACTGGGGACTTGAGTGCCATAGAACTTTGTCTCTGTCTCCTTGGATATTTGTGGATCAGCTTCATTTTCTTTCACTGAATAACATGTCCTCTCTGGGACAGCAAAGTCAACAGCTGTCTTAAATTCACTTTTTACTGCTCCTACCACCACACGGTGGCTAACTCACATACTTTCTTGCACCAAATTAAAAAATCCTGGGACCTCCCTGGTGGTCTAGTGGTTAAGAATCTGCCTGCCAGTGCAGAGGACACAGGTTTGATCCCTGGTCTGGGGACTAAGATGCCACATGCCACAGGGTAACTAGGCCTCTGTGCCAGAACTACTGAAACCCATGTTCCCTAAAGCCTGTGCTCTGCAACAACAGAAACCACAGCACTGAGAAACCTGCATGCCTCTATTAAAGAAAGCCCACACAGAGCAATGAAGAGCCTGAGAGCTTCAATGAAGACCCACCACAACCAAAAAAAAAAAAAAATCCTGGGAAGTCTCTGATGCCTAGCTTGAATAATGATTTACTGCTGAAAATATCCACCATTACCAAGAGGTTAAAAACACGGCAGCTTCTGTGCAGTCCATGTGTGGAGGGGAGGAGTGGTCAGGGGGTAGAGTTAGGTCTGTTATCCATAGTTTTCTAGGACTGTCATCTTCTTAATTAAACATTTGAGTCAAAAGTGTAAACAAAAAGCAGGCTATGATAAACACTAATTAGAGGGCTCAAGAATGTTATCGTGTAGAGGGCTTTGAAACACCTCTGTGGTATAAAGTTTTAGGCCTAATTATGAGAAGCTGCAGGTCATAAGAAGGAAGCAGTTATCTTGGGACATCAGACTTACATAAATATGATTACTTTTCAAGGTAATAGTAAACAACAGACCTTTTAAGACCTGAGGGATAGAAAACAGACTAGTGATGATCTCTGATAATGAGATTCAGTACTTCAGTTTCTCTGTCTTTAGTATAGCTCTTCATTAGTGGATAGTTCTAGGTACTCAAACATTTTACAGGAGAAAACCCAAGCAGGTCTCCTCAAAATGCTCCTTGAGGAAAAGTTTATTGTGACCTACTTAAGAGTCCCTTAAAGCTGGCGGGGGAAAAGACTGCCTATTGCTTGCCCATATAAAAGGGAAACATAGAGATCAACAGAACATTTTTACAGTGCTGGCACAGAGTCAGATTTATATAAATTCAACTGAGTTCACCCTGAATAATCCAAAAGGAAAAGAGTGACAATGCTTAGCCCTCAGTCTGTATAGCCACTAGGGTGGATTTTGATCTGAGTTTACATCTGTTTATAGCCTCTGCTGATATCCAAACACCTGGAGTAACAGGCAAATATGATCTAGGAGTACAAAATGAAGGAGGTCAAAGGCTAATAGAGTTCTGCCAAGAGAACACACTGGTCATAGCAAACACCCTCCTCCAACAACACAAGAGAAGACTCTACACATGGACATCACCAGATGGTCAACACCAAAATAAGATTGATTATATTCTTTGCAGCCAAAGATGGAGAAGCTCTATACAGTCATCAAAAACAAGACCGGGAGCTGACTGTGGCTCAGATCATGAACTCTTTATTGCCAAATTCAGACTGAAATTGAAGAAAGTGGAGAAAACCACGAGAGCATTCAGGTATGACCTAAATCAAATCCCTTATGACTATAAGTAGAAGTGAGAAATAGATTTAAAGGACTAGATCTGATAGACAGAGTGCCTGATGAACTATGGACAGAGGTTCATGACAGTGAACTGGAGAAAGGAATCAAGACCATCCCCAAGACAAAGAAATGCAAAAAAGCAAAATGGCTGTCTGAGGAGGCGTTACAAATAGCTGTGAAAAGAAGGGAAGTGAAAAGCAAAGGAGAAAAGGAAAGATATACCCATTTGAATGCAGAGTTCCAAAGAATAGCAAGGAGAGATAAGAAGGCCTTCCTCAGTGATCAATGCAAAGAAATAGAGGAAAACAACAGAATGGGAAAGACTAATTTTCTCTTCAAGAAAATTAGAGATACCAAGGGAACATTTCATGCAAAGATGGGCTCAATAAAGGACAGAAATGGTAGGGACCTAACAGAAGCAGAAGGTATTAAGAAGAAGTGGCAAGAATACACAAAAGAACTGTACTATACAAAAAAATATACAGAAGAACTGTACAAAAAAAACACAGAAGAACTGTACAAAAGATTAACTGTACCCAGATAATCACTATGGTGTGATCACTCAGCTAGAGATAGACATCCTGGAATGTGAAGTCAAATGGGCCTTAGGAAGCATCACTACAAACAAAGCTAGTGGAGGTGATGGAATTCCAGTTGAGCTATTTCAAATCCTAAAAGATGATGCTGTGAAAATGCTGCACTCAATATGCCACCAAATTTGGAAAACTCAGCAGTGGCCACAGGACTGGAAAAGGTCAGTTTTCAATCCAGTCCCTAAAAAAGGCAATGCCAAAGAATGCTCGAACTACCACACAATTGCACTCATCTCAAACGCTAGTAAAGTAATGCTTAAAATTTTCCAAGCCAGGCTTCAGCAATACGTGAACCATGAACTTCCAGATGTTCAAGCTGGTTTTAGAAAAGGCAGAGGAACCAGAAATCAAATTGTCAACATTTGCTGGATCATCGAAAAGGCAAGAGAGTTCCAGAAAAACATCTATTTCTGCTTTATTGACTATGCCAAGCCTTTGACTGTGTGGATCACAATAAACTGTGGAAAATTCTGAAAGAGAAGGGAATACCAGACCATCTGACCTGCCTCTTGAGAAATCTGTATGCGGGTCAGGAAGCAACAGTTACAACTGGACATGGAACAACAGACTGGCTCCAAATAGGAAAAGCAGTAGGTCAAGTATGTATATTGTCACCCTGTTTATTTAACTTCTATGCAGAGTACATCATGAAAAACACTGGGCTGGAAGAAGCACAAGCTGGAATCAAGATAGCCAGGAAAAATATCAATAACCTCAGATATGCAGACGACACCACTCTTAAGGCAGAAAGTGAAGAAGAACTAAAGAGCCTCTTGATGGAAGTGAAAGAGGAGAGTGAAAAAGTTGGCTTAAAGCTCAACATTCAGAAAACTAAGATCAAGGCATCTGGTCCCATCACTTCGTGGCAAATAGATAGGGAAACAGTGAAAACAGTGGCTGATTTTATTTTTCTGGGCTCCAAAATCACTGCAGATAGTGATTGCAGCCATGAAATTAAAAGACACTTACTTGGAGAAGACTCTTGAGAGTCCCTTGGATGACCCAGAGGGATGGAATCCATAGGGTGGTGGGAGGGGGGTTCTGGAAGGGGAACACATGTATACCCATGGTTGATTCATGTCAATGTATGAATGGCAAAACCAACACAATAATGTAAAGAAAAAAAATATGGTGTAGTCCTGAAAAAATAAATTTAGCTAGGGTTCTGTGTAAAATAGTGTACATTGGATTACTTGATCTTTAAAAAAAAAAGGAGATGGTTGGATGTCATCATCGATTCAATGGACATGGGTTTGGGTGAACTCTGGGAGTTGGTGGTGGACAGGGAGGCCTGGCGTGCTGAGGTTTATGTGGTTGCAAAGAGTTGGACACGACTGAGCGACTGAACTGAACTGAACTCCTTGGAAGGAAAGTTATGACCAACCTAGATAGCATATTGAAAAGCAGAGACATTACTTTGTCAACAAAGGTCTGTCTAGCCAAGGCAATGGTTTTTCCAGTGGTCACGTATGGATGTGAGAGTTGGACTATAAAGAAAGCTGAGCACTGAAGAATTGATGCTTTTGAACTGTGGTGTTGGAGAAGACTCTTGAGAGTCCCTTGGGCTGCAAGAAGAGCCAACCAGTCCATCCTAAAGGAGATCAGTCCTGGGTGTTCATTGAAAGGACTGATGCTGAAGCTGAAACTCCAATACTTTGGCCACCTGATGCAGAGAGCTGACTCATTTGAAAAGACCCTGATGCTGGGAAAGATTGAGGGCAGGAGGAGAAGGGGACGACAGAGGATGGGATGGTTGGATGGCATCACCGACTCAACGGACATGGGTTTGGGTGGACTCCTGGAGTTGGTGATGGACAGGGAGGCCTGGCGTGCTGCAATTCATGGGGTTGCAAAGAGTCAGACACGATTGAGTGACTGAACTGAACTGAACTAGTATCTAGCTAATGTAAACTTAAAAGCAGACTCTAACCACAGAGCATGGCAAGTAGAAGGATGAACTGAAGAAACTGATCTGTTTAATAAGCAGAATTCACCTGGGCTCAATCCCTGGGTTGGGAAGATCCCCTGGAGAAGGAAATGGCAACCCACTCCAGTGTTCTTGCCTGGAGAATCCCATGGACAGAGGAGCCTGGCAGGCTGCAGTCCATGGGGTCGCACGAGTCAGACACGACTGAGTGACTAAACCATCCCCAGGTGACACAGGTGACCACCTCGGCAACCTTGTAAAATGAGAATGTGTTGCACTTAATATCATTAGCAAAACAGAAGGGAAAAAAACAAGAAGTTGAACCTTACATCTTTAAGAAGAAACATTTCTTGGCAGAAAGTAGAAAAAGGGAGCTGTGTTATTCTTTTCTGCTTAGTAGAGAAAAACATGCAGGCTCAGTAGTCACACTGGATACCCTCAAGTCTGGACTCTGTCTTGGACTATTTCACCTTCCCAGGGCTTCACTCCTCATTGTAGGATGGGGCTCACAATGGTACCTATCCCGCAGGGATGATACATAAAGAACTAAATCATGTACGGTTGACCCTTGAACAACACAGGTTTGAACTTTGCAGGTTTATTTATATGCATATTTCTTTAATAGGTCCGTACTACAGTCCTACACTATCCTCAGATGTGGAACCTTGGATACAGAGGGGTGACTCTAAAGTGTTGTGTGTTGATTTTCAACTGTGCAGAGAGTCAGTGCCCCAACCCCATGTTTTTCAAGGGTCAACTGTGCTTGAACTGTGTGTGACACTTAGTAAGTCCCTATTAAACTTAGCTTTGCTGTTATTGCTAATTATGTGTAAGTCAGTCACTGAACAATAATCTATTCAGCATCCTCAGAATCCTTGATCAAGTCTTGGAACACAATAACTTTCCTCTTTTCTACTCTCACTAATAATATGGTGTTTATAGAATAAAAGTGCTATTGTGTGGGCTTCTCAGATGGCTCAGTGGTAAAGAACCCGTCTGCCAGTGAGGGAGTAACGAGTTCAATCCCTGGTCCGAGAAGACCCCACATGCTTAGAAGCAACTAAGTCGGTGTGTCTCATCTACCGAGCCTGTGCTCTAGAGCCTGGAGCTGCAGCTACTTAGCCCATGTGCCACAACTACTGAAGCCCATGCCCCTAGAGCTCCTGCTCCACAACAGGAGAAGCTGCCACAATGAGAAGCCTGTGTACTACAGCTGGAATAGAGCCCCTGGTTGCCACAACTAGAGAAAAGCTCATGCAGCAGTGAAGACCCAGCACAGCCAAAAATAAAAATAAGTAAATACTTTTTTAAAAAGCTATTAAAAATGCTATTGTGCAATAATTTGCCATGTGTGTGTACTAAGTCGTTTCAGGCATGTCCGACTCTTTGCAGCGCTATGGACTGTAGCCTGCCAGGCTCCTCTGTCCTTAGGATTCTGCAGGCAAGAATACTGGAGTGGGTTGCCATGAAATGTACAATTTAGAGTGCTAACTGTGTTGAATATTATGTTATGTGACTCTGGATCACATGAAGAGTTTGGTACTGGTCTCTGCCAGCCTCTTAGTTACACTTAAATACTGATAATTGCTTTCCAGTTGAGAATCCCAAGGACGGAGGAGCCTGGTGGGCTACAGTCCAAGGGGTCGCAAAGGGTTGGACATGACTGGGCAACTTCACTTTTACTTTGAATTATTTTACATAAAATTGCTTATATCTCACCAATTCTGCTTTAGTAGAGCCTTCATGGGGAATTTTTTATTCAGGAGAGCTGAAATTCTACATCTTGAGATCTAGGCCTATATGATTTTTTTATGGAAGAATCATTGTGCTTTATTGTTCTGCTTGTTTTTTCTATTTTATACATTAATCTGACTACTTCCTCGAACAGGTGCTTTGCTCTCCATGAAAACTAAATTCCCCGTTTCCATATTTAACTTCTCTTCCTTAAGAGTTTTAAAAATCAAATGATTTTTTTTGTATTTGATTTTAAAACTCTTGAAAAAGATGAGAAAGAAATTAAATAAATTCTACTTACCATTTTTCTTCATTTCTTGATCGAATCAATACACTAGTGTATATGTACTTTGCATTCCTAGTCGACCTTGCATTTAATGGATTTTTTTGAAGCTGTTTAATGTTGCCTGTTGCTTTTTGGACTGTGGCTTTAGCTCATGGTTTCAGCCTCAAGGAATGAATGTGGCTGTGTTTGATGTGGAGGGGAAAGGGAGAAAAGTCATTTGTGCATAATTTTGATCGTGGAGTTATCTTTCCCAGTTCTCTCAGTGCTTACTCCTTTATGGCTAGGCTCTCCCTAGAGATACATAATCAGCTTATTAGAAAAACACTTGACTTTTAGCAACCTGGTACTATAAATATGAAGTTGACAAGTGTGGAAATTCAAGGTTCTAGAACTCTTGCTTAGTAATGAACTACTCTTTCATCAGACTACTCAGAGTGGGTATTACTGAATTTTAAATGAAAAATACAGTTTAGCTTCATGGTTGGCTTGCTTAATTGGTGAAGCTAAAATGTCGGTGGCATTTTAATTTATGCTGTCAAAAAAGTAATCCTTTTTAGAGACTCTTTTAACTCTCTAAAATAATAAAATTTTCTTCATACAACTGAGTAAATTGCTGTCACTTCAAGTGGACCTTTCTGTAACTACCTGAAATCATTTTGCTGACCTTTCAAATTTAAGATCAGTTCAGTTCAGTCACTCAGTTGTGTCCAGTTCTTTGAGACCCCATGGACTGCAGCATGCCAGGCCTCCCTGTCCACCACCAACCTCTGGAGTTTACTCAAACTCATGTCCATTGAGTCGGTGATGCCACCCAATCATTTCATCCTCTGTCATCTCCTTCTCCTTCCGCCTTCAATCTTTCCCAGCATCAGGGTCTTTTCAAATGAGTCAGTTCTTTGCATCAGGAGACCAAAGTATTGGAGTTTCAGCTTCAGCATCAGACCTTCCAATGAATATTCAGGACTGATTTCCTCTAGGATGGACCGGTTGAATCTCCTTGCAGTCCAAGGGACTCTCAAGAGTCTTCTCCAACACCACAGTTCAAAAGCATCAATTCTTTGGTGCTCAGCTTTCTTTATAGTCCATCTCTCACATCTATACGTGACTACTGAGAAAACCATAGCCTTGACTATGCAGACCTTTGTTGGCAAAGTAATGTCTCTGCTTTTTAATATGATGCTCAGGTTGGTCATAGCTTTTCTTCCAAGGAGTGAGCATGTTTGAATTTCATGGCTGCAGTCACCATCTGCAGTAATTTTGGAGCCCCCTAAAATACACTGTTTCCCTATCTATTTGCCATGAAGTGATGGGACCGGATGCCATGATCTTAGTTCATCATTTGTTGTGCCTAAAATGAACATTTTAACCTAATTTCATAACATTATCTAACATCTGTGCACTGGCTATTTAATTCAGTTCCCATAGAGAAAATTTTAGAAAATACCATCTACAAGAATAAAGAAAAGCTATCACTTTTTGAGCACTTGTATGTTTGTGTGCATGTGTGTGTGTGTAAACATGTACATGTATGTAAAAATCAGTGGAAGAGGGAGCTGAGAGTTGAAACTGAGCCTAGTTCATAGCATTGTACAGGTGATGAATGAATTCTACACCTGTTTAAAATTAAGAACAAATAAAAACAAAGTGGTTTCCAACTTTCATAGAGGTTCCAGTCTCATAAGGGAGACAAGATAAATTAATATAAAATGATAAACCAGCAATTTAAGGCAATATTGGGTAATATTAATAGCTAGCACCTACTGATTAATAGCTAGCATCTTGTGAGTATTGCAGGTATTTTCTTAGTTAATCCTCACAGAAACCCAATGAGATGGTTCAATTGGTTCCTATTTTAAAATGAGGAAATTAAGGCTTAGGTCAATCAAAGTCACATAACCACTGAGTGGCAGAGCCTGGATTAGAACTTGGATCTCATACTCTGCAACTTCTTAGCCTCTGCCATTTGCTTCCTTAGGCTGCAGAGAAAAGAAATGGGTCATGGTGAGCTGGAGAGAACAGGGAAGACCAAAGATGGGACAAAAGATTGATTCTGAAAAAAACTGCTGATGCTATTGCAATGATATTGGAAAACCCAGAAGAGTATTAGCAAAACATGAGTCAAAGAAAACACCGTTTAAGAAAATCTCTCTTCACATCTCTCCATATGAATAGTTTTTTCTTTATGGTAGCCATCAGAAATGCACAATGGAAGAACAATCAAGTTTCAAAACTAGAATGAAAAGTCCTATCACTAGGAGTATTGGGCTCTGTGAAGGACAGGCATAATGCGGTAGATGTAAAAAATGCCTCCTTAAATGACATAAGGTAGAATTTTATTTCTGAAAGCAGGAGTCTATACTGAAGAATTGCACCATAACTCCTCTAGGTCAGTGGTGAACAGCGGGTGAGAGTAAATCACTCCTTTCCCCTAACAAGCATTCCCTTTGTGTGAAGACCTTTACTTTCAGATTCCAACTGCTGCAATGGGCCACTGGGATCTCTCTGATCCTTTCTGTTAAATTCTGAATATCATGTTTAACTCTAAATTCTACCTGACAGGTACCACCGAGAGAGCAGCACAGCATCCAAGGACTCCACCCTCGGCCCTCCTTCAGATCTGCAGAAGCTGTCCCTTCATGGCCAAAGAGGCTATGGACCCTTTCCTACCTCCTCCAGGAGAAGCTGTCAGCTCACATCAGCCACTGGCAGAGCTAGTGGGCCATTCTGTATAACAGACACAAAAGAACCCCAGGGGCTTTCAGATCACAAAGACTCTCTAAGTGAAATCCCTTTCAAGTGCAATGGGAACGGAAATGAGTTTTACTTAGGAAATTCCACCCTGGCTTCCCCTTTACAGAGCAACCCAAACCTAGAGAAAAAGGAGTCAGAATTTCATTTGTATGTTATTTCCACAACGTCATCAATATTTCTGCACTTAAAAAGTTCATGGAACAATTATATTATAGTAAGTGTCCTCCTAAGTTAACCTCGGTTTGAGTATTGTTTTTTAGGATAGGGTTCCCAGCTCTTCCTCCCCATTTTGGAAACTTAACCTTGGGATTTATGATAGTGAAATACACAGTGCACTAGACAATTAAGGAGATGATTTTATCGGGCTACTGCAATAGGGAAAATGCTCATTAATGAAAAGTGTCTTAAAGAAAAGGAGATGGGCCTGAGGTTTCACGAGGCAGGTAATAAACGGGATGCTGCTGCTGCTAAGTCGCTTCAGTCGTGTCCGACTCTGTGCCACACCATAGATGGCAGCCGACTAGGCTCCCCCATCCTTGGGATTCTCCAGGCAAGAACACCAGAGTGGGTTGCCATTTCCTTCTCCAATGCAGGAAAGTGAAAAGTGAAAGTGAAGTCGCTCAGTTGTGTCCAACTCGCAGTGACCCCATGGACTGCAGCCTACTAGGCTCTTCCATCCATGGGATTTTCCAGGCAAGAGTACTGGAGTGGGGTGCCATTGCCTCCTCTGAATAAACAGGGAAGTTGGCTGTAAGTCTCGTGGGAATCAGTGAGGAAGGTTGGAGACAGGTCTTATTTTGGAATATTTGTGAGCAGTGTTGTTTTTTGTTTTTACAATTAGCTGGGGTGATTTCTCAGGCTTCCCAGGTGGTAATAGTGGTAAAAAACCTGCCTGCCAGTGCAGGAGATTTAAGAGACACAAGTTCGATCCCTGGGTCAGGAAGATCCCCTGGAGGAGGGCATGGCACCTCACCTCAGTATACTCTCCTGGAGAACCCCATGGACTGAGGAGCCTGGTGGGCTATGGTCCATAGAGTTGCAGAGTTGGACACAACTGAAGAGACTTGGCAGGCACACAAGGGGTAATTTCTTAACCATTCAGCTTTCAGTGAGGACAAAGCTCAACACTGTCAATATGTTTCATTATTTCTTAGCTGTGCTACTGAAACTAGGTTAGTGGGAGTCATTGTCATCAGATCAGATAATTTTATAGAGATCACCTGGCTTATATCCCTTATTTTATAAATGAGGAGACTGAAGCAAAAAAAAAAAAATTCCAAGTAACTTACTCAACATTGTGTAGTAAGTTTAGAGGCAGAGTCAGAAATCTCATTTAGTAATCTTTTTATAACACCAGGATCAGTTTTATAATATGACTCTTTTTATTTACCTTCAGTAACACATAATTTTTATTACTGATCTTTGAATGTAGTAACGTTGAAGTGAAAATCTCTCAGTCATGTCCGACTCTTTGCAACCCCATGGACTATATAGTCCATGGAGTTCTCCAGGCCAGACTACTGGAGTGGGTAGCCTTTCCCTTCTTCAGGGGATCTTCCCAACCCAGGAATCGAACTCAGGTCTGCATTGTGGACGGATTCTTTACCAGCTGAGCCACAGGGGAAGCCCAAGAATACTGGAGTGGGTAGTCTATACCTTCTCCAGGGATCTTCCCAACCCAGGGATTGAGCCCTGGTCTCCCACACTGTAGGCAGATTGCAGGCAGATTCTTTACCAGCTGAGCCACAGGGAAGCCCTTCGGAGTGAAAAGAGTCTTTCATAATAATGTTAAGAGGTATGAAAGACTCTTTTCATTCAGAAGAAGCTAGGAAGGAGGGGCCTTTTATAAGTGGCCCCAAATTTGGAAGACTGCAAGGCAACTCTAGTTTTTTTCTCAATAGCACAGTTCAGAATATTTAATGTTTAAATTAAATGTTTAAAATTCATCTGTAAAAATTTAAACAGCTTTCTCCAAATTAAGAATGTATGTGAATCATAGAGGGAAAATCTTGATCTCTTAAAAAGAAGGCCTTATATATTCTAACAGAAAACCCAAAGCTTAATTGACTTTTAAAACTCTGCCTAAATATTTCAAAATAACTGTTTATGCTTCCAAAATTAACCAACTCCTAGTTTTAAGTACTACTTTAAAATCTTGCAGTAGAGGCATGCTTGGGGTAAGTCAGATGGGCCAACTTATAGCCCTTCTGATAATAAAAGCAACAACAAATAACATGTAGTGTTATTATCAGTGTTATTAACTGTGCTGATGCTTTCTGTATATTAACTCATTTAATCTGTACAATAGTCCTATGAGGTAAGACTGTTATTCTCATCTCATAGATGAGGAAATTGAGGTATAGGGAAATTAAATGACATATTCAAGGTTATACAACTAACACAGAACTGGGATTTGAACCCAGATAGACTGATTTTTTTCCTATGCACTGAAATAATGTGGATGGAAGGGGTTATCCTTATAAGTTGGCAGACATTACTGTTAAACAACATTCTATCCCTTGAAAGATGGGAAACAAGTAGGCAAATATTTCATACACAAATGATGAATCAACTAGGTTAGCATTTATTCTAGTGAAAACAGGGTATTAACTCAATATAAACATTTTAAAAGGTGTGACTTTTTTTGTGACATTGTTGAATTCTCTAATTAGGGTGGTTACCCTTGGTTAGTCTTGGCTATCTTCATAAATTTTAGGAAATGGAAAAAAAAAATAATCTCCTAAATCAGTCAGACTTATCTTGAGTAATTGATCTGTTGTGTCTGAGATTTCTTTCCTGTTGAGGTATGGAAATGCTCCTGGGAAAAGACATCTTAACTCTCTGTATACTTTCAGGTAAAATTAACCTAACCATCCAGTTAGAAATTAGCACTCATTCTGATTTTAAGGGTTTCCAAAGAGTTGTCTCCATGAGTAAGCCATTTTATCTGTAAATTTTACCAAAAGTAATTGTGATCTCTGTTGTTTAGCATCTTAAATTCTACGAAGACAAAATATGGCAATTCTTTGCCCTTATGTTGTGAAGATAATTGCTAGAAAGCTAAATAACTAAGGAATATTCTCAAATTAAAATTCTAGACTTAAGGCAAGCATAAATTTGGAGAGGAAAAAAGGGCAGCTTTTTTTAAAAAAAAAACAAACATAGAATGATGACAAAAATAGTAAGACAAAGCACATAATTCCCCCCTACACACCCACCTACCACCATACTCTGTTTATAAGGAGTAAGACAGGAGTTGTTTGGAGCTGTAAATCAGAAACATTTCAGAAATCCTTTCTGACCTGTCTGTTAAGCCTCAAGATAAATGAAAAATTATTTAGAGAACTTGCCAAACATTACATGCCTGGTTGTTTTAAGACCCAGAATGAATGGGAAATGGCAACACTAACAATTTAAGGAAAAAATAACCCCATTAAAGGGGGAAAAGGTAACAAAATTATTGTATATCTTGGCAATGTAATACTGGGTAATTATTAAAAAGACTGAAGTAAATCTATATATATAGATATGAAGAACTGTCCACTATGTATTAAGTGAAAGAAAACCCCAGATTAACATGTGATATGATATGGCTAGTATTAAATAAATATTATGAATATATATCATCTAACGTGTATTATAAATGTATGTTATAATTAATATGTTTTTATCTGCCTGAAAGAATATAAACCAAACCAACAATAGCAAGGTGTTTTGAATATTGAGACAGAAGGAGTAGTGAGGGATAGGGAACTTTTTATCATTTACACATTTCTGTACTGTTGATGTTGATAGAATGAGCAAGGGTTATGTTTAAAACTTTAAGAAAAAACTATGTAAGGAAAAAATTCCCTGTGGTATTATCAAATACTGGAATGAGTTTCAAATCATGTACTGTCGAAGGATTAAAGAATAGATATATGATATTGACTAAAAGTAAGGGGAATTGATTTTCAGTCAACAAAAATTCTAACTATTCCCACTTTTTTCCTCTTTCAGAAAGCTACTCTTTTACAAGATCCCCTATATGTTAGTGAGCTCAGTCCTACTACTGGAAGTCAAAAGCCATACAGGTAAGAAGTGGTGACAGGTCAGAGTTACATAGGACGTGGGGGGTGTGTTCTCTTTGCCTCTCCTAACTCTGTGTGTTGCTGACCATCACATTTATATCTACATCACTTCTTTCCCTGAATTGCAAATACTATAATCTACAGGACATTACTTCTTGTATGAGTCACAGGAGCCATAACATCAGCATATTCAAAACAGGGCTCAGCCTCTTCCTTCTGTGACCTGACCTTCTGTCTGTTTCCTAAACATGGCATGATGTCAGAATCTCCAGACAGCCTAAGCCAGGGTCCTGGATCCCCAGAGGCCCACCCTCTACATCCAGTCATTACCACATGATTTACTGTACCTATTGAATATATCTGGATAACACCCGCTTCTTTCCACTGCCATATTCTCAGGTCCAATTATCTCTGTTCTGGACTCCGAACAATATTTTCCTTGCTGGTCTCTGCCTTCATTCTTGTGCCTCTCTAGACCTTTCTTCAGCATGACAGAAGAATCTTTCAGAAGCACAAATCTGATCATATCAATTCTCCCTTGAAGCCTCTGAAGAGCTCCCCAGTGCCCATTGAAGGTCTACACTCTATAACACCTTTTTACAAATCTTCCTGGTATCTCTTTATTTTTCTATCCTCAACTGTTGTGTCCCCCACACTCCTGCCTTAAAATCCTGATCAAAGAGAACTTGTAGCTCTCAGAAAGGTCCCTGTGCATCTGGGTCCTACCATGATGGCCTCCATTCTAGAACTCACCCTCTTCTCTTCTTCCTTTTCATAGAAGTGTCAGCCCAAGTCTTAGCTCATTATCTCTTTTTCTAAAAATCATTTCTCAAAATAAGAGGGGCCCGCCATAACATCCTGTGGTTACACAGCTTGTAGCACTGTCCACTCTAGATTATGGATTGCTTGTTTGTGTGCTGCCCCTTTAGGAAATATGCTCCTTAAGAGGGGACTGTACCTTGGTCACTAGCACATAGTAGACGGCCAGTAAGCTTTATACAATGAATGAATGAAATAAGATAGAGGCTGGACCCTACGTGCAAGACAAAGGAACTTGGATTTTATCCAGACTTTATGGTACTACTGTGCTTTCTTAACAGCCTAACATTGAAGTAGTTACTTGTGATGTGACTATTACTTCCAATAGATTGTGAGCCCCTGGAAGGCAAAGGACTTCCTTTGTGGCTCATGGGTAAAGAATCCACCTGCAATGCAGGAGTCGTGGGTTTGATCCCTGGGCGGGGAAGATCCCTTAGAGAAGGAAATGACAATCCACTCCAGTATTCTTGCCTGGGAAATCACATGGACAGGGGAGCCTGGTAGGCTACAGTCCATGGGGTACAAGAGTTGGATATGACTTAGCAACTAAACCACCACCACCACCCTGGAAGGCAAGAAGGATGTCTTATTATTTTTGTATTTTTCTTACTTAAAACGGAGATTTGCACAAAGAAAACACTCTGTGAATTGATGATTCCAATAACTTTGATATCAAGTCATAAGTGAGTTTTGAGAGATTTATGATAGTGACATATACTGGGGGTGATGTAAATAAACTAAAGGAAATTTTAATTTTAAAAGATACAATTCATTCCCCATTAAAAGGACCCGAAGTTCCCTGGAAGAATGACTGATTCTAGGCCTGCAGCAGGAAATAACACAAATGAGTTTGAAACAACTCTTGCCAGAATGCAAAGAGCAACAGGGCCCAAACTAAAGGACACAGGAGCACCCATGGAGGGGCTCCTAGGAGCCAAAGATAGGACAACACGAGATCAGAAAAAATAATGAATGAGATGGTTAAAACATAATGAATATATAAAAATTCCAAAATGTATAATGATGCATCATAGAAAGTCCTCTCTCCTACCCTCCTTCCATTAAGAAATAAAAATGTACTGAACTCCATTAGAAGTAAATAGGGTTTTAATTCATTTCTCTGCAAATAAGCAAACAAATGGAAAGAATTAAGCATTTATCCTGCCTTTCCTGCCTAAACTGTAGTTAGTTCAGGGTTACCAAGTAGCTCAAGTTGATGAGAACAAATTTCATTTTACAGAATTCCAGCTAATAAATGTGGAAGGTTTGATAGAAATAGAAAATTACCATTTTTCCAACCTCAAATGAAATAAAAGATTCATGCAATGATCTCAATGGATGGAACTATTAGAATGGTGAAGTGGAGCTTCAAAATCGAGGGATCATGTAAATAACTAAACCACTGATCAGTCTTAGCATCACTTAACTGGGATGCTCTAATGAGGCACTTAAAAATTTTGTGCCTCATTATCTGACTTAACATGAGACAAAAAGCACCACCTATGGCACATCTTTGTTCAAACAATTAAACTGGTTTGTTGTGGTTTGGTCTCTCAGCTGTATCTGACTCTTTTGCAACCTCATGGACTGTAGCCTGCCAGGCTCCTCTTGCCCAGCCAAGAAAAGTGGAGTGGATTGCCGTTTGCTTCTCCACAATTAAACTGGAATCTGACTTAAGATGTGGGTGTGTCAGCCTTAAGAAGGAAATAAGTTAGTCATAAAAGGACAAATATTTTATGATTCCACTTAATATGAGACACCTATAAGGCAAATTCATAGAAACAGAAATCAGAATATGGGTTACCAGGAACTAGGGAGAGAGAGGAATGGAGACATTGTTTAATGGATGCAGAGTTTCTGTTTGGGATGATGAAAAAGTTCTGGAAATAGATAGTACTGATGTTGCACAATATTACAATTGCAGTTACTGCCGCTGAATTGTATTAATACACCTGAAAATGGTTAAGATGGTAAATTTTATGTTATGTATATTTTATCTCAGAATTTTTAAAGGGGTGTATGTGTGTGTGTGAGGGAATAGATAAAACAAGACTGGCAAAATATTGAAAATTACTGAAGCTAAGTGACAGGCATGTGGGGGTTTCTTATGTGATTTTCTTCATTTTTGTGTATGAAAATTTCCATAGTTAAAGTTTTTAAAAGACCTAAGAAACACAGCAAACAAACATAACCATTATCTTATCTAGATCTTGATTTTAGCAAGCTAAATATAAAAATGTATTTTAAGGCAACACAGAACCTTTGAATATGGACTGGGTATTTGACAATACCATAGAATTACTGATAAGTTTGTTGGTGTGATAATGTTGAGTTTGCAAGGAAATGTTCCACTTATTTTGAGATGTGTTCGGAGGTATAGGGGTTAAATAACATAATGTTTGGAATTTCTTTTTTAAAAAGATGATTATCTAGATAGCTTAAAATTTCTACACATTTTCATATGTTTACTCTAAAAAGTATCAGTTTTAATTTTGGTGCTATATTGTATAAAGTGATTTTAAAGTTAATTGTATAATAAAACAGGCTCTCACTTTGTGTGGCTTGAAATTTATCCCTGAAGGCAAAGAGAAGTCTGCCTCTATCTGGACTCAGGAAAAGCATATTTCTTGCAAAGTTCATTTCTAAAGGCAGTATATTTAAAGTATAGTAATTTAATGCACCATAAAGGATGCAGATATATGTACAAGACACATAGGAAATGGTCTATACATACAAGGCAACTTCAGTTTAAAAGGAGTAAATATTCTTTGGGTTTTCAAGTCAGGATTCTGTCACAGTTGTGAGTTCTGTAATATGACTATTGTGAACATATACACAGGGCTTCTGAGATAATGTATGAAAAACCATTCTAGCTATAAAGTATGATACAAATGTAAGGTATAACTGATGTTAAATGTTTATAAAAATGAAAAAACACAGGAAAAATATAACTTGTCATTAAATCAAGAATTCTCCTGCCACATTATTTGGGTAAGGTTTTGTTTTCTAGGTCATGAAATATGGAATATCTGTTAACTTTAACATAAAATTTCCTCTTACCCCTAAACTGAATAATGGAATCTTCTGGCACTAAACTTTCTCTTATTTAAATTAGTCAAAGTTTGTCATCTATGTAAAAGCAAATATTCTCTGAATTTTCAGAGAAACTGTGATTATCCATAACTTCTCTGTAGAAATATAGACTACTGAGTTTAATTTGAATTTATGAGGTAAGATAAGACCTTACTTTATACATGAATTGATTTTCAGCATGAAGAGATTAGTGTGCTTTTTCTTATGAAATTTGTTTTGGCCTTTTCAAAAAAAATAGTTTGATATTCTAATCTATTGTCATAGGTGCCAAAAGATTAAAAACAGTTCATAGCAAATTGCTGACTCCCAGTGGGAAAAACTGGAAGCTCAATTTCAAAATGATTGTGCTGATATTGTTATTTTTTCTGAGCTTTTGCTTTTCTAAGCTCATTTGTTGGTGAAAACTACATTTCTGCTGTTTTTTTTGAGTTCTCAGAGAGTAGAGGGATTTTATGGTTATTTTTTAAATGAAATATAGCAGTAATTTGAAATGGGTATATAGGGAAGCAAGATGTCAAAGCTTATTCCTATTTAGATAATATTTATTAAATATTTACTGTATGCTAAGCACATGAAGTAACTAAAATATCAAAATAGCACAGTAGGATAGGTACTATCATCATCCTCATTTTACAGATGGGAAAACTGAGGTATAGACACACTAGGAAATTCGCCCATGGTAGTTACTCAGAGGAACAGAAGCAGATCTAGGATACTGATTAGTCTATCTGACCGTGCCCCCATGCTCAAAATCATGTTCTTCTGCCACTATGACTGTTATTACTGAATTCTTTTATTTTTTAAATTCAGGTATAGTTGATTTATAATATTATATGTTTTAGGTATACAACATAGTAATCCACAATTTTTAATGATTATAGTCCATTTAAAATTGTTATAAAATATTGGCTACCTTCCCTATGCTGTATGATATATCCTTGTAGCTTATTTATTTTATACATAGTAGTTTATATTCTTAATATATATAAGAATATATATACCTACCTCTATCTTGCCCCTCTTCCCTTCTCTCTCCTTACTGGTGACCACTAGTTTGTTCTCTGTATCTGTGAGTCTGTTTCTTTTTTGTTATATTCATTAGTTTGTTTTATTTCTTAGATTCCACATATAAGTGATATCATACAGTGTCTGCCTTTTTCTGTCTGACTTATTTCAATTAGTATAATACCCTCCTAGTCTATATCCATGTTCTGCAAATGGCAGAATTTCATTCTTTTTTATAGCTGAGTAGTATTCCTGTGTGTGTGTGTGTGTGTGTGTGTGTGTGTGTGTGTGTGTGTGTGTACACACACACATATATGGCTTCCCTGGTGAGTCAGTGATAAAAAATCTGCCTGCCAATGCAGGAAATACCGGTTTGATCCCTGGGTCAGGAAGATGCCCTGGAGAAGGAAATTGCAACCCACTCCAGTATTCTTGCCTAGGAAATCCTATGGGACAGAGGAATCACAAGAGTTGGACATGACTTAGCAACTAAAACTATACACACACACACACACACACACACACACACACCATATCTTTTTTATCCATTCATCTGCTGAGGTTACTTACATCCATTAGCCATTGTAAATAATGGTCCTATGATCATTGGTGGGGGGGGGTACATGTATCTTCACATTAGTGTTTTCATTCTTTTTTTCAGGTAAGTATCCAGGAGTGAGTACTTGGGTCATATGGTAGTTCAATTTTTAGTTTTTTGAGTAACCTCTATCCTGTTTTCCATAGTGGCTGCACCAATTTACATTCTTGCCAACAGTGTACAAGTGAAAAAAGTGAAAGTGAAAGTTGCTCAGTCCTGTCCAACTCTTTGTGACCCCATGGACTATACAGTCCAGGGAATTCTCCAGGCCAGAATACTGGAGTGAGTAGCCTTATCGCTTCTCCAGGGGATCTTCCCAACCCAGGGATTGAATCCAGGTCTCCCTCATTGCAGGCAGCTGAGCCACAAGGGAAACCCAAGAATACTGGAGCGGGTAGCCTATCCCTTCTCCAGGGGATCTTCCCTACCCAGGAATCGAACTGGGATCTCCTGCACCGCACGCAGATTCTTTACCAACTGAGCTATCAGCAAAGCCCTAACAGTGTACAAGGATTCTTTTTTTTCCCACATCCTTGCCAACATTTGTTATTTTTGGCCTTTTTGATGGCTAAGATTGATCTCTTCGTGTTCATTTCTACTCTATAGTCTTCACTAGAAAAGAGACTATTTTTCAGAAAGTCTTAATTTTTATGTTAATAAGAGAGGTTCATTGATTGGATAGAAGAGAGCATCTTAGATTTGTTTTGTTTAAAAAAGTGGGAAGTAGTGGGCAAAAACCAAGATTCTGTGTAGTATTATTGGAATAAATGGCTGATAACAAGATTTCTAGAGTAAGTGGTAAAAATATTTTTACCTTAAGTCAGAAATTCTAAGACATTTCTGTTGATCTACACAGAACGTGAAACAGCTCTCTTACTGTTACTTTGCACTCTGCTTTTCTGAATCACTGGTTGTGTGAGCTTGGACAGGCCACTTAACCTAATGTCCTGTAAACGCGATAGTAATTCCCAGCTCAACCCACCTAGTGACACTGAGTGAGCTAGTCCATGAGGAGTCCCCAGGCCAGAGCCTGCCACAGGGTCAGTGCTCAGGTAAGTGCAGTTGTTGTTGCTGAGCACAGTGGGAGATGGAAACAGTATCCAACCTGTTAATGGTTTTTCAAGTTGCTGCAAATCAGCTGAGGGGCCAGGACAAGTATGCCAAGAACCTCAGTGGGGTGAAGTATGGAAGAAGGGCTGTGGCAGAGGGTCTTCATGGTTGATGGAATTAGGAAAAGCCCTTGGGAGAAGGTGTTAACTCATTTCAGCAAAGCCAGCTTTTCCTGAAGTGTGGAGTGGATGTGGGGCAACGATGTGGGTGACTTAATGTGGTGTTCTGACATGGCATAAAATGACTTTGAATTCCACAGTAAAAAAGTGATTCTCTTTTCCAACTCGTCTGATCTCATCAGGGAGAATCTCTTGACTTGGTGCGAGTAGAGGCAGCTCTCTAACACACTAATCTGCCCTTTTGTCAAAGGGAGAGCAAACTTTCAGGCTCAAAATAGGGAGCATCTACTTAGAGTTTTGTTGCTTTCAAGCTGTTTTGACAGTTACCTGCTAATTATAGCAAACAGTAGTATTGGTTTTTTCCTTGAGAAAGAAGTAATGATAAGTTTTCTTTGTAAAGAAATTTCTCTAAGAAAAAATGAGTTGATTGAAAGGAAAAATAGTATGCAAATAACATTACATATGATTCATGGATTGTGGTAAATGGTATACAAACAAACTCTGAGCTAGGCTATGAAAGAGGGACAGAAGATTCGGGATATGTACAGCTTGAGTAAAGGAGCATGGTAAGAAATGTATTTAGAGAGTAATAAACAGTTCAATTTAGGGGCTTCCCCAGTGGTTCAGCAGTAAAGAATCTGCCTGCAGTGCAGGAGATGTAGGAGATGCGAGTTCATTCCCTGGGTCAAGATGTCCTGGAGGATGAAATGGTGACCCACTCCAGTATTCTCGCCTGGAAAATTCCATGGACAGAGGAGCCTGGAGGGTTATAAGGAGCAGTTTTCATTACTGATAAGTAATTAAGTTAGAAGTACTATATTAATATTCCATTAGTCCTCTTTCTGCTATCTTCCCATGCTGCCATGATGGTGGCACCATGAATGTCCTGGCTAATGCTTTCAAGAGTATCAGCAATGCCCCAAAGAGAGGCAAATACCAAATTCTTACTAGGCTGTGCTCCAGTGTCATCTTTCATGATGAAGCATGGTTACATTGGTGAATTTGAAATAATCGATGATCACAGGGCTGGGAAGGTTGTTGGGAACCTCACAGCTAGGCTAAATAAGTGTGGAGTGATCAGATTTGATATGCAACTCAAAGATGTGGAAAAATGGCAGAGTAACTTGCTCCTGTCACATCAATTTGGTTTCACTGTACCAACAACCTCAGCTGTCATCATGGACCATGAATAAGCAAGATGAAAACACACAAGAGGGAAAAATCCTTAAATTCTTTTTTTAGAGATGTAATACATACATGCAAATAAAATGCCTTAGGGAACTAAAGAAAAAAATTCCATTACTAACAAAGTTTACATACCTGTCAATAATTGTTGATGTTCCTCAACTGCTGTTTCTTATCATTTTCTTCCCATGGCAAATTTTCTTTTCTTTCTGTAGATCTGAGGAGAAAATTAAGCACTTTGGTCAGCTTAAATCTGAACTTCTTCTTAAAGATAACACATTGAGGAAGATACTTTGTTTAATTACGGAACTTAGAGTAGCAGCCCAGAAAAACTTCATTCTGAAAAGACTTTTCTGGAAAGTAGGTGTTTTGTCTTATTTTTTTTTAATCTTTAAAACTCATTTTACCTGTTTATCAAATGTAGCATATTCAAGCATAAAGTAAAATAGAAATAAATATCTTGTATTCTGATGCTGTTTTTTAAAAGATGTTGATTAAATTTAATGCAGTTGTCTTGATGCTTGAAATGTTGTGATGTAATCAATATATATGTGTCTGCTGGGACCAGAGAGATGGAAGAGAGGAGAGCAGTAGCAAAAAGATGGTAGCTCACATGGGCTGGGTTGACAGAGTGAAAAAAAGAGAGAGAGAGGGTGGGGGGAAGCTTCTGGAATGCAAGAAGTATAAGACAGTGAGATAAAGCAAATATCAAGAAGTTTTATGTGCATGTTCCCCTACAACAAAAATAGAATTAAATATACTTAAGTTTAGGATTGATAAATTTTTAAAAATTTTTATTGTGGTAAAAGTCACATAATATAAAACTATCTTAACCATATTTAACTGTACAGTTCAGTGGCATTAAGTCCATTCACCTTGTTAAAGATGACTCCTGGGCTTCCCTGATGGTTCATTGGTAAAAAATCCACCTGCCAATGCAGGAGACATGGATTTGATTCCTGATCCAGGAAGATTCCACAAGCTGCGGAGCAACTAGGCCTGCAGGCACAACTACTGAGCCCACACACCCTACACAACAAGAGAAGCAATGAGAAGCCTGAGCACCACAACTAGAGAGTAGCCCTTGCTTGCCACAACTAGAGAAGACTGCACAGCAACGAAGACCCAGCACAGACATAAATAAATAAATAAAATAATTTTTAAAAAGGTGACTTCTGAGAAGTCAAAGCAATCTAGCTCTCCCACTCGCAAGTTACAGACTTCCTCTGGAAGACTGACTTAGTGCCATTCAGTTTTAGGTGAGGCCATTGAGAAGCCCAGGTGAGTACTGGTGCTGTGCTAATGCGGCTGATTCTGGCTACTGGCCTCATACATAGTTGCTGCCATTTTATTGCACAGTTGGGAAGTGCACAGCTTCCCCCACCATTCAAGACAGTCTTGGCTATTTCTTAGATCCTGAGTGCTTCACATGTCTGATGACCAACCACCCTGGTTTACCCAGAGTGGGGTAACAAACTCTTCCAGTGTGTCTGGGACTGAGGAAGTTCATGGCACTTGGGCCTTGTAGTGCAAAAGTTAGATCAATTGCAAGCAAACTGGGATAGTTGATCACCCTAACCAGAGGGCATGGTAGCTATAGAGAACAGTCTGTCAAGTGCTCCCAGCATTGAGGCGGGTAGGGATGGTGTAGTGCTGTATCATCTAAAATGCTTGTGCGAGATAGACACTGTTAGGAATACACCACATTATTAGCTTAGAGGCAGCTCTAATTTTTGGTTCTTGGGTAAGAGGATGGGAAATTATATATATATATTTGTAAATTATAATAAAATTAGTATAATGAATAATTACAGCCATATTCTTATAATTAATAATACAATTGTTATAATAATATAATAAACAATATAATATTATATAATTATAGTAAGGTATATAGTTGACCCTTGAACATTAGTTTGAACTGCTTGGGTCCACTTATATGTTAATTTTTTCAATAGTAAATACTATAGTACTACATGATCACATTTGGTTGAATCCATGGGTATGGAATCACAGATATGGAGGGCTGACTGTAAGTTATACCCAGATTTTTGATGGTGAAGAGGATGAGCACTTTTAACTCCCCCCAAACCTCCACCCTTTGTTGTTGAAGGATCAACTGTGTATCATTTTCCCTTTTAAAAATCAACTTTATTGGGGTATAATTTTCCTCTGTTAGGTAATTTTTATTCTTCTATTATAATAAAAGTTAAAAATTTTGAAAACACTTTTTCATAGGCTGACTAAGCTGAAAGCTTTAGGAGTACAGATACCATGTCCAGTTAGTCTGTTTTGCTTAAAATGTTATTTGCATTACTTTGCATAGTACTTGCCACATGGCTGCATTAAATAGTTATATGTTCAGTGAGTGGATGAAAGAGTTCTCTATTTTTTTTGGCCAAACCATGTGGCATGCAGGATCTTAGTTCCCCAACCAGGGATCAAACCCGTGTCCCCTGCTTTGAGCTTGAAGTCTTAACCACTGGGCTGCCAAAGAAGTCCCAAAAGAGTTGTCTAGATATGTTCTTTCACAACCCTTTATTTTTTATTCATGAAGTTTTTTTTTCCTTCAGTTTTAAACATATAAAATTTACCATCTTAACCATTTTTAAGTGTGTAGTTCAATGTTATATATCCATGTTGTGTAACCATCACCACCATACATCTCCAGACCTCTTTTCATCTTATAAAACTGAAACTATACTCAATAAACAATAACTCCTTATTTCCCCTCCCCCAGCCCCTGGCAACCATGATTTTTCTTTGCTCTTCTATGAGTTTGATTATTCTAAACATCTCATGTAAGTGGAATCATACAGCCTTTATCATTTTGTGACTGGCTTATTTCACTTGGCATGGTGTCTTCCAGATTCACTGAAGTTAATGGATATGTCAGGATTTCCCTCCTTTTAAGGTTGAATAATATTCCAGACGTGTAATACCACATTTTATTTATCCATTAATCCACTCATTAGCACTTGGATTGCTTCCATGTTTTAATTATTGTGAATAATGTTGTTATGAACATGGATGTGTAAATATCTTTAAGGCCCTGCTTTCAATTCTTTTTGGAGCCCAGTTAGAAGCAGAATTGCTCAGTCATATAGTAATTCTATTGTTAATTTTTTTAGGCACTGCCATACTGTTTTGCACAGCAGCTGTACCATTTTACATTCTCACCAACAGTGCATAAAATCTCCAGTTTTTCCACTCCTTGCCAAGACTTGTTATTTACTGATTTTTGAAGCAGTCATTCTGATGGGTGTTAGGGTGTATCTATTAGTTTTGATTTACATTTCCCTAATGGCTAGTGACGTTGAGCATTTTTTCCCATGTTTACTGGCAATTTGTATATCTTCTTCAGAGAAATACTGGGGTCCAATTTACATATAGTAAAATGCACATATATTTTAAGAGTTTAAAGAGTTTTAACATACAGTTTAAAGAGTTATAGCAAATATATATGACTGTATAAACACCACCCAACCAAGATTTAGAACATTTCTATCACCTCTTAGGGCTAAATTGTGCCCTCTGGCACTCAGTTTCCTCTGACCCATGTCCTCAGGCAACTGTTGTATTTTCTATCATAGGTTAATTTTGCGGTTCCCAGAATTCTAATTACATGGAATTGTACTGGAGTTTGTGTTTGGCTTTTTTTGACATAATATTTTTGAGATTATTTCATGTTGTTGCTAGTAGGTAGAAGATATTTTAAATGTAAAAATTCCTGACCCACTGAGCAGGTGGGAGATTACAATAATCACTGATATTTATTAAGCACATACAATATGTTGAGTTCTGTTCAGACTTTACAAATAATGTCTTATTTAATCCTAACATCAACTTCACGAGGTGATTCTATTAATCCCGTCTTAGAGATGAAGAGTTATAGAATATATAAGTAATTTGCCAAACATCCTGAAGCTACCCAGTGGCAGAACTGGGCTTCCTAGGTGGCTCAAGTGGTAAAGAATCCACTTGCCAATGCAAAGTGTGTTTGATCCCTGGGTTGGGACAATCTCCTGTAGGAGGAAATGGCAACCCACTCCAGCATTCTTGCCTGGAAAATCCCATGGACAGAGGAACCTGGGGGCTACAGTCCACGGGATCGCAAAGAGTTGGACACAGCTGAGCATGCATGCAGCCTGGCTCCAGAGTCAGCGTGTAAAGCTACCGTACTCTGCTAATTTATCAGGGCTCTGGGTAAACCCCAGCACTTCTCAGTGGGCCAGGGTGTCCATTTGCCCCTCTTCTCCTTCCCATTCTCCACTTGCCATCCCAGCCTCTTCTCACGCCACATTAACTAAATAAGAGCACACGTGTACCTGTCTGAACAAGCAGTCCAGGTTGCCACAAGTAAATGAAAAAGTCCTGGGAAGAAAAGGAACAACAGAGGAATAGAAAACAGAAGCAACTACATCCTATTTCTCATTAGTACCAACTTGCCTCATTTCATGGGCCAGTGCTTATTGTCGTGCTCAATTATCTCATGAGACTGGATAGGAGCACACAAAAAATTGGTTCCCCCACTTTTAAGTCAGTGTTTATTTTGGCTGAAATGGCAATCTACATTTCCACTGTTTTAACAGAAGTATTAAAATCATTCTGCACCATCTTTACAGGCTGTACCACTGCCATTCATTTGTTTTTGAATTAGTAAACATTTCACAATGAGTGCTTTTCTAGACATTATTTCATCATGTTCTAACAAAAGCCGTATTACTTTGGAAAGGCTGGATATATAGTGGCCCCCATTTAACATTGTTATTCCGAGGTGACTTAATGACTTGCCTAAATTATACACCTACTTCTGGATAATCTTCAATATTAATGGTGAAGTCGTCTCCCAGCATCACCTGCTCAGTTTTAGGTCTGGCTCTGTTCAGCAGGGCACTGGTCTCCTGGTTGTAAGTAAAAGTATGTTTTCAATTTGGGTTATGCTAGCGTTAATGAGAGAGATTGTAAATCCCTTTCTCCCTAATCAAAGAACAAATAATTTCTTATTTTTATTATGAAAGAATTGACAGTTTTGCCAACAGGTAACTCAGGGAGGCCTGGCATGCTGCAGCCCAAGAGTCGGACACAACTGAGTGACTGAACTGAACTGAACTTAATTACCATTTCTTTCCTGCTTGCTTTCACAGACCAGTGACCTTTTCTATTTCTTTGTGAACAAACTTCATGAATACTTGCCAGAGTCTAGGGATAAGAATGCACTTCACAATAGAAGCCAAAGGGCTGATGAGCTGGTGTAAGTACTAACTGGATAATCACAGATATTTTTTCCCTAGGACGTTAAATAAATGGAAGGCACTGGGCAAAATATGTACTGTTTCAATGATAAATAGTGCTGCAAATTTTGCTTCACATAGATTTTTAAAAATGCATTTATTTTGCTCTAATTGTGTGGTTAAAAACTACACAAGAAACTAGTAATACTGGTTGCCCCCAAAGGGGAAAAAAAGTCAGTGTATGAAGGAAAAACACCTTTTACTTATCCCCATTTTTACATTTGAAATTTTGAAAAATTACTTTGCAAAAAATAAGTACAAAAATCAATATGATAATGACTTGTAATCCTGACATGCACTTATTTATTCATTCGACAGATATTTTTGAGTGCTTACCAGGTAGCCATCACAGAGTAGGCTTGCAACCAATGTTGGCAATTTGATATACAGAATTTCCTTCCTATACTTTTTTTTAAATGGGTATCTGAATGTAATTCTATTAAGAATTACTGACTTTGTGAAATTCTGAACTCATAGTGAAGTCATGCCATTTCTGTGACATCTTTCCTCTTTGTTTTACAGAGTGTGCATTGAAATTGTACAGACTCTAGGACAGATGTTCAGAGAAACAGAAACTGAGTCATTGCGCCTGAACACATTAGCAGCTAAGAAGTAAGGCCTTTTGAAAATTGAGATCTTGTAGCTGCAACCCAGTAACTACTCTTCCGAGTGTCTTCCAGATCTCATAATTCTCTGACTTCTCTGCTTGATCCCTTTGTAAATATATTAAACTCTTTTGTCTCTCACTTCCTTCTGTGATGAACAGATTAATTGGTGCATACTGAGTTCTCTCTGATGATTGAGGGCACAAAGATTTTGTTATCCTAAGTTTATCTTTTGTCATCATCTGAAGAAGACCAAGGGGCTTTCCCAGTGGCTTAGTGGTAAAGAATCTGCCTGTAATGCAGGAACTGTAGGAGACACAGGTTTGATCCCTAGGTTGGGAAGATCCCCTGGAAGAGGGCATAGCAACCCACTCCAGTATTCTTGCCTGCAGAACCCCATGGATAGAGGAGCCTGGCGGGCTACAGTTCATAGGGTCGAAAAGAGTAGGACACGATCAAAGTGACTTAGCATGCACGCAGTCTTGGAGTGAATATTGGAGAGTAAGAGGTGTAATAAACTTACTCCAAAATATGTGTCCCACAGAAGAGAGAAATTTACATCTTCCTTACATGTTAGTCCAGAGTAAAGAGTCATGCTTTTTGCTATAAGATCAGCCAGAAACCTAAGTTTCCTCCTTTTTGTTGTTCTACTGTCTTCTATCATGCTATCTTTGTCCTCATGGTTAGCTGGCTGAACTTCTTGCCTTCATCACACCCTGTGGGAATCAGGAAATTCTTCTTCTTTTTACTTAGGAATATATTTTTATTTACTTATTTTTCTTAATTGGAGTATAACTGCTTTATAATGTTCTTTAGTTTCTGCTGTACAACAACGTCAATCAGCTGTAAGTATACATACATCCCCTCTCTTGAACTTCCCTCTCGCCTGCTCCCCCTTCCCCCTTCCCCACTGCTGCAAATCCTGCTCCTCTAGGTCATCAGAGAGCACCCAGCTGAGCTTCCTGTGCTGTATAGCAGCGTCCCAAATTTCTTTTTAAAGCAAGGCATAGAAGACTTTTGTTGTTGTTGTTGTTCAGTCACTAAGTCGTGTCCCACTCTTTGAGACCGCATGGACTGCATAATAGTTTTGCTTTCCTGCTATTGGTGAGAACTTTAGGCATATGGCATTTCTAGCCACAAAAAAGGCTGCAAAATGTGTCTGTAGTTGGACTTCTGTGTGCCTGGCTAAAATTTAGATGGCAATGGGACAGCTGTTATTCAAAGGAAGAATGGGAGAATGTATAGTGTGGGACAACAGCATTCTTTGCCACAGAAAGTGTGTGTCTGCATATTAGCTGTTTGACCTTTTTATGAGATTTATAGGCTACGAATTATATCCTTGGGCAGTGGTCTGGCTAAAATCTTAATTGCCTCCTACTCTTTCAATCAATTGTTTATCTACATTTCTTGCATCATAAGGTGGAAGAAGGAGGAGTGCCATGGTCTCTGAAACATTTGAACCAGAAGGAAGAATAAGAATTTTTAGTACTATTTTGTCTAGGCTATTTATTAGAGACTTTTACAAATAAATTTTACTGATAATGGTCATTAGCATATCTTAAGCAACTTTCTATGTGTCAAGGACTATAGGCATACTATGCTTTACAGCAGGGTGATCAAATGTTTCTGCAAAAGGCTACATAGTCTCTGTTGAAACTACTTAATTCTGCCATTGTCACAAAAGCAGCCATAGACAATATGCAAAGGAAAGGGCACAGCGGTATTCCAATAAAGTTTTATTTATAAAAACAGGCTCTGGGCTATTGGGCTTGCAGGCCATAGTTTGCTGACCCCTACTCTATAGCATACAAGGAAAATATACTGCTATTTTCTTTGCATACTTTTTTTTTCCTGCATACTTCTTTATGTAGTTGATGATACTGCCATTTTCCAAATATCCAAGAGAGAGATTCAAAATTATGTCTGATATTTATGTCTTCTCCCACACTGAAATTATTGCTAAATCACGTTACCTTTTTTGTCCACCTTTTGGTCTCTAGTTTTCTTTATCCCAATTGGAGAAAATCATTCTTACCAATCTCTGTGGTAAAGTGTTGCATTTTAATTGCTCTGTCTTAACTTGGTTCTGCCACATCAGCCCTACTGTATCAAGCTTCTTTCCTGATACGACAAATTCTTCTCATGTCCTTTGGTACATATATTATATTGCTATAGTACAGTCTGGTTGTAATACTAACTTTTCAGTCAATTTTGATATTCATAGTGGTCAAATCATGTTATCTGTACCATTAACTAGCAGAGTAAATGTCTAATACAACTAATAATCTTCTACTGCCATGTAACAAATTATTGGGTTGGTCAAAAAGTTCATTTGGCTATTTCCATAGATCTTACAGGAAGACCTGAATGAACTTTTTGACGAACCCAATACCACAAATTTAGAGGCTTCAAACAACATATACTTATTATCTGACAGTTTCTGTGGATCAGGAAATCTGGACACAGCTTAGCTGGCTCCTCTGCTCAGGGTCTCACAAGGCTGTAATCAAGGTGGTTGGTTGGGGCTGCAGTCTCAGGCTTGGGGCCCTCTTCCAAACTCATTTGGGTAGTTGTTAGCAGGATTAATTTCCTTATAGCTTTAAAACTCATGACAGCTTGCTTCTTGGCAGAAGAATATCTTTCAGCTCAGAAAAAGCCTAAACTCTCTTTTTAAGGCCTCGCCTCATTAGCTTAGGCCCACTCAGGATAATCTCTCTTTGATTAACTCAAAAGTCAACTCACTGGGGATCTTAATTACATCTGCAAAATTTCTTCACCTTTCTCATCTAACATAACTTAATGATGAGAATAAAAGCCTAATATGTTCCCAGGTCCTGACCATACTTTAGGGACAGGATCATATAGAGTGTATATACTACAGGATGCAAATCTTGGAAGCCATATTAAAATTCTGCTTACCAAAACAACACAGAATGACTTATAAGACTATGAGTGTGCCCTTCAAAGTCTGTACTTTAAGATACTGTAATACATTAAAAAAAATCTTACATTGGAAATAATAACAATCTAAACAATGAAAGTATCAAACTTTGGTTTGGTACCATTTTTGGTACCAAAAATGGTTGGTACCATTTTTTAAGGGTGTGATGTCAACCCTAAGGTGTCTATTATAATAAGTCAGGGTGAAATACCATTTTAGAATAAAATTTCTTATATCTATTATTGACTTAATGGATTTTAAATTGAGTTGGCAGAAGGGATAGATTGCAGAAGGGATAGATTTAAAATTAAATTCCATTTGAGCAAATAAAAAAGCATTTATTCATTTCAGCATTTTCCTCTTTAATTTTTTCATAAGTAGAGATTTTATTAGTTCAACCCACTTGATTGTATTCTTGAAATATGCCATAATCCTTCCTTTTTTCCAGTATTCTTATGGTTGAATTCATGTATTCAACTTACCACTATAAGTGACTCAGAATTTGAGAGTTCCTCCCCTTAGCCTAGGATATATGATAGTTTGAAAAGAAGCTGTTGCTGAAAATAAAGGACTATAATTAAATATTACAGTAAATGGAATGTCAATTCAAACTTAATATCAGGAAAGCTTCTAAATAGAGTATTTCGTTGATTTTGGAAATGTCTTCGAAAATAGACTGGCTGTTTTAAAAGAGTCTGAGTAAAACATTAGCAAATATCCTATAGGACATATCCTGCTTTTTTCGAGCAATGTGGTAACTGACAATGTGCTAACTTCTTTTGCAGATATCAAAACTAGATTTATTTTTTGAGTTGGTGGAAAGAGGGGAATTGCATTTTTATTAGAATTTTGGTAAACTTATCATTGTAATGATTTAAATGATTGTAAAAAGATTAGGAAGCCTCAAATATTACTAAATAAGATTGTTTATATTCTTCTTTATTCCATTATGAAAGGAATGCTTAAGAATATAGAGAATTTTTATATAGTCCTATATGTACATTCTTTTATTGTTCCTCTCTGTCAAAGCTTCTCTGATATTGTCTTCAATTAGGGAACGGATTTTTCTAGTGGTCTGCCTTCAGCTTTTTTTCAACCTTACAGGGGTTGTACTATACATATGAAAATGGGATTATTGACCCAGCTTCTCAGGAAGCATGTTTTGAATTGTGATTTTTGTGTGTGTGAGCCTTTTTATTTTCAAATAGTATGATATATTATTCAAATATGCAGTAACAGTTAAGTGGGTTATTAGTATATGTTAGGGGACTGTACACTGCATTTGAAAGACCTGAAGCTTAATATTACTTTTATTCACTAATAGCTAGTGATCTTTAGGGGAACAATAAACCTCTGAAATGGTTTGTTACAAACGGTTTCTAGAGTCAAAAAACTCTATGATATCACTTATATGCAGAATCTAAAAAATAAGACTAGCGAATCTAACAAAAAAGAAGCAGACTCACAGATATAAAGAACAAACTAAGTGCTCTAACCGGTGGGCAGAGGGAAGGGGGGAGGGGCAAAATAGAGGTAGGGAACTAAGAGGTACAAACTACTATGTATAAAATAAATAAGCTATTTATTTTATATATCTACAAGGATATATTGTACAAGACAGGGGATATAGCCAATATTGTGTAATAAGTATAAATGGAGTATAATCTATAAAATTTTTGAATCACGATATTGTATACCTGAAACGAATATTATAAATCAATTATATCTCAATTAAAATAAACAGTCCACAGTGCTTCATACTTTTAAATATAATTACACTCAGTGCCTGCAAACTTGGTGTCACTGTTTTTCTTTTTGAACTTAACTCACTAATTGCCTTTATTTTTTTTCAGGGGAACACTATTTAACCTTTTGGTAATTTTAATAAGTGAGCCTCAGATTCCAAAATCATCTCCTGTGTTTGACATCCAGTTGGTGGCTGACTCAACTTTAGTTGAGATGTCTTTTGATGCTGAGGTGAGATGAAAATTTTGGAATAGACTAACTACAATATATGGGAGTTCTTCTATGTGAACCATGAGTCTTAGAATATAGAAACATAATTAAGTCAAAGTTAATATTTTGTCATTAACCTCAAAACTTAGGTAGCTATTCATCAATATTATATCCATTTTATATGTTTTAAAGTATGTGTACTGAGAAAATAGTATTCTGTATATATTAGATAAATCTGTTTATATATGTCTGTAAAATATTTATGTATATAATTCCACAGCAGGGGTCTAATGGGTAAAAAAGTACTGTCTTAGAGATATATCAGGGTTAACGTTCTTGTCTTAGTTTATCATTTCCTTACCTATCTAAGTAGTACAAACTTAGCATTACTTGTTTGCTTAAATTTTACTAAAACATTAGGGGTATCAAAGTGCCTGTAATGTACTTACTCTGAGAGAATAAATCAGGTTATTATTAGTTTATTTTGAGTAGGCCAACACAGAATTTCTTTAAAGGGTGAACATTATTTGATAGTTCTTGAACACACAATCAGAGTTATGTTTTAGAAAATTCTTAAATTCACTCATTTACTCAATAAATATTTATTGAGTGTCTGTTATGAGCCAAACAGTGTGCTAGGCAGCAGGCTGCAAATAAAAAGCAAAATAGACACAACTTCTGCCCTCATAGGTTGAAAAGACAGGCATTAATTGGTCAAATATAACATCAAATATTATTATAGACTGTATGTGGAGCATCTGCAGTACTAATTTCAACAGTGGAATGAGTGGATTAGAGATAAAAGAGGAGGATGGAAACAAGCCTGACAGAGGTGTTAAGAAGCTAGTGCTGTAGTCCAGCTGAGGGATGACAAGGGCCAAGAAGCAAGCCTTCCTTGACCCCCAAACAACACTAGGCTTTCTTTTTAGAGCTCTCCTAACTTCCTGTGCCTTTCTTCCACAGCCCTTGTCTCAGTTTGTAACTGTGCATTTATTTATGTGATTATTAGATTGACATCTGTTCCCCACTAAATTCCACCAGGGCACTAACAATGTCTCTGTTCCTCTCCATTAGTACAGTATGTGACTCCAATGAGTACTGTGTCTGATGCATGTTTGTTCAATAAATAAGTGAAAAAAGGAAGATAGTAATTGTGAAGAGTAAAGATTCCAGAAATTTTTAGGAAACTGAGTTGATAAAAATATAAAGAGTTAATGTTAGATGACTTTAAGATTCTGGCCTGTCTATGAAAAGAGATAAAGATGGACATTACATAATGATCAAAGGATCAATCCAAGAAGAAGAAATAACAATTATAAATATATATGCACCCAACATAGGAGCACCACAATATGTAAGGCAAATGCTAACAAGTATGAAAGGGGAAATTAACAATAACACAATAATACTGAGAGACTTTAATACACCATTCACACCAATGGATAGATCAACTAAACAGAAAAATAACAAGGAAACTCAAACTTCAAATAATACAATAGACCAGTTAGACCTAATTGATATCTATAGGATATTCCACCCCCAAAACAATGAATTTCACCTTTTTCTCAAGCGCACACAGGACCTTCTCCAGAATAGATCACATCCTGGGCCATAAATCTAGCCTTGGTAAATTCAAAAATATTGAAATCATTCCAAGCATCTTTTCTGACCACAATGCAGTGAGATTAGATATCAATTACAGGAGAAAACCTTTCAAAACTTCCAACATATGGAGGCTCAACAACACACTGCTGAATAACCAACAAATCACAGAAGAAATCAAAAAAGAAATCAAAATATGCATAGAAATGAATGAAAATGAAAACACAACAACCCAAAACCTATGGGACACTGTGAAAGCAATGCTAAGGGGAAAGTTCATAGCAATACAAGCTCACCTCAGGAAACAAGAAAAAAGTCAAATAAATAACCTTACTTTGCGCCTGAAGCAACTAGAAAAGGAAGAAATGCAGAAGCCCAGGCTAGTAGAAGGAAAGAAATCTTAAAGATCAGGGCAGAAATAAATGCAAAGGAAACAAAAGAGACCATAGCAAAAATCAACCAAGCCAAAAGCTGGTTCTTTGAGAAGATAAATAAAATTGACAAACCATTAGCCAGACTCATCAAGAAACAAAGGGAGAAGAACCAAATCAACAGAATTAGAAATGAAAACGGAGAGATCACAACAGAAAACACAGAAATAAAAAGGATCATAAGAGACTATTATCAGCAACTATATGCAAATAAACTGGACAACCTGGATGAAATGGACAAATTCCTAGAAAAATACAACTTTCCAAGACTAAACCAGGAAGAGATAGATAATATTAATAGACCCATCACAAGCACGGAAATTGAAACCGTAATCAGAAATCTTCCAAAATACAAAAGCCCAGGACTAGATGGCTTCACAGCTGAATTCTACCAAAAATCTAGAGAAGAGCTAATACCTATTCTACTCAAACTGTTCCAGAAAATTGCAGAGGAAAGTAAACTTCCAAATTCATTCCTCGAGGCCACCATCACCCTAATTCCAAAACCCGACAAAGATGCCACAAAAAAAGAAAACAGGCCAATATCACTGATGAACATAGATGCAAAAATCTTTAACAAAATTCTAGCAAATAGAATCCAACAACACATCAAAAAGATCATACATCATGATCAAGTAGGCTTTATCCCAGGGATGCAAGGATTCTTCAATATTCGCAAATGAATCAATGTAATACACCACATTAACAAATTGAAAAATAAAAACCACATGATTATCTCAATAGATGCAGAGAAAGCCTTTGACAGAATTCAACATCCATTTATGATAAAAACCCTCCAAAAAGCAGGAATAGAAGGAACATTCCTCAACACAATAAAAGCTATATATGATAAACCCACAGCAAACATTATCCTCAATGGTGAAAAACTGGAAGCATTTCCCCTGAAGTCAGGAACAAGACAAGGGTGCCCACTCTCACCACTACTATTCAACATAGTTTTGGAAGTCTTGGCCACAGCAATCAGAGCAGATAAAGAAATTAAAGGAATCCAGATTGGAAAAGAAGAAGTAAAACTCTCTCTGTTTGCAGATGACATGATCCTCTACATTGAAAACCCTAAAGACTCTACGAGAAAATTACTAGAGCTAATCAGTGAATATAGTAAAGTTTCAGGATACAAAATCAACACACAGAAATCCCTGGCATTCCTATACACTAACAATGAGAAAACAGAAAGAGAAATTAAGGAAACAATTCCATTCACCATCGAAACAAAAAGAATAAAATACTTAGGAGTATTTCTACCTAAAGAAACAAAAGACTTGTATATAGAAAACTATAAAATACTGATGAAAGAAATCAAAGAGGACACAAATAGATGGAGAAATGTGCCGTGTTCGTGGATTGGAAGCATCAATATAGTGAAAATGAGTATACTACCCAAAGCAATCTATAGATTCAATGCAATTCCTATCAAGCTACCAGAGGTCTTTTTCAGAGAATTAGAACAAATAATTTCACAATTTGTATGGAAATACAAAAAACCTCGTATAGCCAAAGCAATCTTGAGAAAGAAGAAAGGAACTGGAGGAATCAACCTACCTGACTTTAGGCTATACTACAAATCCACAGACATTAAGACAGTATGGTACTGGCACAAAGACAGAAATATAGATCAAT
>ML663563.1:6306895-6416898 GCA_007570785.1 Antilocapra americana | reverse complement strand
CTGTGGATTTGTAGTATAGCCTAAAGTCAGATAGGTTGATTCCTCCAGATCCATTCTTCTTTCTCAAGATTGCTTTGGCTATACGAGGTTTTTTGTATTTCCATACAAATTGTGAAATTATTTGTTCTAATTCTCTGAAAAAGACCTCTGGTAGCTTGATAGGAATTGCATTGAATCTATAGATTGCTTTGGGTAGTATACTCATTTTCACTATAATGATGCTTCCAATCCACGAACACGGCACATTTCTCCATCTATTTGTGTCCTCTTTGATTTCTTTCATCAGTGTTTTATAGTTTTCTATATACAAGTCTTTTGTTTCTTTAGGTAGAAATACTCCTAAGTATTTCTAATTCTGGGGAGTATATTTCTACATTCTTGAAAGGAAGAAAGATGGTTGATATGAATGACACTGCAAATTTTTTTTGCATGTCAGTATTCTGTAGGCCGTATCTTCTTTTCCTGACCCACTTTCTAAGCCATTATTAAATGTGCAGTCATTTTATGAGAGCCACTTTTTTGAGAATGATTGACTCAAACAGAACAAGAAAATTAACCACACTAATACTTCCTATTGATCATAAATTATTTTTATAAATACCTAAGGAGAACCAGAAGAAATGATTATTTTTCTGGCTCTGCCAATGATACCGCATTGATTACTATTTAAAATTGTAGTTACAGAAGCTTATCCTGGAATATACAGATACAGCTACAGCACTTTTGTATGAGATACTTCTTGTCTTTCAGCAGGTACGATGGTTTTATTATACGTACTATATTGTGTCATTATATGTCAAGATCATTATATGATATATACTGTTGTCCTTGAGTCACTAAGTCACATCTGACTCTTTTGCGACCCCATGCATGGCAGCCTTCAAGGCTCCTCCGTCCATGGAATTTCCCAGGCATGAATACTGGAGCGAGTTGCCATTTTCTTCTCTAAGGGATCTTCATAACTCAGGTGTCAAACCCATGTCTTCTGTATTGGCAGGCTAATTCTTTACCACTAAGCCACCTGGGAAGCCCTGTTATATGATATATATATTCAATAATTAAAATGCTTTTATTAGAGATAATCTCCAAAATTGGGTAATTTAAATGATAGGACTACTATTGCTCTTAAGTGTTTATCTAGCTTATGTTCCTAAATACTGATCTTAAAGATCTGATTAATCAGGATAAACTTTCTTTGAAAGGCAGCTATGCTCACCACTATACCACCAACGCCGGATAAACTATCTTTGAAAATGAGTATCTGTTTAGCTACGTTTGAACTTCATGAATATAACTTGCTTATTTCCTTGCATTTTTTTTTAGCGAAATCTTGGATTAGAGTCAACAAAGTTTGCTATTAGCTGGATAATGTCCTTTCTACAAAGTTGTCCTCCCATAGTAAGTACCTCCTACATGCAGAAACAAAACTGTCACTCAAGGCTGATGAGACAGATGCTTTTGTGCTTAATTAATGACTATTTCTCTATAAGGGGTCAAGTTTATAAAACAGAAGAAAATGTACATTTGATAATTATTCAAAATAAAATGTTTTTCTATTTGGGGCCTGAATGTTTAAGATATTGAAATAACATCTTAAATGTGATTTTTATTTAATGAAAAGCCCTAAGATATATGTAGAAAACAGAATTTTAAAACACTGGCAGTATAAGTGTAAAACAGGAACATTCCCCTTAAACAGTGAGTGTGAGTTGGCGAGTATGAGCAGAACACCTTTAGCACTGTGGCCACTCTGTCCTGGCAGCCGCTGTCCTGTCTGTGGTAACACCATCTCTCTCCTTGACATTCTAATTGCATCTACATGGTCCGCCCTATCTTCCCACCAGACTGCAGTCAAAGAAATCTATTCAAAATAAAAAATCTGATTATGTCATCACTTGCTTTAAATCACATGCTCATAATAAATGAAGACATAACAAATGAAGACTAAAATCTTCTTAATATGGCCTACAAGGCTGTGCATGTTTTTTTTTTTTTTTAATTTATTTATTTGTCTATGCTGGGTCTTAGTTGTGGCATGTGGGATCCAGTTCCCTGACAGGGGATCAAACCCAGGCCCCCTGCATTGGTAGCACAGAGTCTTAGCCTCTGGACCACCAGGGAAGTTCCCATGGCTGTGCATGTTATGAGCCTGTAGCCTCATCTAGTCCCTCACTCTGCCAGCTATGTGGGTCTCATACCCACTGCCCACCCTGATACTACCAACTCCATCACATGGTCTTTACCATTCCCTCTGTCTGCCTCCCTGAAGTGCTTTTTTCTTCTTTTTATACCTAATTAACGCCTTCTCATCCTTCAGGCCTCAGCGCCCCTTCCTTGTGTGGGGTGGAGGTGATGATTCTCTCACCTATGATTAGATCAGATTCTTCCATCATGGACACACATTGTCAGAGCAGGGCAACTTTTTCCTTTCTACATGGGACTTGCTACCGCTGCAGTCTACACTGTTTGTGTTATTATTTGATTGTGTCTTATGGTAGCCATTAGTGTCCATACATATTCTGGGTGTCTCTCCTTTCAGGCACATATTAGCAGTGCACTTCCCTACCCACTCAAAATTAAGTTGGTCTCAGTTTTTGCTTTGGCCAATGGAATGTGAGCAGAAGTAACCTATGTCACTTCTTGTCCAAAGGTTTAGGAGCCAATGTATGCTTTCCTGCCTTCTTTTTTCCTTCTGGTAATGTGACTAGTAACATTCCATATGGTCCTGGAATGTGGACCAGTGACTACAAGGAGCAGAAACTCCCTACTGATCCTTAAGGAACATACAGCATGAGCAAATAATAAACCTTCCTTGTGTTAAACAATGCATTGATATTTTGTGAGATTTCTTACCATCACATAACCTAATCTACCATGATTGATACAATGTCTTTCTTCCCAAACTCCAGGGGCCATAAGGGTAGGAGCTCTGTGTTTTGTGCCAGGCACATAATAGATGTTAAATAAAATATCTGCTGAATTTACTTCTAAGAAAGGCTTTATCCATTAATCTCTTATCTCCCCAAACTTACTTTCCCTTTATTCATTCATGTATTTGTCCGTGTAGTCAACATAGATTTAATTGGAAATCTTTTCAAAAGGTAGTAACGCAAACTAAATTTTTGTTGCTAATGGTGGATTGACATGTGGTATTATGTTCTGCTTCCATACATGAATATGCTTCTTTTAACCATCAGTAGTTTCCTGCTTTGAGCTATTTTGATGTTGAGTCTGTCTTAGGGAAACCAGTTGCCAGGTATCTGTGACAAATATCTATAAAAACCTGACTGCAGTCAGAGGGTACACTTGTCAGTAGTACAGCCAACTGCCTTATACAGAGATTGAGCCAGGAACCTGGGTCCTTAAGCAGACATAGATTCTAACCAGTCTAAGGCCCACTTCAAAGAGTGCTTTAAAGTTACAGTCACTCCCAGCAACAGTAGCTCATATGTGCACAATGCAAGACCCTTTCTTTTTGTGTGGGGTGTTTGCAGACCTCATCATCTAAACTGTTGTGTGAAATTTGGGGTCCTAAGAACTCCAAGCGACAGGAAAGTTTTCTTATCAACCTCTAGGGTTGGTTCATGAAAGGAACTGAGCTGCGTATGTGGCCAGCCTGTGACCATAAAGCATATCAGGATGAAAGAATGCAAAAGGACCACTAACAGTATTAACCTATTTCTAAAGAGTCTGGGTAGAAACAGACCATTTGAGAGAAATTTGCAAGCAGGGAAACTGGTGGAATCATTGAATATGCCTGCATGCCAGTCAGCTCTAGCTGGTTCTCTTTCTTGATTACAGCAAGATGCTAAAGAAATTAAAAATTTAATTCCCAAATGGGCATTGCTTTGTTTCCCTGCTCCAGACTCTCTGATCTAAATTTGCACTTGCCTGACACAATATTTAGTCAATATGTGTAAATGGATCTGGGTGGGGGAAACTTCAGATCACCTGCCTTACTTAGGAAGGGTCAGTAGCCACGTGAATAGAAAAGGCAAATTTTGTTAGAGCTGATTTAATGAGCATCCGGCATGACCTTCTGGTTAGAGCCTGAAAGGGCAGTAGTATTCCTTTCTGTTTTTTTACAGTAGCCTAAATTTATGCTTCCAATGTCCTCCTTCTGCTTTGGAGCCAAATTCCTTTGACAGTCAGATCTAGTTCTGATCCAGTTTGTAGGGGGGCAACTGGCAAACCCAGTCAGTCTATGGTCTGGTGCTCTCTTAGTACTAATTCAGTAAGAAACAACGCAGTGCAAGGGCATCGGTGTCAGAGTGGCGAGGACTTCAGCCTGGATTTCTAGTTGAGACTCCAGCTAAGCAGGTGCCCTTGCAGGTGGCATGCAGCATGCATGTAACTGTGTTTCCTTGTCTAGATTACTTTCGTGGCCAGTATTGTGAAACAAGTGGTGAAGGGCCTTTCAGCTTCATTTCAGCTGCTAAGTCCTGGCCGAGCGGTTTTGTTGTACCAGCAGTTTTACATCCTCAAGAGCTGCCTGCAGTACAGCAAGACTTTAGCTGAGTATATTAGGAACAACTACAGAGAAGAATTCAGGTAAGAAAAAAGTCTGACTCTCTTCTGTCACAAAATCCACTCCTTTTTTATTTTCATGCAAAACTACAACACAGCCCAATATTTAGAAGATTAAGTGATAATAGGAAATTCTAATGTTTGTTTTTAATATTTTACTTTGATAAAATAGTTACCTTACTGTGGTAAGGTAGGATTTGGGGGTGGCCGGGTGTCTAAGAACTATTGCCCTTTGAAGTACATTCCTAGGCCAGAAGAGACCAGTGAATCCTCAAAGCTCTCTGGGATGAACTGTTTCTCACTCACTGCAACCAGCATCTATTTCGCAGAACTGGTAATGATTTTAACATGTGAGTAACTGAAAGTAAGAAACCCTACTGAAGGAGACAATATAACTGGCTGTGAATTAACCCAGTCACTGGGAAAGAAAAAGATGAATGCAGTTATTAGGGTTTTCTTTTTTCTTGTTTCATTTAGCCTTTTCTCACATTCAATAACAAAACAGTAGGAAAGAACAGTAGAGAGCATTGTTTCATCAGCCAGCTTGTTCTGCACCTCAGGGGTTCCTACTTCTATTTATAGACCAGCAAAGCCAAATGCTCTTAGCAGTATAGCTTTGCATTAGCACCTTTAAAGGATAAAACAAAACCCAGGCTGTGTTTAATTTAAGATGAAAAGGGTGCAGCAGACATGGCTTTGTTATTACTTTGGATGGAGACGGACAAACAAGGATGGGAAGGCATGTATTGTGGCCTAAAGATTTGCTTTAAAGAATTTTACAGGCCAGAGTCAATCCTGTTTTTCCTCCATGTGGTTTTATAGCATAGGTTCCATTCTGGTTCCCATAAAAGGGTTTTGTTTGTCCCACTATGAGTTGGTGCACATGCTAATTTTTTCCTCACTGTTTTTGAAGTAAAATTCATATAGCATGAAATTCACCATTTAAAACATTTTAAAGGGTACAATTCAGTGGCTTTTTTATTTTCAAAGACTTTATTTTTTGACCCAGGCCTACAGCAGTGAAGGTGTCGATTCCTAGTCACTGGACTACCAGGGAACTGCCAAGACTTTATCATTATTATTATTTTTACTTTTTGTTTTGGTTGCACCACGTGGCATGTGGGATCGAACTCAGGCCGCTTGCATTGGAAGCACGGTGTCTTAACCACTGGACCACCAGGGAATCCCCTCAGTGGCTTTTAATACATTTCGCAATGTTGTGCCACCACCAGCCCTATCTAATTGCAGAACGTTTTCATCACTCCCAGAGAAGCCTGTTACCCACGAAGCTGTCACACCCCAGCACCCGGCAACCACTAATCTACTTTCTGTCTCTGTGGATTCGCCTGTTCTGGACATTTCATACAAACGGAATCACATAACATATGGCCTTTGTGTCTGGTTTCTTTCACTTAGCATGATGTTTCCAAGGTTCATCCATGTTGTAGCATGGGTCACGTAAATCAAAGTCTTAAAAATAGTTATGCACATTTAAAAATCAGAACAATGGTAACAGTAGTGTCACATGCCTACATGACAATCGTTGGCCAGGGCTCAAAAGCAGCCACCCTCTTAGGTAGATGACGCTGTCTAGTTTGCCACTGTCTCTTTTCTTTGTCCTTAGTGATATCCTTCCCACATGTGATACCCAGGTCTCACATATAGAAATGCTGTAACTGTTCAGTTTGTCTGGGGTGGTGCCTGGGCGCTGGTGTTTAAAATAAACTCTAGGTGATGCTAATGTGCATCCAGGGCTGAGAAGCAATGCTTAAAGCCATTCAAGAGTCTATCTGAAGATTTTCTTACTTTTGTCTCTTCCCTGGTTTTTTCTATAGTAGCTGACCCTTGAACAGTGTTGTAGCTAGGGGCGCCACACCCCACGTGGTTGAAAACCCACATATAACTTTTGACTCCACCCAAAATTAATGAATAGCCCATTTTTGACCAGAAGCCATTCTGATAACATAAAGTTTATTAATACATATTTTGTATGCTACATATATCATATACTGCATCCTTACAATTAAGTCAGCTAGAGAAAATATTAAGAAAATCATATTTATTGATATAGGAAGTTCATGTTGTCTTTAAAAGATGAACTGTCTATCTATAAGTATCTACATTAATATTGTCTTATATGATACAATGGAGAAGGCAATGGCAACCCACTCCAGTACTTTTGCCTGGAAAATCCCATGGACGGAGGAGCCTGGTAGGCTGCAGTCGATGGGGTCGCTAAGAGTCGGACACAATTGAGTGACTTCATTTTCACTTTTCACTTTCATGCATTGGGGAAGGAAATGGCAACTGACTCCAGTGTTCTTGCCTGGAGAATCCCAGGGACGGAAGAGCCTGGTGGGCTGCCATCTATGGGGTCACACAGAGTCGGGCGCGACTGAAGTGATTTAGCAGCAGCATATGATACAAAGCACTGTAGATGTTATACATATTACCATCACTAGGCAAAAGAAATGAAAAGATAATGTGGAAAAGATTTATATTTGTGTACAGGCATAATGGTTCATGTATTGGTAACAGAGCAGCAATATGATCACTTCATAGTAACCTGGCTTATACAATAATGAATGAATCATAATAAAATGTTTATGGCACACAGTATTACAGTCATATTCATAATATAGTATTGGAAACATTGTTACTTAAAAAAAAACACCTGTGGTGATAGGCTGATACAGTTTCTCCAATTACAAGAAAGAGAAGCATGCTGTATGGTATGTAATTCTTTGAAAGCAAAGTTATAAACAGTAATATGAAAACTAACACATTATCAATTTTATATTAAACATCACCTAATGCCTATGTAAGGATAGGCTATCCACTTCAATACAAGTCTTGTGTACAGTGTTCTATACCTATATTTATGTATACTTACTGAAAAAAATCCAAGCCCAAGTGGATCCACGCAGTTCAAACCCATGTTGCTCAAGGGTCAACTGTACTTTCCCTGAGGCCGTGGGGACAGCCTCGTCCCTTGACTTGGTCCTAGTGGGAGGCCAAGCTTCACTCACCCCAGCTTGACTCATTTCAGCTCCCCACTGTGTGTGGCCTGTGAAGAGGAGAGGCAGGAGCCTCAGCTCACACTGTGGTGAGGACAGTCCTAGCTTCCTTATTGATGCTTTGGTAACTGACACATTATTAATGCAATTCACTTTCTTTGCTGAAGTGAAGTGCTTCAGTGAGCTGAAAGGCTCACATATCAGAGGTCTTCTAGGTCACAAATGGAGGAGATTGGAGGGCTAAATGTTGGTGGTATTGTGGGTTAAACTCCCACACTCAACAGCCCTATGCCAGTAAGTATGTATTTAATGCTGTAACTGGTGCGAAAAGTCTTGTTTTTAAAGCTCTCCCTATTTTGTTTCTTTTTATGATTTGCAGGTACTTTATTCACATGCCAGCATTGGAAAAAAGGCTCCCGTTATGTTACCCTATTACCCAACCTACCACTCAACTTTTTCATGAAGTTCTGAAATTGGTTGAACAGAAACCATCTGTGAAATGTTAATAAGAATATAAAATGTTAATTGGAAGGCAACTTAATATTTATTAGAAATACAGCTATTCTTATATTCTACAAAAAAGATCTTATCTGAAGGTTCCAGCAATACCTCTCTAAGAGAAGTCTTTAAAGTTTTTAATCTGCTACAAAAAAGAAACTGTTCAATACAATGACATACATAAAGTGTTGCTGAAGACTAGCATTTTTCTAAAAGAAAAAGTTTCTAAAGACATAAAAGAAACAGAAACCTAAGAAGAGCAAGTGTAGTAAGTGCACCCTGATGAGTTTTGGTGTAATAATGGTGACTGGCATGAAGCCACTGACATATCCAAAAATAAATTGTGGGGAATGTAAATACTGGGCAACAGGATGACACCACCTGTAAAAATTCTAGTGATATAAGCATTCATGGAAGAAGGAGCAGAAGAACATAGGCACAGCTGTAAGAAAGGTCAGTTCCTCATTTATCATGGGGAAAGAAGCTTGGACTTGCTTCAACCAAACTAAATGCATTCTGCCACTCTTCAACGAACCTGGGGGCTAATGAGAGCAGTCTCAGAGAGTTTCTATGAAAGAAACTGTCTATAAGCAGTTATGTCTCTTCCGGTTATTTTTTCAATGTCTTACTATTTCTCATGGCAGTAAACTAATCCAACAGAAACCTTCACTTTGGCATTCCTGCTGAGCTATTGGATTTGGGCTTCTAAGAACTCAGGAACTGGGTCCTCCATTCAGCTTACATCAGGGAGAATCAGAGAAGAATCCAGCACCACAGGAAGAGCTCCCAAGCCAGACTTGCCTGTGCTGTGCAGTGGAGAGAGAATTAAACTCAAGACATTGGATTTCTGGTTCTGGCTAAGCCACCAACTGGCTGTTTGACCTGGAGAAAGCCAGATCTCCTTTCAGGGCCTCCTCTGCGATGTGGAAGGCGAGCTAGAACTTGTTCTCCAAGTTCTCTTCCAGCTCTGACATTCTCTGCCTGTGATGAGACACTTCTTAGCATTCTGTAATGGGCAGTGCGTTCCTCTGCTACCCTGGCTCAGTGCCTGATTTCAACAATACTGTTTTCTTTGGACTAAGCATTTTCCTCCTGGCTGTCATCAGCATTGCCCCAGAAAGTATCTGAGCCTTCTGCACTGTCACCCATCCAAGATTACAAGTCTTCTGCTTTCTAATCTAGGGACAGAAAGGGGAGCAAAATGGGGTTTATGAGTGTCCTGGGCTGTCAGATGAGGGGTTATTCCCAAGAGATGGTTAAACAGGAGAATTTGAAAAGATTCTTAAGACAAAGGCAAGCAACACTTGAAACTGGAAAAATGATCAGTAGGCTGACTACTGATGAGCGTGGAGCCTGCAGAATGACAAGAGGACTGACTCAGCTCTGCCTCGGCTTCCAGGCAGTGCCCTGGCTCTGGGTTAGGAGTGGCGAGGCTCTGGAGAGGGCTTGGGGGTCTCTTTCCCACATGCCTTCTTGTCTGTGTTGCCTCTTCTCTCCCATTAGCTTTGGACCTTGGGAAGTTACTTAACATCTCTAAGCCTTAATCAAAACAAAAGTATAACCTCTCCCAGAGGGTTGTTAGATTTAAATGAAAAGGTATTTCTTAAGCACACAGCATGGTATGTGGAAGTAGTAAGGATTCAGTGCATGCGTGCTCAGTCGCTGAGTCACGTCTGACTTTGTGTAACCCCATGGACTGTAGCCTGCCAGGCTCCTCTGTCCATGGGATTATCCAGGCAAGAAATATTGGAGTGGGTTGCCAATTTCCCCGTTAGGAGATCTTCCCCACCTAGGGATCGAACCCATGTCTCCTGCGTCTCCTGAAATGGCAGGCAGATTCTTTACCACTGAGCCACCCAGGAAGTTTTAGGTTTTGGTACTTATTATTATTAAACTACTATCAAAGCTGGCTGAGAACTTAGAGATTAACAAGTATTGCCCTCATTTCCAGGACCAATTTGGGGACTAGCTATTATACTCAGCCCCTAATCTATACAGCATTGAAGAACAGATTCATTTCATTATTAAACTGAAAATTCAAATTTTATATTAGCAGGAGTATGATTTCATTAGGTGGTTATTTCTACTGCTCATCACCAAGGACTGTAGACTCTAATTGACATTCACAATCCAAGAGCTGTGTGGGAAATATTCATCCCAAGGGTGGACAGAAAGCTTTTCAGTCATGTAAACTTTTTTTAACCTTTGATTTAAACAGCTAATTACTAACTGATCAAGCAGACTTTGCCATTCTGTCCTTATAGTGTCCCTAATTGATTCACAGACAGAGTGAGTATACATATATGAAGCGTTTCTTCATTTCACTGAAATCTAGCTAATCCAGAAACTACGTTAAGAGGGAGAAGCCTAAAGTCTCTATGACTGATGATGCATTTTACTTATTTCCATACTGACTCTCACTCACTGGTAGCACCACTTTTCAGTATATAGAAATGCCTGAGTGTGGTATTAAGTATGGTATTAAATGTGCTATAAGGCATTTGCTAAAAGTGGTCACAGCTTGTTGACTGGTGATATGTTTCAGCCAGTGACATTATATTTTCTCTGATGTTAGAATCACTTGTTTTCTATTTAATGTATTTGTATAGCAGAGAGGTTTCAGTGATAAATGTAGAAGAGAAGTTGGAAATTTCTTGAAAAAATGAATTTAATGGGAATTTCTGAGCAACTTCTAATAGTAGTAACTCACTCTGATTTCTCTTTGTCCACTGTATTTACTTCTAAAATTCAGTACTGACTTGTAAGTTCCACTTGAACTTGGCTCCTGTAGGAGGAAGACAGTCAGCAATTCTTCATCCCATCAGACCCAGCACCCTGTGCCTACATGTCTCTTTTGGATCGGAAGGTTTTTACACTGAGAGGAAGGCAGAATGATTCTGGCTGGAAACAGGGGTGGTGTAACCTTGTGACCAAGAGTCCAGATGCTTTGTCAGCAAGACCTTGTTTTGATTCTTACCCATCTACTTACTTGTTATCAGACTTCCAGCAGGTTGTTTAACTTCTTTCAGAACTTCCATTTTATCAAGCGTAAGTTAATAGAAAGTCTACCTTAAGGGTTTTTGTGAATATTCATTAATTCATATGTAGACAAATAGTTCTATGGTTAGAACACAGAGACAAACCATATGGCATTGCCATCTTCAAGTTCAAAATTATCAGTATCTGCAATCTCATATGGTTCAAACAAATAAAAACCCCCTCAATCGATGGAAGCAGTTATCCTAAAAGAAACACTAACTTGCTTTAAGAACTCATACTTTAAATACATGCCATTAATTCTAATTTCCCAGGTTGCATGGCACTTTGTTATAACATGGCTTATTCTTGCACAGATTTGGGTGAACCTTAAATCATGTATTAACAGTTCAGTTACAAATTATTAAGTGGACATAATATAATTTAAAATGTTCAAATAGAATTTAACATTTTCTTTCCTGCCTTCTCCCCAAATAAAGAAATCTGTTCTTCCATCAGTTTGCTCCTCCTCGGTGAATTTTACTTCATTCAACTCTAACACTCAAAAGAGACAGTTGGGAGACTTTTGTGTTTTCTCCTTTCTATTCATCCTCCAAACACAATCCATCAGCAGCACTTATTGGAAATTCTTTCAAAATATATGAATAATCTACTGACATCCCATAATTATTCTACTCTTGTCCAAATCTCCATCCCCTAATGCAATAAACTATTTCATTACCTTGTTTTCACCCCTGACTTCTACAAAACCCTTCTCTAAGGTGAGAGTTTTGAACAAGGAAATCAATACAATTTATGACTTTAGACCTCTTTTCTTCCCATTACCCAAGATGAAATCCAAAGTCCTTACCATGGCTTTCAGGACTTTTAATGACCTGACCTCTGACTACCTTTGTGACCCTATCCAATCACTCTTCTCACTCACTACTCCCTATGCACAGGGCCTTTTATGGTTTTCCTTTAAACCTCCATGTTCTTTCAAGCCTTGGACATTTGCACTAGCAAATGCTTTCCCCCCCCAGATCGTCAAGTGTCACTTCAAAGAGGGCTTTCCTGATCACTCCCAAGTGGCCTCCCAATCACTTGCTCACTTTATATTTGTTTACTTACGTATTTTCTACAATGCAGGAGTTTAAGAATGTAAGCTTCACGAGGCTCTGGCCCTCATTCGTCTTATTCATGACTATATCCCAACATCTGGGATAGTGCTGTCCCAATATCTGGCTGTTCTACAAAGTGCCTCTTCTATGCTGAGTTGAAAGCATGGGCTAAAGAAACATGTAGAAGGAGACCACAGACAGGAGCGCCAGCCCCAGCTGCCACATAACAGCAAACTCATGAAAAGGCCCCAAGTAAGACCTCTAGAAGAACCGCCCAGCCAAGCCACAGAACTGTGAGATACAATAAAGGGTTGGACTTTTTCCAGCTTTACTGAGGTATAATTGACTAATAAAACTGTAAGGTACAGTAAACAATGTGATGATTTGATATTCTTGTACTCTGTGATTTTCCCCACCCTCACCCTTCACCCCCACTCAAGTTAATCCATCCCTTACCTCACATAGATATCTTTTTTTTTTTTGAGGGGGAGGGGAATCATTTAAGCTCTACTGTCTTAGCAAATTTCAATTATATAATACAGTGTTATCAGCTATGGTGACCATGTTATACATCAGGTACTCACACCTTATTCATCTTATAATTGAAAGTGTTTGTACCCTTAAAAGTTTGTAGAAGTACCAACCTCTCCCTGTTTCCCCATCCCAGCCCCTAGCAACCACTTTCTACCCTCTGTTTCTATGAGCTTGTCTTTTTTAAATAAAATAAGTGTGATTTTAAGCCTCTAAGGTTTGGGGTGGTTTATTATGTAGCAACAGGTAAACAGAACAAGGACATTTGCATTAATTTTAAATACATTTACAGCATTCTATCAATGTTAGTGTAATTCCAAATTAAATCATTTGCCACAATCAAGCACCCTAACCAGTGTAAGTTATCTTTTCCTCCAACTTTTTTCCTAAAAGTTGGCTAAACATGGCTAAAATCACAAAATCATTTTCCCTTTTAAATGGATTAGACAGTATTCCACAGAGTTCTCCTAATCCTTTAAAAATGGGATTTATATTTGTCTAAGCGCAACAGGGTCCACACTGTCACTGTCCCTTACTGGGGAGAAGCCCTTGGAATCACACAGCACAAGTAACAGGTGACCACTTAAGTGCTGTAGTATATGATGAACACCAAGAGGACCGAGACTGCTTCTGCCCTCAACCTTTCCTCTTTGAGCCACTCCCTAGAAGGGACTGATGAGGAAGTTATACAACTTGGAGGAGATAAGGTTTTGAAGGTGTACTGGTTATAGGTCAGAGATTTCTGGCTTCTGGGTTTAGGAAAAACCTTGGGGCAATGGGTTTTCTTTTCTTTCCTTTTTTTTTTTTTCTATTTTTCTTTTCCTTTCTTGCTGTCTTCTACTTGGAAAGTGACTTTACAGAACTAAGAGGGGCTAGAGGTGGAACAAGAGAAAAGAAAGCAAGATTAATATTGCCCTAAGATTCTGAGAGGCAAAGGGGACTGGGAAGTTCCCTTCTGGGTGGTTCACTCCTTTGAAGACCCCAGAAGAGGTGTAGGATTTCAGGGCATCAGTTGTGCCTATAAATAAAGATGCTGGATTTGATGGAGCCACTAATTCCCTTCCTTCCTCTTTCTACTTGTGGTGGTGATGCAGACGAAGTAGTTAATAGCAATGGTAGTGACAATGGTTAGTGATTTGTTTTGCCAGCAAGGAGGACAGTAGAGGCTTCCTAGGTGGTGCTAGTGGTAAAGAACCCTCCTGCCAATGCAGGAGACAAAAGAGATGCAGGTTCAATCCCCAGGTTGGGAAGATCCCCTGGAGAAGGAAATGGCAACTCACTCCAGTATTATTGCAGAGAATCCCATAGATAGAGGAGCCTGGTGGGCTACAGGCCATGGGGTCACAGTCGGACATGACTGAAGTGACTTAGCAGAAGCAGCAGGGCAGTACAGGAGGGTGGAGGGTGTAGATCAAATGAAAGAGGGCCACTGTGGGGTTTTGTGGGCTATTCTGCAATCAGTTCAGTTCAGTTGCTCAGTCATGTCCAACTCCTTGTGACCCTATGAACTGCAGCACACCAGGCCTCCCTGTCCATCACCAACTTGCAGAGTCTACCCATCCCACATCCATCGAGTCGGTGATGCCATTCAGCCATTCCTCTGTTGTCCCCTTCTCCTCCTGCCTCCAATCCTTCCCAGCATTAGGGTCTTTTCCAAGGAGTCAACTCTTCGCATCAGGTGGCCAAAGTATTGGAGTTTCAGCTTCAACATCAGCCCTTCCAATGAACACCCAGGACTGATCTCCTTTAGGATGGACTGGCTGGAGTCTTCTCCAACACCACAGTTCAAAAGCATCAATTCTTAGGTGATCAGCTTTCCTCACTATCCAAGTCTCACATCCATACATGACTATTGGAAAAACCATAGCCTTGACTAGACGGATCTTTGTTGGCAAAGTAATGTCTCTGCTTTTCAATATGCTATCTAGGTTGGTCATAACTTTCCTTGCAAGGAGTATCTTTTAATTTCATGGCTGCAATCACCATTTACAGTGATTTTGGAGCCCCCCCCCCAAATAAAGTCTATCACTGTCTCCACTGTTTCCCCATCTATTTCCCATGAAGTAATGGGACCAGATGCCATGATCTTAGTTTTCTGAATGTTGAGCTTTAAGCCAACTTTTTCACTCTCCACTTTCACTTTCATCAAGAGGCACTTTAGTTCCTCTTCACTTTCTGCCATAAGGGTGGTGTTGTCTACCTATCTTATGTTATTGATATTCCTCTCAGCAATCTTGATTCCAGCTTGTGCTTCTTCCAACCCAGCATTTCTCATGATGTACTCTGCATAGAAGTTAAATAAGCAGAGAGACAATATACAGCCTTGACGTACTCCTTTTCTTGTTTGGAACCAGTCTGTTGTTCCATGTCCAGTTCTAACTGTTGCTTCCTGACCTGCATACAGGTTTCTCAAGACACAGGTCAGATGGTCTGGTATTCCCATCTCTTTAAGAATTTTCCACAGTTTATTGTGATCCACACAGTCAAAGGCTTTGGCATAGTCAATAAAGCAGAAATTGATGTTTTTCTGGAACTCTCTCGCTTTTTCGATGATCCAGCAGATGTTGGCAATTTGATCTCTGGTTTCTCTGCCTTTTCTAAAACCAGCTTGAACATCTGGAAGTTCACAGTTCATGTATTGCTGAAGCCTGGCTTGGAGAATTTTGAACATTACTAGTGTGTGAGATGAGTACAACTGTGCAGTAGTTCAAGCATTCTTTGGCATTGCCTTTCTTTGGGATTGGAATGAAAACTGACCTTTTCCAGTCCTGTGGTCATTGCTGTGTTTTCCAGATTTTCTGGCATACTGAGTGTAGCACTTTCACAGGATCATCTTTCAGGATTTGAAATAGCTCAACTGGAATTCCATCACCTCCACTAGCTTTGTAGTGATGTTTCCTAAGGCCCCTTTGACTTCACATTCCAGGATGTCTGGTTCTAGGTGAGGGATCACACCATCGTGATTATCTGGGCTGTGAAGATCTTTTTTGTACAGTTCTTCTGTGTATTCTTGCCGCCTCTTCTTAATATCTTCTGCTTCTGTTAGGTCCACACCATTTCTGTCCTTTATCGAGCCCATATTAGCCATTATTTAGAACACTGTTCCTACGTGGAAATTACTCTGTTTTCAGCACAGCTAACCTGGAAACAAATTTGGAAAGGACCTTCTATAAAGGGAGTATTTTACATCCTGGGGCTTCACAGGTGGTTCCATGGTGAAGAACCCACCTGCCAATGCAAGAGACATGGGTTCCGTTCCTGGGTAGGGAAGGCCTCTTGGAGAAAGAAATGGCAACCCACTCCAGTATTCTTGCCTGAGAAATTTCAGTGACAGAGGAGCCTGGTGTGTTACAGTCCATGGGGGTCGCAAGAGTCAAACACTACTTGGCAACTGAACAACATTTTACATCTGTTACCAACTATAACCACCAGGGGGCAAAACTGAACAAGAAGACAGAAAAATACAACTGCTCTAGGAGTTTTGATTGCTAAACTTTTAATTCCTGCTGATCTTCAAAATTAAATTAATTTTTGTTGTCAATCTCTTTTCATATGTACTAACATAAATCGAGGTGTGAGAAAACTGCTCTTTTGTGCTCAGTCGCTTCAGTCGTGTCTGACTCTTTGTGACCCCATGTACTGTAGCCCACCTGGCTCCTCTGTCATCCTCTGGGGGATTCTCCAGGCAAGAATCTTGGAGTGGGTTGCCATGGCCTCTGCCAGGGTATCCTCCTGACCCAGGGATCGAACCCACAGCTCCTGTGACTCCTACATTGCAGATATATTCTTTACCAACTGAGCCATCTGGGAAGCTCCCATATGTTCTTATAAAATCAGCAGAAATGTATAGTTTAAAAGTTTACAAAATTAAATGTAAATTAATATCAATGTCACAGGTGATGTTTTGCTCAAACTCCACATCTCCTCGCAAAATGAAGATGGCAGAATGTATCACAGAGGCCCTTAAGTTCTCCAGGCTCCCGGCATCACATTTCACTGTGCTCTTTAGAACTACTACACGTCTTTATGTGCCGGCCACGCTAACCCCGGACTGTCGCTTGGCTTCAACGTTTCACTATGTTTGAAATATGCTTGTGTTCTTTTTTTTCCCCCAATGTATTGCTAAAAGAAAATTTTTGAAATATGGTTGATTTACATAGCCACAGTGTTATTTATCTTTCGTCGCGTCCTGCAGTATGTGGGAGTCTAGTTCCCCAACCAAGGATCAAACCAGTGCCCCCTGCACTGGGAGGGCGAAGAAGTCTTAACCACCGGACCACCAGGGAAGTACCTGCTTCTGTTCTCTTTTTGGCTGAGGAAACTCAAAGTTCCCCCACTTAGGGACAAACAATGGCCCAACATAAACATTGCAAACACAGACATTCCACTGAAATAAAAACTTCCTAAGAAACTCCACAGACTTTCAAGCTGAAGTCCAGACCGCAATTTGAGAGGCTCTGCTGCAGAGGCTAAAGGGCTCACAATGTTTTAAGTATGGTGACTTAACATCATGGTGTCCCTGGATGGTTTACGCTTTTTTTTCCCCTCAGCACCTCTGCTATATTTCAAATAGTGTCCTCATTTGGACAATAAAGTAATAAAGGTTATATCTGTACCCTGGTTAGAAGCCAGTCTCGGTGTGGAATTTTAGGATCAGGAAAGACCTGTGCCTGAGCAGTGGGAGTTAAGAAGCAAAAGTAAAACCTACTTAGAGAAGCTTCTTGGGCTTTGTTGAGAAGCATATCCAGTCTAATATGAGTAAAGCTTTGGGGGTTCAACCAAACTTGCGATATGTTCTGATCTTCGTTTGTGACTCAGAATTGTCAGGGGTTCCCCTGACTCCCCCCACATTAACAAAACACCACCTCAAAACACAGGCCGTGAAAAAGGAAATACTAACACATAGAGTGAAAGATGTCATCACAATGAGGATTCTCTGATATTTGAGAGCATACAAGGTCATTTTGGGGTAGGAGGGGTGAAACTTCTGAGAAGGCCACATTTACTCAGAGAAGCTGGAAGACTGGACAGCAGTTTTGTAACTGTATGACATAATTTGGCTAGCCTGATGGCTTGGGCTTGCTACACAACAAAATGATTCCTCGCCGCCAAGTCTCAAGACCAAATTCAGTTGCCAATGTGACTTCAGATGGTTCTGTGTTAACAATAATGAAAAGATGCCACAAAAAAGTGATTTTTAAGGAGGCGGAGAAATGTTTCTCTAAAATGGCCCATAAACTGAAATTTGCTGAGACTGGTCTGTTGAAGCGGATATTAATGACAGCATTCTGGCACCTCTGAGTTCTCGTTCCTTCAGATAACAACCATTATTAGCATTATTTCATATTTATCAGGCCCCAACTGGGGTAACTTGTCATAATGGACAGGGAAGAGAGAGGGGGAGAAAAAGCACCATCTGTCCTTGGCATATGCCCTGGGGACACTCAATGTGGCGACAACATCTAAATATGGTCTGTCAGAGATTTGGGAGGTTTCATACAATTTTCAAGGATCTCACTGGCCCAGTGAGTTTGGATTTAGTTGGACTAATTTGGAGTTAGTTGGATACTTAGGATATACAAAAATTAATAAAACTGGGTTTCTGTTCTAGAAAGCTAAATTCTCTAAGCTAAACTGAGTACAACCTTCAAAACTTTTGCCATCTGTATTTTTATTTACTCGAAATTTTTCTAACATCATTTACTCCATATTTTTCTAACACCATTATTTACTCCAGATTTTTCTAGTACCTCTACCTAGTTTAGAGTACCTGGGCAATCATGGAGTTGATGTTCTAGATATATATTTTTAAATACTTGTGCTTACATGTTTCTAATATGCATTTTTAAATACACAATTATAAAAAATTTTAATGCCTTTACCTTGGACTATCTAAAATCATCTTTGTACCACTCTATGGGAATGATTACAGTAAGGAACACTTAAAGAAGATATTACAAGGGTAGAATAAGTCAGATGGTACAGGTATAAAGAAAGGGTTACAGGAAATCACAGAAAGAAGTTTAATTCTGATTGGGTTCATTAACAAGGCCAAACTTAGAAGATTTAGCATTTGTGGAGGTTTTAAAAGTATCTACGCAGGTAATATTGTTTCATAAGTGTGCAGTTTTTTTCAAACTAAAGAAGATGGCAAAAGATTCCACAAAGCTTGGTGATGAATGCACAGATATCCCTATATTATTATCTTCTCTATATGCTTGAAATATTTTATGATAATAATAAAATGTGTCTAGGATTTGGAGAAGAGAAAAGCATTCCAAGTAGAAAAAAAGTATGAGTGAAAGCACAAAATCCTGAAATTCAGGTGAAGTGTCTCTAACAGAGGGCTTCCCCAGTGGCTCAGTGGTAAAGTATTCTTGCCTGGAGAATCCCATGGATAGAGGAGCCTGGTAGGCTACAGTCCATGGCATTGCAAAGAGTTGGACATGACTGAAGCAACTTGGCACAAGCACATCTTCAATAGAAGGTAAGCATCAGAAAATTAAGTTGTGGCAGATCATGTGGGACACTGGCTAAGTGTTCCTGAAGAAGAGGTCTGCAGGCATGGGACATCCCTGGAGGTTTCTGATGAACAATATATAACCAGAGCAGTAGATTAGGAATAGAACTCGGAGAGAACTGCAAGATTGGAGAGCCCAGACTCAGAAGGATCTTATAATAATGATTCAAGTGAAAATATGGTAGTCTCCCTAAGACCCATAACATGCTGATTTGCTCCCTTGTTCTGCTTGTTTACATCCTCTATTTTTATTTTTTAAAATTCCATTTCTACCGGGCAGTGATATTTCCTCCTTCCTAGCCTAGATTCTTTGCAGTCTCATCAACTACATTGTAGACAAGTCTCATTCAACTATATTTTCTGTAAATGAACAGACAGTAAACATTTTAGGCTTTTCAGGCTATGCAGTCAATGTTGTAACTATTTAGCTCTGTTGTAGGGAGAAAGGCAGCCATGGACAATACAAAATAAATTGGTGAGACTGTATTTCCCTAAAACTTTATTTATAGACACTGAAATTGAAATTTCAGATAAATATTCTTCTTTTGATTTTTTTCAACATTAAAAAAATGTAAAAACCATTCATAGTTTTCACACTGTATAAAAATAAGCTGTAAATTACAGAAATGCAAAACAAAACCTAATGAGATATCATTCCTCACCCCTTGATGGCTATAATCAAAAAGACAAATAATAACACATGTTGGCAAGAATATGCAGAAGCTGCAACCCTCATACATTACTGTGGGAATTGTAAAATGTCACAGAAGCTTTGGAAAACAGTTTGGCAGTTTCTCAAACATCTAAGCAGGGAGTTATATATGATCTAGCAATTCCACTCCTACGTATATACCCAAGAGAAATGAAAATATATGTCCACACAAAACACTGTACACAAATGTTCATGGCAGCATTATTCATCATAGTCAAAATGTGGAAACATCTATTTCATTCTTTTGGCAGTAAGAAAGAAAGAAGCATTGTTGTGCCACAACCTGGATGAATCCTGAAAATATACTAAGTGAAAGAAGCCAGTCGCAAAAAAAAACCGCCTATTGTATGATTCCACTTAAAAGAAACGTCCAGAATACACACATCTATAGACAAAGAAAAAGAATACGAGGGCTGGCAGGTTTTGGCGACAGGGAGAGGAGCTGCTCATGGGTGAGGGTTTTCTGGGGATATGTGATGAAAATATTATAAAATCAATTGTGGTAAAGATAGTGCAACTCAATAAATACACCAAAAAACCATTGAACTGTTCACTTTAAAAGGGCAACTGTAGGGTATGTGAATTATATCTCAATAAAGCTGTTAAAAAGCAAATAATGGGCTGTAGGCTAACTGGTCCCACAGGTGGCAGTTTTCCAGCCTCTGCAGTAGACATTGGATGAACTGGCTGCTTTCAGAAGCTTACTAGTAGACTTGGCTACTTCAACTTGGAAAATTCAGTTTAGGAGAGTTGGACAATAACTGTAGATAGGCTTTTGTTCTTGGGTCCTGCTGATGAGGCAATCTATAAGTCTCACAGATGTGTGATATAAGCAATGATGAATTTCCATTTATAATTAAAGTCAGGAATTTAGCCCACACACTCAGATACACTCAGGTTCTCTGTGGTTTCCAATAGTGAGGTCCTGCAAAGCCACTAGGCTGTGAGGACCTTCACTTGGTCCCAGATGAGCTGCCCAGGCAAGTATTTTGTCTATCTTTATTCCTTTTTTTTTTATTTTAACAAATTCAAGAAAGACTTTTTTCTTTACATTACTGTGTTGGTTTTGCCATACATTGACATGAATCTGCCATGGGTATACATGTGTTCCCCTTCCAGAACCCCCCTCCCACCTCCCTCCTGATTATATCCCTCTGGGTCATCATCTTTATTCCTATAGACCAGCTGGCTGCTTAGCTTAAATTCTCCAGCTTCCCATGATTAAAAAACAAAGCTATGGGACTTTCCTGGTGGTCCAGTGGCTAAGACTCCACGCTCCCAATGCAGGGAGTCCAGGTTTGATCGCTGATTAGGGAACTAGATCACACATGCCATAACTAAAGATAGAATGTGCCACAACCAAGACCAGGAACAGCCAAATAAGTAAATAAACAAAAACAAAGCTTTCTCTCATAGCCTCTCTAGAGAGGCAATGTGAGGTATGATAGTAAATTTAATGTAAATTGTTCTTCTTATAATTAGAGTCTTGGACAAGGCAACTCCTTAGATAGTTTCTGTACTGTAACTGTGGCACTACGCATTCATTCCACAAATATTTATTTAGTAGGTATGTGTTAGGCACTATTTCAACCACTAGAGATATAGTAATAAACAAGAAATTAAAAATCCATGACTTATGGCATGGTATTTATATTCTAATAAGATGAAGTCTCCTCTTCTTTTATCTGCATCTTTCCATCATGAACTACTATATTATCATGAATTAATCTTGAGTAAGACTCCTATGCTTCAGGAGAAGTCATTTCACCTTTCCCTCTGTCTCTAGACAGGACAGATGTAAACTCATCCACAGGGTAGTGTAAGTCCTGTGAATTCTGACCACAATAGAATTTCAAAACACATACTTCTTCCCACCTTTATTAATCCAAACCAATATCATTAACACCTATGTTACAGCAATAGCTTTTGTAGGGGTCTCCTGAATCTTAAATTTCTCCACAGTTACTTTTAAAATAATAAAATCTGATCACATCCTTTTTATTTAAAACTTTCCAATAGCTTTTCCATTTTTCTTAGGATTAAGTCCAAAATATATAACCTGGCCCATAGTGGCATTACATGTCCTGGTCCCTACCTATCTCCCCTCAAACCACTCTACCCTTGGCTCAAAATTTTCCCACCACATTGGTCTTCTCTCTTTTCTCTCCATCCTTCCCCATCCCCATGTCTTCTCTTTATCTTGAACATGCCAAGCCCCTTCATACCTCATTCATACATGTATTCACAAAATTCGGCTTAAATATCACTTTCTCAGTAAAGCTACCTTCAACTCCACCCTATCATAGACTTTGAGTTATTAGACAAATAAGCTATATTATTATTTACTTAATGAATGCCATCTCTAGTAGACTATGAGCTCCTTACAGGGGCCTTAAATCATTTGTTTATGATTATATCTCCTTACCTAGTTCAGGATCTGGCTGATCACAGATGCTCAGCAGATGTTTTCAATAAGAAATGGATATTCTGAAAAGCGTCAACTAAGACAGGAAGACTATGAAATTACTTTAAAAATGTTAAAGTATTTTAAGTACATACATTATACCTTAGAATAAAGAGAATGAGAAGGAAAGAAATATGATTAGAAAAAAAGGAAATGAGATGGGGAAAGAGTGACAAAAAGAGAGGACATAGAGTTACAGCTCTAAGCAAGAGAAGAAGCATAGTAAAAGAGAATTTCATTTAAAATAAAACTGGTGAGGATTTGACTGAAGCAGCATTTATTTTAGGAATAATGCTTTTAGGAGATGTGGAAAGTTATAATTTAGGACTGCTACTCATGTAGCGGTCAGAATAAAGACCATCCCAAATTTTTGAAAAGGACAGTTTTTTCCACTTCTTCACATGTTTTGTCTTAAATCCTTAGAATCTTCTGACTGAGATATTACGTGCCTTCTTCAAGAGAACTAGAAGTTTTAGGAAATAAAACACAGTACGTGCTTGCTTTTAAGAGGGAAGCTTTCAGTTCACTTCTATCCTTAATTCTTGGATGATCTGTGCTTCATCTCCTCTCTCTTCAACCTCTGCATGTGGTGATAGCTAACTATTTACAAATGGGAGAGAATTTTTAGTTTTATTATTAAGTGTCAAGACGAGGTCATTTGTAGAAAAAATGTTTAATAATATGCAGAAAGCAGAGCCCCAAAAGTCTCCGAGAAGACTTCTGCCCTACATGTAAATGGATAAATGGATGGAAATGCCAACTTTAAGTAACACAGGTGAGAACAACAGAAATGAATGATCAGAGGAATTAAAATTTAATGATACATACATACTTAGGAAAAAAACACTCATAAGATCTTCTCTGAGGAATACAAGATATAAAGTTTAATGATGTCACTAAAAGAACTAAACAAGTCCATGATCATTTAAAACACAAAGGGAGAGCCCTTTTGTCTTAATGAGGGCTCCCATCTTTTACAGAATTAACTAGAAAGAAAATGTTGACAAATACAACTCCAACCTATTCGGGAGTTTAAATATTATCCATTTATGAGAACAACATTTATATTTTATTAAGAAAACTGATAAAATTGGCTGGGGCTCACAGTACAGCATTAGTAAAATTGAATACCATAATTATTTCCACAACTAATTACTGAGCTCCTACTTTTGTATTCTAGCTGAGCTATTTCAAATCCTAAGCAATGATGCTGTTAAAATGCTGCACTCAATACGGCAGCAAATATGGAAACTCAGCAGCGGCCACAGGACTGGAAAAGGTCAGTTTTTGTTCCAATCCCAAAGAAGGGCAACGCCAAAGAATGTTTAAACTACTACACAATAGCACACATTTCACATGCTAGCAAAGTAAGGCTTAATTCTCCAAGCCAGGCTTCAACAGTATGTGAACTGTGAACTTTCAGATGTTCAAGCTGGGTTTAGAAAAGGCAAAGGAACCAGAGATCAAACTGCCAACATCTGTTGGATCATAGAAAAAGCAAGAGAATTCCAGAAAAACATCTACTTCTGCTTCATTGACAATGCTAAAGCCTTTGACTGTGTGGATCACAACAAACTTGAAAAATTCTTATAAAAGAGATGGGAATACCAGACCATCTTACTTGCCTCCTGAGAAACCTGTATATAGGTCAAGAAGCAACAGACATGAAACCGACATGGAACAACAGACTGGTTCCAAATTGGGAAAGGAGTACGTCAAGGCTGTATATTGTCACCCTGCTTATTTAACTTATATGCAGAGTACATCATATGAAATGCTGGGCTAGATGAAGCAAATGCTGGAATTAAGACTGCCCGAAGAAATATCAATAACCTCAGATGTGCAGATGACACCACCTTAATGGCAGAAAGCGTAGTGGAACTAAAGAGCCTCTTGATGAAGGTGAGAGAGGAGAGTGAAAAAGCAGGCTTAAAACTCAACATTCAAAAAATGAAGATCATGGCATCCGGTCCCATCACTGCATGGAAAATAGATGGGGAAACAATGGAAACAGTGACAGACTTTATTTTCTTGGGCTCCAAAATGACTGCAGATGGTGACTGCAGCCATGAAATTAAAAGACGCTTGCTCCTTGGAAGAAAAGCTATGACAAACCTAGACGGTGTATTAAAAACAGAAACATTACTTTGCCAACAAAGGCCCACATAGTCAAAGCTATGATTTTTCCAGTAGTCATGTATGGATGTCAGAGTTGCACCATAAGGAAAAAGCTGAATGCCAAAGAATTGATGCTTTTGAACTGTGGTGCTGGAGAAGACTTTTGAGAGTCCCTTGGACTACAAGGAGATCAAATCAGTCAATCCCAAAGGAAATCAATCCTGAATAGTCATTAGAAGGACTGATACTGAAGTTGAAGCTCCAACAATTTGGCCACCTGATGCAAACAGCTGATTCATTAGAAAAGACCCTGATTCTGGGAAAGACTGAAGGCAAGAGAAGAGGATGACAGAGGATGAGATGGTTGGATGGCATCACTGACTCAATGGACAAGAGTTTGAGCAAGCTCTGGGAGATGGTGAAAGACAGGGAAGCCTGGCATGCTACAATGCATGGAGTCACAAAGAGTTGGACATGACTGAGTGACTGAATAACAGTGACAATTACTGAATATCAACTATGTGCGAGTTACTGTAAAGATGAATAAGACTCAGTGCCAATCTTCAAGACAATTACTATATGGCAAGCTTGTAATACATTAACTACAGAGATAATTATGTGATAAAATAGTTGAGAATAAATGACCAGGAGGTACAGAGTTTTATGAGTTAGAAGGCAAAGAGGATTTAGCCAAGATTTCTTATCGAGATCATCAGTAAAATTTTAATGAAGGAAGTAGCATTTGAGACGAGGCTTGAAAAACATACAACTTTTTCATATTCTGGTATATGAGAGAAGAATATTCCAGGCCATTGGTACAATAACAGCAAAGGTACAGAAGTGGGAAAGCAGGAGAGATTTTTTAGGAAACTCAGTAATTATTTTGCCAGAGTATAAATTAGATGTTTTGGGGAGAGCGCAGTTGGATATACCACAACTGGATGAGCAGGTAGGAGTCAGGTTGTGAGGAGCTTTTCAAATTCGTTCCCTCACTTCTTCAGCATTGACTGAGCACCTGTGCCTGCCACTGTTTTAAACACAGAGGTCAAAAACCAGGAGACGAGAGTGCTGGAAGCATGTCAACTGTGTCTCCACAGACGTTCGCCACTATAAGCCTAAACATTCTTTTCATAAAATGAAGTCATATTATTTGCCTGCTCCCCAAACTTCATACTGAATTAGTCAAGCTTATTAACGGTGGTACCTGAGTCCATGAGATCCCTGTCTCACAAGGGTTCAAAAGTAATTTTGAGAAAGAAAGAAACACATTTGCAACACATTTGAAAATATACTTTTCATTACACACTCTAATTTCCAGGAACTAGGTCAAATTCCTTAGCAGGTTTGGAAGGATTTAACCTGTTCCTCTCTGGCAATGGTGACCTCCGCAGCTTGTTTCATAAGAGGCTGGTCCCATTTGGCTTGTCCCAGTTGGGTGATATCATGATGATAATCACATCCTAGTAACTGATCCACCGACCAGCCAAATTTGGACTTTATCAACTGGAAGCAACTGCTAAAGAATTCTAAGGACAAATTCTTGCAGCTGTTTTCAGCCTTAGACATGACTGGAATATCAATCTGTAAGCTGGAGGTGGCACATGCTGAGAATCTGTTGAAACTACAGGAACCTAGATTTAAAAATGGCAAATTTAGGCACCCCCCCCCCCGGCTATTAAAACAAAGAGGCTATGTCTACATTTAAATACGTTAAAAAAGAAATGTGAAATAACAAAACATTAAGAGCAGAAATGAAAGTCATTGAAATGCAGGGCAATTATACAGATGACAAATTAAAATGAAGTGTAAGAATATATTAGGGAAAAGGCTACACTAAAAGATTATCATTCACTCAAAGCCTTATAATAAGGAGGCTTCCCAGGCTGAGTGTTCATTGAATATAAGGTGCCCAAAAAGCTTTCTCAGTTTGAAGTTCAAATCCGGGGAACTCCCTGTCCTCTGGGCTTTAACCCAGGCCTGACTTGACTCACTCAGGAACTGCTGCCAACCTTGTCTTTGCATCCAAGCAGAAAACAGCACTCCAAGTCTTCACAAAAAGCCGCTGGGTCTTGACCGGCCTTACTGATGCAAGTGAATCTACTTACTCATCTATCTACTATTTACATGTTAGTCTTCTAATAAGATAAAGAGTCTGGGAGTACCTAATCTCTGTCCTTTCACCCCTCCAATCTGAAATGCACGTTGGACCAGTCCAATTAAGAAAATGGCCTAGTTTTGATCCTCTAGATAAATACAGGAGGTTTTTTGTTTTTCTTTAGGGATGGGGGCATTGTTGCAAAGTTTACAGGATCTTAATCCCCCAATCAGGGGCTGAACCCGCCCCCTTGGCAGTGAAAGTGCAGAGTCCTAACCACTGAACTGCCAGGGAATTCCCAGGAGTCATCTTTAAAATCAAATTTCTTCTGGATGACTCTCTCTATAGCTTAGAAAGGAAGACACAGCAGAAATATAATTTATTCAATCCAGTCAATCAGGATATGTGTTTTGGTAACTAATATATTCTTAGCACTGTGTTTGATGCTATTAGGAAGAGAAGTATCAGAGGCTAATAGTCAGAGGTACAGGATCAACACAAATAAATAAGCAAGGTATAAGACAGTACATGATGAGCTGTTATCTCTCTCCTTTGTATATACTGTGCTAAGAAGGCATCCTGTCAAACTGCCTTGCTACCATGGTGACAGTTACTAAGAATGTAGATCCACATGTGAAGAGGTTACAGAGTTCTGTTTCGTTGTTATTATTGTTTCTAAATATGCAGTTTCTTCAGTGAGATGAATGGTTCTTAATAGCAGTCCCCAATTTTCTCTATGAATTCTCTGTATTCATGTCCTTAAAGAGCACCTCAGCCCATCCACACTGATCCTGCACAGTCTGGGGGTTGTTCCTGTTGCTTGGGGATCAGGCTTTAACCTTTCATGTGTAGCGTCAAATGACCTCAAGTGTCCCAGGCCTCTAGGTTTACCTGGCCCTTTAATACATAGGTTATGATTCCCCAAGGTTACCCCAAGGTTAAGAAGGAATTCCTGATCTTCTCTAAAGCTGCTATCTCCTCTTGGCCCCACTTCATCCTAGTTGTCACCACTGCCCCCTCCTCATTTATTCCCCAAGCACCATTCTGTACAAGTGGTTGTTTATAAAAGACTTACTGAAGGTCTGGGAATTACAAGAGGAATTAGTATACTGTAAGCACAGGACAGAAAATATAAGTATCTAAAAGTTCTATGGTCATTTTTCAACACAGGGAATTTATCACTATATTTTCTTCTCAAGTCCTGCCTGCTGCCATTTTGTTCAGCTTTCCTTCTCCTTCATCTCTTTTCTGAGTTCCACAGGTCCAAATCACTGTAATTTTATTATTCCAAACAAAGTATTAAAAATTCTCTTTGTCAAATCGTCCCCATAGAGACTAGCTCACAATCCCAAAGGCTGGTCTTTTTTTTTTTTTTCCTCCTCAAACAGAATCTCCATTTACCCCAGAGGTGAATTTTGCTGTTCCCCTAGAATGTAATATCAAAGTGAAAGTCACTCAGTTGTGTTGTGTCTGACTCTTTGTGAACACATGGACTTAGCCCACTAGGCTCCTCAGTCCATGATATTTTCCAGGCAAGAATACTAGAGTGGGTTGCCATTCCCTTCTCCAGGGGATTTTCCTCACCCAGGGATCGAACTCAGGTCTTCTGCATTGCAGGCAGATTCTTTACCATCTGAGCCACCAGGGAAGCCATAATGTAAAATAGCAGCTAAATATAATTTTTTTTTAAAGGTACTTATTTTCTTTCCCTTTCACATGCTTTTGGGCTTTGTTTAATCTGCATTCATGGTAACTTTTTTTCTTGAGACTGAACTACTGACGAAAGTCAAAGTTTCAGAAACATTATACCTTGTCCATACGTCATTTATATATTTAGAGAAAGTTTTATTTCCTTTTTTTTTAAACTTCATTTTCTAAAAAATTGATTCCTCCAAGATTGAGAAAAACTGTTGAATGATCTTGTGATTTTATGACTGCCCTGTGTAAGAGACAGGGAGCAGAATAAAAACTGGTCCCCTATAGAAAACTCCCTACTATATCTGGCATTATCCACAGGCCAAGAGTATTTTATAAGCACGCAACACAATTTTCATAAAAGAAACCTTTTCACATTCAGTCACAGGAATAGACAGTTGGGCAGTGAACACAGCCCTGCTCTAAGGAAAAGAATCTCAGCTCTGACTACAGAAACATTTCCAAAAATGTTGAGGACTGATTTCTTGGAGGCATACTCAAATTACATTTGAATGTCACCACCAAAAGAAAGTAACACATGACAGTAAAGAGGAGAAAACTTGATGAGTATTTCCCCTTGGAAAGATATCAATCTATATATTTATTTTTTACCTTTTAAGAGCCTGTTTTGTACTATGCAGGACACTAGACTAGGTCTCATGGAAGATGTGAGGAAACAAAACTGAAATCCCACAGAAGCATGGACTTCAGAAGGTGAAGAAAGTTTCACTATACAGAAGCAATAATTATTGAATGAAAAACAAAGTAGTATTCACAGAGTTCTGGAATTTTAGAACTTTAAGTATTTTTTAAAATTAATTTTTATTGGAATATGGGGCTTCCCTTGTGGCTCAGCTGGTAAAGAACCCACCTGCAATGTGGGAGACCCGGGTTCAATCCCTGGGTTGAGAAGATCCCCTGGAGAAGGCAAAGGCTATTCACTCCAGTATTCTGGCCTGGAGAATTCCAAGGACTGTACAGTCCATGGGGTCGCAAAGAGTCAGACACAACTGAGCGACTTTCACTTTATTGGAGTGTAGTCAAATAAGGATACATATATAGAGAATATTGGTGGAACTACTCTTTGCTCAGCCCAAAAGCCAGGAAGTTAACTGGTTTTGCTTTTACCATATAGATATCAGCACACAAAAGTATGGAACAAAAAAATAGGAAAAGAAACACTATTTGGGATGTTATAATATAGGAACTACTTACTATTCTTAACAAATAATACACCAAGTTTCTACTTTTAAGGCGTTTATAGTCTAGTGGAGGAATAAAGTGAAAGTCAGTCATATCTGACTCTTTGCAACCCCACGGACAGTCCATGGAATTCTCCAGGCCAGAATACTGAAGTGGGTAGCCCATTCCTTCTCCAGCAGATCTTCCCAACCCAGGAATCGAACAGGGGTCTCCTGCATTGCAGGTGGATTCTTTACCAGCTGAGCTACCAGGGAAGCCTGGAAGAAGAAATCGGACTATTATGATATAGAGAACTACACAAGTCACACAGCTAGAGCTAAGACCTAGGGAAGCTCACAAAGGGCATTCCATTCTGTTAAGGGTGGAGGTAGAGAAGGGAGTGTCAGAGAAGATTTCTCAAGTAAACGAATAAGGAACTGGCCAGAGATCAGACAGGCAAAAGGAGCCTAAAGCCACAATCCAGTTGTGGTGGGTGCTCTGAACTGGCTCTCAGCATTTATGCCAAATCTCTAGTGTCTCTTTTCAGTATTCATTTGGCTGGGTCGGGTCTTAGTTGCGTCATGCAGGATCTTTTGTTGAGATGCACAGACTCTCTAGTGACAAGCGAGCTCCAGAGCACATGGGCTCAGTAGCTGCCCTGTGGCATGTGGGATCTTAGTTCCCCAACCAGGGATCAAACCTGTGTTCCCTCCGTTACGAGGTGGATTCCTAATCACTGGAGCACCAGGGAAGTCCTCTAGTGTTCCTGAGACTGCAGGTATCACTGTTGTTGTTATTCAGTCACCAAGTCATGTCCAGCTGTTTGCAACCCCAGGGACTGCAGCACTCCAGGCTCCCCTGTCCCTCACCATCTCCCAGGGTTTGCCCAAGTTCATGTCCATTGAATCGGTGATGCCATCTAACCATCTTATCCTCTGTTGCCCTCTTTTGCTTTCAATCTTTCCCAGCATCAGGATCTATTCCAATGAGTTGGCTCTTCACATCAGGTGGCCAAAGTATTCCAGCTTCAGCTTCAGCAGCAGTCCTTCCAATGAGTATTCAGGGTTGATTTCCTTTAGGATTTACTGGTTTGATCTCCTTGCTGTCCAAGGGACTTTCAAGAGTCTTCTCCAGCCCCATAGTTTGAAAGCATCAATTCTTCAGTGCTCTACAGGTGTTAAAGAAGGATAAAAACCACACCTCCTGCGTCTCCGCAGTTAGGGTTCTGCTTCTGCCAATTAGAAGCACTTGGAAGATGGATCGAAGGCTGGAGCCACCTGCTTTGTTTCTGCCAGTAAACTCAGCTGTGAACATGCTGGGCTTTACTAATAGTCTAGGTACTAACTTGGTGGGTGCTGAGAGGTAGTCCCAGGAGCAGCAGTGGCTTCCTGATAGCAGTGAGGGTTGAGTCTTTGAACTCAACAGCACCAGTGGTGTCCCTGGACGCCTGCCCCTGCTCTCTGTCTACTGCAGAGATCACCTCTTGCCTGGTAAACCAGCCCAGCAGTCTTGTCCTAGTAAGCACTCCTGGAGGTCCCACTTTTATCTCTTCAGCCTTTCCAGTAACTCTGTAAGCTCCTGATTCCCTGTATTAAATCTCCTGTTGCTTAATGCGATGTGAGTGGGTCCTATTTCATGCACCAAATACACCAAGGAAACATAAAAATACACAATGTGCCATGAGTAATATTATTTGCAAGGGTCATCAAATAAGGAACCAAGATAGTAAATATGTATTTTAGGCATTGAGGAACCCTGTGATCTTGATCTACTTTTATTTCCCCACCTCTCCTAAGTGTTAAGTACATTCACATTATTATGCAATGATCTCCAGAATATTTTCATTTTGTAAAACTGAAAATCTATACTCCTTAAACACCAAGTCCCCATTCCTCTCTCCCAGCCACTGGCAACTACTGCGAATTCTACTTTCTGTCTCTGTAAATTTGACCATTCTAGATACCTCACACAAATGGAATAGAATATTTGTCTCAACTGGTTTATTTTACTTAGTTAGTATAATGTCCTCATAATCTGTGTTGTAGCATGTGACAGGATTCCCTCCCCCTGTCCTTTTTTAGGCTGAAAAATATTCTACTGTATGAATATACCATATTTTCTTCATCACTCATCTATTTATAGATACTTGGGTTGTTCCCACCTTTTGGCTATTGTGAATAATGCTGTTAGAAACATGGGTGTGTAAGCACCTCTTTGAAAGCCTTTCAGTTCTTTTGGATGTATACCTAGAAAGGGGATTACTGGATTGCATGGTAATTCTATTTTAATTTTTTGAGGAAGCAGCACACTGTTTTCCAGAGGGGCTGTACCATTTTATGCTCCTACCAACAGGGCACAAGGGTTCCACTTTCTCCACATCCTTGCCAACATTTGTTATTTTCTGTTTGTTTGCTTTCAACGGTAGCCATTTTGATTTGCATTTCTCTAATCATTAGTGATGTTAAGCATCTTTTGATATGCTTTTTGGCCATTTGTGTATCTTCTTGCCCATTTTTAAAGTGGATTCTATTTGATGTTGAGTTGTAAGAGTTCCTTATAGATTCTGAATATTATACTCTTATTAGGTTGCCTTTTCACTCTGCTGCTTCTGCCAGGCCAGTTTTAGTCCATGCTCATGCATGGAAGTCTAGTCTGTAGCAACTTGCTGGCAGATCTAGAACCATCTTCCATCCTAAAGACATTAGTGGGAATGAGCTAGAGCATCTCTATCTTGGACACCCCAGGTCTTAGATACTCTGATCCCCTGTGACCTGTAAAAGTATCCCCATGCTTTACTTTGAACCTGAAACAGCCAGCCTGAGGTTTCTGCAGCTGTCAAATTAGAAACAGCCTCAAGACTGGGTAAGTGGGAGTCATGGAGGTAGACTTATCAGATTTAGGTTTTGCCAGTGTCAAGTGCCTGCCATTAGAGAGATGAAATCAAACATAATCTTCACATCTGTTTTGTAATTGAGCACTGCTCCTTTCACTTCAAACAGTAGTGCAGTTCATCTTCTCTGATTTTCTATTTGTCCTCAAAGGATATAATATCCCAATCCTAGAGACCTTAATGACTTCCAGGCAAATATATAGAAAACTGGGTTTCCCTCATGGCTCAGACAGTAAAGAATCTGCCACAATGCAGGAGACCTGGGTTGGGAAGATCCGCTGGGGGAGGGCATGGCAACCTACTCCAGTATTCTTGCCTGGAGAATCCCCATGGACAGAGGAACATGACGGGCTACAGTCCATGGGGTCACAAAGAGTCGGATATGACTGAACAACTAAGTGCAGCACATACAGAAAATTAATGCATTACTTAATGCAACCCAGTTCATGCAACACTTGCTCCAGAAAACTCTCGCTGATTCTGTAGTAGTGGGTATGAACTCAATGGCATGCTGCCTTTGCTAAAATATCCTATTTGAAGAGATATGACTGTGATCTATAAAAGGTATATTTCCTTTTCTAACTACTACTGCCTTTTAAAAGACTTTAGGAAGCCTTACGTGCCTTATTTTTCTGGTCCTCGCAAGAAAAGGAAAACAGGATGGTTAAGGACAGAGCTGCACAAGATCAAAAAGAAGAAACACTGGAAGAGAAGGATCCTGATTCTTCTTCCCTGACTTTTATGTTAAACAACTGCTATTCAAGTGTTTATCACTGCATTACTTCTAATCGTGAACATCAAGGATAGTGACATTTATAAATTATTTCAGCTATAAGTAACAGAAAATCCAAACATAAGCACATTTTTAAAAATATAGGTTTTTTTTTCCTCCTCATCATGAGAAATCCAGAGATAGGTAATTGCTTTTTAAAAAAATTTATTTTGGCTGCATCGGGTCTTAGTTGCAGCATGCAGGATCTTCAACCAGGGACTGAACTGTCATCCCTTGCATTAGGGAAGTCCCCTGGTTTAAATGTTCAATGATCTTAAGGCTGAAAGCCCTTCATTTTCTTGACTTTTTGCTCATGGATAAAAGCTAGTTACCACAGCTCCAGACATCCTATTCCTTACCAAGCAGAGAGAATAGGGAAGAGATGATACCATTTTTGGCTGTGCAATTTTATTTGGAAGGCAAAAGGTTTCCTGGAACTTCCCTTCAACTTCAGAAATCTTCAGCTGACTTCTCGAAGGCTGGAATTTACACCACTCCTAGCAAGGTTAGGAAAACAAAATACATGGGAATATTTGGTTTTCCCATCCCATTGGCAGGCAAGTGAGAGAGAAGTTGGGGATGAATGTTGGTCTAATTTACAGGGTTTGCCACAGTGAAAACCAGCAAACACCAAAATATTCAAGAATGTAAGGCTGAGTATAATGTATTACATGAATCCCAGGGAGCTGTTACAAACTGTGGTATAAAAAAATACTTAGTGGCATGCAAAACTATCCATAAAATGTAATCAACTAAAAGTTAACATACAAAACAATAGATGAGAAAACATCAAAGTTGCTGGGGTGACCTAAGTTTGGACAGGTTTTTAAAAGTTACACAAATATATGCAAAAATAAAAAAGCTGGAACTGATCCTCTGAAATGTTGACTGAGGCTGGGTTTTTCAGGAAACTGACTCTGAGGCGGAGATCTACCTGCATGCAGGTGGTTTAGCACAGAGTACTCTGAGAGGCAGCACCTGTAGGGGAGGCAGGACTGGGCAGAGGGAGAAGGTGAACCACAGGGCAGATGCCACAGAAGCTTTGTTTCCAAGGTGAGTTCTGAAGCTGGATGTCTCAGACTTTCCCTTGTACCTTTTTTTTTTTTTTTAAATTTATTTTGGCTACATTGGGTCTTACTTTCAGCATGCAGGATCTCCCACCAGAGATCTAGCCCACATTGAACCCTTTTTTTAAAAAAATAAGAAACTATTTATCTTTGAGGGACTGTGCCTTGTACCTTTACAGGTGCCCAGTCATGGGATGTGGGCTGTCCCCAGGGAGGGGATGTACCCTAGCGTGAGGCAGTTGCATTCACAGAAGGTAATTCTGGAGAACAACTCAACTGTGAGTCGTCAGCAGCCAAGATTCCTGGCAGCTGTATCCTGAGCTCCAGGCAGCACACCACAGTGTCCACCGGAAATGTCAACGGTGATTACCTCTGGGTTTGCGGATTAAGGTTGGTTTTCTCTCTTTTAAAAGTATTTTCCATAATGAATATAACATTGTTCTAAGGATTAAATGAGTTAATACACAGAAGGCACTTAGTACAGTTCCTGGAATTTATTAAGTACTCAATAAATTTAGCTGTAATTATTTTTGTGTGTGAATAGCTAAGAAAGGAAGAGAAGCTAAAGGCAAAGGAGAAAATGAAAGATATACCCATTTGAATGCATAATTCCAGAGAACAGTAGCGAGAGGTAAGAAAGCCTTTCCCAGTGATCATTGCAAAGAAATAGAGGAAAACAACAGAATGGGAAAGACTAGACATCTCTTCAACAAAATTAGAGATACCAAGGGAACACTTCATGCAAAGATGAGCACAGTAAAGGACAGAAACGGTATGCACCTAACAGAAGCAGAAGATATTGAGGAGGTGGCAAGAATACACAGAAGAACTATACAAAAAAGATCTTCATGACCCAGATAACCATGATGGTGTGATCATTCACCTAGAGCCAGACATCCTGGAATTTGAAGTCAAGTGGGTCTTAGGAAGCAGCACTACAAACAAATCCAGTGGAGGCATTGGAATTCCAGTTGAGCTATTTCAAATCCTGAAAGATAATGCTGTGAAAGGGCTGCACTCAATGTACCAGCGAATTTGGAAAACTCAGCAGCGGCCACAGGACTGGAAAATGTCAGTTTTCATTCCAGTCCCAAAGAAAAGCAATGCCAAAGAATGCTCGAACTATGGCACAATTGTACTCATCTCATATGCTAGTAAAGTAATGCTCAAAATTCTCCAAGCCAGGCTTCAACAGTATGTGAACCATAAACTTCCAGATGTCCAAGCTGGTTTCAGAAAAGGCAGAGGAACCAGAGATCAAACTGCCAAAATCCATTGGATTATCAAAAAAGCAAGAGAATTCCAGAAAAACATCTATTTCTGCTTTATTGACTATGCCAAAGCCTTTGACTGTGTGGATCACAATAAACTGCAGAAAATTCTGAAAGAGATGGAAATACCAGACCACCTGACCTGCCTCTTGAGAAATCTTTATGCAGGACAGGAAGCAACAGTTAGAACTGGACATGGAACAACAGACTGGTTCCAAATAGGAAAAGGAATAGGTCAAGGCCGTATATTATCTCCCTGCTATTTAACTTATATACAGAGTACATCATGAAGCACAAGCTGGAATCAAGATTGCCAAGAGAAACATCAATAACCTTGGATATGCAGATGACACCACCCTGATGGCAATAAGTGAAGAAGAACTAAAGAGCCTCTTGATGAAAGAGAAAGAGGACATTGAAAAAGTTGGCTTAAAACTCAACATTCAGAAAACTAAGATCATGGCATCCAGTTCCATCACTTCATGGCAAATAGATGGGGAAACAGTGACAGATTTTATTTTTTGGGGCTCCAAAATCACTGCAGATGGTGACTGCAGCCATGAAATTAAAAAGACGCTTGCTCCTTGGAAGAAAAGCTATGACCAACCTAGACAACATATTAAAAAGCAGAGACATTACTTTGCCAACAAAGGTCTGTCTAGTCAAAGCTATGGTTTTTCCAGTAGTCACGTATGGATGTGAGAGTTGGACTATAAAGAAAGCTGAGCACAGAAGAACTGATGCTTTTGAACTGTGGTGTTGGAGAAGACTCTTGAGAGTCCCTTGGACAGCAAGGAGATCCAACCAGTCTATCCTAAAGGAAATCAGTCCTGAATATTCATTGGAAGGTCTGATGCTGAAGCTGAAACTCCAATACTTTGGCCACCTGATGCAAAGAACCAACTCATTAGAAAAGACCCTGATGCTAGGAAAGATTGAAGGCGGAAGGAGAAGGGGACGACAGCGGATGAGATGGTTAGATGGCATCACCGATTCTTGAGTAAGCTCTGAGAGGGGGTGATGGACAGAGAAGTCTGGCCTGCTGCAGTCCATGGGGTTGCAAAGAGTCGGACACAACTGAGGGACTGAACTGAACTTATATATATACACACATATATATATACACACACATATACATATAACATTTTAAAGAGAAAACATAAACATGGATAAAATCAACAAGAAAGTATGAAATACGATTAAAATAACAGAACTTCTTTTCCTTTTGGCTTATTTTTCTTAATCTGTGATATTCTTTCTTATGACATTGTTTCTTTCCAGCATGTTCAACAGAACTTTGTGTGATGACAGATATTTCAGGGACTTCCCTGAAGTAGTCCAGTGGTTAAGTCTCTGAGCTCGCAATGCTGGGGTTACCGTTTCCATCCCTGGTCGAAACTAAGATCCGGCACAACACAAGGCACAGCCAAAAAAAAATTCAGTGTGTGTGCTGTCCAATATGGTAGTCACTAGCCATAGATGGCTGCTAAGCATTTGAAGTGTAACTAAGCAAATGAAGAGCCAAATGTTAAATTTTATTTAGTTTCAACTCATTGAAATATAAATAGCCACATAATGCTAGTGACTGCCACACTACACAATGCAGCTCTATCTCAGTTCTAAGCAATGGTTATTTAGAGCACAGATTTAAAATACGCTCTCTCTTTTGAAGTTTGGTTTTCTTTTTCAACTCACTACCCTGCATAATTTCCACCTCATGACTTCAAAATCATATTAATGGGTAGAAAGACAAAATGGCAAGAGTTAATTGTTAAAAAAAAGGGGGCTGTTATTAGTCAGATATTAACACATATATATGGAATTTAGAAAGACGGTAACGAGAACCCAACATGCGAGACAGCAAAAGGAACGGAGATGTATAGAATAGACTCGTGGACTTTGTGGATGAGGGTAAGGGTGGGAATGATATGGGAGAAGGGCATTGAAACAAGTTAATTATCATATGTCTAATCAATCGCCAGCCCAGGATTGATGCTCCAGCCCAGGATTGATGCTCGGGGCTGGTGCAGCGAGATTTCCCGGGGGGGGAGGGAGGAGGGAGGGGGGTTCTGGAGGGGAAGCATATGTAAACTCATGGTGATATCATGACATTGTATGGCAAAAACAATAAAAAAAAATAAAAAAATTAAAAAAAATAAAATATACAACAGGGAAAGTAATTTAATTGAAAGTTAGGTGCTAAAGAGCTATATATTGTTAGCTGTATGGTATTTTTAAATAATCTAAGGAGAAAGTAAAAGAGGTTGTTTCATATCAAACATCTGGTTCTTCTTGGTAAATTAAGAAAGGCTTCTCACTGGAATTAGACCTCTCAACCATAATATCCATATAAAAAGGGAAATAATTGCAGAAACAATTTGAAAATACCTGAGTAACAATGTGGAAGTCTCTTACCTCTTAGGTGGGAGGCATATGCATTAGGGGATAACTCACGAACAGAAGCCATGTTTATAAAGAAAAGAGAGACAGATTCTGGTTAGCATCTCACCCTGCCAGTTACTGGCTGTGAGTACTTTGAACAAATTACTTAAATTCTCTGTAATCAAATGGTAATAACTATACCTGTTGTGAACATCTGTTGCAAGATTAGCCATACGTGAAAGACATGGTATATAGTAAGTGCTAAATCAATAATAATTTTACTATTATATTAGTATAATGTCGCCTGGAAACTCCCATGGATGGAGGAGCCTGGTAGGCTGCAATCCATGGGGTCTCAAAGAGTCAGACAGGACCTATCGACTTCACTTTCACTTTTCATTCTCATGTATTGGAGAAGGAAATGGCAACACCCCCCCGCCCCCACCGCCCCAGTGTTCTTGCCTGGAGAATCCCAGGGATGGAAGAGCCTGGTAGGCTGCCATCTATGGGGTCGCACAGAGTTGGACACGACTGAAGCAATTTAGCAGCAGCAGTATAATGTCAAGAAAAGTGAAAAAAGTGAAAGTGAAAGTCAAGAAAACAAATTAGCAAAACAAAGAAAGCTGAAATACTTAAAAACTGTAGGAATAATCATTGAACTGTAAAGTTATTTTTGGTGATATGTTCTTTTATATGTATTTTCAACACACAAAAATTAATCAACTGTTTATCAAATGAATGAAAAAAAAAACGCTTGGATGAATGAATGAATGCCTTGCCCATTTTAAGTATCATTTTGCCCCAAAAATGGGTTGTTATCACTAAGATAGTTTTGTCACTGGCATTGTCAGTAGGGCTATTTCAAAGACTCTGTAAAGAGCAGCATCAAATCAGTGTTCTTTTCTAGACTTATTAGGAAAAATTAGGACTGAAATTAAGGGATAACTTCTTGAGCAACATTACTAAAAAGGATCAGTTAAGAGCTTCCATCCTTAGATATTTTCACAAAGATAGATAATTCTCCATGCTGGAAATGTCACTGGCATCTGTGGTAGCTTCCAGGGTAGCCTCCATTGAACCTTACTGCCTAGCCTTTGTGCCCTTCCCTTGTCTGCCCAAATTCAATCAGGGATGGCCTTGAATGTGGCCGAGTGTGACTTCCAAGGCTATGTCATAAAAAGTTGTGTAGCTTCTGCTTTGGTCTCTCAGATTGACCCCACGCTTCAGGACAAGCCAGTGGCCATTCTGTGAGCAGGATACTCAAGCCATCCCATGAAGAGATCCATGTGGCCAATGGTCTATGCCAACTTGCTGGACGTGTGAGACAGTCATTTTGAAAGCAGCCTCTCCAGCTTCAAATAAGTCTTTAGATGACCACAACCCTAGCCAACACTGGACTGTAACCTTATGAAACACTAAAACAGAAATGCCCAATTGAGACACTCTTGAATTTCTGACTCACAGAAATTGTGAGAGCGAATACATGGTTTTTACTCTCTTAAGTCAGTAAGTTTTGGGGTTATATGATATACAAGATAAAGGATAGAAACGGTATGGACCTAACAGAAGCAGAAGAAATTAAGAAGAGGTGGCAAGAATACACAGAAGAACTCTACCAAAAAGTATTAATGACTCAGATAACCATGATGGTGAGGTCACTACTTCGAGTCTTGGAGTGTGAAGTCAAGTGGACCTTACAAAGCATTACTACGAACAAAGTTAGTGGAAATGATGTAATTCCACTTGAGCTATTTCAAATCCTAAAAGAAGATACTGTAAAAGTGCTGCACTCAATAAATCAGCAAACTTAGAAAACTCAGCAGTGGCCACAGAACTGGAAAAGGTCAATTTCATTCCAGTCCCAAAGAAGGGCAATGCTAAAGAATGTTCAAACTATTGCTCATTTCACGTGCTAGCAAGGTAATGCTCAAAATCCTTCAAGCTAGGCTTCATTCGTATGTGAACCGAGAACTTCCAGATGTACAAGCTGGGTTGAGAAAAGGCATAAGAACCAGAGATCAAACTGCCAACATTTGTTGGATCATAGACAAAGGAAAGGAATTCAAGAAAAACATCTACTTCTGCTTTACTGACTATGCTAAAGCCTTTGACTACGTGGATCACAACAAACTGTGGAAAATTCTTCAAGAGATCCTCAGAAACCTGTATGCTGGTCAAAAAGCAACAGTCCATGGGACTGCAAAGAGTTGAACATGACTTAGTGACTGAACAACATCAACAACAAAAGTCACTAAGTTTCAGGGTTATTTAATATGCAGCAGTAAATGGTAAGCATATCGTCAACAGCAAACATTTATTGCTATTGTCCAAAATGTCTGGCTAATAGACTGAACCAGATGATCATTTCAGGTAACTTGTATCTTTACAGCATCAATGTTATAATAGCCTATCATGTCACTGAGGAAGGCTTTCTTATCTCTCCTTGCTATTTTTTGGAACTCTGCATTCAAATGGGTATATCTTTCCTTTTCTCCTTTGCTTTTTGCTTCCCTTCTTTTCACAGCTATTTGTAATGCTTCCTCAGACAGCCATTTTGCATTTCTTTTCCATAGGGATGGTCTTGATTCCTGTCTCCTGTACAATGTTACGAACCTCCATCCATAGTTCATCAGGCACTCTTCTATCAGATCTAGTCCCTTAAACCTATTTCTCACTTCCACTGTATAGTCATAAGGGGTTTGATTTAGCCATTCCCTTCTCCACGGGATATTCCTGTCCCAAGGACTGAACCCAGGCCACCTGCATTGCAGGTAAATTCTTTACCTTCTAAGCCATCAGGGAAGCCCTTCCATGTCCTCTGGAGTTGTCTGTGATCCACCATAGTTTCCATTACCTGAACTGCAATTCCTCTGGCTATTTCTGAGTAAACTCTTTTGCAGGTAAAATAACTGGCTATTATTAAATTTGATAAGTTCAAGGTATTATTCTAGGTGCTCTGCTGATGAAAAGGTTGGATGTTGCGAACAATAAAAGCAACAATAACAACAATAAGTGTTAATAACAATAAGTGTCTTGGACACTGTGTATATACTCTCATTTAACCTTAATGTATCAGAGAAGGAAATGGCCACCCACTCCAGTATTCTTGCCTGAAGAATTCCATGGACAGAGGAGCCTGGCAGGCTACAGTCCACGGGGTCACAAAGAGTTGGATACGACTGAGCGACTATCATACAACCTTAATATATATTGCCAAATGTTTTCCAGGAAGCTCATACCAAGTTACACTCCCATCTGTAAGGTATAAGAACGGAGTCCCTGCATGTTTACCAGCACATAAAAAAAGATTTTTACAAAATCTGGTAGGTGAAAAATATCTGCATTTCTCTGATGACTAGATCTTGATATGTTAAGTACATCAGATCTCTACCTGACATACAGCTACAAAGATCTTTCCCCCAGCATGGCACTGGGTTTTCTTGCAATTTTTACAAATAATTCAATCTCTTCTTGTAATTTCTTCTGATTCTTTTGTAATTACGTTCTTCTATTTCTAGATCAATTAAATTTTCACTTGTATTTCTTTCTAGTTTGTTTATGATTTTGTTTTTTACATATGCAATTATTTTTTGTTGCAGGATACAGGGGGAAAGTTTCTTTTTCTTCCTCATAATCATGTCTCCTTCACTATTAACTGAGTTTTCCTTTCCCCACTTATCTATGATGCTACCTTTACTATCTAAGGAATTCTTATATATCTTGAGTATGTTTATGAGCTTTAAAAGTGTCTTTCACTATCTGTGGGTTTTGGTGCTAGTACTACATTTTTTTTTTTGGATTACTTACTTTTCTATTCATTCATTTAGAACCATCACATTGTCTTCCCGGAGAAGGCAATGGCAAGCCACTCCAGTACTCTTGCCTGGAATATCCCATGGATGGAGGAGCCTTGTAAGCTGCAGTCCATGGGGTCGCTAGGATTCAGACACAACTGAGGGACTTCACTTTCGCTTTTCACTTTCATGCACTGGAGAAGGAAATGGCAACCCACTCCAGTGTTCTTGCCTGGAGAATCCCAGGGACGGGGGAGTCTGGTGGGCTGCCATCTATGGGGTCGCACAGAGTGGGACATGACTGAAGCTACTCAGCAGCAGCAGCAGCAGCAGCACTGTCTTCCAGGAAGCCTTGATTCTTCCAAAAAGACACCACTGCTGCCGCCCTTTTTACCTTTATAACATATAAACTTCTGCCTTGTATAACAATCGAGAGTTGATCTTAATTATATTCTTGAGAGCAAGCAACAGATACATTACGTATTCATTAAAATCAAATTATGGGATTTGTTACATTAAAAGGTAAGGATGGCAGAACAGATCTCATTTGACCAACAAAATGGAAACAGGCAAGTCCCTCATTTGACTAAGGAACATCACTGTGCCATCCATGATGAAAAGATTATAAAGGTTAATGAACCCTAGATTCTGCTTTAGGGAAATTACCTCTTCGTAGGGGAAAGAGACATGTAAATTTATGTGACTAAACACAATATAACTAAATAATATAAAATAAACAAAATAAGCGTGTACAAGGAAAGAGAAAAGTAAAAGCTAAGTGAGCAGTGGGTAGTGTCTCAAGCAGGGGACATACACATGGGCTGGGTTATGGAATTTCTTAAATGTCAGAAAAATTTGTAACTAACCTGAATGGCAAAGTGGATCAATTCAGATTCTTTAACAGAAGTTACATTAAGGTAGCCTTCATTCTGAGAACTTTTAAAGGAAGCCTCAATGTAGCATGGCCAGGCCCAGGAGCAGCTCTGCTCGGAGGCCCTTTCGTTAGCACGAACTGACTAGAACCCCACAGAGGCAAGGATTAACTAGTGTAATCGGCTGAAAATCAGACATGAGGAAAAGAAAGAAACTTTTACCCACGTGAGGCTTCTATAAACCACTTACTGGGGTTGGTTTGAAAGCAGTGACTACAGAGTCCTAGTTGTGAGAGCCAGCACACTTCCAGACCGCAGTCTCAATCCCTAGACCTGCGCCTCAGTCTCGGTGGAGCCCGGGCCAGAGGCTAGCGCAAGAACTACTGACGTCAAGTCAACGTGACGTCATCAGCACTGACGCAGTCTCACAGGGAGGGGCCTCGCAGCTCACCTCTGAACGTCAGCTCCGCGGAGCAGCGAGTTGGCCGCCTAGCGCTCTGCCCTGAGGGTCCGAGTAGTCAGAGCTGCGGAAACGGAAGCGCTGAAGCGGCTCAGGAGCTGAGGGGCCGTCACCCGTCTCTCGCCTGAACGCTTATCCTCGTCCTCTCTGGGGCCCAGGATCGGTCCAGGCGGCGGCGCGCTCACGAGCCCGCCGCTTGCGGCGGTTACGCGCACGCACGCTCGTGCGCACGTTCCCTGAGAACCCGGAAGTGCGAGGGAGAGGCGAGCCACGTGGGTGGAGCTGGAGCGCAGCTCGCATGGGGGAGTCTATCCCGCTGGCCGCCCCGGTCCCGGTGGAACAGGCGGTGCTGGAGACGTTCTTCTCTCATCTGGGTATCTTCTCTTACGACAAGGCCAAGGACAATGTGGAGAAGGAACGAGAGGCCAACAAGAGCGCGGGGGGCAGCTGGCTGTCGCTGCTGGCGGCTTTGGCCCACCTGGCCGCGGCCGAGAAGGTCTATCACAGCCTCACCTACTTGGGGCAGAAACTAGGTACCTCCGCCCCGCCCCCCGGTGCCCCTGGAGGAGGAAGGAAAGGGAGTATATTCCCCGATCGGCAGTGGCTTGGGCCCAGCCTCTGTCACCCGTAGCCGCTGGCTAAACTCTGCGCTCTCAGGTCTCCTCCCACAGATCCCTTCCTTCCCCAGGCTTCCAAAGCCCCGCCCACCGGCCTGCGCGGCAGTTAGATTGGCCAACGGGGTGGATGCTTTTTGCAGGGCTGTGCTCCGAACGGATGGCTGTATCCATTTTACTCGTGCATGGATTGGTGCCATAAGTGAGAAGTTACGCAAACTCGCTCTCTAACCAGTGACACTGCGGCGAGAGGAGCAAAACTTGGCAGTACAACCTAGTTAGAATTAATAAACACTATTGTCTGGCCTCTTAAGGCTAAGGCCCCAGGGAATTACAGATGGAGTCCTACCCCGTCTTCGTAGACCCTCAATAAACATTTAATGAGTGAAGAAAAAAAAAAAAAGAATACTGGGCAGGAAAGGCAAGAAATACGCCTAACTCTTAGCAGAGGGGTCTTACAGAGAAAATGGTAAACACGCTTATCATCCCATGATAAATCTTGTCCCTGAAAATCAAATGCAGAAGCTGATTCAGCTGATTTTCACTAGTAGAAACAAACGGTATGAATAGATAAGAAGGAAATAATATAAGTGAAAGCCAAAGGCTATACATATAAAGTATTACTACTAATAATTACCGGTATTATGAATTCCAGAGTTTTTAAGTCTTTTTAGTGCTTTGGCCTGTTTTAAACTCTTTAATATCAGAGGCACAGGGTCTGGTATGAATGAAGGACACGTATACAATATAAAATAGAAGAGTACAACTGAGTGCAGATTCCAGTTTGAGTTTTTCCCCCCACTTTCCTTATATTGCCAGAAGGTGACCCTGTATATCTTGCTTTCTGTAAACACCCAAGGGGCAGGACTTTCTGAGATCCTTGCTTTAGCTTTTCAGTGTCTTGTTATTTAGTGCGTTGACTTGTTGGCAAGAACTAGGCAGGTAGTTTCACCTTCTGTATTTTTTCCTTTCCTACAGTGGCACTTTTCATAAATTTACAATTGCTGTTGTATTATTGTAATTCCCTTTTCTACGGATTGCCAAATTGTGTGTGTGTGTGTGTGTGTGTGTGTGTTTGAGGTTGTGAGTAGGTGACAGAGCCTGTACCAGAATACCTACCTTTGAACTGTCAGATTGTGTTTGTAACCATATGATTTATAAAAAATTGTAGATGTATTGTAATTTATATATAATGTATTATGTAATTTACATATTATAATGTATATATGAGAATGGAGATGATCCTGGCTATAAAATGGATGGTGGGTAATTTTCTGGCAGTTTTAGTGTTTTTAGATTTCCCTACCTCATGAAGATTGGTAATTGATCCCAGGGTCATGCTTCTTAGGTTTTTTCTTTTAGCTCACCTATGAGAATTTGGTAACCTGTGCCCTCACTCCCCAGAAAAATATATGTGTAATACAATTTTGCATACAACCTGAAAGCGTTCAGTCAGATTTCCTAAAGCCTGTATATGTTGTCATTGTTTAGTCGCTGAGTCATGTTCAACTGTTTCCATCTCATGGACCCTAGCTTGCTAGGCTCCTCTGTCCATGGGATTTCCCAGGCAAGAATACTGGAGTGGGTTGCCATTCTGACCCAGGGACTGAAACCACATCTTCAAGCAGATTCTTTACCCGCTGAACCACCTGGGAAGCCCATAGCCTATGGATAGACCTCAGTTAAGAAATCTACTCTGGAGTAGATTTCTTAAAAAAAAAAAAAGAAATCTACTCTAGTTTGTGTTGTATGTGCCTGGCTTTATGTGCTTGGTGTGCGTAAGAACATGCACAAGGCCATCACTGTCTCTGACTTGGATTCTGTGAAGTGGCTCTTATTATATAAAGTAATTAGTTTTGCAGAGACCCCAGCTTGCATGGGTGAGCCTGAGAGCTGTGCTTTGAAATTGATCCACAGAGCAATTTACACTATGAAACATCCTCAGGGCTATTGAGGCTCCCAGCTGATCTGTCATTTCAGAGTAAATGTTCTGAAAAATGGCATGTTTAATGCCTTATAACTTATTCCCATGTACAGTAAATGTAGGTTCCATATGTACAATTTTAACTTTGCAAATACCTTATGGTTTTTCGGTATGGGAATGTTTGTGGTATCAATGTGCTTACAATATGACTTCTTGATTATTGAGTTGACTCTCCCATTTTCTTAAAAACTTGGGAAAAATTTTGTGTTGCCACTTAACACAGTCCCGTGTTCTTCAACTACTTTGCTATTTAGAATACTTATCTGGGTCTCTTTAAAAAACAAAACAAAAAGTTTATGTATACCTTTTAAACATGTAGAAAGCACAGTTTTAAAAAATGAGTCTTTTTGACCCTACTTTTATGACTATTTATTGGAGACCTTAGCTGTGAATCCTGATTATAAATGGAAGGATGGGACTTTAGACAAAGGACAGAACTGACAGGGAGCCTTCTGTTCCTTTCTTGGCTCAGTTGAAGCACTTTGGGGGAAGTGCTTATTTTATATAGCCTTCTCCATACTCTGAGGGGAGAATATACATATTTGGGAAAAGAAAATATGGTGACTCAATACCTGTGAAACCGAAACCAACTGGTGTCATTTCCAGGGGCTCCAAAGACCACAGTGCTTTATGTCTCAGCACGGAGAACTCACCGAGAGCAAAGTGATAGATAAGAAGTGATTTATAAGAATAGGACTCTTGTGAGGCTTACAAGCGGGTGGGCGAGAAATGCTGACCCTTGTGAACTTAACTGAACTATGGTTTTATAATCAAAGGAAAAGTAGCAAGGATAACTTCCTTGTCTTCGTTGAGTAGACGTCATGCCTCCATCATCGGCTTCTCCTCCAGGTTGGGCACGGGAGTTTTCTTGTCCAAACATGGTCAAGCAGGTCCACAAATCATTGTTTTTTATGTGTCAGAGTGTGTCAAAGTGGTGATCATTAACTTACTGAGCTCACTGCGCAATATGTGAGTCTCATCCCCCCATTGTTTTATTGTTTGGGGGCATGCCTCATGCTTCTACAGCATGGTTTTGTTGCTAAGCAAGCCTGCTTGGTTTCGTGGTTAAGCAAACCTACTATTTTGAATAATCAGTAACTTACAGGGATCTCCCATATTTTTCTACTTATAATCACCTAGTGGTTTTAACTGTTTAATTCCCTACTTTGCCCCTTCACTCTGCCACTATCACTTGTGGAGGACTTTAGAAGGTCATACTTTTCTCCCCTTTGTTTTGTTGTTGGAGAGCTTCTTTGACATCTGGTTGCTAGAAGTTACCGTGGTAGAAAATGACTTGAGAACTGATGTTTAAAGATTATCATTAGCAAGGAGTTGTGGAATAAAATATGCTTAGAAATTTTGCATACTCCTTTAATATACTTGCTACTTGAAATTCCATGATATGAGGTAGACTGTTGAAATCGTGAAAAATAATGAACTTTCATGAAGATAGACTTCTAGAAATAATTCAAAGTAATTATATTTTGTAAATTCAAAAAACTGAGACAAGAAAGAAGTCTGGTGTGTCTGGATTCTTGTTTCCTAGCATAAAGAAAGGCCACTCCCCATTGGATATTCCAATCTGTGTGTGTGTGTGTGTGTGTGTGTGTGTGTGTGTGTGTATGCTCATCATGTCTGACTCTTTGCAACCCCCTAGACTATAGCCCACCAGGCTCCCCTGTCCATGGAATGTTCCAGGCAGGAATACTGGAGCAGGTTTCTTTCTCTAGGGGATCCTCCCCACCCAGGGATCGAATCCGAGTCTCCTGTATTGGCAGGTGGATTCTTTACCAGTGAGCCACCTGGGCTTCCCATTCCTCAGCAGGACAGTTACCAAATAGGCTTGTGCTCCTGAGAGCTTTGAGAAAAAAGACCCATTTAAAAGAAGTACATTGGTGGTCTTGTTATGCCCAGGTCGTGATCTCCACAAATCACCAGGAGGCCATACACCGATGCAAGTGCAAGAGGAAATTTATTGCAGACCTGGGTCTGGACTGCACACACACACACACACCGACACGGGGGAGTGAGGGCAGCAGCCCAAGCCGCATGGTACAAGGCTTTTAAAGGGAGAAGACAAAGGGAAAATGGCTACAAGTGGGGTGACATATCTTGGTGCTCTGTGATTGGTCAGGACAGGAGGGGAGGTCAGGGGCTTTACCTGCGCTAGCCCCTGATAGGTATATTTAACAGCAAGCAGTTCCCTGATTGGCATATCTTTGGCACACTATGATTGGTCGTGTCTAGGGTGGTGACCTGGCGGTGGGGGAACTTGGGTGTTGCCTTCTATTGCGAGATGGTGGCTCCCTTTTATTTTTTTTTTTTTTCAGACAGAGTCACTTAGACTCAACATTCCCCCTTCTCTAGTCCCAGAGGAGGCCCAATCATGGGCCTTCAGTCTTTCCCTTCCTTAAAGTGTCAGGTAACTTGATTTCACATACTAGTAGTATATGTTTATTGATAAGTTTTAAAAGGTATTCTTTATATTTATGTGGTGTTTCCACACCAAATGCATGTGTGCATGTTTAGTCGCTTAGTCGTGTCCAACTCTTTGAGACCCCATGGACTGTAGCCCGCCAGACTCCTCTGTCCATGGAATTCTCCAGGCAAGAGTACAGGAGTGGGTAGCTGTTCCCTTCTTCAGAGGTATCTTCCTGTCCAAAGGATTGAATTCAGGCCTCCTGCATTGCAGGCAGGTTCTTTACCATCTGAGCCACCTGGGAAGCCCTTCCACACCCCCTAGATAACCCGGTTGTCTATCAAGTAGCTAGCTGTTCTCTTTCCAGCACTTGAAGCTCCCAATTGACCACAGAGTTGCAGAAGCCTGCCTCTGTAGTATTGAGAGCTTCTTTTGTTTTTAATTGGAGGATAATTGCCTTATAATGTTGTGTTTGTTTCTGCCACACAACAACATGAGTTAGTCGTATGTATCCATATGTCCTCTCCCTCCTGAACCTCCCTCCCACCACAGCCCCCATCCCACCCCTCAAGATTGTCTTGGAACACCAGGTTGAGCTCCCTGTTATACAGCAGCTTCCCACTAGCTGTCTGTTTTACATATGGCAATATATATGTTTCAATGCTACTTTCTCAATTCGTCCCGCCCTTTCCTTCCCCCACTGTGTCCACAAGTTTGCTCTCTACGTCTTTGACTCTATTCCTGCCCTGCAAATAGGTTCATCAGTTCTATTTTTCTAGATTCCATACTTATGTGTTAATATATGATATTTGGGGCTTCCTAGGCAGCACTAGTGGTAAAGAACACACCTACCAATGTAGGAAACGTAAGAGATGCGGGTTTGATCCCTGGGTTGGGAAGATCCCCTGGAGGAGGGCATAGTAACCCACTCCAGTATTCTTGCCTGGAGAATCACATGGACAGAGGAGTCTGACAGGCTATGGTCCATTGGGTCACAAAGAGTCAGATGTGACTGAGACGACTTAGCACCCACACAATATTTGTTTTTTTTCTTTCTAACTTACTTCAATCTGTATTGCAGACTATAGATTCATCCATCTTAGTTCACCTTACTCAAATTCATTCCTTTTTATGGGCTTCCCAGATAGTGCTAGTGATAAAGAACCTGCCTGGCAATGCAGGAGACGTAAGAGATGTGGGTTTGATCCCTGGGTCAGGAAGATCCCATAAAGAAGGAAATGGCAACCCACTCCAGTATTGTCACCTGGAAAATCCCAAGGACAGGGGAGCCTGGCGAGTTTTAGTCCATAGGGTCGCAAAGAGTCAGCCATGACTGAAGCGACTTAACACAACACACACACACACACACACACAGCATTTCATTGTATATATGTACCACAGCTTCTTTATCCATTCATCTATTTTTTTTCTTGTTTTTTTCTCCCTTTTATTGTTTTTGCCATACAATGCCATGATATCACTATGGGTTTACATATGCTCCCCCTCCAGGAACCCCTCCCTCCCAACTCCCTCATCCCTCCCCCCGGAAAATCTCGATGCACCAGCCCCAAGAATCAATCCTGGGCTGGCGATTGATTAGACATATGATAATTAACATGTTTCAATGCCATTCTCCCATATCATCCCACCCTTTCCCTCATCCACAGAGTCCACGAGTCAATTCTATACATCTGCGTTCCTTTTGCTGTCTCGCACGTTGGGTTCTTGTTACTGTCTTTCTAAATTCCATATTAATATACTGTATTGTTGTTTTTGCTGCTGGCTTACTTCACTCTGGATAATGGGCTCCAGTTCGGTCCATCTGAGTAGAATTGATTCAAATGAATTTTTTTTTAATGCTGAGTAATATTCCATTGTGTATATGTACCACAGCTTTCTTATCCATTCGTCAGTTGATGGGCATCTAGGTTGCTTCCATGTCCTGGCTATTGTAAACAACGCGGCGATGAACATTGGGGTACACGTGGCTCTTTCAATTCTGGTTTCCTCAGTGTATATGCCCAGCAGTGGGATTGCTGGGTCATATGGCAGGACTATTTGCAGCTTTTTAAGGAACCTCCATACTGTTTTCCATAGTGGCTGTACTAGTTTGCATTCCCACCAACAGTGTAGGAGAGTTCCCTTTTCTCCACATCCTCTCCAGCATTTATTGCTTGTAGATTTTTGGATTGCAGCCATTCTGATTGGTGTAAAGTGATACCTCATTGTGGTTTTGATTTGCATTTCTCTGATAATGAGTGATGTTGAGCATCTTTTCATGTGTTTGTTAGCCATTTTTATGTCTTCTTTGGAGAAATGTCTGTTAAGTTCTTTGGCCCACTTTTTGATTGGGTCGTTTATTTTTCTAGAATGGAGCTGCAGGAGTTGCTTGTATATTTTTGAGATTAATTGTTTGTCCGTTGCTTCATTGGCTATTATTTTCTCCCATTCTGAAGGCTGTCTTTTCACCTTGCTTATAGTTTCCTTTGTTGTGCAGAAGGTTTTAATTTTAATTAGGTCCCATTTGTTTATTCGTGTTTTTATTTCCTGTATTCTGGGAGGTGGGTCATGGAGTATCCCGCTTTGGTTTATGTCAGAGAGTGTTTTGCCTATGTTATCCTCTAGGAGTTTTATAGTTTCTGGTCTTATGCTTAGATCTTTGATCCATTTTGAGTTTATCTTTGTGTATGGTGTTAGAAAGTGTTCTAGTTTCATTCTTTTACAAGTGGCTGTCCAGTTTTCCCAGCACCACTTGTTAAAGAGGTTGTCTTTTCTCCATTGTATATTCTTGCCTCCTTTGTCAAAGATAAGGTGTCCATAGATGTGTGGATTTATCTCTGGGCTTTCTATTCTGTTCCATTGATCTATATTTCTGTCTTTGTGCCAGTACCATACTGTCTTAATGACTGTGGATCTGTAGTATAGCCTAAAGTCAGGTAGGTTGATTCCGCCAGTTTCATTCTTCTTTCTCAAGATTGCTTTGGCTATACGAGGTTTTTTGTATTTCCATACAAATTGAGAAATTATTTATTCTAATTCTTTAAAGAAGACCTCTGGTAGCTTGATCGGAATTGCATTGAATCTATAGATTGCTTTGGGTAGTATACTCATTTTCACTATATTGATTCTTCCAATCCACGAACATGGCACATTTCTCCATCTGTTCGTGTCCTCTTTGATTTCTTTCATCAGTGTTTTATAGTTTTCTATATGCAAGTCTTTTGTTTCTTTAGGTAGAAATACTCCTAAGTATTTTTTTCTTTTTGTTTCGATGGTGAATGGAATTGTTTCCTTAATTTCTCTTTCTGATTTCTCACTGTTAGTGTATAGGAATGCCAGGGATTTCTGTGTGTTGATTTTGTATCCTGAAACTTTGCTATATTCACTGATTAGCTCTAGTAATTTTCTCGTAGAGTCTTTAGGGTTTTCAATGTAGAGGATCATGTCATCTGCAAACAGAGAGAGTTTTACTTCTTCTTTTCCAATCTGGATTCCTTTAATTTCTTTATCTGCTCTGATTGCTGTGGCCAAGACTTCCAAAACTATGTTGAAAAGCAGTGGTGAGAGTGGGCACCCTTGTCTTGTTCCTGATTTCAGGGGGAATGCTTCCAGTTTTTCACCATTGAGGATAATGTTTGCTGTGGGTTTGTCATATATAGCTTTTATTATGTTGAGGTATGTTCCTTCTATTCCTACTTTTTGGAGGGTTTTTTATCATAAATGGATGTTGAATTTTGTCAAAGGCTTTCTCTGCATCTATTGAGATAATCATGTGATTTTTATTTTTCAATTTGTTAATGTGGTGTATTACATTGATTGATTTGCGAATATTGAAGAATCTCCATTGTCTGTTGATGGATATCTCGGGTTGCTTCCATGTCATAACTATTGTAAATTAGTGCTGCAGTGAATGCTGGGGTACATGTGTGTTTTTGAATTATTGTTTTCTAAGGGTCTGTGCCCAGTAGTGGGGTTGCTGGGTTGTATGCTAGTTTTATTCCTAGTGTTTTAAGAAGTCTCCCTATGGTTCATCATAGTGGCTGTATCAATTTACATTCCCACCAGCTGTGCAAGAGGCTTCCCTTTTCTCCACATACTCTCCAGCATTTGTTGTTTATAGATTTCTTAATAATGGCCATTTGAAATGGTGTGAGGTGATACCTCACTGAGATTTTGATTTGCATTTCTCTAATAATGAGCGATGTTGAGCACCTTTCATGTGTTTATTGAGAGAGCTGCTTCTATCAGTTAGAAATGGAAGGAAAGTGAAAGTCACTCAGTCGTGTCTGACTTTTTGCGACCCCGTAGACTTTATAGTCCATGGAATTCTCCAGGCCAGAATACTGGAGTGGATAGCCTTTCCCCTCTCTGGGGGGATCTTCCCAACCCAGGGTCGAACCCAGGTCTCCCACGTTGCAGGTAGAATCTTTACCAGCTGAACCACAGGAGAAGCCCAAATGAAAGGGAAAGGGATTAGCATTATTGATTATGTGCTTTGCTCCAGGCTTGTTACAAACCAAGTGGTATTTCATTGTGTCTTTTTAGTTTAGTGTTAAAACACCAACTAAGGCTCAAAGTGGCTAAGTTAGTGCACATCACACAGCTTGTAAATTTGGAAGCTGGGATTTGGAAGCAAGTCTTTCAGCCTTCCAGAGCTTTCAGCTTTTACTCAGTACTCTTGTTACCTTCCTAACCTAACAGATTTTGTCCTAGATCACAGCACAAATGTCCATTTGTTTCATACCATCACTTTACAAAATCTGCAAAGTTAGACTGAATACAGATGGAGAAGGAAGGCAAACCTTCCAGGATACAGTCCTGTATAGGATGTTGGATTCACCTGTGTTTGCTAAGTCATCTCAGTTGTGTCCGACTCTTTGAGACCCTCCAGGCTTCTCTGTCCATGGGATTCTCCAGGCAAGAATACTGGAGTGGATTGCCATGCTCTCCTCCAGGGAATCTTCTCGACCCAGGAATCAAACCCACATCTCTTAGATCTCGTGCATTGGCAGATGAGCTCTTTACCACTGGTTCCACCTGGGGATCCACCTGTACCATATCCTTTTGCTGCTGTTAGAAATGATATGAATGCTAGCCAGCGTGATTGGGCAGTATATTGGAGAAAACACTTTTTAAGTATTAGGAGTTTGCCTATGGAATCAGAAGTTAAGTAGGGTAACCATCTGCATGAAAGTGAAAGTCGCTCAGTTGTGTCTGACCCTTTGCAACCCCATGGAGAATACAGTTCTTGGAATCCTCCAGGCTATAATACTGGAGTGGGTAGCCTTGTCCTTCTCCAGGGGATCTTCCCAACGCAGGAGTCAAACGCAGGTTGCCCGCATTGCAGACAGATTCTTTACCAGCTGAGCCACAAGGGATGCCCAAGAATACTGGAGTGTGTAGCCTATCCCTTCTCCAGTGGATCTTCCCGACCTAGGAATTGAACCAGGGTTTCTTGCATTGCAGACAGATTCTTTACCAGCTGAGCTATTAGGGAAGCCTGATCATCCCCATAGGTTTGCTCAAAGTTGAGGGGGTTTTCAGGAAATGGCACTAAGGGTTTCCTGAGAAGCTAGATTTTCAGTACTAAAACCTGGACAGTCACAGATAAACTAGGGCAAGGTGGTTGCCATAGTAGTAAGGGATATAAGAATCCTTTCTTAAAATACAAACTGGGCAATGAATTGTGAAATGTTTCATTCATTGAGAACATTTTATAAAAGCTTTGATATGTTACTTTCCCTCCTAACTCATTCATTAAAGCTTTCTGTGAATTATCGGCAGAGAATTTAAACTGTCACTTGTCTCTGAGATTTTTAATATCCCTAAGACTTCCTGTTTAAACCTGCCCTGTTTCTTTTTGTTCTCCTAGTGTCTTGCCTCTGATCCTTTGTTGGGGAACAGAATTGCTTAAGACAACATATATGAAACTGGCCCCAGAAATATAGTTTTTCATGTATTCATACAGAAGTAAAGAAATGATGTATATGCCATTTGAACCTTTTCAACTGTTATAAAGAATGTATTTGGCCTTATTTCTTGCTAATTTCCTTTGGAACCCCAGAGTTACAGCAGCAGTTATTTATAATTGCTTCCTACTCTTAATAATTCACAATGTGGTGCTTATTGTGATATAACCTATAGTGTCAACCTTGCTAAGAACACTAACATTTCCTTTTCCCCCCCTGGGATCCCAGTAGGCTGTGTTTTCCATTTTCTAGTATAGCTTAAAAGAAAAATACAACTCCAAAGCCAAAATGAATTTCTGATATACCAGGAATAACAACAGTGTCTCATAATTGGGTATTATCTATTGTTTTAAATTCCTATATGTGGAAGGAGGGCTTTTTAGAACCAGGTTCATGTCACTTGCTAGATTAGCTATCCTCTGAATTAGATCTGAATCCTTCACTGAAGTGGGATTGGCATGAGGGTAAGGAAAACTCAGTGGTAGAGTCCACCTGCCAGTGCAGGAGACGTCGATTTGATCCCTGGGTCGGGAAGATTCCCTGGAGAAGAAGATGGCAATTCACGCCAGTATTCTTACCTGGAATACCACCAGGGAAGCCCATTCTTGCCTGGAGAATCCCATAGACAGAGGAGTCTGATGGGCTACAGTCCTTGGGGTTGCAAGAGTCAAACACGACTTAGCGACTAAACAACAAGACAACAAGAAAACCATACATAGGCCCACTGCTACACAAACGAGTGGTACCGGGCACCCACTTAACTTACTCTCCAGTGAAATTATGAATCACAGAATACATAGACGTCAGAGAATACAGTAGCTGAAAAATCATTGAGCTTACTGGTTTGGATTGTTTCCTTATGGATGCTGGCAAGCATTTTGTGGGCCTGGTTTCTCTTCCTTACCTGCTTCTGTCATTTGCCTTCCAGGGGGCCAGTCTTTCTTCAGCAGGAAGGATTCCATTCGTACTATCTATACTTCCCTGCACAACGAGCTGAAGAAGGTGGTGACTGGCCGTGGTGCCTTCGGGGGGACTGCTCCTCATGTGGAAGAGCTCCTTTCCCATCTGTCAGAGCAGCTCTGCTTTTTTGTTCAGGCTCGCACGGAGATCGCAGACTTCTATGAGAAGATGTACACTCTCAGCACACAGAAGTTCATCAATGCTGAAGAGCTCGTTGGCCTTTTGGACACCATCCTCAAGAAATACAGCTCCAGGTCAGTGTAGGTGAGGAGGGAGGGATGGGATGTGGCAACCTTGCGATTCCATGCAGAGTCTCATGGAATAACTGTGAAGGAGAAATGGCTGTATTACATTTTATAAATGTTAATTAATCAACAGGTATACATTAAGCAGGGCTTCCCTGATGGCTCAGTGGTAAAGAATCTGCCTGCTAGTGCAGGAGACACAAGCTACCTATACATAAGTGAGATTGGTTGTAATGTATTACTTATTGTCAGACTCAAAAAGCAATTCCAAAAGAATTTGAATGGTGCTGTGGACATCATTGACTGTGAATGACTCAGTTTTATTTTGGGGTCCTTGGAACCTGGCATAGAGCCTTGCACATAGTAGGTGCTCAGTACTTTTATGATGAGCTAAATGGAAATTGATGACTTTGAAGGATACCACTCCTTTGGACATAATGAGTTCAGATATGTTTGCTTAAAAATGAGAGGCAGATGTGTTTATTCCCAAGTGAAGGCTAATTAATGCTCATCTGATTAATAGATGAGTAGTGGGCAAAGTACAGAGATTAAAAGAGACTATATGGAGGAGATAGAATCTGAGGAGACTTAAAAATTTTTTTTAATTTTATATTGGTGCGTAGTTGACGATTCAGTTACACACATACGTATATTTATTCTTTTTTAGATTCTTTTTTCTTATAGGTTATCACAGAATATTGGGTAGAGTTCCTTGTGCTATATACTAGGTCCTTGTTGATTATTTATCTTATATTTATAGTTTTGTGTGTATGTTCATCTCAAGGTCCTGATTTATCCCTTCTCCTCATTTTTCCCCTTTGGTAACCATAAGTTTGTTTTTGGTATCTCTACGTCTGGTTTTATTTTGTAAATAAGTTCATTTGTATCTTTTTAAAAATTAGATTCCACATATGAGTGATATCACATGATACTTGTCCTTCTCTGACTTACTTCACTTAATATGATAGCCTCTAGGTCTATCCATGTTGCTGCAAATGGCATTATTTCATTCTTTTTTATAGCTGAGTGATGTTCCATCGTATATGTGTACCACATCTTCTTTGTTCCTTTGTTGATGGACATTTAGGTTGTTTCCATGTCTTGGCTATTGTAAATAGTGCTTTAATGAACACTGGGGTGCATGCATCCTTTCGGATTATGGTTTTCTCTGATACACACTGCTATATTTAAAATAGATGTATAGATGTCAATTCCAAACTCCCAATCTGTCCCTCTCTGAGATTTTTAAGGGCAGGTAGGATTTTGAAAGCAAAGGTTGGTAGAAAGAAAGGTTTCTTCATATCTCTAGTTTCTCCCTATTTGTGACTCCACATCCAAGGATGCAAAGTATTTACTGCTGAAAAAAAATCTGCATGTAAGTGGACCTGTGCAGTTCAAACTCATGTTATTCAAGGGTAAACTGTACTCTAAATTATCTTTTTATTTTAATAGATAATATATTGTTGCTGTTCAGTTGCTGAGTTGTGTCTGATTCTTTGCAGCCCCATGAACTGCAGCACACCAGGCTTCTCTGTCCATCACAGTCGCCCTGAGTTTGCTCAGACTCATGTCGATTAAGTCAGTGATACCATCCAACCATCTCATTCTCTGTTGCCTGCTTCTCTTCCTGCCCTCAGTTTTCCCCAGCATCAGGGTCTTTTCCAATATATTAACATGGCTCAAAATTTATAAAAGTGCAAAAGAATTCAGTAGTGAAAATTTACCTTCTGCTCCTGTTCTTCAGCTAAATTCCCTTCCTGAGAGTCAATGACTGTTAACAACTTTTTTCTGTCGTTCTCAAGAGATAGTCTATGCATATCAATACACACATTTTCTTTTTTTAAACAAATTTTACATGTTTTCAAATTTCTTATGTTTGTGTTGTTTTATTTCTCCCTCAAATCTGATTAGTATATGTTGTCTCTTAATAAGTTTTTTAAACCATAAAGTATAGTATAACTGGAGATATGATTCTTAGGGTGAAGGATCTTATGTGGTGATTCCCAAATGCTAACATGAAAGTGGTTTTGTTGAACCATTTAGGGAGCTTAAGAAAAATACTTATACCAGGTCCCTTCTTTCCCAAGAGAGTAAGATCTAGCAATTCGGGATTAGGTATCCAGACACCTGTCTGTTTTAAAAGTTTCCTGTGATACTGATACATAAGTCTGCAAGAAAAATTAAATAAAAGCTGTGGTACATATACACAATGGAATATTACTCAGCATTAAAAAAAAATTCATTTGAAGCAATTCTACTCAGATGGACGAAACTGGAGCCCATTATCCAGAGTGAAGTAAGCCAGAAGCAAAAACAACAATATAGTATATTAACGCATATATATGGAATTTAGAAAGACGGTAACAAGAACCCAACATGCTAGACAGCAAAAGGAACGCAGATGTATAGAATAGACTCGTGGACTTTGTGGATGAGTGTAAGGGTGGGATGATATGGGAGAAGGGCATTGAAGCATGTTAATTTTCATATGTCTAGTCAATCGCCAGCCCAGGACTGATGCTCGGGGCTGGTGCAGCGAGATTTCCCCGGGGAGGGGGAGGGAAGAGGGAGGGGGGTTCCGGAGGGGAAGCATATGTAAACCCATGGTGATATCATGACAATGTATGGCAAAAACAATTAAAAAAAAAAAAAGATTGTATAGAATAATATGTGAGGAAATGGGTGTGTTTCTTGGGTATAAAAACTGTAAACCTTCAACAATAAAGAGAGAGACTGCTCCATCACCAAAAAAAAAAAAAAAAAAAAAAAAGAATGAAGCCAATATTGGATATATGGGGTATGGAGCCTTATCAATGTGTGTGTGGTGCCTGTGCGTTTGTTGTATCATAGTAATGAAGGTAGTAGTGGTTTAGTCGCTTCAAACTCTTGCGACCCTGTGGACTGTAGCCCACCAGGCTCCTCTGTCCCTGGGATCTCCCAGGCAAGAATACTGGAGTGGGTTGCCATTTGTTTCTCCATGGGATCTTCCCAACTCAGGGATAGAAACCACATCTCCTACATTGCAAGTGGATTCTTTACCACTGAGCTCCAGAGGTTCCCCATAGTAATGAAAGGTTATTACTATTTAACTGTTTTTATTTTGTTAGACTTGTGGTATAACAACTTTGAACCTTCTTTGAAACACCCCAACTTCTCAAAGCCCTGGGAATTTCTTCCACTACAGTAGCAAAAGCCCAGATTTCATTCCTGCAGATCTTCGGACACTTGTCTGTACCCCTCATCCTGCTGAGTGGATACTGATGGAGCTGGGCTGTAAGATAACACATGATCAATAAATATTTTCAGCTATAGACATTCTCCACCAATGCTACCTTTGTCTACTCAATAGGGAATTGCTGATCACAGACACATCCTAGTCCAAAAAATGATCTACATTTAGACGCTTTGGGTTAATTTGAACAATATAAATTCTTTAGTTTAGAATTACTGAAAAGTTGAAATTTTGTATAATACATTGGTTTTGGGGGAAAAAGTGGAACTATTTTAGATACAAATTAATATGATTTACCCTTTGCTTTCAGAATTGAAGAGGAAGCATGTTTTGTTTTTTTCCCCTGGAAGCCAGTTGTGCTCAGAGTAGAATGGTGTTAAAGGTTTCCTCTTTTGGCAAACTTACTACATTGTTAAGCAAATACAAGTTCTTGTTTAAGAATCACAGTCATTTGTGATGCCGCATTTCAAATTGAACAATTAACATTAATCATTTGATTAATCATTAACATTAATCATTCTGTGTGCCCTATAGAAAGAATAATACAGGTTTAATTCTTTCAGGGTCAGTTCAGTTCAGTTGCTCAGTCATATCTGACTCTTTGCCACTCCATGGACTGCAGCATCCCATGCTTCCCTGTCCATCACCAACTCCTGGAGCTTGCTCAAACTCATGTCCATCAAGTTGGTAATGCCATCTAACCATCTTATCCTCTGTCGTTCCCTTCTCCTCCTGCCTTCAGTCTTTCCCAGCATCAGGGTCTTTTCCAGTGAGTCAGTTCTTCGAATCAGGTACTGGAGTTTCAGCTGCAGCATCAGTCCTTCCAGTAAATATTCAGGACTGATTTCCTTTAGGATAGACTGGTTGGATCTCCTTGTAGTCCAAGAGACTCTCAAGAGTCTTCTCCAACACGACAATTTAAAAGCATTAGTTCTTTGGTGCTCAGTTCTCTTTATGGTCCAACTCTCACATCCCTGCATGACTACTGGAAAAACCATAGCTTTGACTAAACGGACCTTTGTCGGCTATCTAAGTTGGTCATAGCTTTTCTTCCAAGGAGCAAGCATCTTTTAATTTCATGGCTGCAGTCACTATCTGCAGTGATTTTGGAGCCCAAGAAAATAAAGTCCGTCACTGTTTCCATTGTTTTCCCATCTATTTGTGGTGAAGTGATAGGACAGGATGCCATGATGTTTGTTTTTTGAATGTTGAGTTCAGGGTCAGGGTGTCTCCTATTCCTTGAATACTTTTGAAGGGAAGTAGAACTTGGGTTTTTTCCCCCAAGGAAACATCAGTGAAACATTTTTTGATTCTGTAGAATTTGTTTTGAATTTATTTACCTGTTTTGTACAATGGGCATAAGGGAAAACGCTGGCTAATCTTTCTGTTTCATGGTTAAAGCAAAACTAGAATATTGATTGTAAATGCAAATTAATATATACTCTCCTAAAACAAGAGCTTTTAATTGAAGTGCAATATTTTATGTTATAGGTATACAATGTAGTGATTCACAATTTTTAAATGATATATCCCTTTTATAGTTATTATAAACTATTGGCTGTATTCCTTGCGTGGTATCCTTTTTATGCCATGTGATGCAGCATGTAAGATCTTAGTTCCCCAACCAGGGATCTGCAATTATTCATTCTAGATAGCTTTTTAAAGTCCATCTGGTATAGCAATAATATTCTATTAAGTGATTTTTATTCTTTAATCATAGTTTTATAGCTAGTATGTAAAGGACATTTAAAAAACTTGAGTTACATAAATTTATTTGCATGGGGGGGAGGGTTGAAGTAGAAAAGGATAGCTTTAAACCTTTGCCAGGCAAAGGTAGACACACCAGGCTTCTGCCTTGAAAAACTATGTGTTTCCTATTTGCATATTAGGAAGCACTTTTTGTTTTTTAATCAGAATGCTTCAAATGACAGAATTCTCACCATAGGCAGAACTGTGATTTGATTTATTAGGCTTTATGCCCTTTTTCCTTCAAAAAAGATTTGTAATGATAACACTGTTAATGAAACAGTTGGTTGCATGTGTGTAGTTCAATAAGGTTAACTATTGCCCACTGAAAATTTCATAAGCAAAACCAACAACAGTACAATTTCTGTGGGACACATTCTACTCTCGTTAATTGACATGCCTAGATCTTAACAGTGAAGACTCGAGGCTTTCCTATGATCTTGGCCCAACCCAACTTCTCAAATTATCTAAGACCCATCAAATGCTTTAAATTGCATTCAAACTCTGAGTGAAAAGGAAGCAGCTTCAAAGAGAAAACAGGATTTTAAGCAGAAGCCCCCCGCACAAAAAAAAACCAAAAACAGTCCACAATCTGATGCATTCCCCATAAGTATTTGCCATTTACTACCTTAGTTCCTGTTACTTAGTTCGCTTAGAATATGCTTGCATTTGTAGCAGAGGAAATACTACCTCTTCCCTTTACCCTTTTTTCCAGCTGGGAACCCTTTAGCAAAAGATAGATTAATGAGAGAAAATCATACATATGTATTTAATATAGTTTTAATGTGACCTGGGGGCTTCCCTCATGGCTCAGTGGTAAAGAACCCACCTGCCAATGGAAAAGAGACACTGGTTCAATCCCTGGGTCAGGAAGATCCCCTGGAGAAGGAAATGGCAACCCATTCCAGTATTCTTGCTGGGGAAATGGACAGAGGAGCCTGGTGGGCTACAGTCCACGGGGTTGCAAAGAGTCAGACATGACTTAGCAACCAAACAACAATGTGTCCTGGAGTCTTCTTAAGGAAATGAAGATCCAAACAAGTTGTTAAACCTGTGTTTTTATGCCAGATTTGATGATGAGTGAGAGTTGTGGAAAAAAGTGGTATGAGCCAAGTTTCCTGACTGGGAGAAACAACAAGACCTGTTAGTTCAGATTTCTCTCTGTGACCTTTTGTCTCTGGAGATAAGAATGTTCCTTTCCTCAGGTTCAAGGAGGGACCCTCTTACTTGAGTGTTTTATTACCTGCTTCAGGAGAGGGCCAGAAAGTCATTCTGGCACATGTCATTTCTCAAATTTATTCAGCTTAAAATAGTCAATATACCAGGATGCCATAGAGTTCTGTCTTGTATCAGCTGTTGCCACAATCATTCTCAATAACAGACCATCTCCAAACTCACACTTTGGGGCAGACAGGTCTACTGGGAGTTGTCTGATGCAGGCTGGGCTCAGCTGGGTAGCTCTGCTGAACACATTGCTCTCAGTGGGCTTGGCTTTTTGCTGTGAGCTGTGGGCTTAGTCAGCTACACGTGTGTTCATTCTGAGCGCAAGGTTAGAGAGGAAGCAACTACCTAGTGGTGAGGACCCAAGGGCAAAAGAACAAGCCCAGTCAAGCTCATGTTAAGCTTTTGCCTGCATCAAATCTGTTAACATCCCTTTGGCTAAAGCAAATCACATAACCAATCCATGGCCCAGGGTGGGAAAGTGCGCCACCTCTGGTGGGAGGGCTGCAAAATCACACAGCAAAGGGGGTGGAATTGGGGTGGTTAGGAATTTGGAGCCTGAAATGTAAGCTCTCATCTTCACATGGCTAAATCCTACCAGTTCTTTGAGCTTTGTGGGTCAATTTAAACCTGTCTCCTCCATGGCCTGCACAACCTTTCAACCAAAAGGAATTGTTCCTTTTTCTAAACTGTTACTTGATCTGTACCCATCCTAAGAAATGTATTACTTCCTACCTGTACCCATTATAAACGCCTCCTGCCACCAGGTTAAGTCCTGTAGGGCAAACCTTTGGCTAATTCATCCTCATTTTGTCAATGTGTGTGTATCTAAAAACTAGTAAAATAGTTGTTTTAAGTGGGATTATATATTTTTTTAATGTGGTGAAATTTATGTAGCATAAAATGTACTGTTTTAATCATTTTTAACTGTACAGTTCTGTGACATATCCTATATTCACATTGTGCTACAGCTTTATTTTTCATCAGACTTCTGACTTCTCACATGTGTGGACCTCTGTACTTCTTTTGGAAGGAACTGCTTGACGGGGATCTGTGAAGGAAGGAGTGCATGCTTGAGTTCTCTTTCTCTTTTTCTGTCTTCTCTTTTGGCTTTTTTTTGGAGCAGATGTTCTCTGCAAATAGTTGTCAATGTATTCTGTATTCAGACTCTTTCAAGCTCGCTGCCATAGCCGAGGTGTGTGTTTTTGGATTACGATTTAACAGACCAGCACCACCACCCACCCCATAGTCTGAGAAGTGAATAGGTATAAGGCACAGAGGAGGCATGGGAAGATGATACAACATAATGCTAATCTCAAAGTCTTGGCAGAATAACATCAACGTGAATTTTTAGCTCTTCTTGAAAAAATGAAATGTAGCTTCGCCATTCACATTCATCCCAATAAACATTGAACATTTAAACACTTTTAGTATGTTTATGGAAGAGCTTGTGAGGAATTCTTTCTAAAGGTTGGTGCAGAGAATTCATTTTCTTTCAAGGAGAATATTGGATATCAGTGATTTCCAATTGGAAGCACAAAAATCACTTTGAGTACTGTTTTTTGTTATAGAATGATACCATTTTTCTGTTATTAACAGTCTTACTGTGTTCATAGTTCCTTGGCAGATTTTTCTTGATACCCATGATTACAGAATATTGTGATGCTCAAGGCTTATTAGGTGTCAATTTGCCTAAAGGCTAAGGTGGTAGGAGCATTTCTTAGAATGCAAAGATTTTGAGACATGCTATAGTGTATGTTTGTGTGTGTGTTAGACTTTCTTAATGTTTATTTTGAAGCATGTAATATTTGAAGAGTCCAAATTAGTTAATTGAGTACTTGAGCCAGAGGATTTTTAAAAAACACTTTTATTTATTTTTCTGCACCAAGTCTTTTGTTGCAGCATGTGAACTCTTATAGTGTGTGGGGTCTAGTTTCCTGACCAGGGCTTGGGCCCCTTCTGCATTGGGAGCATGGATTCTTAGCCACTGAACCACCAGGAAAGGCCCTGAGCTAGAGGATTTGAGATCCGGTTTATTTTCCAGTCGTCACTTATGGATGTGAGAGTTGGACTATAAGGAAAGCTGAGCGCCGAAGAGTTGATGCTTTTGAACTGTGGTGTTGGAGAAGACTCTTGAGAATCCCTTGGACTACGAGGAGATCCAACCAGCCTGTCCTAAAGGAAATCAGTCCTGACTATTCATTGGAAGGCTGATGCTGAAGCTGAAGCCCCAGTACTTTGGCCATCTGATGCAAAGAACTGACTCACTGGAAAAGACCCTGATGCTGGAAAAGATTGAAGGCAGGAGGAGAAGGGATGACAGAGGATGAGATGGTTGGATGGCATCACCGACTCAATGGCCATGAGCTTGAGTAAACTCTGGGAGTTGGTGTTGGATAGGGAATGCCTGGCAAACTGCAGTCCATGGGGATCTCAAAGAGTCGGACACGACTGAGAAACGGAACTGAATTTATCCTGATTCTTTCAGTGCCTTATTAGACTACACCCTCCATCCATGTTTTAGCTTCCCTTTCCTAGAGGATGTTGACTATTAAAATGCCAGTAATACAAAAAACAATGTATTATTGTTATGTGAATAACTGCATCCTATTTATCACGTGATAATCAGTTTCTGTCGTATAATATTCAACCTAGCTTGGGATCTCTTAATCATAATTTCATTTTTTTAGGGTTTTAAAAACTCTAGATATACTTGTGATGATTTTTTTCCTAATTGTTTAATTGATAACCAAAATTTTCCTCTTCAACCAGGGCCAAAACAGATGTGTGTGAGTCTTCTGTCTCTTTGAGAGTATGTTGCTGTTGTTCAGTCCCTAAGTCACGTCCGACTCTGCCACCCCATGGACTGCAGCATGCCAGGCTCCTCTGTCCTCCACTATTTGAGTTTGCTCAAATTCATGTCCATTGAGTCAGTGATGCCATCATCTCATCCTCTGTCGTCCCGTTCTCCTCCTGCCCGCAGTCTTTCCCAGCATCAGGGTCTTTTCCAGTGAGTTGGCTCTTCACATTAGGTGGTAAAGTGTTCAAGCTTCAGCTTCATCATCAGTCCTTCCAGTGAATACTAAGGGATGATTTTCTTTAGGATTGTCCGGTTTGATCTTGCAGTCCAGGGAACTCTCAAGCGTCTTCTCTAGAACCGCAGTTCTTTGGCACTCAGCCTTCTTTATGATCCAACTCTCACATCCGTACTTGACTACTGGAAGTGTAGCAATTAAATTACATGGGGTCAAGCCTGTAAATCATTTCCCATGGTGACTGGAGCATGCAGTATGCTCAGGAAATGCTAGATCTTGCTCACACCTTTAAAATGGGGTCACTTGCTAATATGATTCCTGAAACTTCTGTAGATGCTTTGGAACTTGAAGAAGAGTGGAAGGGCTTCATGTAGGCTCCTTAAGAAGGAAGGTGCATCAGGCTGGGCAGATCCTAAAACTCTCTGGGCTTTTCTCAGAAGAAAAAGATGAGCAAAGCTCTAGGGTGGTCCATGCAGAGAGGACTTTCCTTAACAGTCCACATGTGATCTTAGCCAAAAGGCTGAGAAGTGATAACCATTCCATCTCACGGTTACAGAACTTCATTTCCATCATAAACAGACAGAATCAATGATGCAGAAACTGGGACTCAAATCTTAACATAGGAGGTTACCACATTAACCAAATTTCTACTACTGTGCCCTTTGTTTGAGAGAGAAAAAAGTGAAGGAAGCAGGCAGCTTTGACTTCCCCTCAGAAGAAGCTCAAAGCAAGAGTCTCAGTTTGTCTGATAAGTTGTAAGATTAAGCTACCAGAGGGGAAGACAGATATTAATAAACTAAAGGATATAATTAGGGGACCTGACCTAGTCTGTGGGTGGACATTTCTCAGAAAGTGACCCTGAAGAGGAGACCTGAAGCAACAGAAAGAAATGTTGATGTAAAAGGATCTGTCTCTCACTGGCCTCAGGGTCTTTGCACAGTGCCCTTTATCCCCTCTGCCTGTGTGAGAGAATCTTGCCATATCCTGCCCTCTTTCCCTTCAATGTATTATACAAAAAAAGTAGAAAATGTTTTATGAACAGCAGGTAGCATTCCATGAGTCATCAGATTAATTTAGTGAGTAGTAACCTAATTACAAATATATATGTATAATAAATATCAAAAGTGCATTGTGCATAGTAAGTGTAAATATGAAATTTTAAAACCTTTTATTTATCTATAGGTATATGTATAAAGTATAGTATAGTCACAGTATAAACTGAATTTCTTACTGTAGATCATGGCTAAAATTTTTAAAAAACATCTTGTCTAGGACAAACAGGAATGAAATCACAGTATTAACTTCCTTTGTGATATCGTCTCATTTCTAGTCATATAATTTCTGGGGAAACTGAGGAGAATGGGAATGTGGATCAAACTGAGGATGGTCTAAGTTCAAGGAAGGTGAACTTGCACAGGTTATTAAAAGGCCGTGTAAGCCTTTGTTAAGGATTTTAGATTTTATCCTGAGATAAATGGAAAGTGATTGAAGTATAAAATTTTAAAAATTTAGCCACCATTTTGTTTGTAACTGTGATTCAATTATGAAGGGGATTTGGGAGCTAGGATTGAATAAGGGCTTTCTGGTGACTGTTCTATTCCTTTAATAAACATTTATTGATTGCATACTATGTTTCGGATGTTGGTTTATCATCTCTACTCCCATCTGCAAAATGGGTTTTTTAATACCTTTGGAGTTACTGTGAACATTAAATAAGTTGATATGTGTTATGTGCACATTTAAGAGATATTTCAATGACCTTTTCTTTGCTACTTTAGGACCAAAGTCTGAAAATAGAATGTCTTGTTTCATCATACAATTCCTGGAATAAATAAATTTCAGAGAGGCTTATAACGGAAATTACCTGGCAGTCCAGTGTTTAAGACTTGGTGCTTTCACTGCCCGAGTTCAACCCTGATCAGGGAATTAAAAATCCCACAATCCATATGGCATGGCCAAAAACAAACAAACAAAAGCCGAGAAAGACTTAAGCTAATTCAGTTTCTCTTTATTTGAAAAGAAAGGAGCGGCTATTCTCAGTTTCTTTTTGTAACATCAGGCTCTTGCCATGGGAGACTATAACACTGACATAATCCTGATTTGGTGAAGTTGTCAGATGATTGTTTAAATAAACCAACATGGAATCTTTCTATCTTTCCCTTCCCTACACCCAAACATAATATTGTTTGTCTGACCACTTTGGGTTTTTATTTTGAGGATAGAAAGTGTCACCATGAGGTCACATTTCCACTTAACGTGTTCATTTCCCTTCCCACTTTAGATTTCACCACCCCATTCTCAGTCCTCTGGAGAGCAGTTTCCAGCTGGAGGTCGACGTCCTGAGTCACCTCCTGAAGGCCCAGGCTCAGGTCTCTGAGTGGAAGTTCCTCCCGTCCCTGGTGAACTTGCACAGCGCTCACACCAAGCTGCAGACTTGGGGCCAGATCTTTGAAAAGCAACGGGAGACCAAGAAACATCTGTTTGGAGGGCAGTCTCAGAAGGCCGTTCAGCCCCCACACCTTTTCCTTTGGCTGATGAAACTCAAAAACGTGCTTCTTGCCAAATTTAGCTTCTACTTTCACGAGGCGCTGAGCCGACAAACGACTGCTTCAGAAATGAAAGCACTGACTGCAAAAGCCAGCCCTGACCTCTTTGGAAAGATTTCCAGCTTCATCAGGAAATATGACGCTGCCAACGTGTCCTTAATCTTCGACAACCGAGGTTCTGAGAGCTTTCAGGGTCACGGCTATCACCACCCCCATTCCTACAGAGAGGCCCCCAAGGGCGTGGATCAATATCCGGCTGTGGTGTCTCTGCCCAGCGACCGGCCTGTCATGCATTGGCCCAATGTCATCATGATCATGACAGACCGCACGTCCGACCTGAACAGCTTGGAGAAAGTGGTCCACTTCTATGATGACAAAGTTCAGAGCACCTACTTCCTCACCCGCCCAGAACCTCACTTTACCATTGTTGTCATTTTTGAGTCAAAGAAATCAGAGAGAGACTCCCACTTTATTTCTTTCCTTAGTGAGATCTCACTCGCCCTTAAGAACCCCAAGGTTTTTGCAAGTCTGAAACCTGGATCCAAAGGTTAGCAGGTGGTTTGTGTGAAAGGTATTCAAGACTGCGTATTGTGTTCTTAATTGCCCTAATGATCTACAGTGGTCTATGATTAAAGGTTCTACCCCCACCCCTACCCCACTCCATACTTCCTTCAGTTCTAAATTCAGGACAGACCCTGCCTGATTGCACTGCGCCCTTTATAAGCAATTACGGCCAACTGAATTACATATCCAAAGAGTAGCCTAGGAGGTGGTCATGGATGCTGGTCTCTGCAGTATAGCAAGGTATTTGGCGTTTTCTTCTATTTTCCTGCATTTCATGTAGACTAATATTTATTGGCCTTTGATTTTTCTTTCCAGATGTTTTATATTGTTCCAAACATTGTATTCCAATGTAATTTCAAACGCCCTGTCTTTCCCTCTCCTCCTTCCTGGATGAGTAACTGAGATACTATAGAAAACAGCTTTTTTTTAAAATCAAGGAATATTTTCTGGCTCATGAATTAGCAAATTAACGTGAAACTAAATTTTGTGATCAGCAAATTAATATTCTTGATGCCAAAATTAGGGTCTTGGTGAGAAAGTGCTATCAACTTCTGAAATGGACAGTGAATCAGAATGGTAGCCATAGCATCTGGTTTTTAACAGTACCGAAGATTCTCAGGGCAGCTTTAATAGCCAAGGTTGCTTTTGGGCTGACCTGCACATTTAGCTGCATTTGTTTTCACCCTTATAAAGTTTGAAGTTTTCACTCTGTTTTAAAGTCAGTGTAAGCCATTAAGTGGTCTTTTTTTCCTTCTTCAGCAGAGGAGCTATTTGGCTCTCTGTTTATCATGTTTATCACCTTTCTGTTGAAATGCATGCTCATGTTTGGCTCCACTCCCTGGTTATGTTTAGGCTGAAAAAGCAGGCAGTCTTGATTTTTCAGCCACTTTAATGCAACTTAACCTACTTCTATAAAATCAAAATGGAGGTCTTGATACCTTTTACTTGCTAAAAATCTATTGTGCATTCAAAAGGCCTCTTCGTAGTTGAGTAATCCACCTACAGTTAAGCACATCTCAACCTGGGTTTCATTCCTATCTCCTCCAAATTATTTTTAGAAGCAGTGATACATCTTAACACATGCTTCCTTAACACTTTGCTTCAGTAGGTGTTCATGGGGAAGGAGACAGATCAGTGAAGCCATAATGGACTGTGGAGACCTTCCCTTCTAGTTTATTGATTCAGAAGAAAAATAAGCCACGAAGAGTAATTGAGTTGTTACTATTTGATAGTTCCTTCAAAGCTTGTGTGCAGCATAATGATCAGAGCAGTCCCCTTTCTCGTGATTGCACGGAGTCACAGTTTTTCACGGGGTGGCCGCAGCAGGCAAGCTGGCAGCCTTGGCCGAGACCAGAGAGTCTCTCGAGTCCATGTAGGGGGCCTGCCTACCTCAGACTGGACTCCCTGGTGGAAGAGCCCACTGGCCTATTTTCTGTGGGGAACATGTGTTTTTCTTTTCTTTTTCCTTTTTTTAAAAAAATAAAAAGAGGATTTGTGAGAAGCCAGTTTGCTTTACATAGGAAGTAGAGATTTACTTCTGCATTTTAATCACTCAGGTTCTGTAAAAATCTGGGCTGATTTCACAACATTTAACTTACATAAAAAATTGAAAACAATTGAAACTAAATAGTCAAATCATTTTTCTTCCTTTTCGTGTTTTTCCAAGAAGCTGAAAAATAGTCCTTGGTGTTCATGAATTTTTTTTTCCCCTTAGATGAAACCACCATTAGCCTTAATGATATGGTGTCCCGTTTACTTAAAAGAAATAGGCCTCAGTGGAGCGTGGCAGAGTGTAAATAAAACATATATACAGTATTTAAATACTGAGTCCTCGCCTAGAACATATTTAAATTGTATATTTATTTTTAAACATATTTTGATTCAAGCCAGGAAACAAAGTCATTTTACTCTCTGAGATTTGTCCTTTGAAATCAGTAATGAAATGATCTATAAAGTCTTATGCTTTGCTAATATGAAGTGAAGTGAAAGTCGCTTAGTCGTGTCTGACTCTTTGCGACCCCATGGACTATCCCATGGAATTATCCAGGCCAGAATACTGGAGTGGGTAGCCTTTTTCTTCTCCAGGGGATCTTCCCAACCCAGGGACTGAACCCAGGTCTCCCGCATTGCAGGCAGATTCTTTACCAGCTGAGCCACAAGGAAAGCCCAAGAATACTGCAGTGAGTAGCCTAACCCTTCTCCAGGGGATCTTCCCAACCTAGGAATCGAACTGGGGTCTCCTGCCCTGCAGGCAGATCCTTTACAAACTGAGCTATCAGGGAAGCCCCATGCTTTGCTAATGGGAAGAGTAAATGCTCATATTTTCTGTAGACCGTTTGCTTTGAAATATGTTTGTAAACCACAACTTGATCAATGTTTATGGGTAACCAGAAGTGTAGTGAACACTTGCCAAGTTTGCCAACAAGCCCATCAAGGAGTGTTCCTTGCAGAATGCTGTTTGGACAGAGGGTGACCGTTAGGACACTGTCCTTCGGGTACAACCTGCTGTCTGACTCTGTCATCCCAGGGAGTGTGACAGTGAAGCTGAAGTCTTCACCCAGGAGCCAGTATCCTGTTTATAACTGCTCTGTACGGTTGAAGATACTAGAGAAGATTTACTTTGCAGAGAGAAAATAGTTGTTATTTCAACCTCACTCCCAGTAGAGTCACTCAGGTGATCCTCAAAAAAAGTTCACCCTTTGATCTAACAGTAAACTGGCAATTTTCTGTGGCAGGTTGGCCTCTGAGTTTGACTTCCTTATCTGTAAAATGGGAATAAGGAAATATGGTCTGCTTTTTCCAAAGGATGTGTAAGAATGAACTGACATCACGCATGTAAAAAACGCTTTGCAAACTTACTTGAATTTGAACGCTGTCAAAATAAAAGATGAACCACTGTTTCTTTAAGCTTTCCTGTTCTCATCTTTTTCTTCAGATTGGTGACAAACCTGTACTTAGACATTAAGTTGGAATGGTACTTAAAGAACTAGTTAAGAAGAGGTGGCAGATAAATGTCTAATCAACCCACCTACTCGTACTTATTTTAGAATCTTTGTGGTTCTTCCCAAAGTTTTATCATGGTGGAAGCATCATTTCATTTCTGTTTTCTTACTTGATATTTCTTAGTCTGGTTGCTCTATCAATTATTGAGAAGGGTGAATTAAAATCTCCAGTTGTGATTGTGGATTTCTTTATTTCTGTCTGTTTTCTGCATTTTGAATTCCTTTTATTAGATCCATACACATGTATAGTTTTTCTTTCTCATGTATTAACCATTTTATCATTATAAATCTTCTCACTTGATTTCCATTAGTACTGCTTGCTTAGAAGTTCATTTTGCCTCTTCTTTTTTTTAAAAAAAAGGCACAAAGAGGCTGTGCTAGATCTTCATTGTCGCATGAGCTTTCTCTGGTTGTGGCGAGCAGCACCTACTCTCCAGTTTCAGGGCGAGGGCCTCTCATCACGCTGGCTTCTCTTGTTGTGGAGCACAGGCTCTAGGGCTCCCAGGCTCTGCAGCGTGGGCTTAATAGTTGTGTCATGCAGGCTTAGTTGCTCTGCAGCCCGTGGGATATTCCCAGATCAGAGATCAATCACATCTCCTCATTTTTATGACCATTCCAGCTTGCTTATGTTTCCTATTTGCACAGTGTGTCTTTTTCAATCCTCTCACCTGTCATTTATTTGTATCATTGTTTTTAAAGTGTGTGTAGTGAGAACTAGAGAATACTGATTAAAGAGAGCAGTATCTGACAGTCTCTGCCTTTTGATTGAAAGGTTTAGTTCATTTCTCCTCTGAGGTTTTCACAGTCAGGGTTTAGCTAATGGTATCCTCAAACCATTATTTAACATGCTTTCTGTTTTCTTTATGTTGGGAGTTAGATCAAGATGTTTGATCAGATTCAATAATTGCTTTTTTGTTGTTGTTGGTAGCAAGTGTTGTGCATTTTGGGCTTCCCAGTGGTGCTAGTGATAAAGAACCGATGCAGGAGATGTAAGAGATATGAGAGACAGGGTTTCCATCCCTGGTTGGGGAAGATCCCCTAGAGGAGGGCATGGCAACCCACTCCAGTATTCTTGCCCAGAGAATCTTAAGCACCGAGGAGGCTGGCAGGCTATGGTTCAAAGGGTCACCAAGAGTCAGACATGACTGAAGTGACTTAGCACACACACACACACACACACATTATGTGTTTTATTAGACAGCTAATACCTGGCATTGCCTAAATTGGTTGTGTTAGTAGAGGTTACTAAAGTGTTGGATTCTAAATATGTCATTCCATTTTCATTTATTAGACAAATCTGCAAAGAGGAACTACATCTCCAACTAGTTAGTTAGCTTGAAGAATAGCTTATAAAAGGGGTGGCTAGATAAATGCTTTATTCTTTTGTCAGTTTTTAAAATAGCTGTACAGCATTTTCCAGAGACATTGAGGAGTTTGTAAAGAAATGTGTAAGAATTTATAAGGATTTCTGCCTTTTGCCTCTTAGCTTTAACCCTGAATCTGAATCAAAGCAGCCATTTTTTTTGCTTACCATGACACTTTCATATAAAATATTACAACCTTTCCTTATTTCTTCTTCATGGTTGATTTTTCTCTCTCTATTACTGTTAACTTCTTTTCCTCTACTTTTTCCCTCCCTCTCTAGTTTCTAATACCTTCCTCAGCAATTCCACTTTAGCCACTAAAATTCTTCCCACTACAGTCATACCACCCCGAACGCCCCAATCTCATCTGAAATTCTTCCCATGCTTCAGGGAGCCAGTACCCTAGTGGTCTCTGACCCGGTTTTGGAAAGCAGCATCTGAAAATATTTATTTTGATTGTTTTTACAACTAGTTAGGTTTTTTTTTTTCAGGTAGTTGCCAAGGAATACATAGAGGGGAAAAGTTCAGTATTGACACTAAGGGGGTGACCACAAAAAGCCCAACCACTTCATGAGCACACAAGACATTTAGCCAACGATAACCAAGCAGTGCTGTGTATATCCAGTGGATTAATCGGCAAGAAAAGCTACTCAGAACTAAAATCTTTCCAAGCATATTTTTACTGTTATTTTTTATTATTAGGTAGAAAATCGCTCTATTTTCTGTAATTAGTCTATATAAAAACATCACATTAACTTCTGATTTTTGTTTTACTTTTAAGTAAGTTTAAGAAAATAAATTTTTTTTTCCCATCCAAATGAGAAAGAAAAAACATGCCATGTGACTCCCCAAGAAAGCCCTGTAGATAGAGTTTAGCAATTCTCCAATACAATTATTTCATGGCCTTTTGCCTGAATAATTCTAATCTGCTTCTCCAGAGGAAATGAGTCAGAAGAAATATGCTTGTCGTGTCCTTCTTCCTTGGGAGACTTCTCTTGATATCTTGTAGATCCATGAGACTTGATGAAATGAAAGTCTTTTGACTTGTCTGCATATTTTTTCAATCTGATTTTGATAAATCTGTTTCTGGGATACTTTAAATTTAAAACCATATGGTATGTGTAAGATACCAACATTAGGAAATGAAGAGATGCAAATGTGTTCTGCTTTCTGTAGCCCTGTACCTAATGTCAGACTCTGCCTGCTAAAGCAGGAGACTCGGGTCCTGTCCTTGGATCAGGGAGATCCCCTGGAGAAGGAAATGGCAGCCTACTCCAGTATTCCTGCCTGTAGAGTTCCATAAAGAGAGGAACCTGGCGGGGTACAGTCAGTGGGGTCACAAAGAGTCGGACACGACTTAGCAGCTAAACAACAAGAATCTAATGTCAGCACCTGGGGCAGGAGTTGGCCTGATGGTAGAACTCAGGGAGACGCCCCGAGAGGCAGCTGTGTTGAGGTGCATTCTGAAAGAGAATGCAGGATGGTACTTGACCCTGATCTCACAGAGGAAGACAGTCACGGGAACTTTGGCTAACTCTGTCCCTTGGGAGCTTTGGCAGGTCTTAGAAACTGTGGAGTAACTCCTCAATTCATTTAAATTTAAAAATTGATGTCTCATTTGATAGGAGTGTTATAATGACTCAGGTAATTAAACTTCTAGATGAGAGCTAAACTCATTTTTAGTGTGTCAAGGTCTGGCCGTGTAGGGCACCCCTTGACTCCAGAGCCATCCTGGTTTCAGTCACTCCAGGCTAGACCAGTAGAGCAGTCGGTCCCCAAAGCAAAAGCAGATAGAGGATATGAATGACTCTTTGCTGGTATTTAACTTATATTCATTTAACAACTATTAAACATCAGCTTCCTGGCTTCCCTGGTGGCTCAGATGGTAAAGAATCTGCCTTCAGAAGACCCTGGGTCAAGGCGATTCACCTGGAGAAGGGAATGGCTACCCACTCCAGTATTCTTGCCTGGAGAATTCCATGGTCAGAGGAGCCTGGAGGGCTATAGTCCATGGGGTCACAGAGAATCAGACATGACTGAGCAACTAACAGAAATATCAACCACGCCAAGGATGGTCATACAGCAGTCAACCATGACAAATATGAGGCCTGCTTGGTTAGTGCTGGTCTTGAGGTGAGCTGGCTCCAACCACCCAGCTAGACCCAGAGCTGAGGGGATTGTAAGCAGGAAGGCAATGAATAGTCTTCAAACTTGTTTTACCAATTTTGGAAAAACCATGATTCCTTGATGGATTTTTATTTAAAAATCTGAAATCATCATTATTACATGTAAATGTCTCAGGTGATACACTTTATCATGCATTGTAGATGTTGACACTGGAAACAGAAATAGTCATTCTTTTAAATGTATCAGTGAAATCTTATTATAATAGACTTAATAGCTACTATTTTTTATATTTAAAAACATCTTAATAAACTTTGTAACAATTGGAAATATTGCTCCCTGAATTCCATTCTGTTTCTCCCATAGAAAATTATTCTAGGATTCAAAAAACAATTTTTTTTCAGCTGCACCTTTCGGCATATAGGATCTTAGTTCCCCAAACAGGGATCAAACCCATGCCTCTTGCAGTGGAAGCTCAGAGTCCTAACCCCTGGACAACCAGGGAATTCCCAGAATTTTGTTCTAATGTTTTTTTCTTAAAAGTCTTATTGATCACCTATTAAATACTTTTCAGCATATTCTCTCTCTCTCTCTATATATATATATGTTCTTTCTATTACCATAAAGCTCTAAGAGTCTAATGACCAAATGACATACATACTAGAAATTTTATTTGAACATTTTATTTTAAATATCTCTTTCAATGAAATGAGTAGGTACTGCTTATGGTGACTTGGTTAATGCAGTCAATTGTCTAAATGTTCCTCTGGTGAGCAGAGATCTTTACACCCTCTAGTAATACCTCATATTAAGAACTGTGAGGGGTCTGATATTTTACAAGTTACCCTGCCATAATTTTATGGGTGCTGGCAGCACACAGGAGGTAATTGCAGCAGTAGCAATAGCCAGAATATTCCCATTTTTGCACTGGTTCTCTGAGCCCCAATTTCCTCAGGGCCAATGTGGATGGGACGAGATGGATGCCTGCTCACACAATACGTTGCATTTCAGGAGAGAATTCTTACCTTAAAAAACCCAAATCTTTTTTAATGGTCAATAAGCATGCCTTCCACTCGCTCAAGTGTTATTCTGGGCAGTAACTGTATTGGTTTCCAAGGGTTGCTGTTACAAAATACCCCAAATCGGGTTGTTTAAAAGAGCAGAAATTTACTGTCTCTCAGTTCTAAAGGCTATAAGTCTGAAATCAAGATGATGGCAGGGCTATCTTCCCTCTGAAACCTATAGAAGAATCCTTCCTTGCCTTCCAACATCTGATGTTTCGTTATCAATCTCTGGTATTTTTTGGTGTATAGCTGCATGACTCTAGTCATCACTTGGCATTTTCTCTGTCTTCACGTGGCTGTCTTCTTATAAGGACACCAGTTATATTGGATGGAGGGCCTGCCATACTCTGTGTGTGTGTGTGTATGTGCTTAGTCACTCAGTCATGTCAGACTCTTTGCGACCTCATGGATTGTAGCCCACCAGGCTCCTCTGTTCATGGGGATTCTCCAGGCAAGAATACTGGAGTGGGTTGCCATGCCCTCCTCCAGAGGATATTCCCAACCCAGGTCTCCCAAATTGCAGGCGGAGTCTTTGCCATCTAAGCCATCAAGGAAGCTCAAAATACTGGAGTGGGTAGCCTATCTCTTCTCCAGGGGAACTTCCTAACCCAGGAATTGAACTGGGGTCTCTTGCATTGCAGGTGGATTCTTTTTTTTTTTTTTTTCTTTTTGGCTGAGCCAAGTCTTAGTTGTGGCATATGGGATCTTCTGCTTTGGTTGAGGCATGTGAGATCTTTAGTTTTGGCATGTGGGATCTAGTTCCCTGACCAGGAATTGAACAGAGGTCCCCTGCATTGGGAGTACAGAGTCCTAGCCATTGGGCCACCAGGGAAGTCCCTGCAGGTGGATTCCTGACCAGCTGAGCTACCAGAGAGGCCCACTCCAGTATGACCTCATCTTAACTAATTAGATCTCCAACGACCCTGTTGCCAAAGAAATTCCCATCCCAAAGTACTGGGGATTATGATGTCAACATCTTTTCGTGGGGAGGGACATCATTCAGCCCTTAACAGTGAATATGTCTGCTCTTTGGGTGAAGGAGTATGCTGTCTTCCAAGGATGCTCACCAGGGCACATGCATCTTTGAAAGATAGTCCAGTATTAAGGTCAGTTAGTGCTTCACTCAAGACCCATAAAAATTTTTCTGATACACCACATAAACTTATAGGTGAGAAGTGAGTTTGCTTTTATGTAAGAGAACAGCCATTACTAAAGGAGAAGATAGAAAGCTTAGCCTGTCAAAGGCACCTTCACAGGGATTCATTTGGGGGAAAGAGTTTATACAGAAGTTGAGGTTGAAATTGGTTTCCTAGAAATGACCTTTATCCTCGTAATTCTTGGGGGGATATTCACATACCCCAGGTGGTAGAGTCTCAGTCTGAAAGATCACTGTTATAAAAGACATGGAGGTGTATCTGGGCTGTGAGCAGCCACATCCAGTACAGCTTTAAAGTGTTCCTGGTGTTGAAATGCCCTCTTCCATTTTCCTGAACTTTGAGAGGTGTCTTTCTTAAAGGTTGCAGTTGGGCTGAGTAGTGTCATCAGAGAATTAAAGAGAGCCTCTGCATTTGCTTAGGGGAAAGATCAGGAGCGGGCAGTAGTAGGGAGTCCCAAAATGTGTAGGAGGTGGTTTGCAACAGAGCAGTGAATAACCTGTGCAGATATAGCATGGTTTGATGAGGAGCAGGCCTGTGGCTAAGGCAGCAGACGCCTGGTGGGGTCCTGATTCTCAGAAACAGTGAGGAGAGGAAAGTGTCAAGACCCTGAAATTCCTACAGTTACGCAGTATGGAGAGTTGAAGTTTTATTAAAATGGGTATTAATAAATCCATGTGACCTTATTTTACACTCTCATTGATGCAGTCTGGACATGCCAGTTAAACTTTTTTTTTTTTTTAAACTTTATTTTTGGCTGCATGGTGTCTTCGTTGCTACCTACAGGTTTTTCTCTAGTTGTGATGCACAGGCTTCTCATCGCAGTGGCTTCTCTTGTTGCAGGGCACAGGCTTAGTTGCCCTGCAGCACGTGAGATCTTCCCAGACTAGGGATAGAACCCATGTCCCCTGCATTGGCAGGCAGATTCTTAACCACTGGAACAATAAAGTCCCAGTTAAACTTTTTGACCCAATTGTGTATGACTAAATTGATGTGAAATCATACAATTCCACAGTAAATTGTTAATGCAGACATAATGACTTATTTGCGTAATTTTTTCAACTATGCCTTTCCATAATGAGGCCACTTTCTCAGACATGTGTTTGTCACCATCTGGCTTAGTAAGTACATTTGTCCTTGGAAAGCTTGAGAAGGTGATTCTTTACATATATATTTTTTAATGTTATTTTTAGTTTAAAACCCAGCAAAAATCTCCAGGAGCAATAATGTTTCATTTCATCACAGTTGAGTCTCTGTGACTTTGTTTCATTTTTAAAGGGATGGGTGATATTCAGGAAAAGTTTCTTGTCTGTGTCCTCAGGGAATTAACTTCCAATGAAGACCTACAGGAGCTAAAGAGATACCCAGCTTCAAAAAAAAAAAAAAAAATACTGATTTGTGAAGCTTCAGTTAAGTATGATTGAGAGTTGTTAACAGTATTGAAAAGCTGTCAACTGCTTAGCTTCCAATAATAAAATTCTTCTTGGGGAAAGTATTAAATGCTTGGAAGAAACAGTTTGAGGAGATACTTAAAGTAGAATTGTCCTGGTTACCTGCAGGGTCTTCCTTTTGCTTCCCTGGAAGAAGAACTGGCATGGGCCAGGGAGGGGAGAAAAGGGGTTGTCTTGCCTTATATAATTAAATAGGGAGCTTTCCAGGTGGCACTAGTGGTAAAGAACCTGCCTGCTTGTGCAGGAGGTGCAAGAGACACAGGTTTGATCCTTGGGTTGGGAAGATCCCCTGGAGGAGGGAATGGCAACCCACTCCAGTATTCTTGCCTGGGAAGAAATCCAAGGGACAGAGGAGCCTGGTGGGCTGTAGTCCATGAGGTTGCCAAGAGTTGGACACGACTGAGAGACTAACACTTAAAGAGTTTATTAGAGCAGAAGACCCTGTTATAACTGTGTGCTGGCTCGTGGGAGAGCTGAGGCCTTTCTCGGGCTAGTAGCCAGGCTTCGTAGCCTCAAGATAAAATTCCTGCTGGAAGGTGGCATTGAGTAATTGGTTAGGATGCTAGAGGATGGTAATAGGGTGGGTGTTTCACCTAATACAGGGTCAGGGAGCCGGCCGGTTTAGGTCAGGCTGGTCTCATGACAGTGGTTGCTATGGGGCTCGGTCAGTTCCGGAGATGACCTTGGTATAGGGCTCCAAATCTGTGGCCTTGGTACAAAGCTTTACACCTGTGATCTTGGTATAGGAAAGTGAAGTCACTCAGTCCTGTCCAGCTCTTTGTGACCCCATGGACTGCAGCCCACCAGGCTCCTCTATCCATGGAGTTTTCCAGGCAAGAGTACTGGAGTGGGTTGCCATTTCCTTCTCCAGGGGATCTTCCTGACCCAGGGATCGAACCCGGGTCTCCCACATTGTGGGCAGATGCTCTACCGTCTGAGCCACCTCCACATTAATCATTGGACTACCAGAATGTGTGTGTTCATTATGTCCGACTCTTTGCAACCTCACGAACTGTAGCCCACCAGGCTCCTCTGTGCATGGAATTTTCCAGGCAAGAATACTGGAGTAGGTTCCCATTTCCTCCTCCAGGGGATCTTTCTGGCCCAGGGATCAGACCTGCATCTCCTGCATTGGCAGGCAGATTCTTCAAAGTCCCCAAAATGAGTAACGTTAGACAATGCTTTAGGTACTTAATAACATTGTTGATATTTTGAGTTTTGTTTGTTTGTTTGTTTGTTTTTGACACTAGTAGATTTCTGTTAAATTTGGGGGGCATCTCTTTGGTGTCTGAACTCTCTAGAAAGGCGCTGTCGAAATTGACATAATTGCAAAACCTTTCATTTGGTGGCAAGAAGGTTGCGAGTGAGAGTAACTTGGAACTAGCCAGCAGAGGGCAACAGCTCCTGACCTGAGGTTTTGTTTCTGTCCTGGCGACATCGGTGCAGTGTGTCTTCTGGACAGAGGAAAGTTGAGCAGTGCAGGATTTATCACCAAAATGACCATTTTTAGCGTTTTTAGTGTGCTTTAATGACTCCTCTTGTAGAGACAGGTATTTGGGCAAGATTTAGTTCAAGAATGAGTCAGAAGCTCTACTGTCCTCTTCACTGAAGTTTGACCAGGAAATTCCAAACTCTTTTCTCACCTAGTGACTGTGCGGTGAGCTTTTCCTGACTCAGAACTGTTCACCAATGACTGGCATCTTGCCGTTACTGGATTATAGAGACTTTTTTGGTTTGTTCTGAGGCTTCTGCCTCCTCCCCATATCATCAGACCACAATGCTTCCTGTGCCTAGAGTGTTTAGAAGGATGACTAGGGAGTTATTCCTTAGCATTTCGGGAGGAGGAAAGAGGGTCACATATCCTTTGAGTTTGTATTGAAAGTGTGTTCTTTCTCCCAGAAAAATGTCCATGATGACAAAATTTTCTTTTTTAATTTCAAGGATTCATGGAAACTCCTATGGATCCATGAACCCCAGGGTAAAAATTTCTGTTGGTGACAAACTCTTGAAAATTTTTGAAATAATGCTACTTTTGATAGAGCCTTTTTAGAAAGTTCAGACATCAAAGAGATCCAAAAAAGATTAATCTGAAACCTGCCAGCTCCAAATAAGTTATTCAGGAAGTACAATAGGTCTTGAGGGTTAGGACCTTAGAACCTCAAATAAATTGTTGTTTAGTAACTAAGTCATGTCCAGTTCTTTTGTGACACCATGGACTGTAGCCCACCAGGCTCCTCTGTCCACGGGACTCCCTAGGCAGCAATACTGGAATGGGTTGCCATTTCCTTCACCAGAGGATCAAACTCATGTCTCCTGCATTAGCAGGTGGGTTCTTTACCACTGCCTCACCAGGGAAGTCTGATCTTAAATACTGAATGTTTTCACCTGGATATCCTATAGGCATCTTAGCACTTGTCTTTCCCAAACTTGTTCTACTTGGCTTCCCTGATTTTTCTTGGTTAGACTTCTGTTCCAGTGACCCTCACTTTAAACTTTGGGGTCATCTTTGATTCCTCTCTGTCCTACTCAACATTAAACCTTCAGAGCACTTTCACAGTCATTTCTTTTTTCCATTTTGATCTTCATTTGGGCCTTTCATTAGTCAAGCCTAGATTAGAAATTTAGCCTCTCACCTTGTTTCTTTGTATTCTAGTCCATCCTTCTTACCTTCATCAGGCAATTATTTTAAAACTCTGGTTTGATGGGGTTTCTCATGCTCTGATCCTTGTCCCGCAGTTTTTTTTTTTTTCCTCTTCACTGTTTTCTCACATTTCAGTCAAAATGGAATACGGGAGAAAAAAACAAGTAGAGGACAAGCTCTGCCCTGTACTTTCTTACCTCTTAGCCTTTGCTCAGTTTTCTTTGTCTAGACTAGTTCTAGTCTAGGAATTCTTAATTTTTTTTTTGTACAATGGGATGTATCTCTTTGGCTGTGAAGTCTGTAAAGCTGATGGACACTTTCTCAGAATGTTTTTAATACCTCAAATTACATACACAGAATGGCAAAGGAAAACAATTATATTAAAACAGTTATAAAAATATTTTAAAATCTGTGATATCATATGTACTTATAGATTCATTTATAAATAACAGGACCTTGCATTGGTCCTAATTATTATCATAGCAAGTTAATTGCTGACATCTGCTTTGGAAGAAGATATTAAGAATCAACTAGAGGTTAGTGAAAATAAAGATGTATTGCTTTCCTCAGTTAATTTCCTCACTGACTCCAGGTTCAGTTTTAAATCTAGATCACTGAAACTCAAATAAGAATATGTACCAGAGTCACCTGGATACTTACTAACCACGGAATGCTAAAACTTATTTCTGATTGAATAGGGCAAGCATAGACTCTAGAATTTGCATTTCTAACAAGTTTCCAGGTGTTGCTGATGTTGCAGGCCCAGGATCTACAGTTTAAAAATCTCCAATCAACAATAGATCTTGACTTCATGCTATCTTTACCTACCGAAATCCCATGCCTCTCTAAACCCAGGAAGACTACATCTTCTTATTAGGTTTTCCCTCAGCACCCCTATCAGAAGAGATCCCTTCCCATTCAAGGACTCTTGCCCCAGCTTATTCAGACCACTCTCATGGCACTTAGCTTCCCAATTTGTCTTATGGTCCCTGGGGTGCAGCGTACCCGGAGCTCCAGTCTGCCAGTTTATTCATGTGACTGGCAATGCTGTGATACTTCAAACCCTCATGAGGGAGTAAATGTCTTTCTTTTCTCACTCATTAGACTATGAGATCTTCTGTAGTTTGAAACGTGTTATATTTTGTGGGAGAGAGGAGTTTGAAAGGGAGGGAAAAAGGGAAGTTCCAATGGAGAACTGCTCATTAGGGAAATTTAGCAGCATAGAAATTAGTTAAGGGAAGAGAACACCCATTTTATTCACTTAATACCCTATTGAGCATCATGTGTTGAAATATCCTTTATCCTGATTTTAACATTTATAACAAAGTAGGTTACTTGCTGGGCCTTTCAATAAAAGTTCAGAAAGATGTCCATTGGCTCATGATGATTGTGTAGCATACGGCATTATCCAGCTAACTGTAAGAATGATGTGTAAATCAGAGTCCTGGGTGTGGGTCTGGATTATCTAATACAAAGTTTCCAGTGTAGTACTTGAGTTATTGTTGAAGACAGAATTAATTCATTGAGGCCTTGACTACAGTATGGCTTCTCTGTAGCTGGCCAAAACTCCCACCCAGTGACTATCCATGGTTTGAAGTCAGCCTGGGAGGAGACACTGAATTAGGTAAGTAATGACTTGCAAGATTCTAATTTTATCCCTGAACCTCTTCCTCCCTGTATTCCTCCTTTTCTCCCTTTTTTTTTTTTGTTTTTGTTTTTTTTTTTGCTTTATGGCAAGTGTCAATATCTTTTTATTATTTTATTAAAATTAAGCATTTGATGCCAAAGAAATGGTGATTTTTAAAACTCAGAATTTTAGCAAGTCCATGAAATTTTCATTTTATTATAGTTTTATATCACATTAGTTCAAATGCATTTCTCTACAACTACTCCAACATAGCTCCTCTGGAATTATTTCAGTCATCGTTAACATGTGACATTACCAAAGACTTTGAATCTAAAACAAAATTTCAAAACAGGAACTTTTAATTATGAATGGGATAAACCATCAAGTGATGGTTGGGGCTGTTAATTTCCAACAGCACACTTTGTTGAAATGTTCCTTCTAATACCCCAAGCATAAACGAGAACCTTCAAAAAACAAGGGCAGAACCAAAGTACAATAAAGAAGCCTCTGCAGCTTAAGCCTCCCATAGACCTAGACCCCTGACAGAAAGCTAGGCAAAGCATCTTTCCTACAAATTAAGCGAGTTTCCGGTATTTCCAAGCAGACAATGGGCTTTCAGAGACAGGCACTCAAGCATTTCATTAGGCTATACCATCTCGGCTCTGGCTGCGTTAATTATGCCTGAAGAGTTTAATACCCATCCAGGTCCAAAGGTGGAAGAACACATAAACAGGCACGGTAATCGGCAAGAGCAGACTGTAAAAGCACAGACTGGTGGTGCTGGTGCAGCCCTGAGGGAAGTCGTCTTCCACAGAGGCGGAGTAAAACAGTCCTGCTAAAGACACCAGTGGAATCAGGACCGTCAGCGTAGGAAGAGACAGAAACATTCTTCTCCTCCACGTATTACCCTCCACGCTGACTTTTTAAAAGGTAGGTGGTATTTAGAATAGTTAGTGGTATGTGTTGTTTTTAAGTATGATCTAATGCTGCTCCACTTCTTCTTGCTTCTTATTTTGATGTGTCATCCTAGCTGCCTGTGGTATCATATTAGGAATCCCATCAATAATTGGATAGGCTATTCCTAACTCTTCATTAATCAATTCATTTGTCGATGCTTCATATCTGTCCGCTCCCCTCGACTGAGGCCACGAAGGAAAACCCGCAGCGGGCGAGTCTCACCTGAGCGGCTTCTTGGAGAGCGGACACACCAGGAACTCCAGCAAGGCCTGGTCGAAGGCGCGGGGCGGTTTCTCCATCCTCTCGCTCTTATCTGCGGACGGCGGCGCGCGTGTCCCTCGCAGCGCTGACGCGAGCCGGCTGCACACTCCGCTCAGCATGGTCGGGCCGCCCGCGACCGGGCCTCTGCGCGCCCCCGGCCGCCCGGGCAGCCTTTTTCTCCCTTTTTAATTCAGCGACCAGGATAGTGATCCTATAGATTAGAAGTTAATCTATAGGGTCTTATAAAATTTCTTCCAAACTGAAAATTCTGAGACTCTATAAAACCAATCCACAAAGGGTGTTCCCTCTTGCAATGAGAAAATTGAGCTTGTGGTATTAATATATATATATATATAGCTTGTTCCTTTGCTTTGACTCATGTATTTAGCAGAAACTGTGCCTTTGTGAAGAAGCATGTTGGAGAATTCAGCTCCAATCTTCTGCCTCTACCTTGCTGTGTTGGTATGAACTGTGGAATCTTAGTTATTCTGTCATATTTAAGTAATGACTATATAGGCAAAGTAATAATTATTAACAGTAAGGATGATAAGCATTTGCCCATAGTGCTTTTCAGTTCTAAATGGCTATGAGGAGACTGAATGCAGTCTGTTAAGATTAGTCATTCTGCTTGTGTTATTCCTCATCCTGGGTCAGAGGGTTTCTCTTGGATGGTGCTCTGTTCCAACTGTGTAAAAGGGCTCCTCTCAATAGTTACTGAATTTTTTCAATATTGGGCATAATCCCAAACTCTTAACTCATTCTTTGTGGGTGTAGTTGTTCTCTTAAGATGTTAAGAAAGACCCATTCTCTGTCGCCAGCTGTACATCAGTTTCTATTCTCACATACACCTTTAAAATGAATTTATCCTCCTCTTGTGGTTACATAGGAAACCACTATTAATAAGTTCTTTACCCTAAGGGAAAAAAGAAGAAATTTTCTGAAGGCTTTGAGCAGAGCTGAGAATGAAATCCTGATCTTTGGTAATTCAGCACTTTTTTTTTTTTTTTGCTGTGTTGCGCGGCTTGTGGAAATCTTAGTTCCTGGATGGGGATTGAACCCAGACCTCAGCAGTGCAAGTGCTAAGTCCTAACCACTGGACCACCAGGGAATTTTCTCAGCAGACATTTTGAACCCCTACTTCCCTAAGACAATGAACTAACAATGATGGCTAACCTTTCTTGAGTGCTTACTATGAATTTGGCACCGTACAAAGCTTTATGTGCTCTACCTTAATCTTCCTACCATTATATTTGATAGGAAACTAACCTCATTTTTCAGGTAGAGAAACTGAGGCACAGAACAGTTAAATAACTTGCCCAAAGTTATACTGCTAGTAAGGCAACAAAGCTGGGCCTAGAATCTGCCCTTATCTGACTCTACAACCTGAATTTCTAACTACTTCTTCACATTGTTAAGTACTCCAGGTTACAAGGGTGAGTAAGGCATGCCTTGCCCTGAAGAAGTTTATAATTTTGAGGCCCTCAGTTCGGCTAGATGCAAATGTTCAGTGAATGTTGCTCCATGTGTGCACCTCTCTCTTTATTTTCTGAATGTCCTAGATGGTTTTGTATAGTTCTGGATGTATGAATAGCCCCTGAGGACCATCTGACTGGTCTGGTTATCTCTTTTCAACTAGTGCCAGCCATGTAGATGGTGCTCGAGAACTGTGTTGAATTGAAACCTTCTTTATTCTAGTCCCAAACCAAACTGAATGCCATTTATTATAATCCCCAACCAAAAGCAAAGAATTATTTTCCATGCATAGATTTAAAGTAGAAATATATTAAATTAATTAAGCAGTGAGTTCTTAGCATCAAAAACAAGGTTAAAAGAGCTAAGGATTTATTTTTTAGTAGATACTGCAGTTTGGGTGTTGTCAGGGGTGTGTACCCTGCCTGCTTCCTCAGCCTCACCTCACTCCTTCTTCCAGGGGTTCTCTTTGGGCCCTGGACAGTCCATGCGGTTCCCTGTGTCCTGAATGCTGTTCCTTACACTCTACGCTTTGTCACCCTTCATCCCAATCATCACTTCCTCCAGAAGTCCCGGCCCTTCTCTGCCCCACCTTGCACAATCTCCTTTGGCGGAGGGCTCTTCAGTTCCTTTTCTTTTTGGTGCCATGTTATAAATGGTCATTTCATTCCTAAGCAACTCTCACCTTCTCTGTTCTGTAAACTTCCTAAGACTAGAGAGCCTGTTTTTGTTAACCGTTGTGTTTGTAACACAAAGGCTGAGATGTGACATGTACCAGTGGCAGTACCTAGGAAGGTTCAGGGTTGGGGCTCTCTCACAATTTCCGTCATCCACCACAAAAGAGTTCTGTTCTGGTTAGCAGTTCTTGCCGTCTTCTCAATCTTTTTAGGTTGGTGCAAAATAAACTGTGGTTTCTATACCATGAATTTATTTAAATGATTGTAACTAGACTCAAGCACTTCTTTATTAATGAAAATAGGAACCATTACAATCAACACATTTTTGCCAATGAGAAATAAGTTTGTTTATTCCTGTAGCAAAAAAAAAAAAAAAAAATCCATGCTTTGGGATTCAAAGAACTCTTGGAAAGCATTTTCTCCCTCCTCCTGGTTGTAGAGGTGTTTTGTTTGCAAAAAGTTGAGATGCTTGAAGTGATAGTCGGTTGGTGAGAGGAAAGGTGAATACGGTGGATGAGCAAACTCCACCATCATAGCCCAGTCTGTTGTACGATGTGCAGTCAGGCACTGTCGTGGAGAAGAACTGGGCCCTTCCTGTTGACCAGTGCCAGCTGCAGGTGTTGCCGTTTTTGGTGCATCTCACTGATTTGCTGAGCATGCTTCTCAGATGTAATGGTTTCGCTGGGATTCAGAAACTTGTGGTGGATCAGACGGGTAGCAGACCACCAAACAGTGACCATGACCTTTTTTAGGTGCAAATTTGACTTTGAGAAGCACTTTGGAGATTCTTCTCGGTCCAGCCACTGAGCTAGCTGTCACCAATTGTTGTTTAAAATCCACTTTTTGTAGCACATCACAAGTGGTTCATTATTGTTGCATAGACTAAGTGAAGATGACACTTCAAAACAAGGATTTATTTAATTTTTGGCCAGCTCTTGAGGCACCCACTTACTGAACTTTTTCACCTTACCAGTTTGCTTCAAAAGTCAAATGACCATAGATTGGTCGATGCTGAGTTCTTCGACAATATCTAGTGTAGTTGTAAGAGGATCAGCTATAATGATTGCTCTCAGTTGGTCACTGTCAACTTCTGATGGTCAGCCACTACGCTCCTCATCTTCAAGGCTCTTGTTTCCACTGCAAAACTTTTTGAACCACCACTGCACTGTACATTCATTAGCAGTTCTGGACCAAATGCGCTATTGACATTGTGAGTTGTCTCTGCTGCTTTATTGAACCCGAATTAAAAAAATCACTTGAATTTGCTTTATGTCTAATATCAGTTTTATAGTCTAAAATAAATATAAAACTAACAGCAAGTCATGTCATTAGCAAAAAACATAAAGCGAGAAATGCTCACTAACATGATATATAACATAACTACATTTACTTAAGAATGCATCCCAATATCAAATGGCAAAGTTCAACAGTGCAAAACTGCAATTACTTTTGCACCAACCTAATACGGAAACCATGATTATAACTTCACGAGTGGCGGGCTCATCATCTGTTCACTTCTGTGTCTCAAAATCTGCAAGAGTTCTGCCAGGTGGCAGGTGCTTTGAACTATTTGTTGAATTAATCAAGACTTCTTGAGAAAACTATTTTCATTGGTCTGTAACATTCAGTTGTCCATGTTCTGCAAACCCATTTTGGAGACGAGTCCTCCTCCTCCCTTCCGCAACTCCCCACCTTCCAACTGCATTGCACTTTCAGGCTCCTCCCTTTGCAACCTTGGTGTTGTCCACTGGTAGTTTCTCAATATTTTACGAGAGCTCAGAGCTGGAAAACATCAAGGAAGTTTCCTAACAGTAAACAAAAGCCTGGACCGGCTAGAGAGGAGGGTAGGCTGGGGCTGGAATAGATTTCTCAAGGTATCTCTGCTTCCAAGAGCATGCCAGGAAGGCTCATGAATACATAAGCAGTCTGCTTTGAGCAAGCACCAAACAAGAATATCAGTTCGAAAAATGTTTTTCTTTAAAAAAACTCAACAGCTTTTAGAAAGGACATTTTTAAAAAACCATTTTTGTGTTGTAAATTGTAGTTTATGTGCATATGTAAATAAGAGTGCTGGCCACATGCATAAGTCCTTCCCCCTCAGTTATTTTACAGGAGTGGCACTTTCCAGCCTCAAATTTCCTTATAGTTCAGCTTGTCAGTGACCTTGTCAAACAAAGAAGGCAGCTTGTTGTCACCAGTGACTAACATCTGGTTTAGATGTGGGCGGCATGCCTTGTTGCTTCAGCAGAGGGAATGCTGTCTTTAAACTGTGAGGCATGGTGAAGGGAGTATCTGTCAGCTATTACCACACTTCTGGAAAATGAGAAAACACATGGTCTCAAATGTAGCAGTGACATAGGGGAGTATAATTGTTATACACTTCTTGAAATGGTCTCATTCCAAAACAAACATTTGGTTTAGAGAAACACATGGGAGAACTGAAACACACTGGAAGGCTAGAAATGGGTCAACGTGATGGCAGAACACCCTTTTCAGCATTGTTGTGCGGCACCTCATGGCTTCCACTGGTCACCCAATCAGAGAGCATGTCTTTAGACTAATGCTATTCAGCTGGTTACTATGGCAATGATGGAATACTAGTTGTCATGACGATGAAATGGAAATTGAGGGGACCAATCTCTTTAGAGGAGGTGGATTCATTAAGCCCTGTCTTTTCTTCTTTCCTTAAAACTTGACCATATTGTAAGAGGGGTCCATTTTCAAACTCTGTACATACATTTCAAGATTTATATTTTGTTATTCTTAGATCACATGGCTTAAATCTTTTCAACTCTATGTTGAGAATAGACATGATACCCCTACCCCCACAGTATTTTATAGCTCATGTTAAAGAATGACACCACAGAAGCTAGGTTTCTTTTTATCATCCTCAAAGCATTTCTGCCAAACTCCACTGAATTCCTCCAAAGTTAATCTGGTGTGAAATAGAACAGGGTCAAAATCACTATATTGGACTATAAATTTTAAGATATCTTCTCCCAGATTTACTGGGGTAACTGTTCAGTCACTCAGTTGTGTCCGACTCTTTGCAACCCCATGAACCGCAGCATGCCAGGCCTCCTTGTCCATCACCAACTTCCGGAATCTACCCAAACTCATGTCTATTGAGTCGGTGATGCTATCCAGCAATCTCTTCTTCTGTCATCCCCTTCTCCTCCTGCCCTCAATCTTTCCCAGCATCAGGGTCTTTTCAAATGAGTCAGCTCTTCGCATTGGGGTATAATTGATGTAAAAATGTACATGTTTAAGGTGTACCATGCCATGTTTTACATAATTATCCATTGTGAAATGATTACCACAATCAAGCTAATTAACCCATCTGTTATCTCACATGGTTTGCTTTTTGTGTATGTGTTGAGGACACTTAGATCAATTCTCTTAGCAGTTTCAAGTACATGATACGTTGTGTGCTCAGTTGTTTCAGTCGTGTCTGACTCTCTGTGACCCGCCAGGTTCCTCTGTCCATGGGATTCTCCAGGCAAGAATACTGGAGTGAGTTGCCATCTCCTTCTCCAAGGAATCTTCCTGATCCAGAGATTGAACCCACATCTCCTCTGTCTCCTGCATCGCAGGCAGATTCTTTACCGCTGCACTGCCTATGATTAACTATAGTCACTATGCTGTACATTAGATCCCTGGAACTTACATTCATCTTCTTTTTAATTTTACTTATTTACCTGTTCAATTCTGGTTGCGCTAGGTCTCCGTTGCTGTGTGCGGGCTGTCTCTAGTTGAGTGAGCAGGGGCTATTCTCTCCAGTTGTGGTACAGGAGCTTTTCATTGTGGTGGCTTCTCTTGTTGTGGAACACAGGTGCCAGGCACGCAGGTTTCCGTTGTTGCGGCACACGGGCTTAGTTGCCCCATGGCATGTGGAATGTTCCCAAATCAGGGATCAAATCTGTGCCCCTGCATGAGTGGATTCTTAACAACTGGACCACCCACAAAGTCCTTATATTCATCTTATAACTGAAAATTTATACCCTTGACCAGCATCTCCACGTTTCCCTGACCCCCAGCCCATGGCAATGATCATTCTATTCTCTTGTTTGTTGGGCAGGCCCTCTGTCGTGTCCGATTCTTTGTGACCCCATGGACTGCAGCTTGCCAGGCTTCCCTGTCCTTCACTATCTCCCAGAGTTTGCTCAAACTCATGTCCACTGAGTTGATGATGCCATCCAACTATCTCACCTCCTGTAGTCTCCTTCTCTCCTGCCTTCAGTTTTGCCCCGTACAAGAGTCTTTTCCAATGAGTTGGCTCTTTGCATCAGGTAACCAGAGTATTGGAGCTTCAGCATCAGTCCTTCCAATGAATACTAAGGGATGATTTCCTATAGGTTTGACTGGTTTGATCTCCTTGTTTTCCAGGGAACTCTCAAGAGTCTTCTCCAACACCAGGGTTCAAAAACATCAGCTCCTCAGCACTCAGCTTTCGTTATGGTCCAACTCTCACATCCATACATGACTACTGTAAAAACCATAGCTTTGACTAGATGAACCATTATTGGAATGTCTCTGCTTTTTAATGTGCTATCTAGGTTTATCATAGCTTTTCTTCCAGGGAGCAGGCATCTTTTAATTTCGTAGCTGCACTCACCATCTGCAGTGATTTTGGAGCCCATAAAAATAAAGTATCCCACTGTTTTCATTGTTTCCCCATGTATTTGCCATGAAGTGGTGGGACCGGATGCCATGATCTTCATCTGTTGAATGCTGAGTTTTAAGCCAGCTTTTTCATTCTCCTCTTTCACCTTCATCAAGAGGGCTTTAGTTCCTCTTCGCTTTCTGCCATTAGACTGGTGTCATCTGCATATCTGAAGTTATTAATATTTCTTCTAGCAATCTTGATTCCAGCTTGTGCTTCATCCAGCCCAGCATTTCACATATGATGTAGTACATATATTTAACTTCTATGCAGATGCAGAAGTTAAATAAGCAAGATGACAATATGCATTCTTGATATACTCTTTTCCCAATTTTGAATCAATCCATTTTTCCATGTCCAGTTCTAACTGTTGCTTCGTGAGCTGCATACAAGTTTCCCAGGAGACGGGTAATGTGGTCTGGTAGTCCCATCTCTTTAAGAATCTTCCACAGTTTCTTGTCTCCACATAGTCAAAGGCTTTAGTGTAGTCAATGAAGCAGAAGTATATGTTTTTCTGGAACTCTCTTGCTTTTTCTGTGATCCAGTGGATGTTGGCAATTTGATCTCTGGTTCCTCTGCCTTTTCTAAACCCAGCTTGCATATATCTGGAAATTCTAGATTCATGTACTGTTGAAGCCCAGCTTGAAGGATTTTGAGCTTTACTTTACCAGCCTGTGAAATGAGTGTAGTTGTGCAGTAGTTTGAATATTTTTGGCATTGCCCTTCTTTGGGATTGGAATGAAAACTGACAATCTCTAGTTCTGTGGCCACTGCTGAGTTTTCCAAATTTGCTGATTATTGAGTACAGCACTTTAACAGTATCTTCTTTTAGGATTTGAAATAGATCAGCTAGAATTCCATCACCTCCGCTAGCTTTGTTTGTAGTGATGCTTCCTAAGGCCCACTTGACTTTGCATTCCAGGATGTCTGGCTCTAGGTGAGTGATCACACCATCAGGGTTGTTTGGGTCATGAAGACCTTTTTTGCACAGTTCTTCTGTGTATACTTCCCACCTCTTAATCTCTTCTGCTTCTGTTAGGTGCCTATGGTTTCTGTACTTTATGGTGGCCATCTTTTCATGAAATGTTCCGTTGGTATCTCTAATTTTCTTGAAGAGGTTTCTAGTCTTTCCCATTCTATTGTTTTCCTCTATTTCTTTGTGCTGATCACTGAGGAAGGCTTTCTTATCTCTCCTTGCTGTTCTTTGGGACTCTACCTTCAGATGGGTATATCTTTTCTTTTCTCCTTCGCCTTTCACTTCTTTTCTCAGCTATCTGTAAGGTCTCCTCACACAACCATTTTGTGTTTTTGAATTTCTTTTTCTTGGGGATGGTTTTGATCTCTCCTGTACAATGTTATAAACTTCAGTCAATAGTTATTCAGGCACTCTGTCTATCAGATCTAATCCCTTGAATCTATTTATCACTTTTGCCATATTATATAACCATAAAGGATTTGATTTGGATCATAGGTGAATGGAGTAGTGATTTTCCCTACTTATTTCAATTTAAGTCTGAATTTTGCAACAAGGAGCTCATGCTTGCTTGAGCATAAGTCAGCTCCCAGTCTTATTTTTGCTGACCATATAAAGCTTCTCCATCTTCGGCCGCAAAGAATATAATCAATCTGATTGTGTTATTGACCATCTGGTGATGTCCACTTGTAAAGTCATCTCTTATGCTGGTGGGATAGGGTGTTTGTTATACTCAGTGTGTTCTCTTGGCAAAACTCTGTTAGCCTTCACCCTGCTTCATTTTGTACTCCAAAGCCAAACTTGCCTGCAACTCCAGGTATCTCTTGACTTCCTGCTTTTGCATTCCAGTCCTCTATGATGAAAAGGACATATTTTTTGGGTGTTCTGGAAGGTCTTGTAGGTCTTCAGAGAACCATTCAACTTTAGCATTAGTGCTTGGGGCATAGACTTGGATTACTGTGATATTGAATGGTTTGCTTTGGAAATGAACTGAGATAATTCTGTCATTTTTGAGATTGCACCCAAGTACTGCATTTTGGACTCTTGTTGACTATGAGTCAATGGACTCTTGTTCCACTTCTTCTAAGGAATTCTTGCCAAGAGTAATGGATATAATGTTCATCTGAATTAAATTCCATTCCCATTCATTTTAATTCACTAATTCCTAAAATGTCAGTGTTCGCTCTTGCCATCTCCTATTTGATCACTTCCTATTTACCTTGATTCATGGACCTGACATTCCAGGTTCCTATGGAATATTGTTCTTTACAGCATCAGACTTTAGTTTTATCACCTCTCTATTTCTGTGAATTCAACTTTTTTAACTCCATATATAGGGAATCTTTGCATTCAATCCAGTCATGTATTTGTCACTGATGTGTTTATTAGAATCATACATAGAAGTGAATCCTTTTGAGAAACAGCAGAAGCCTGGCTCTTTCCCCCTCTATATGTTGATGGGGGTTTCATTCCTCTTGGCTTAGAGTTTGCCATTTGGGATCACTGGGAAATGTGTGCTATCCACATATTGCAGAGATGTGATTGACCTCTTTCTTGAATGCTGCTAAATGACTCATTTAGACACTTATTTAGGGGTTCTTGAAAAAGTGATAATATTAACATTTGGCTCAGTTTTACTCTCATTAGAGAATTTAGGGAAAATACATTGGAACAAATCTGAATTCATGGACTTTTCCATTTTTCTGAAATTACATTTGGTATATGAACATGAACTCTGTGGAAAAAGCTTTTTGGTGAATTTTTATATTAAGAATTTTCTTCTATGCAATTTTTTATGTTGTTTATGACAGTAATTCTCAAATCATCACAGGAAAATCCCCTTGAGAGTGTGTGAAATGCAGGTCCTTTAAAAAAAATTTTCCAGATTAAAACAGTTTAAATATAGTTAATGATAACATTTTTTAGTTTCAGGTGTACAACATAATGATTTGATTCATATATATATATATATATGTATGTGTATATATATATATAGTTAAATGACCACTACAATAGGCATTTCAGACCTATTGAATCCGACTTTGGGGGCTGAGGCCAGGAATTTTCATTTACATAAATATCCCAGATGATTCTGAGGAAGTATGTGGTCCACATGATCATTAGCTAACTGAAGTGGGAGGGAAAGTAGGTCTCAGGTGGAGGGTGTAGGATGCTGGATGTGGAGGGACTCCTCCTCCCTCCGTTGCTGCCTTCCTCAGCACAGGCAGGAGGGTGAGAGGGCTGGTCAGTCTGGCCTGAGGACAGCACCTGAGCTTCCACCAACACCCACAAGGGTTCCTTCCTCTAAATAAGGAACCCAAGTAGTATCTTATATTCTTTCTTCCCTTTATCAGATGTTGCTGGTGATATTTTTCTGATAGATTTGTTTCTTACAGGCTCATTGGGAGCCCTAAACATACCAAGTCAGCCATACCGAGATGAACGGTTCTCATCTCATTAGCACCCCTTCACTTCCTGCCGGGACCTTCTAGTGTGGCCTCTTACAGCCAGCACTGGCTTCACCTCTTTGAGCTGAAGCCAGTCTGCTATACCTTCTTTGAAGGCAAAGAAACCTATTTTGATAAATCCCAAGAAGATTAGTTGGGATACAAATTCATCTCCTATAAACAGAGGCCAAAATCACAGTACCTTAGTCAGGTGGAAATGGCTCCCCATACCTTGTTGTTCTGCTATACTCAACAAATGGCTTCCATATTATTGTCTAAGTTCCATATTCCTTCCTTTCCTGCTTCCCTCCCTCCCTCTTTCCTTCTTTCCCAGCGCAGTGTTGGGAGGTTGTAGGTATGAGCTCAGTGTCAGTGGAAGCAGCAGTGGTATCTTGACCTAGTCATTTTTGTGGCATTACTCTGATGGAGTTCCTAGATAGGTAACCATCAAACTGATTATCTGGACTTCCTAGAGGTTCTCCAAGCTAACTATTCACCTCTGAGTAAATTCCCCTTTTGCTTACGTCATCCATAGTGTTTCTTTTGCTTGTGATGATGAACTCTTAACAGATATCCTTTGTGTTTTGCACAGACTTACTGATCACTGAAAAGAAGTACTTGGGGTGGGGATAGTGGTGGTGTCACAGGCCTAGGAAAATTGATACCCAAATTTCCAGAAAGATCCAGACCATATCTTAAGGAACCCCAGAGGATTCAGTCCCAAGATTAATTCCATCACTCTTCTTGGCAATAGCATCACGTCCTTGACTGAGCCAGAGTTTTTCCTTAAGGTGAACAACTCCCTCCAACAGCAAGTGAAGCCCATTTTCCTTTGTTGTTTATACTTGGAACGTGCTCACCATGGATGAGCCATGAATGTCTAAAGTCTTATCAATAGCTTTTTCTTCTTTTTTTCTGTAAATAAGTATAAGAATATTTTCAGGAAAGAAAAGAATTTCTCATGCTTCACACTCTCCTCTTGCAAAGAAAAACATAGCACCAACATCAGCTTTAACTGGAGTACAATTGTGATCCATGCAGAAATAGAAGTCATTCTGAAAAATTATAGACATGAAGAGACTCTCAGAAATCATCAGTGTTGTTCCCATATTGCTGGATTTTAAAAGTAGACTGTGCAAGTAGTATGAGTTGGGGCAGGGGGCGTGACACACAGAACCACCCTATTATTGAAGTAAGGATTGGAGATTGCCAAGGAGGGTCTATCTGTTGATTCTACAACTTCAAAGACATTAAGTAACCCATTAATTTTTCTTTTATTGCAAAGTTAGTAAATTTGTCAGTACTGAAAAACAAAGCACATGTAAGCAGAAAAGGAAAAGAAATAATAACCCATAGCCTCACCACTGAAAAGAATTATTGTTAATGATTTGTTGTCTGTACTAATCTGAATTCTTACTAATGACAGAAACCCAACTTGCTAATGACAGAAATCCAACTCAAACTACTGAGAATGACAGAAACCCAACTCAAACTATCGAGTTAAAAAAAAAAAAAAAGGAAATCAGTTTTCAAAGCTGATAAATCCAGGGTTATATATTTAGGCTCACCACATTCAAGGGCTCACAATATGTCATTAAAATTTGGTTCCTCTGTGAAATTTCTTTTCAAAATTTTCTTTCCCTCCTGGTGTCTGTTTTCCTTGGTATTGGTATCATTCTCAGATAGGATGTAAAGGTCCCCATCCTCAGGGAGCCCTATTGGCTTAGCAACCTCAGAGGAAAAGAAGGCAACTGTTTACCAAAAGTGAAACACAAATCCCCAAACTGATCCTAATTTGGCCCAGTTTGGGCAATGTACCCATCCTCAAATCATTGAATGTGTGAGAGGGATAGAAAATGGTGGTTGGGTAGGATTCAGCTCATGTTGGGTCAACTCTCCTGCCCTCTGTAAATCTTCCATCCCCCTTAGAAGAGAAACCAAACTCCTCGCTGTCGTCTGCAAGGCCCTTCATGTCTGGTTCTTGTCTCACTTTCCTGCTTCATGATCTCCACTCTTGCCTTCTCACTCCGTCCAGTCAAATTGGGTTCTTGCTGTTTTGCTGACCTTTCAGGCATGTTCAGGAAACTCTGATGTTTGTTCTTTCTGCTCTGGAAAATCTTAGACATTGCTTAGATATCAGTGTGGTTTGTCTTTTCACCTCACTAGGGTCATTTCTCAGACAGGCTTCTCTTGATCCCCTGCCTAAAACAGTGCCCCCTGCCACTTGCTTTATTCTCTGGCATGGTGACTATTCTGGTTATTACTAGGTAATGAAAATCCTGTGATCCCTTTCAGTTACAAACAGTCTTGATTCAGTCATTTTTAGTGTTTAATCCCTGATAAGTAATATCAACTCCAAATATATTTTGAATTAAACATTCTCTTTTCCAGCTCCAGCTGGGGTCAGCTGCAGAGGGGGGAGCTAGATCAAGTGGAGAAGTCAGGCAGGAGGAGAAAGGGATCAGGAAGGTTCTTGATGGGTACCATCTGGTTAAACTGGCTTTGTGCTTAGGGATTGAAATAAAATCTTTCTTTAGAGAAGTTCTTTGAGTTTTCAGAGACTCCAATGCCTTCATCTCTGTAGGATCTCTCCCAGAAATCCCCTCAATACGTCTCTCTTCTAGCTGTTTGCTTACTACTTCCTTGGCACTCAGGAATCCAGCTCCATTCGGCTCCATTCTTCTCTCCAGGCAGTCTTTAGACCAAGACAGAAGACAGCACTAACGCAGTTTTCTTCTGCATTCAGTTTGGCCCACTTCATACATCCTTTGTCCTGACACTCTCTGGAAGAGCAGACAGCCTGCTGCTGCCTCTCCTTCATCTCTTCCATCAGCACTCCTTTAACTGCAAGAGATATATACCACACTTTTGGGGGATTCCCACTGATGCCCTTCTCTTGAGGGGTGATGACCATGCAATCCCCCCACTCTTCTCCTATGAGGGGAGCTCACAGCACACTCATGCTTCTCTCTAAAAATCTTCATAAATCATTCTCCTAATATCCATAGTCCTCTGTATCACTAAATGAGGGTGAGGCATTCACAAGCTTTTAGTGAAATCCTTTAAAAACTTGCATGTTGATTTGGTCTCATGCAGTAGCATATGAGGTACTTGGTGGAACTTCCATTTTATATCCTGTTATATAGGCGTAGGGACTTCCAGGTGGCTCAGTGGTAAAGAATCCACCTGCCAAGCAGGAGACACAGGTTTGACCCCTGGGTCAGGAATATCCCCTGGAGGAGGAAGTGGCAACCCACTCCAGTATTCTTGCCTGGGAAATCCAAATGACAGAGGCGCCTAGAGGGTTGTAGTCCATGGGGGTTGCAAAAGAGTTGGACATGACTTAGTGAATAAACAACAACGACAGTAAAGTAGTAAATGCTATGGAAAAAAGAAAGCAGGAATTCCAATATACATTATGTGCAGACAAATACTGTTTAATTTCACTTATATGAGGTACCTAAAATAGTCAAATTCATAGTTAGAAAGTACATCAAGAGATGCCAGGGGTTTGGGATGGAGTGGGGGAGGGGGAGTTAGTGCTTAATGAGGTCAGAGTTTCAGTTTAAGAAGGTGAAAAATCCAAGAGATGGATAGTGGTAAGAGTTGTACAACAATGTGAATTTACTTAGTATCACTGGACTGTATAGTGAAATATGGTTAAATTTTTAAATTGCAGAACAAAGCAGGATAATTTGTGACAACCTGGATGGACCTTGAGGGCATTCTGCTAAATGAAATAAGTCAGAAAAGAAAGCAGATAAATGCCATATAATTTCATTTATACACAGAATCTAAAAATAGAAACCCAAAGCAGAAAACTGAGCAGATGTTTACAGAGAACAGATTGGTGGTCACCTGAGGTGGGGTGGGGATTGTGGGCAAAAGGGGGGAAGGGTCAACAGGTACAAATTTCCAGTTATGAAATGAGTAACTCATGGAGACGTAATGTACAGCATGGCGACTGTAGCTAATAATTACTATATTGCATATTTGGAAGTACCTAGGAGAGTAGACCTTGAAAATTCTCATCCTAAGAAAAACCTTTTGTAGCTATGTAAGGGGTTGGATCTTAACTGTGCTTATTGTGGTGATTATTTTGCAATATATAAATATCAAATCATTATATTCCATACCTGAAAGCAGTATAATGTTATGTCAATTATGTCCCAATTAAAATTTTTTTTTATTTTTGGTGACACTGGGTCTTCATTGCTGCTCTTGGGCTTTCTCTAGTTGCGGCAAACAAGGGCTACTCACCAGTTGTGATGCACCAGCTTCTCATTGCAGAGGAACTGAGAAATAAAAAGAAAATAAAGAATAATAGAATATAGGGGATTGGGAAGTAGTTTTGTTTTATTGCAAGGTAAAAACCATTTCAAATTAATTTGGAAAGGTCACATGAATCAGAATACAGTCATATGAATCAGACATAAAAATGTTCAGAAAGTCTTCTTCACATCTCTGTCCACCATCCACCTAGTTTTCCACACATTCCACCTAGGTAACCTCTGTAAATATGTTTTGTGTGTGTTCTTACAGAGTTTTTTTATGTAAGCAAGCAAATGTTGGGTTGGACAAAAAGTTTGTTTGGGGTTTTTCCAGAACATATTACAGAAAAACCCAAATGAACTTTTTGGCCAACCCAATGCAAGCATATAATGTTATTTTAGCTGCTCTCAACACAAGTGGTAGCATATACCATATACACTGTTTTGCATTTGCTGTTTTACAAAAATCATATGTCTTGGAGAGCTTCTCATATCACGACTTGAAGATCTTCTTTCTCCTTTGTAGCCAAAAAGTAAGTAGCCCATTGTGTAATTGTTCTCTAATTTATTTAACCTGTGTCTTATTCAAGAACATTTAGGTTGTTTGCAATCTTCTGTTATTCCAGATGATGTTGCAGTGAATAACCTTATTCATATATTATTTCTCATGTATATGAATTTGTCTGTAGGATAAATTTCTAAAGCTGGAATTACAGGGGTAAAGGGGATATGTGTTTGTGATTTTGATCACTGTTGTCAAATTGCCCTACAAAGAGACAGAACAAATGCACATCCATCAGCCTATATCTAGGCTGTTAATTTAGCAGGGTTGGTGTTGCTTCTCTGTAGAGCTGACATTTGTGCAGTACTTTCATTGTCAAAAAGGAGCCATCGGTATGAAAACCTAAGGGAGGATCATCTTAGGTAAAGGGGGCTAGAGTAAAGGCCTGAGGCAGGGACTTCCCTGGAGGTCCAGAGGTTAAGACTCCATGCTTCTCCTGCAGGGGGCATGGGTTCAAAGACTGACCACATTAGAGGAACAGCAAAACTGCCAGTTTGGCAGATGTGCCATGAATAGGAGTGGGCACTGTGCATAATACAAGGTGAAAGGCCATGGCAAAAGCAGAAGCTGGGTCATGTGGACTCAGGTTGAGAGTTTGAATTTTATTCTAGGTGGCAAGGAAAGTCATTGTAAGAGGTTTAAGTGGGAAATGAGATGCTATGTTTTCTATTTTAGACTATATTAACTGCTTTTTTTTTTAAGTCTTTAACTATTCATCTTGTTTGTCAGAGATCAAGTTCTTTTTTTTTTTTTAGAGATCAAGTTCTTAAGTGCAACGTAAAAGTTCATCCTAAAAGCCTCTTCTCAGCAAAGATCTAAGAAAACTGTAGATACACAGAGAATTAGACAAGCAGATCCAGATGAGGTACTATCCTGGCCTGGAGAATTCCATGGACTGTATAGTCCATGGGGTCGCAAAGAGTCAGACACAACTGACCGACTTTCACTCACACACACACTAAGAGCTATGTCACGCTGTAGATCCAAACTACATAACTTTAAAAAAAAAAAAAAAGGTGGTGGGGTGGGGCTTCCCTGGTGGCTCAGTGGTAAAGAAATAGCCTGCTTGTGCAGGAGACATGGTTTCAATCCCTGGTCCACATGCTGTGGATCAAATAAGCCTGTGCTCTAAGAGCCCAGGAACCCCAACTACTGAAGCCCGAGTGCCCTACAGTCCATGCTCAACAAGAGAAGCCACTGCAATGAGAAGCCTGTGCAGCAGTAAAGACAAAGCACAGCCAAAAATAAATGAAAAATTTTTAGAAAAATGAAAAGGATGGCCCCATACATAGTGAAGACCTAGAACCATATGAACCAGTCCTGCTTCCACTGCACATAGAAATGTAACATGAATGTTTTTTTTATCATTTATTCCCTGGGTACTTGATTCCTTAACCAAAGGCAGAGATTCTGTGGTTCAGGGGAGGGCTTGACTGGAGCATACCTGATTCTTCCTCTTGTTTTCCATATCTATAATACAATGACAAAAGGACAAACAGAAAACTTCTATATTAATAAATTAACTTTATATATCTTGCATCATTTAAAACAATATTAAATTTTAGTTTAGGACTTTTCCCTCGATTAGCTGGAAATAAAGAAAATGATGTCTTCTGTGGTGGTGGTTGGACAAATTAGCAAATAATCACCAGTAAGTAACTGCTGAGGGAATAAGAACTTTGCTCATGCAACAAGCCCAGTTAAGGGACGTGTATTGACATATATTACCTTTGGCATCTCTTTTTACTGAAGGGCTTATTTACCCTTTCAGGGAAGTAGCTTGGACTCCTCAACCATGTGCCAGTGTGAGCCTCTGTCTGAGTCAGCATTGTCCATTTCAGACTTGCTCCTTTAGAGGAGCTAAATAAGGCTACCTTAGCACGTGTGTCTGCTCTGAGATTAGGGACTTTGTCCAGTGCTACGCTTTGGGCATGACTCCAAGACCAGCAGCTGCTTGGCTGTCGGCCTCTCTGCTGCACACCTGGGGTATTGACACTGGGTGGATCCAGGCAAGTGCCCTGAGGCACTTGGAAACCAACCAGGACATCTAGGGGTAGGAATGGGAACCTGGAAGGGAATAGAGGGATTTGGGGAAATTTTATTTTCCCTGGCAGTTGGGGGTTGGGGCTCAGGCAATTTACGTCTAAAAACAGGTAAGAATGAATTACACCATCAACAATTACCTCCTCTCCTTACTATAACCACTATTTTCAGGTGTATAACTTTGGTAAATAATTTCCCCTCAAGCAGCATTGTCAAAACTCAATTATAATGTCTTCATTCCATATATATTTCTCCATTCCAGTAGACTTTTAAAACTAATGCCCTGCATTTGACCTACTTATGAATTCCTATTTTGAAATTTCCTCTAGTCAATGTAAATTATTTCCAGAGCCCATAGGTAATTTTTTTCAGCACATAATCAAGTACAATTGAATTTTCCTTTCCCCCTGGGGACACTTGGTTCTCTGACTATTGAAACTTACTATTTTTTTCTTTTTTGGTCATTAACACATTCCCATTCTAATGTACTTTTTTCCAAGTGGAAATTTCTGAACTCTAATGGATGGTCAATTTACTCACTAATTTTGGCAAGATGTTTCATTTATTAAGCAAGCATTTGTTATTATGTATTTTGCTTCATATCACATGAAAAAAGTATTCCTCATTGATTATTTTTCTGAATTTTTTAAAAAAGAAAACCTAAAATATTCCAAGATAAAATGAAACACTTTCTCCCACTGTTTTGCTCTTAAACACTAAAGTTTTAAACCTAGTAAAGCAAAGGTAAGTTCTGGCTGTGTCTTTTTCCAAGCCATCTTCTCTTGAGGTAGTATATGGGAAGGTCACATCCCTCTGATGGAAACAGGTACCATTTGCAACTGTTGTGGTCTGCAGAATTTGGGATGTTAAACAGTAACTATGATACTTTTATTAAGAAGAAAATTCTTTCTGAATGTGTTTTTAGGGCTTTCAGTTGCAAGAAACAGGAACCAACTCTGGCTGAGTTAAGCAGAAAGGATTTTGAGAGGCTGATGCCTGAATTCTTAATTTGAAGACAGGACATTTACTTCTGTTGCCTCCTAACACCTCTCTAAATGATAATGTGAAAATGTTAGTCACTCAGTCCTGTCTGACTCTTTGAGACTCCATGGTCTGTAAGCCAACCAGGCTCCTCTGTCCACGGAATTCTTCAGGCAAGAATACTGAAGTGGATTGCCATTTCCTTCTCTAGGGGATCTTCCCGACCCAGGGATGGAACCTGGAACCTGGGTCTCCCGTATTGCAGGCAGATTCTTTATGGTCTGAGCCACCAGAGAAACCCCAAATGACAATGAAGGACATTTTAAAAATGACATAAATTACAGAGACCAAGAGAGGTAACAACAGTAACAAAGTTTTGAAAAACATAAAGGAAACAGAGTAACATTTAGCATCTGGAAAAAGTTGAATCCTAACCTGAAAAACTGACTTGCACTAAAGAAACTTCTGGATTGTTCTTGGTATTTCTGAGGTGAGGCTGAAACAGAGATTTGTGGATATAAGAAGCAGTTAGGTCCTACCATTTTCCCCAGCCCCACATGCTCCTTTCTGCTTCAGCAGATTTATTACTCTCATGAGGGAGGAAGGCAGACTGCATTAGTCAGAACAAAGTGAGGCTGCTGTGAAAGAGCTGAGAATGATTCAGTGGCTTAAAGGAGCTATTGGTTTACTTCTTCTTATGAAACAGAAGTTTCAACTGGCTTGTGGGGGGTAATAGCTTAATTGAGATATAATTCACATGTCATATAAGTCACCACTTTGAGTACTGTTCAGTGGTTTTTAGTATACTCAGAGTTGTGCAACCATCACCAAAACTAATTTTAGAACATTTAACCACCTCTCCCAAACATCCCACATCCCTTAGTAGTCACTCTCCTCCAACTCCTGTCCTCTAGTCTCTAGGCAACTGTGAATCTATTTTCAGTCTCTCTAGATTTGGCCATCTTGAATTTCATATAACTAGAATTGTATTTTAAAAGTTCATCCGTGTGGTAACAAGTATCAGTACTTCATTTCTTTTTATTGCTGAATACTATTCCATTGTATGGTTATACCACATTATAATTTTTAAAAATTTTATTGAGGTATAGTTAATTACAATGTATTAATTTCTATTGTACAGCAAAGTGACTCCGTTTTATATATATATACAAACACATACATGTATATATATATATGTATTTTTCATATTCTTTTCCATTATGGTTTATCACAGGGTATTGAATATAGTTGCCTGTGCTATGTAGTAGGTCCTTATTGTTTGTCCATCCTATGTATCATAGTTGGGCTTTCCCGGTGGCTCAGATGGTAAAGAATCCACCTGCAATGCAGGAGACCTGGGTCCAATCCCTGGGTTGGGGAGATTCCCTGGAGGAGGTCATGGCAACCCACTCCAGTACTCTTGCCTGGAGAATCCCCATGGACAGAGGAGCCTGGCAAGCTGCAGTCCATGGGGTCACAGGGTCGGGCATAACTGAGTGACTAAGCACACAGCACGCACATATATCATAGCTTGCATCTGCTAATCCCAGACTCCCAATACTTCCTTCCTTCACTCGCCTCTCCCTTGGCAGCCATAAGTCTGTTCTCTATGTCTGTGAGTCTGTTTCATAGATATGGTCATTTATGTTGTCCTTAAGTTTCCACATGTAAGTGATACATATGGTATTTGTCTTTTTCTTTTTAACTTACTTGGCTTAGTGTGATGACCTCTAGGTCCATCTGTGTTGCTGCAAATGGCATATTTTCATTCTTTTTAATGGCTAGGAAATATCCCATTGTATACATGTACCACATCTTCTTTATTCATTCATCTGTCAGTGGACATTTTGGTGGTTCCCATGTTGTGGCTATTGTAAATAGTGCTGCTATAAATATATGAGGTGCATGTATCTTTTCACATTATAATTTTGTGTGGATATATGCCCAGGAGTAGAATTGCTGAATCATATGGCAACTCTAGTTTTTTTAAAAAAATAATTTTATTTATTTATTTTTCGGCTGTGCTAAGTCTGTTGTCACATGCGGGCTTCTCTAGTTGCATCAAGTGGGGCTACTCTCTAGTTGTGGTGTGGAGGCTTCTCATTGCTGCAGCCTCTCTTGTTGCATAACACAGGCTCTAGAGCATTCGGGCTCCAGTAGTTGTGGCTCGTGGCCTCAGTCGTGGTGACTCCTGGGCTCGCGAGTGTATGGTCAGTAGTTGTGGCCCATGGGCTTAGTTGCCTTGCAGCATGTGCGATCCTGCCGAATCAGGGGTTGAACCTACGTCTCCGGCATTGGCAGGCGAATTCTTTACCGCTGAGCCACCAGTGAAGCCTAATTCTTAATTTTTTGAGAAACCTCCATGTTGTTTTCCATGGTGCCTGCACCAATTCATGTTCCCACCAACAGTGTACAAGGGTTCCCTTCTCTCCACCCTCTCTAGCATTTATCATTTGTAAATTTTTAAATGATGGCCATTCTGCCAGGTGTGAGGTGATACCTCATCATCATTTAAATTAGCATTTCTCTAATAATTAGTGATGATAGGTATCTTTCCGTGTGCATATTGGCCATTGGTATATTTTCTTTAGAGAAATGTCTATTAGATCTTCTGCCCTTTTTTTTGACTGGATTGTTTGTTTTTTGTTATTGAATTGTATGAACTGTTGGTATATTTTAGAAATTAAGCCCTATGGGTTACATCATTTGCAAATATTTTCTCCCTGGCCATAGGTTGTTTTTTCATTTTGCTTATGGTTTCCTTTGCTGTACAAAATATTATAAGCTTGATTAAGTCTGATTTGTTTATTTTTGGTTTTATTTCTATTGCCTTGGGAGACTGAACTAAGAAAATATTGGTATGATTTATGTCAGAGAATATCTTGCCTATGTTCTCTTCTAGGAACTTTATGGCATCTTGCCTTATATTTAAGTCTTTAAGCAATTTTGAGTTTATTTTTGTGTATGGTATAAGGATGTATTCTAACTTCATTGATTTACATGTAACTGTCCAACTTTCCCAACACCACTTGCTGAAAAGACAGTCTTTTCCCTATTGTATAGTCTTGCCTCTTTTATCAAAGATTAATTGTCCATAGGTATATGGGTTTTCTTCTGGGATTTCTATTTCATTAATCCATGTCTGTTTTTGTGCCAATACCTTGCTATTTTAATTACTGTAGCTTTATAGTATAGGCTGAAGTCTGAGAGGGCTATGCCTTCTACTTTGTTCTTTTTCCTCAGGGTTGTTTTGGCAATTCTGGTCTTCTATGTTTTCATATAAATTTTTGGGTTATTTCTTGTAGCTCTGTAAAAAAATGCCATAGGTAATTTTGATAGGGATTACATTAAATCCATGGTACTTTAAGTACTATGAGTACTCTGGCCATTTTAATAATATCAGTTCTTTCAGTCCAAGAGCATGGGCTATCTTTCTATGTATTTGAATTATCTTCAGTTTCCTTTATTCATGTTTTTATAGTTGTCAGCATATGTCTTTCACCTTCTTGGTGAGATTTATTCTGAAGTTTTTTAAACTTAATTTTTATATTAGAGTATAGCTGATTTACAGTATTGTTAGTTTCAGTTGTGTACAGCAAGGTGATTCAGTTAAATGAATACATATATGCATTCTTTTTTCAGATTATTTTTCCCATATAAATTGTTTCAAATTATTGAGTAGAACTGCCTGTGCTATATAATAGGTCATTGTTGATTTCCTATTTTATATGAAGTGGTATGTATATGTTAGTTCCAAAGCCCTAATTTATCTTTACCCCCATCTTTTGCCTTTGGTAACCACAAGTTTGTTTTTGAAGCCTAAGTCTCTTTCTCTTTTGTAAATAAGTTCATTTGTATCATCTTTTTAGATTCCACATATAAGTGATATCTACGATATTTGTCTTTCTCTGTTTCTGTCTGACTTACTTAGTATGATAATCTCTAGGTATATCCATTTGCTGCAAATGGCATTATTTAATTCTATTTTATGGCTGAATAATAATCCCTTGTATACCTCATCTTCTTTATTCATTCCTCTGGATGTCCATTCCATGGATGGACATTTAGGTTATTTCCATGTCTTGGCTAAATAGTGCTACAATGCAAATTGGGGTGCATGTGTCTTTTCAAGTTATGGTTTCATTCCCATATATGCCCAGGAATGGGACTGCTGGATCATAAGGTAGTTCTGTTTAGTTTTTTAAGGAACCTCCATTCTGTTCTCCACAGTGGTTGTACCAATTTACATTCCCACTAACAGTGTTGATGGGTTCCCATTTCTCTAAACCCTCTCCAGCATTATTTGTAGACTTCGATGATGGCCATTCTGACTCATGTGAGGTATTACCTCATTGCAGTTTTGATTTGCATGTCTCTAATAATTAGCAATGTTGAGCATCTTTTCATGTGCTTTTTGGCCATCTGTATGTCTTCTTTGGAGAAATATCTGTTTAGATCTTCTGCCTACTTTTTGATTAGGTTTTTTGTGTTTTGATATTGGGCTGCATGAGTGGTTTGTATATTTTGGAGATTACTCCTTTGTTTGTCACATTGTTTGCAAATATATTCTCCCATTCTGTAGGTTGTCTTTTCGTTTTGTTTATGGTTTCCTTTGCTGTGTAAAAAAGGTTTTAGGTTTGAAGCATCCCTGGTTGTCCATTGACCAAGATTCTGTGCTCCCAACACAGGGGCCTGGGTTCAATCTCTAGATAGGGAACTAGATCCCACATGCTGCAAATCTCACAGCAATGAAGACTGTACAAGCAGCAAGTATGACTCAGTGCAGCCAAATAAATATTTTTTAAAACTTTCTTTGGTTTATTGGGTCCTGTTTGCTAATTTTTGTTTTTATTTTCATTATTCTAGGAGGTGGAACCAAAAAGATATTGCTGAGATTTGTGTCAAAAAGTGTTCTACCTATGTTTTCCTTTAAGAGTTTTGTAATAGTATCTGGTCTTACATTTAGGTTTTAAAATCATTTTGGGTTTATTTTTGTATATGGTGTTAGAAAATGTTTTAGTTTTGTTCTTTTACATATAGCTGGCCAATTTTCGCAGCATCACTTATTGAAGAAATTGGCTTTTCTTTACTGGATATTCTTGCCTCCTATGCCATAGATTAATTGACCATAAGAGCATGGGTTTATTTCTGGGCTCTCTATTGCATGTTTTTCTGCTAATGCTATACTATTTTGTACTGTAGCATTACAGTATAATCTAAAGTCAAGGAGCATGACACCTCCAACTCTGTTCTTTCTCAATCAAGATCACTTTGGCTATTCAAGATTTCATGTTTTCATACAAATTTCAAAATTAATCCAGTTTTGTAAAAAAAGACAGAGATTGCACTGAATCTGTAGATTGCCTTGGATAATATGGTCATTTTTAACAGTATTAATCCCATTTAAGAACACAGTATATCTTCCCAGTTGTTTGTGTTATGTTCAATTTCTATTATCAGTGTCTCATAGTTTCCTGAGTATAGGTCTTTTACCTCATTAGGTAGGTAGCTATTTTATTCCTTTTGATGAGATGGTAAACAGATTACTTTATTAATTCTTTCGTGATAGTTCATTGTTAGTACATAGAAATACAACAGATTTATGTATATTAGTATGTATATTAGTTTTGTATCCTGTAACTTTACAAAATTTATTGATGAACTCCAATAGCTTTCTGGTGTTGTCTTTAGGATTTTCTATGTATAATATCATGTAATCTGCAAACAATGGCAATTTTACTTGTTCCTTTCCAGTCTGAGTTACTTTCATTTTTTTCTGATTGCTGTGGCTAGGACTTCCAAAACTGTTGAATAAAAGTGGTGAATAAAAGGTGGACATTGTTCCTGATCTTAGAGGAAATGCTTTCAACTTACCATTTTTGAATATGATAGGCATGGTTTTGACATATGTGGCCTTTATTACTATTGAGGTATATACCTTCTATGCCTACTTTCTGGAGTTTTTGTCATAAATGGATGTTGAACCTTATGAAAACCTTTTCTGCATCTATTGAGATGATCATATAGTTTTTTTCCCCAATTTGTTGATGTGGTATGTTACATTGATTTTGTAAATATTAAAAAAAAACTTTGCATCACTGGAATAAATCCTACTTGATCATGGTATACACTACTTTTATTGTATTGTTGGATTTGGTTTGCTGGTATATGTTGAGAAGTTTTGCATCTATGTTCATCAGTGATATTGCCATATAATTCTTTTTGTGATATCTTTGTCTGGTTTTGGTATCAGACTATGATGGCTTCATATAATGAGTTTGAAAGCGTTTCTTCCTCTGCAGTTTTTTGGAATAATTTCAGAAGTATAGGTGTTTACTCTTTGTTTGGTATAATTCACATGTGAAGCCATATGGTTCTGGAGTTCTGTTTGTTGGGAATTTTAAAAATTACTGATTGAATTTCATTACTGGTAATTAGTCTTTTCATATTTTCCATTTCTTCCTGGTTCAGTCTTGGGAGATTGTACCTTTCTAAGAATCTGTCCATTTCTTCTTAGGTTGTCCTTTTTATCAGCAAATAATTATTCATAGTAGTGTCTTTTGATCCTTTATATTTCTGTAATGTTGATTGTAAATTCTTTTACATTTCTGATTTTACTGACCTGGATCATCTCCCTTTTTTTCTTGATGAGTCTTTCTAAAGGTTTACTAATTTGGTGTATCTTTTCAAAGAACCAGATTTTAGTTTCACTAATCTTTTCTCTTCTTTTCTTTTCAGCCTAATTTCATTTAATTCTGCTCTGATCTTCATTATTTCTTTCCTTAACTAATTTTAGATTTTGTTTGTTCTTTTTTACTTCCTTTAGGTAAAAGTTTAGGTTGTTTATTTGAAGTTTTTCTTGATTCCTGGGCTAAGCTTCAGTTCAGTTCAGTCGTTAAGTCATGTCTGACTCTTTGCGACCCCATGCACTGCAGCACACCAGGCTTCCCTGTCCATCACCAATTCCCTTAGCTTACTCAAACTCATGTCCGTAGAGTAGTCAGTGATACCATCCAACCATCTCATCCTCTGTTGTCCCCTTCTCCTCCTGCCTTCAATCTTTCCCAGCATCAGGGTCTTTTCCGATGAGTCAGTTCTTAGCATCAGGTGGCCAAAGTATTGGAATTTCAGCCTCAGCCTCAGCATCAGTTCTTCCAATGAATATTCAGGACTGATTTCCTTTAGGATTGACTGGTTTGATCTCCTTGCAGTCCAAGGGACTCTCAAGAGTCTTCTCCAGCACCACAGTTCAAAAGCATCAATTCTTTAGCACTCAGCTTTCTGTATAGTTCAACTCTCACATCCATACATGACTACTGGAAAAACCATAGCTTTGACTAGACGGACCTTTGTTAGCAAAGTAATGTCTCTGCTTTTACTCTAAACTTGCCTCTTAGAACTGTTTTTGATGCTGCTCCGTAAGTTTTGTATCATCATGTTTTTGTTTTTACTTACTTCAGGTATATTTTAATGTCTTCTTTGATTTCTTCAGTTATCCATTGGGTATTTAGTAGCATATTGTTTAGCCTCCACTGTGTTTTGGGTTTTTTTTTTTTTAGTTGATTTCTAGTCTCATATTGTATGATAGGAAAAATGCTTATATCATTTCAACTTTTAAAAATTTACCAAGGGTTGGACTGGAATGGGTGAATTTAACTCAGATGACCATTATATCTACTACTGTGGGCAGGAATCCCTTAGAAGAAATGGAGTAGCCATCATGGTTAACAAAAGAGTCCGAAATGCAGTACTTGGATGCAATCTCAAAAATGACGGAATGATCTCTGTTCATTTCCAAGGCAAACCATTCAATATTACGGTAAGGCAAACCTATGCTCAAACCAGTAATGCTGACGAAGCTGAAGTTGAACAGTTCTATGAAGACCTACAAGACCTTTTAGAACTAACACCTAAAAAAGATGTCCTTTTTATTATAGGGGACTGGAATGTGAAAATAGGCAGTCAGGAAACACCTGAAGTAACAGGCAAATTTGGCCTTAGAGTACAGAATGAGTTTTGCCAAGAGAACGCACTGGTGATAGCAAACACCCTCTTCCAAAAACACAAGAGAAGAGTCTACACATGGATATCACCAGATGGTCAACACCAAAATCAGATTGATTATATTCGTTGCAGCCAAAGATGGAGAAGCTCTATATAGTCAGCAAAAACAAGACCGGGAGCTGACTGTGGCTCAGATGATGAACTCCTTATTGCCAAATTCAGACTTAAATTGAAGAAAGTGGGGAAAACCACTAGACCATTCAGGTATGACCTAAATCAAATCCCTTATGATTATACAGTGGAAGTGAGAAATAGATTTAAGGGACTAGATCTGATAGAGAGAGTGCCTGATGAACTAGGGATGGAGGTTCGTGACACTGTACAGGAGACAGGAATCAAGACCATCCCCCTGGAAAAGAAATACAAAAAAGCAAAATGGCTGTCTGAACAGGCCTTACAAATAACTGTGAAAAGAAGAGAAGTGAAAGGCAAAGGAGAAAAGGAAAGATATACCCATTTGAACTCAGAGTTCCAAAGAATAGCAAGGAGAGATAAGAAAGGCTTCCTCAGTGATCAATGCAAAGAAATTGAGGAAAACAACAGAATGGGAAAGACTAGAGATCTCTTCAAGAAAATTAGAGACACCAAGGTAACATTTCATGCAAAGATGAGCTTGATAAAGGACAGAAATGGTATGGACCTAACAGAAGCAGAAGATGTTAAGAAGAGGTAGCAAGAATACACAGAAGAACTGTACAAAAAGATCTT
>ML663563.1:6160067-6306795 GCA_007570785.1 Antilocapra americana | reverse complement strand
AGTTGAGCTATTTCAAATCCTAAAAGATGATGCTGTGAAAGTGCTGCACTCAATATGCCAGCACATTTGGAAAACTCAGCAATGGCCACAGGACTGGAAAATGTCGTCTTCATTCTAATCCCAAAGAAAGGCAATGCCAAAGAATGCTCGAACTACTGCACAATTGCACTCATCTCACACGCTAGCAAAGTAATGCTAAAATTGTCCAAGCCAGGCATCAGCAAAACGTGAACCATGAACTTCCAGATGTTCAAGCTGGATTTAGAAAAGGCAGAGGAACCAGAGATCAAATTGCCAACATCCGCTGGATTATCAAAAAAGCAAGAGAGTTCCAGAAAAACTATTTCTGCTTTACTGACTATGCCAAAGCCTTTGACTGTGTGGATCACAATAAACTGTGGAAAATTCTGAAAGAGATGGGAATCCCAGACCATCTGACCTGTGTCTTGAGAAACCTGTATGCAGGTCAGGAAGCAACAGTTAGAACTGGACATGGAACAACAGACTGGTTCCAAATAGGAAAAGGAATACGTCAAGGCTGTATTTTTTCACCCTGCTTATTTAACTTCTATGCAGAGTACATCATGAGAAACGCTGGGCTGGAGGAAGCGCAGGCTGGAAAGAAATATCAATAACCTCAGATATGCAGATGACACCACCCTTATGGCAGAAAGTGAAGAGGAACTAAAGAGCCTCTTGATGAAAGTGAAAGAGGAGAGTGGGGAAATTGGCTTAAAGCTCAACATTCAGAAAACTAAGATCATGGCATCTGATTCTATCACTTCATGGGAACTAGATGGGGAAACAGTGGAAACAATGTCAGACTTTATTTTCTGGGGCTCCAAAATCACTGTAGATCGTGATTGCAGCCATGAAATTAAAAGACGCTTGCTCCTTGGAAGAAGAGTCATGACCAACCTAGACAGCATATTGAAAAGCAGAGACATTACTTTGCCAACAAAGGTCTGTCTAGTCAAGGCTATGGTTTTTCCGGTAGTCATGTATGGGTGTGAGAGTTGAACGGTGAAGAAAGCTGAGTGCCAAAGAAGTGATGCTTTTGAACTGTGGTGTTGGAGAAGACTCTTGAGAGTCCCTTGGACTCCAAGAAGATCCAACCAGTCCATCCTAAAGGAGATCAGTCCTGGGTATTCATTGGAAGGATTGATGTTGAAGCTGAAACTCCAATACTTTAGCCACCTCAAGTGAAGAGTTGACTCACTGGAAAAGAACCTAATGCTGGGAAGGATTGGGGGCAGGAGGAGAAGGGGACGACAGAGGATGAGATGGCTGAATGGCATCACTGACCGGATGGACAAGGGTTTGGGTGGACTCTGGGAGTTGGTGATGGACAGGAAGGCCTCCATACTGTGATTCATGGGGTCGCAAAGAGTTGGACATGACTGAGCTACTGAACTGACTGAGTTTGTCATCCAGCATATGATCCACCCTGGGGAATGCTCCATGTATACTTGAAAAGAATGAGTATTCTGCTTTTGGATGGAATGCTTTCTATATGTTAAGTGCATTTCGTCTAATGTGTCATTTAAGGCTCATGTTTCTTTATCAATTTTATGTCTGGATGATCTATCCATTGGTGTAAGTGAGGTGTTTAAGTTCTTTACTATGATTATGTTCCTGTCAATTTCTCCTTTTGTGGCCATTAATATCTGCTGTATATACTTAGGTGCTTCTGTGTTGGTGGATATATATTTATAATTGTTATATCTTCTTCTTGGATTGATCCCTTGATTATTATGTAGTGTCCTTATTTGTCTCTTGTAATAGTGTTTATTTTAAAGTCTATTTAGTCAGATATAAGTATTGTTACTTTTTCTTTTGATTTCCTTTAGTGTGGAATACATTTTTCCATCTCCTCACTTTCAGTCTATGTTGGTCTCTAGTTCTAAAGTGAATTTGTTATTGTTGTTCAGTTCCTCAGTCATGTCCGACTCTTTGTGACCCCGTGGACTGCAGCATGCCAGGCTTCCCTGTCCTTAACCATCTCCTTGAGTTTCCTCAAACTCATGTCCATTGAATCAGTGAGCCATCCAACCATCTCATCCTTTGTCATCCCCCTCTCCTGCCTTCAATCTTTCCCAACATTGGGGTCTTTTCCAGTGAGTCAGCTCTTTGCATCAGGAGGCCAAAGTATTCAAGTTTCAGCCTTAACATCAGTCCTTCCAATGAATTTTCAGGACTGATCTCCTTTAGGATGGATCGGTTTGATCTCCTTGCAGTCCAAGGGACTCTCAAGATTCTTCTCCAACACCACAGTTCAAAAGCATCAATTCTTCAGGGCTCAGCTTTCTTCATGGTCCAGCTCTCACATCCATACATGACTACTGGAAAAAACATAGCTTTGACTATATGGAGCTTTGTTGGCAAAGTAATGTCTGTGCTTTTTATTCCACTGTTTAGGTTTGTCATAGCTTTCTTTCCAAGGAGCAAGTGTCTTTCAATTTCATGGCTGCAGTCATTGTCCACATTGATTTTGGAGTCCAAGAAAACAAACTGAAAATCACTCAGTCATGTCTGACTCTTTGTGAGTTCATGGACTGACTATACAGTCCATGCAATTCTCCAGGCCAGAATACTGGAGTGGGTAGCCTTTCCCTTCTCTAGGGCAGGATCCATTCCAGGGATGGAACCCAGATATCCTACATTGCAGGTGCATTCTTTACCAGCTGAGTCACAAAGGAAGCCCAAGAATACTGGAGTGGGTAGCCTATCCCTTCTCCAGGGTATCTTCCCTGCCCAGGAATTGAACCGGAGTCTCTTGCATTGCAGGCGAACTCTTTACCAACTGAGCTATGAGGGAAGCCCACAAGAAAATAAAGTGTCTCACTGTTTCCATTCTCCCCCCACCCCAACTATTTGCCATGAAGTGATGCCTTGATTTTAGTTTTCTGAATGTTGAGTTTTAAGCCAGCTTTTCACTCTCCTCTTTCACCTTCCTCAAGAGGTCCTTTAGTTCCTCTTCACTTTCTTCTTTAAGGGTGGTGTCATCTGCATATCTGAGATTATTGATATTTCTCTGAGGAATCTTGACTGCAGCTTGTGCTTCATTCAGCCCAGAATTTCACATGCTGTACTCTGCATATAAGTTAAATAAGCAAGGGGACGATAAACAGCCTTGACATACCCGTTTCCCAATTTGGAACCAGTCCATTGTTCCATGTTAGTTCTAACTGTTGCTTCTTGACCTACATTTAGGTTTCTCAGAAGGTAGATAAGGTGGTCTAGTATCCCCATCTCTTGAAGAATTTTTCACAGTTTATCGTGATCCATCCACACAGTCAAAGGCTTTAGCATAGTCAATGAAGCAGAAGTAGATGTTTTCCTGGAATTCTCTAGCTCTTTCTATGATCCAGCTGATGTTGGCAATTTGATCTCTGGTTCCTCTGCCTTTTCTAAACCCAGTTTGTACATCTGGAAGTTCTTGGTTCACATACTGTTGAAGCCTAGCTTGAAAGATTTTGAGCTTTACCTTGGTAGAATGTGAAATGAGTGCAATTGTGTGGTAGTTTGAACATTCTTTGGTATTGCTCTTCTTTGCAATTGGAATGAAAACAGATCTTTTCCAATCCTTGTGGCCACTGCTAAGTTTTCCAAATTTGCTGGCATATTGACTGCAGCATTTTAAGAGTTTCTTCTTTTGGGATTTGAATTGCTTAGGTGGAATTCTATCACCTCTACTAGCTTTGTTTCTAGCCATGCTTCCTAAGACCCAATTGACTTCATACTCCAGGATGTCTGGCTCTAATATTTCTGTCCTAATATATTTTAGGACAGAAATTGTGCCCATCTTTTCATGAAATGTTCTCTTGGTATCTCTAATTTTCTTCAAGACATCTCTAGTTTTTCCCATTTTATTGTTTTCCTCTGTTTCTTTGTGTTGGTCACTTAGGAAGGCTTTCTTATCTTTCCTTGCTATTCGGGTATATCTTTCCTTTTCTCTTTTGCCTTTCACTTCTCTTCTTTTCTCAGCCATTTGTAAGGCCTCTTCAGATGACCATTTTGCCTTGTTGAATTTCTTTTTCTTGGGGATGGTTTTGATCACTGCCTCCAGTACAAGTAACAAACCTCCATCCATACTTCTTCAGGCACTCTGTCTACCAGATCTAATCCCTTGAATCTATTATATCACTTCCACTGTATAATCATAAAGGATTTAATTTAGGTCATACGCAAATGGCCTAGTGGTTTTTCCTACTTTCTTCAAATTAAGTCTAAATTTTGTAAGAGGAGTTCATGATCTGAGCTGCAGTCAGCTCCTAGTCTTGGTTTTGGTGACTGTATAGAGCTTCTCCATCTTCAGCTGCAAAGAATATAATCAATCTGATTTCAGTATTGGCCATCTGGTGATGTCCTTCTGTAGAGTTGTCTCTTGTGTTGTTGGAATAGAGTATTTGTTATGACCCATGCATTCTTTTGGCAAAACTGTTAGCCTTTGCCTTACTTCATGTGTACCACAAGGCCAAACTTTCCTGTTACTCCAGGTATCTCTTGACTTCCTACTTTTGCATTCCAGTCCCCTATGATACAAAGGACATCTTTTTTTGATATTATTTCTAGAAGCTCTTGTAGGTCTTCATAGAACCATTCAACTTCATCTTCTTCAGCATTAGTGCTTGGAGCATAGACTTGGATTACTGTGATATTGAATGGTTTGCCTTGGAAATGAACTGAGATCGTTCTGTTGTTTTTGAGATTGCACCCGAGTACTGGTTTTTTTTTTTGATTATGAGGGCTATGCCATTTCTTCTAAGGGATTCTTGCCCACAGTAGTAGATACAATAGCCATCTGAGTTAAATTCACCCATACCTGTCCATTTTAGTTCACTGATTCCTAAAATGTTGATGTTCACTCTTGCTATCTTCTGTTTGACCACTTAAAATTTTCCTTGATTCTTGAATGTAGCATTCCAGGTTCCCATATAATATTATTCTTCACAGCATCAGACTTTACTTCCACCACCAGATACATTCACAACTGGGTGTTATTTCTGATTTGGCTCAGCCTCTTCATTCTTTCTGGAGTTATTTCTCCACTATTCTCCAGTAGCATATTGGGCACCTACTGACTTAGGGAGTTCATCTTTCAGTGTCATGAGTTCATCTTTTTGTGTTTTCATACTGTTCATGGGGTTCTCAAGGCAAGAATGTTGAAGTGGCCATTCCCTTCTCCAATGGACCACATTTTGTCAGAACTCTCCACTATGACCTGTCCATCTTGGGTGCCCCTACATGGCATAGTTCATAATTTCATTGAGTTAGACAAGACTGTGATCCATGTAGTCAGCTTGTTTTCTGTGACTGTGGTTTTCATTTCATATATATAGGTCTTGTTTTTGTATATATTCAGCCTCTCTGTATCTTTTGGTTGGGGCATTTAGTCCATTTACATTTAAGGTAATTATTATGTATGGTCTTTTTGCCATTTTGTTAATTGCTTTGAGTTTGTTTTTGGAGGTCTTTTTTCTCCTTTCCATTCTTGTTCTCTTATGATTTGACTATATAGTTTTTGAAATTTTATTGATTGGCAATGTTAATTTTTGCTATACACCAAAGTGATCCAGTTATATCTATGTTTTTTCCCATTAGGGTTTATCATAGGATATTGAAATAGTTTTCTGTGCTATAGAATAGGACCTTGTTATTTATCAATTCTATATATGATAGTTTGTATCTGATAATCCCAAACTCCCAATCCTTCCCTCTCCATCCCCTTATCCCTTGGGAGCCACACATCTGTTCTCTATGTCTGTGAATCTCATGTCTGTTCTCTATGTCTTTGAATCTGTTGCTGTTTTGTAGATATGTTCATTTGTGTCATCTTTTAGTTTAGACATCTAAGTCATATGTATGGTATTTATCTTTCTCTTTCTGACTGACTTTACTTAGTGGGATAATCTCTAGGTCCATCCATGTTACTGCAAATGGCATTATTTCATGCTTTTTAATGGCTGAGTACTATTCTGCTGTATATATGTACCATATCATCTTTATCCATTCATTGATCCATGGAAATTTAGGTTGTTAGTATGGCTTAGCTATTGTAAATAGTGTTGTAATAAACATAGGTGCATGCATCTTTTCAAGTTATAGTTTTATCTGGGTATATGCCTAGGAATGGGATTGCTGGATCATGTGGTAATTCTATTTTTAGTGTTTTGAGAAACCTTCATATTGCTTTCCATAATGGCTACACCAGCTTATGTTCCCTACCAACAATGTAAGAAGGTTCCCCTTTTCTCTTCACTCTCTCCAGCACCTATGATTTGTAGACATCTTAATAATGGTCATTCTGACTAATGTGAGGTGGTACGTCATTGTAGTTTCATTTGTATTTCTCTAACAATTAGCGATGTCAAATATCTTTGGTCATCTGTATGTCTTATTTGGAGAAATACCTATTTAGATCTTCTGCACATTTTTGACTCAAGTTGGATTTTGGTTATTGACATATTTTGTATATTTGTATGTTTTGAAAATTAAGCCGTTGTTGGTTGCATCATTTGCAAATATTTTCTCCCAATCCATAGGTAGTCTTTTTGTTTTCTTAATGGTTGATTTCCTTTGCTCTGCAAAAGTTATAAGCTTAATTATGTCCCATTTGTTTATTTTTGCTTTTTTTTTTCTATTGTCTTGGGAGACTGACCTAAGAAAACATTGGTACTATTTATGTAAGAGAATGTTTTACCTATGTTCTCTTCTAGGAGTTTTATTGTGTCTTGTCTTATATTTAAATATTTAAGCCATTTTGAGTGTATTTTTGTTAGTGGCACAAGGGTGTTTTCTAACTTCATTAATTTGCATGCAACTAGCCAGTTTTCCCAACAGCATTTGCTAAAGAGACTGTCTTTTCCCCATTCTTACCACCTTTGTCAAAGATTAATTGACCATAGGTATGTGGGTTTATTTCTGGGCTCTCTATTGTGTTCCATTGATCCATGTCGGCTTTTATGCTAATACCATGCTATTTTAATTACTATTTGTTGTAGTTCATTCGCCCAGTCATGACTAACTCTTTGTGACCCCATGGACTGCAGCATGCCAGGCTTCCCCATCTTTCCCTATCTCCCAGGGTTTCCTCAAATGCATGTCCACTGAGTCGATGATGCCATCCAACCATCTCATTCTCTGTTGTCCCCTTCTCCTGCTTTCAATGTTTCCCAGCATAAGGGTCTTTTCCAATAATTTTGCTGCTTGTATCATGTAGCTAAATATGGGAGCTTCAGCATTAGTCCTTCCAATGAATATTCAGGGTTGATTTCCTTGAGGATTGACTGGTTTGATCTCCTTGTTGTCCAAGGGATTCTCAAGAGTCTTCTCCAGTACCACAGTTCAAAAGCATCAATTCTTTGGCACTCAGCTTTCTTTATGGTCCAACTCTCACATCAGTACATGACTACTAGAAAAACTATAGCTTTGAATATACAAACCTTTGTCGGCAAGGTGATATCTCTACTTTTTAATATGCTGTCTAGGTTTGCCATAGCTTTCCTTCCAAGAGGCAAATGTCTTTCATGGCTGCAGTCACCAAGCACAGTGATTCTGAAGCCCAAGAAAATAAAATCTGTGATTGTTTCCATGGTTCCCCATCTATTTTCCACGAAGTGATGAGACCAGATGCCATGATCTTAGTTTTCTGAATGTTGAGTTTTAAGCCAGGTTTTCACTTTCCTGTTTGACCTTCATAAAGAGGCTCTTTAGTTCCATTTCACATTCTGCCAAAAGGGTGGTGTCATCTTCATATTTGAGGTTATTGATATTTCTCTTGGCAATCTTGATTCCAGCTTGAGCTTCATCTAGCCTGGCATTTCACATGATGTACTTTGAATATAAGTTAAATAAGCAATGTGACCATATACAGCCTTGATGTATTCCTTTCCCAATTTGGAACCAGTTTGTTGTTCCATGTCTGGTTCTAACTGTTGCTTCTTGACCTGCTTACAGGTTTCTCAGGAGGCAGGAAAGCTGTTCTAATATCCCCGTCTCTTTAAGAATTTTCCATGGTTTGTTATGATCCACAGGGTCAAAGGCTTTAGCAAAGTCAATGAAGCAGAAGTATATTTTTCTGGAATTCTCTTGCTTTTTCTAAGATCCAGTGGATGTTGGCAATTTGATCTCTGGTTCCTCTGCCTTTTCTAAACCCAGCTTTTACATCTGGAATTTCTCAATTCATGTACTGTTGAAGACTAGCTTGAAGGATTTTGAGCTTTACATTGGTAGCATGTGAAATGAGTAGAAATGTGTGGTAGTTTGAACATACTTTGGTATAGCCCTTCTTTTGGATTGGAAATAAAACTGAATTTTCCAGTCCTGTGGCCACTGTTCAGTTTTCCAAATTTGGTGGCATATTGACTTTATCATTTTAACAGCATCCTCTTTTAGGATTTGAAATAGCTCAGCTGGAATTCCATCACCTCTACTAGTTTTTTTTGTAATGATGCTTCCTAAGGCCCACTTGACTTCACACTCCATGATGTCTGGCTCTTGGTGAGTGGCCACACCGTTGTGGTTATCTGGGTCATTACAACCTTTTTTTGTATAGTTCATCTGTTTTATTCTTGTTACTTCATGTTAATCTCTTCTGCTTCTGTTACATCCTTACCATTTCTGTCCTTTATTGTGCCCATCTGTGCATGAAATATTCCCTTGGTATCCCTAATTTTCTTGAAGAAGTCTCTAGTCTTTCCCATTCTATTGCTTTTCTCTATTTTTTGCATTGTTCACTTAAGGCTTTCTCATCTCTCCTTGCTGTTCTTTGGAACTTTGCATTCAGTTGGGTATATCTTACCCTTTCTCCTTTGCCTTTCATTTCTCTTCTTTTCTCAGCTATTTGTAAGGCCTCCTCAGACAAGCATTCTGCCTTGTTGCATTTCTTTTTCATGGGGATGGTTTTGGTCACCACCTCTTGTACAGTGTTATGAACCTTCGTCCATAGTTCTTCAGGCACTCTATCAGATCTAATCCTCCAAGATGGTGGAGTAGAAGGATGTGCACTCATCTTCTCCTGTGAGAACACCAAAATCACAAGTAGCTGCTGAACAGCCATTGACAGGAGAATGTTGGACGCCCCCCGCCAAAAGATAACCCATGTCCAAGGACAAAGGAGAAGCCACGAGGTTGTAGGAGGGGTATAATCATGTTAAAATCAAACCCGATACCTGCCAGAGACTCTTGGAGGGCACAAAAAAAGCCTTGTGCACCCCAGGACCCATGGGAAAGGAGCAGTGACCCCACAAACACTGATCCAGACTTGTCTGTGAGTGTTTGGGAGTCCCAGGTGGAGGCATGGGTCAACCCAGGCCTGCTGCAGGGTCAGGGGCCCTGGCAGCAGCAGTCATGGGAGGTGGGGTGTGTTGGCATAAGTCCTCTTGGAGGAGGGTGCCACTAGCCCTACCACAGAGACGACAGACTCCAGGACTAGGTAGTTCAGGCCAAACTACAGGGAGAGAGCACAGCCCTACCCATCAGTAGAAAATTGAGGGCATGAGGAGAAGGGGGCAACAGAGGATGGATGGCATCATCAACTCAAAGGATATGAATTTGAGAGATAGTGAAGGACAGGGTAGCCTGGAGTGCTGCAGTCCATGGGGTTACAAAGAGTTGGACATGACTGAGCAACTGAATAACAACAAAATAGCTTTGTATTGTTGTCTGAAGTCTGGTAGGGTTATGCCTTCTGCTTTATTCTTTTTCCTCAGGATTGCTTTGGCAATTCTGGGGATGACTATCTTCAGTGTTACCTCTGGATTTATTTTCTTTTTGTGTGTATAGTATAGATTTTTGGTTTGTAGTTACCATGAGATTTTTATCTCACACTCTCTATATATGTGTGTGCACATGTGTATCTGTGATTAACTTGCTGATCTATTAATTTCAAGTGCCTTTTAAGAACCCTACAGTTGTACTCTCTTCCCCTCAAGATTACTGGTTTGAAATCATTTTCCAGGTAGTTGTTTTGTGTATTCCTTAACGGCTTATTGTGGATATAGGTCATTTTACTACATTTGTCTTTTAACCTGCCTACTAGCTTTGTGTTTGGATGATTTCCTGCCTTTTATTTTGTATGTTTGCCTTAACTGGTGAGTTTTTTTCATAATTCTCTTATTCCTAATTGTGGTCTTCTCTTTTCCACCTAGAGAAGTATATATATATGTGTGTGTTTTTGTGTGTGTATGGCAGTTATCAGCACCTGAAATTGTTTTACCAAAATAGTTTGTTGGCATGTTCAGTGCTTGTTAGCCAACTGAGAACTACACTTCACGAGACCAGGAAGCTTAGCTGTCTTGTTCACGGCCATATGTCCAGAAGTGAGCCTGATTAAATGAGTGAAGAAATGCAGTGGAAGCATGGAGAATGAAGCGGTTAAACACAAGCCAAGAGATGTAAGATGTAATATTTTAGTTGTGTTTTCAAGGATACATGATTTCATCAGGTAGATGTAAGTGAGATAGGGGACATGCTGGGCTTCCCGGGTAGCTCGGTTGGTAAAGAATCTGCTTGCAATGTGGGAGACCTGGGTTTGATCCCTGGGTTGGGAAGATCCCCTGGAGAAGAGAATGGTAACCCACTCAAGTATTCCGGCCTGGAGAATTCCATGGACAGAGGAACCTGGCAGGCTATAGTACATAGGGTCACAAAGATTCGGACATGACTGAGTCAGTTTAACAGAGGACATGTTAGGTTTACGAATGGCCTGAACTATGGAGAGGAAGCTTGTAGCCCAGCCTACAAGCCGGGCAAAGTAACCGATTACAGCAGAACACAAAGGTTCTCGGGAGGAAGTGGTAGGCAGTAAGGCTGAAATGGCAGACTGCAAAGGTGGCAAATACTACATGAATTTCAGTTTCATTACTTAGTTAATGACGCGTTAGGTTTGAAGATGCAAAGGTGAATGAGACATAGTTTCAGGTCTATAATGGGGAGCAACATATGGTTTTTGAGCAAGGGAATGACGTGAGCATTGTCCAGGGGTCAGGATGCAGCAGTGATCATAAGCATAATCCCTGGGACCAGGTGGCTCGGAATGAAATTCTGGCTCTACCATTGGCTCGCTCTGTGACCCAGGCAAGTTCTTAACCCCTTGTGGCTTAATTTTCTTGTTTGTAAGGATGATAATAATTGAAATTCTGCTTGGCTTTCTTGTAAGGATTAAATGAATGTATAATGGTGTCGGACACGTAATACAAATAAGCTATTTTTATGTGTGTGCTCAGCTGCTTAGTCATGTCCGATTCTTTGCAACCCTTTGGACTGCAGCCTGCCAGGCTCCTCTGTCCATGGAATTTTTCAGGCAAGAACGGAGTGGGATGCCATTTCCTCTTCCAGGGGATCTTCCCAACCTAGGGATTGAACCCATGTCTCTTACATTACTCTTTACCACTGAGCCATCGAGGAAGTTTATTTTTATCAAACGTTGTCTAGTAGTGAGTCTTCTGTGCTTGCTTGTGAGTTAGTTTTTTTTACTCACTAGTTTGTTAGATAGTTAATGTTTTAAGAAATATGATTAGCAGGAGTATATAATCCTTGCAAAGGGGAGACAATGCACCCAGGAAAACTATGTGGAGAGATACTAAATGGTTGTAGCAAAAAGGAATGAAGCCCAGAATTAGGTTAAAGCAGAGATAAAAATTAGTAAAACACCGAATACTGGGGAGCAGGGTGGGATATGTTTTGGAGTACAAGAAAGTGGATTTAGTTTTTGAGTCTTCTGAGTTTAACATGTCTAAGGGAAAAATCTGTCTGCTGATGTTCAGCTGAAATGATAGGGAGGGAGAAATCTGAGATCGAGGACAAAGAGGTGAGTAACACAGGGGTTTCCACTCTGGAAATGAGGATGTGCACTTTAATAAAGACTGAAGAATTTAGATCAAAACTTTCATTTACCTATTACATTGGTGGTGGCACAGTTGGTAAAGAATCCTCGTGCCAATGCAGGAGATAGTGGTTCGATCCCTGGTCAGGAAGATTCCCTGAAGGAGGAAATGACAACTCACTCCTGTACTCTTGCCTGGAAAATTCCATGGACAGGGGAGCCCTGCAGGTTACAGTCCTTGGAGTCACAAAGAGTCAGACACGACTGAGCAAGTGCCTTTGGCAGAAACAAATGACTGTAACAAATGATTGTAAGCTTGTGTTCTGTACTTCTCTACTTTGCTGGCAGTAGTATAAATTTGTGCACTCTTTCTGGAAAATAGGTTGGCAACATTTATCATGAGCCTTAGAGATGCTTATACCCTTGACCCAGTTATTTCACATTTTGGAATCAGTGCCAAATTAATAATTCAAAATGCAGACAGTGATTATGTACAGAGCTCCTTACTACAGCTTTGCAGAACATTCAATTGAAAAAACCTGCAAACAAGCGATAGGAAATGATTAAATTATGACACATTTGTATGCTAAAATACTATGCAGCCCTTAAAAAACCATGTTTACTGAGTCTTGTAATATGAATTGACTTGAGGGAGATAAACCTGACAAGGATACACAACTATATGTAGAATACAAGGTCAACTCTGCTAAAAATAAGCATAGTGTAAGGATTAGAGAACATTGTACTAAAATGCTGCTGGGGATTATTTCTGACTGGGAAATTGAGGCATGGGTTGATTTGTAGAAATCCGGTAACTGAGTGTGAATTAGGATCAGATAATAGATTTTTATCTTATTAAAAATTTTCCCTCTTCTATTGTATATGCTAATATTCAGTTACTAATGCAATCATCTTTGGCTCACAGACCATACCTTTTATTACAAAACCTAACCATGTTGCCTTAAAAAAAAATGCAGTCCACCCACCAAAGGGTTAGAACCTCAAATCTCATTTTCAAATTAGTTAATATCTTATCATTGTATAATTTAGAATATTTCACCAGACTATTGATGATGCTTATCTCTCCCCTTACAGACTGTTCACTTTCATTTAGAGGGACATGGAGTTTTATACCAGAGATTCCCTGGATATATCAAAGACAAAAAGATTAGTACAATGCATCATCATTGGGAGGATAATTCATCAGTAGTTCTTCCTTCAGCTGTACACCCAAGCAGCTAAAAGAGAATCCATCACCCCAGGAGTACATTGGACAGAGAGTTGACTGGTAGGAAGAGGGTACCCACTAGTTGCCAGAACTGGATGGCAAATATCTTAACCTCCTTCAAGATGTTAACGCTGAATAAAGAATGTTGTCTCAGGGATCCAGGAGGAATGGGCTCTCTCTCTCTTAAAGACACAGACACTCATTTAGATATTCAACCTAGTCCCAGCTCTCTAGCCACTCCTGCTAAGGAGTGATTTTAATAAAAATCACCATTTTTCACTGTAGAAGGCAAGTTTTCTATCCACTATAGAGATAAAAGTCTACTGAAGAATGATGAACCTCACCATGATTATTTCCCAAAGGGATCATAACCCTGTTTTCCAAAATCCAAAAGGGGATCTATGACCCATGGAATGGACTTTGCCATAATTTATGGCTTCCATAAACTTTTGGGCATTTCAGATCAAGCTTGGAAACTTTCTGCTTGAGTCCCAACTACTCAAGGTAGAAACCAGAAAACTTCCTTTCCCTGCCTTCCTAATAGTCTTACAGGGTGCTGGCATATGAGCAGTGGGGGGTGACAACCAACATCCCCATGTGGAACTCTACTTCAGGAGTGAGGGATGCGGGCACAGACTGGGAGGGTTGTGGGGGGCCGAGGCTCGTGGATTTGAGGATAGTAGCGAAGGGTAAGCAGGACAGTGGGGCTTTTCTGGAACAATCCTATAGTCTGATTTGGGCATTTGTTCCTGTGGCGTGCATGTGTGCACAGCCGTTTGTGTGTCCAGCTCTGCTCTCCTATGGACTATAGCCTGCCAGGCTCCTCTGTCCATGGGATTCTCCAGGCAAGAATACTGGAGTGGGTTGCCATGCCCTCCTCCAGGGGATCTTCCCGACCTAGGGATCAAACTCAGGTCTCCTGCATTGGCAGGCGGGTTCTTTACTATTAGTGCTACCTGGAAAGTCCTTGTTCTGTGGATCAGCCTCTAGATCCAACTCTCAAGTCCTAAAGTGGTACTTACCTGCTTTCAGATAGGTGTTTCATTTAATGGCTTAGTTCAAAGTCATTCTATTATATTTGGGGAAACATTTTATTTAAATAGGTGGTCTTCTTTTATTTTTTCATAAATCTGTCCATGCTTAGAGATTTCTGCATATCATTCCAAAAGTTTAATCAGGAAATAAGTATAACAGTAAGCATATTCATATAGAATTCTATACAGCTCAGAAATGGAGAAAACTACAGTTAGTTATATTTATAATGTTATGTTTATATTTATTGTTGTTGTTCAGTCCCAAAGTAATGTCTGACTCTTTTGAGACCCCATGAACTGCAGCAGGCCAGGCTTCCCTTGTCCTTCACTATCTCCTGCAGCTTGCTCAAACTCATGTCCATTGAGTCGATGCAACCATCTAACCATCTCATCCTCTGTTGTCCCCTTCTCTTCCTGCCCTCAATCTTTCCCAACATCAGGGCTTTCCCCAATGATTTGAATCTTTGCATCAGGTGGCCAAAGTATTGGAGCTTTAGTTTCTGCATTGGTCCTTCTGATGAATATTCAGGGTTGATTTCTTTTAGGATTGTCTGTTTTGATCTCCTTGTTGTCCAAAAGACTCTCAAGAGTCTTCTCTAGCACCACAGTTCAAAAGCTTCACTTCATCGGTGCTCAGCCTTTTTTATGGTTCAATGCTCACACCCATAAATGACTACTGGAAAAGCCATAGTTTTGACTATATAGACCTTTGCTGGCAAAGTCATGTCTCTCGTAACACACTGTTAAGGTTTGTCATAGTTTTCCAAGGAGCAAGCATCTTTTAACTTCATGGTTGCAGTCACTGTCCTCGGTGATTTTGGAGCCCAAGAAAATAAAAATCTGTCACTGATTCCACTTTTTCCCCATATATTTTCCATGGAATGATGGAACTGGATGCCATGATCTTAGTTTTTTGAATGTTGAATTTTAAGCCAGCTTTTTCACTCTGCTCTTTCTCTCCTCAAGAGGCTCTTTAGAACTGTATCATCTGCATATCTGAGGTTGTTGCAATTTCTCCAAGGCAATCTTGATTCCAGTTTGTGAGTGGTCCAGTCCTGGCATTTCACATGATGTACTCTGCATATACATTAAATAATGTATATTTAATTGTAAATATACAATTAATGTATATTTAATTGTCACAGGGTGACAATATATAGTCTTGATGTACTCCTTTCCCAATTTGGAACCAGTCGGTTGTTTCATGTTGGTTCTAACCGTTGCTTCTTGACCTGCATATAGGAGGCAGGTTTCTCAGGAGGCAGATAAGGTGATCTGGTATTCCCATGTCTTGAAGAATTTCCCACAGTTTGTTGTGACCCATAGAGTCAAAGGCTTTAGCACAGTCAATGAAGCAGATGTTTTTTTGGAATTCCTTTGCTTTCTCCATGATCCAACAAATGTTGGCAACTTGATCTCTGGTTCCTCTGCCTTTTCTAAACCCAGCTTTACATCTGGAAGTTCTCAGTTCAGGTACTGTTGAAGCCTGCTTTGAAGGATTTTGAGTATTACCTTGTTAGCGTGTGAAATGAGCACAATTGTATTGTAGTCTGAACACTGGAATGAAAACTGAAATTTACCAGTCCTGTGGCCACTGCTGAGTTTTCCAAATTTGCTGGCATATTGAATGCAGCCCTTTAACAGCATCATCTTTTAGGATTTTTAAAAGCTCAGCTGGAATTCTGTCACCTCCACTAGATTTGTTCATAGCAATGTTTCCTAAGGCCCACTGACTTCACACTCCAGGATGTCTGGCTCCAGGTGAGTGACTACACTATTGTGGTTATCTGGATCATTAAGACCTTTTTTGTGTAGTTCTGTGCATTCTTGCTGCTTTGTCTTAATCTCTTCTACTTGTTAGGTCCTTGCTGTTTCTGTTCTTTATTGTGCTCATCTTTGCATGAAATGTTGCCTCGGTATCCCCAATTTTCTTGATGAGATCTCTAGTCTTTCCCATTCTATTGTTTTCCTCTATTTCTTTGCCTTGTTCACTTAGGAAGGCTTTCTTATCTCTTCTTACTGTTCTTTGGAACTCTGCATTCAGTTTGGTATATCTTTCTCTTTCTCCTTTCCTTTTTGTATCTCTTCTTTTCTCAGCTAATTATGAGGTCTCCTAAGACAACCACTTTGCCTTATTGCATTTATTTTTCTTGAGGTTTGTTTTGGTCACCACCTCCTGTGCAATGTTATGAACTTCCGAACATAGTTTTCAGGCACTCTGTCTACCAGGTCTAACCCCTTGAATCTATTTGTCACCTCTACTGTGTAACCATAAGGGGTTTGATTTAGGTCATATCTGAATGGCCTAGTGGTTTTCCCTACTTTCTTCAGTTTAACCCTGAACTTGGCTATAAGGAGCTCATGATACGAGCCACAGTCAGCTCCAGGTCTTGTTTTTGTTGACCGTATAGAGCTTCTCCATCTTCGGCTGCAAAGAACCTAATCAATCTGATTTCAGTATTGACCATTTGGTGCCATTATAGGGCTTCCCAGGTGGCACTGGTGGTAAAGAATCCCCCTGCCAATGCAGGAGATGAAAGCGATGGCAGTTCAATCCCTGGGTTGGGAAGATCCCTTGGAGTAGTTAATGGCACCTCACTCCAGTATTCTTGCCTAAGAAATCTCATGGTCAGAGGAGCCTGGTGGGCTATGGGTCATGGGGTCACACAGATTTGGAAATGACTGAGCACACACAGTTATATTTAGCAACATGGACTCTCCTAAACATAAAATTTCAAGAAAAGAAGCCAGAGAAAATCTAAATATTGCAAGCCCATTTGTAGAAAGTTAAAACAACGGACAAAACCAAACTGGTGTGACTTGTCAGGATGTTGATTAACTTTGGAGAGGCACAAGCCTAGCTTCTAGGAGGCTGATACAATGCTGTTTCTTGATCTGGGGGTGGATGTAATAGGGTATCACTTTGTGAAAACTCTTACACTAATGATTTGTATACTTTTCTCTATGTATTTTATGCTTCTATAAAAGTTTATTCCCCTCCATTTATGTCATTTTTTACATCTCATGAATGTTCCAATCTGACATTTTGCTGATACAGTCTGCACATTGCGGATACAGTTTTACAAAGCTATATTATGTATTGTTAATCCTCGAGAATTTGGGGCAAAAAAAGGTAAGACTGAAGATAAAATATCTATACATGGGGAAATTCTAAACATAGTCTAAACCTGAGGATTGCATTTCTGCATATTCAAATGAATCCCAAAGTTGGCTTGACAAAGTTTACTATGTTAAAAACTCCTCAAAGGAAAAAATTCAATCTGGAATGTTTAGGACTGTGCTCTCTCAGCCGTTTAGTTAAGATCCTTCTGACCTCTTCTCTCACTACACGGGGGTCTCCAAACTACTCTAAAATACCCTGGCTTCATGGATAAGGCCCTGTGAATGAGGTGCTATTTTCAAATTCACAAACAAAAATGAGATTAAAAACATTAAAAAGGTAGTTTCACGTGATTTAACAATTCAAGGCCACCCAGCTCACTAGAGGGTTAATAGTGATGCGAAAAATAAAAGAATGCAAACAGTGCAGAGAATCAGACCAAACTGGAAGCAGACAAAGGCAGCCAGAACTATCTTCTTTATTATAAAGATACACCGTGAAGAACAGACCTGACTGTACTGAAGCCTGGAATGGTACATGCTAAAATGTACAGTACTATACAGAAAAGTGCATTGTCACAACAGATTAACAAAACATTTCTTTTCCCTTCCATAACTAGAAAAGCATCCCCCTTTACTTTCACCTCAGAGATGAGGAAATGTCATGATAAGAGGCAGTACAGAGCCGAGGAGGACAGGATGGCCATCGGTAGCAGGTGAGCAGGGGAGGGGTGAGGTGTCGGGGACCCCGAGAGTGACTGTAGGGAGGGAAAGGCACAGTCACGGCTAAGAGGAAAACGATGTCTGATGACCATGACCTGACCGTGACAGATGAGGATGCAAGACTGGAAGATACTGAGCACCAAGGCATAGAAAGGTGGGCATGACGAGGAGGATGGGAGCGAGTGGAGTTAAGTTTCAAAACACTCAAGTGGGCAGAGGAATTGGGTGTGGGGCAACAGTAAAGAGCAAGGCTAGGACTCCTCTAAAATAGAAAGGCACTTTCACATGTACATACTACAGATGTACATTGACACGATTAGGTAACAGTCACAAGCAGGAAGCCACCAGTACTGCAACTGATCAAACCAACAGGAAAGGACAATACTGTTTTATTACGCGGGCAGGAGTTAACTCTTAAGTCAGTAGGTAAATAGCAGTCTCTCCTGTCACACAGCCACTTACTATACTTTAAACGTCTATAATAACCATCACACTATACATTGAACTTGGATGAATGTTCTAAAGGGGGGCATTCACAAATGCACGGTTTATATATTTTCTTTTACTAAACAGTTTCTAAGATAAGCATTATGGAACTCAGTACAATTATTTAAACATACAAAATTCCCTACGTAATTTTAAGATACAGGTACCATTTCGATTATAATACAGACTCTATTTTTTTTTTTTAAAGAAAGTATACCAGGGTGGGTAAGTGAAAGCTCAATTTCCATTTTGTTTTATTGATTTGAACAAAGCTGTGCCAGAGTCACCCTGCTCCACGCCTGACACCCCAGCCCAGCTGGAGGTTGGCTTTTAGCTCAGGTGCTAGCCTCCATTAGGGAGCTCTGTGGGAAGAGTCTTCACTTCGAAGCTGCCCCAACAGCTCCACGTCTCTATGGGTGGTAACTCAGAGCCAAGACTCAGCCCCCAGCATTCATGGCCTCTCATTACTGTGGTGAGGAATGACATCCCAAATCTGAGTCTTCCAAACCCAGCAGAACCATAGGCTCTTTAATTTTGGATTTCAGAGACTGTAATTACAGTTTCTTTAGTTTATAGACCCTAGAGGCTATGTCTCATTCCTGAATACTAAGGACACCTCCATGTCCCCGTTTTTTTTTTTTTTTTCTTAATTATGAACCCATTTTTGGGAATGGCAAAGTACAAAGACAGAATACCCATACAATTTGACCCTTGGTGCTCTATGTCCATTGATCACTGCTTATATTCATTTCAGTAGATTAAGTGGGACCCTGCTGTACATTATTCTATGGATTGCTCAAGGAGCATCAAAGTCAGATTACATTGTGTGAAAACGTGCAAAATTGTTAAACAATGGCATTTATGCCCAACTTGAACACAGAGATCTACAAAGGGCCATTCAACAAACTGAAATAATTTACAGAACACTCATCAGAAAATATGTTTTAAGAACCGTTCACTCTATGCTAATGATTCACTGCAAGCATCCTCACCCAAATCCAAAGGCCAATTTGGTAAATCTACTTAAGTGAGTTCTATGGATGGGATGTGAACATTCAGTTATATCAGCTGTGAATACATATTCTTGTGTAAGTGGAGTCAGGTAATCTTTGTAGAACTATCATTTATCCATCACCAAAATGACTCACTTCCCAAACTGCACATGAGGACCTATGATAAGAGTCTTAAAACTGGGGTATAACTTTTCAGGAACTTAATTTTCTTTCTTCTATTCCCATTCCTTGTGCCTTCCCACTTCCCCACTGTGGGCTACCCTTGTGGCTGTCAAGAGGACCACTTGCAGGTAAACCCTTGAAGGAACTCATTGGGTGTTATTTTTGATCCTTTGTGAAGGGGCCACCTTGTCTTATCCTTGGAATCTTAGACATTTACTAAACAAAGAAAGGATAAGTAGTCCTTATTGAGTCCTTATTCACTCTAAGGTCACATCCTTTCCCGGGAATTGAAGGGAAAAAAAAGCCTCAGGTGACAACAGAGTAATAGAAGACGGAGATGGGTAAAAAAAGGGAGTGATGGGAGAGTGTTAGGAGCTGTTTCCTGGAAGAAGGCACAGCCTCTGAGGCTCTGAGGTCTGGAGCAGCGTGTCCTCTGCCTTCCAAGGCGGCAGAGTCCTGATGTGGAGGGTGGAAAGGCAGTCCTCGTTCCATCACAGGTGTCAACACCAAAGGGACGAAACACTGGGGAAGGTTACCAGGGAGAAGTCTGAAGAAATGGCGCTTGCACGAGTAAGATCTGGAACACTTAAGTTAAAGCTTGTAAAAGAACCCTCCCCAAATGAGTAAGTTCAAAACATCTCTTCTCTTTTGATGCCCTCTGTTAACATCTTAGTCTTCCATCAAATAAGGAAGTGGTTTTTAAGAATCTTCTTTAATTTCTAAAAGATTTAAAGTTTCCTCCACCATTACTTCCACCCCTTTCTCTGTTTCCCTATTGCACAACAGAGAATTAAGAGTCCAAAGTGGAATCGAGAAAGAACTGGGAGGTTATCTTAAAAGTTTCAATGTTCCAGACATTTGGGAAGATTGTTCAGAAGGGTTGGTGCTAATCAGAGTTCAGTCCTGGCTGGGTTTCCATGGTGTCCAAAGGTGCTGAAAAACTAATACAGCTCAAGGGAAAGGTTGCACAAGATGCTGAGCTGGGCCTCTTTATCAAAATGGGCGAAAAGGATGGTTGCGAAAATTCAGAGGTTTACAATGCCTGGAAATACCTGAAGTAATCTTTTTCACTATTTAGTCCATTTGTGAAATCAGGCTGCAGGCAAGCAACCAGCAGTGTGACTTTCAAAGGTAACAATATCTCATAAATGAAACCTCTCTTTGCATTAGAATGATCAGACTAGCAAACTGAGGTAGAGATCAAAGTAACGATCTTGATTTTAGTACGGATTCCCATTTTCCCCCCACATTGATGCATTCCCCATTGAGCTGAGAAATCAAAGTCCATACTGTAACTCTTAGGTGGGCATTTTGAAATCAAAGTGGTCCAGGGGGATTAGTTCTGGCATTCCATTTTTAGGAGGGAAAACCCCCAAAGCAAACAAACCCTCTAAAATGCTTACAGATGCTATAAGTGGCTGCTGTGATAGAACAGCAGTGATCTGTACCTTAGGAAAAAAACGAACTCAGTTCAAGGTATTCTTTTTAAGATAGAGGGAAACAGAGCATAAATACGGGCTAAAGAAAAACTGTCTATGGGTGAGGATGTCAGAGAAAGAGGATCCCGAAGGAATGGAGCTGACCATGTGAATGATGTAGAGACCAGTTGGAAAAAAACAAAGCAAGCCCTGGTTCCAGGCTGAACAACTGGGAGGAGATCATCCTGGAAAAAATGGGGTCGTCTTCCCACCTTGGCCTGGCTCTTACCAGACCACAGCTCAGAAAGACAGATGGCAAGGGAAGCTGGGGATTCAATTTAGGATCAACAGGCCTCTGCATCATGTTTAGGGGAACCCAGATCCTCTAATCAGGAGAAGAGAAGGCCAGGTGAAGCAAGCGCTTTCTCCATTGCTGAAGAGGAAAAGCAGGGCTTCACAGGAGCTGGAAGTTATTTTCTAGGCAACAACAGATCTCTGACGGAGTGGATGGAATAGGGTAACCAGAAAGACTTGAAAATTAGATTGTTCTAGTCTGTGCTGAATGCAGCGGATGGACTTGGAAACCCTCCCGGGGCCTGATCAGGCTCAGGGAACGAGTCCAGCAGGAGCTCTGGAGGACTGTCCCCTTCTCCTTTCCCAGATTTAGCTGGCGCAGTAACTGCAGAGGTTCTAGCGCCCCCTGCTAAAATTTAACCTGGGCCCAGGGAAATGACTGTTAGGAAAAAGACAATCATCCTACTCATTCGGGCAGCCTGCTGCAAATCCCACTGGGAACAGCCCACTGAGACAACAGCAAGGATGCAGCAAGGGCTGGTCTCAGCCCTGCTGCATGAGATCAGAGGTACTCACTCTCAGCTACTAAACAATACCATTGTCACCTTTCAGCCTTACCCCAAGTGCCACTGACCAACACGGGTTACATTCCAGGGCCTGGCACTCAGATTCTCCTGCCTTGAGATGCCCGCGTTTCTGACTCACGGGGCTACTCTAAGCCTGAAGCACTGTGCAATGTGTAGGGCAGAGCGGTGCTGTCTTCATTACAAACGGTGCAGCATTGGATTTTCAAGTAAGTCTAAGTGTTTCTATTGTCTTTAAAATGGCATATGTCCAGTTCTTTAAAAAAAAAAATTACAAAATACAAATGCCCGTGTTAATTTAGCTAATCTCAGACATTACATTCGAGAACATAGAAAAGCCAAAAGATCTCCAGTTATAAGCACATGACTAACGCAAGTTATGGATCACTGACTTTTGTCACTAATCCGTCTTCTCTTTTTAATCACTGCCCCAGATGACCATGCTCAGTCGGGTGTTACATTGTGCAGGACTTGTCTGCTGGACCTTGGGAAGGCGGGGTGGGTCCAACGGTCGGGTTTGTTTTTGGAAGAACAGCAGGTTTCGGCCGAAGGGCTGGGGGCTTCAGCTGCACGCCCATTCTGGGTGCCACCGCAGGCTTGAAAGTACTCAACGTGTCACTGGAGGAGCTAGTACTCCGACGAATCTGAGGCTCTGAGCTCCTGAGGGCAACGCTGTGCAAAGGGCTGAGAGATTCGGTGGAGGTGGCGGGGGTGGGAGAGTTTTTCACTTGTTCTAAGGTATCCAGCACCACGTCGGGGGCATGCTTTGCTGTACTCTGTCTCTCCAGTTCTCGGAGTTCATTCAAAGCAGTGTTCATTGTCTCTTCGATGTCCTGTTGAAAAACAAACAACAGATAGTAACCTAGACTTATCATGGTGATCATTTTGAAACATACAGAAATGTGGAATCACTAGATCATGTTATCCCTGGAGAAGGAAATGGCAACCCACTCCAGTATTGCCTGGGAAATTCCATGGACAGAGGAACCTGGTGGGCTATAGTCCATGGGGTTGCAAAGCGTTGGCCATGACTGAGCACATCAGCACAGATCGTGTTATAGGAATTAGCATTGCAGGTCAAATATACTTCAAAAGCAAACTCAGAGAAAGGAATCAGATTTGTGGTTCCCAGAGGCAGAGGGGTTGGGGCAACTGGATAAAGGCAGTTGAAAGAAATGAACTTCCAGTTATAAAATGAATAAGTACTATGGATATAATGTACAATATGATAAATATAATTGATACTGTTGTAGGTTATATATGATGGTGGTTAAGAGAGTAAATCCTAATGGTTCTCATCATAAGGAAACATGTTTTTTTTCCTGTTTCTTTAATTTTACATCTCTATGAGATGGATGTTCACTAAACCTACTGTGCTAATCACTTTATAATGTGTATAATTCAAATCAGTATGCTATACACCTTAAACTTATGTACAGTATTATGTGTTAGTAACTCAATAATTAACTGGAAAAAAGTAATCAGAGAGACAGATGAAGTTGATAATTAATACTAATGTACAGAACCCATATTGTTGTTGTTCAGTTGCTAAGTTGCGTTTGGCTCTTTGGAACCTCACGGACTGTAGCATGACAGGCTCCTCTGTCCTCCACTATCCATACATGACCCCTGGTAAAACCACAGCCTTGACTAGACGGACCTCTGTTAGCAAAGTAATGTCTCTGCTTTTTAATACGCTACCTGGGTTAGTCATAGCTTTCCTTCCAAGGAGCAAGCGTCTTTTAATTTCATGGCTGCAGTCATAGTCTGCAGCGGTTTTGGAGCCCAAGAAAATAGTCTGTTTCCATTGTTTCCCCATCTATTTGCATGAAGTGATGAGACCAGATGCCATGATCTTAGTTTTCTGAAAGCTGAGTTTTAAGCCAGCGTTTTCACTCTCCTCTTTCACCCTTACCAAGGGGCTCTTTAGTTCCTCTTCACTCTCTGCCATGAGTGATCTCATATGCCTATCTGAGGTTGTTGATATTTTCCCTGGCAATCTTGATTCCAGCCTGTGAATCATCCAGCCCAGCATTTTGCATGATGTAGTCTTTATGTAAGTTAAATAAGCAGGGTGACAAAATACAGCTTTGTCGTACTCCTTTCCCAATTTTGAACTAGTCCATTGTTCTATGTCCAGTTCTAACTGTTGCTTCTTGACCTGCATACAGGTTTCTCAGGAGGCAGGTCAGGTGGTCTGGTATTCCCATCTCTTTCAGAATTTTCCACAGTTTGTTGTGATCTACACAAAGGCTTTAGCATAGTCAATGAAGCAGAAGTAAATGTTTTTCTGGAATTTCCTTGCTTTCCCCATGATCCAAGAAATATTGGCAATTTGATCTCTGGTTCCTCTGGCTTTTCCAAATCCAGCTTATACATCTGGGAGTTCTCAGTTCACGTCCTGCTAAAATCTGCCTTGAAGGATTTTGAGCATTACCTTGCTATAATGTGAAATGAGTACAATTGTATAGTGGTGTGGATATTCTTTGGCATTGCCCTTCTTTGGAATTGGAATGAAAACTGACCTTTTCCAGTCCTGTGGCCACTGCTGAGTTTTCCAAATTTGCTGGCATACTGAGTGCAACACTTTAACAGCATCATCTTTTAGTACTTGAAATAGCTTAGCTGGAATTCCAGAACCTCCACTATCTTTATAGTAATGCTTCCTAAGTCCCACTTGACTTCAGGATGTCTGGCTCTAGGTGAGTGACCACACCATCATGATTACCTGGGTCGTGAAGATCTTTTTTGTACAGTTCTTCTATGTATTCTTACTACCACCTTTTAATGCTTTCTGTTAGGTCCTTACCATTTCTGTCCTTTACTGTGCCCATCCTTGCATGAATATTCCCTTTATCTCCAATTTTCTTGATCTCTAGTCTTTCTTTCCCATTCTATTGTTTTCCTCTATTTCTTTGCATTGTTCATTTAGGAAGGTCTTCTTATCTCTCCTTGCTATTCTCTGGAACTCTGCATTCAGTTGGGTATATCTTTCCCTTTCTCCTTTGCGCCTTACACTTCTCTTCTTTCCCCAGCTATTTGTAAAGCCTCCTCAGACAACCACTTTGCCTTCTGGCATTTCCTTTTCTTGGGGATGGTTTTGGTCACTGCCTTCTGTACAGTGTTATGAGCCTCCATCCATAGTTCTTCAAGCACTCTGTCTACTAGGTCTAATCCCTTTAATCTATTTGTACAGTCATAAGGGATTTGATTTAGGTCATATCTGAATGGTCTAGTGGTTTTCCCTACTTGCTTCATTTTAAGCCTCACAGAAACTTACATACTTCAAAGCAAGCAGACTAGCAAAAAGCATGACTGTTTTAACACCAGTGTGTACTGTGTGTAAACTCAGTGCTATTTCACACACTCCTGTGACTCTGAAGGTGCACGAGGCAGATGAAATGGCTCCAGTGGCCCATGGAGCCACAGAGCAAGCACTGGCCATCCTGAGGCACTTGGCAGTCTTCTGGTGGTTTTGACTTTACATGCTGACGTCTTATATAGAATTCTGTTTCAATCTATGGTAAAAGGTGCCTTAAATTTAGACCAGCAATTTCTTAAGAAAAGTGAATAGGCATGAAAAATCTGTTTTTTTTTTCATTCATTCAACAAATAATTTTTGAGCACTTACTGACTGCTAACTCCTAGCAGTTCTTCAAAATTAACTTTAAGCCTTCCTTGACACATCTGTTCAATAGGTCTCAATGGTAGTGGTACTGCTCCACAGACAGCATTTCTGTAATATGGTGTATTTTTAAATGTCAAAATAACTGGATAGCATTTTGTGAGCAGAGGTATTGGATATCTTGCAAGTATCTTGGATAATTTACATGCAATGAATTGCCCCAGATCTTGTTCAACTTTTTAATATCCTCCAGACGTTTATGTAGGTGAAATTTTTTTTTATAATAATCTGAGTCTAGAACTTAACTCTTTCTTATACAAAAACACATTTTTTTTTTAATAGTGTTAAGTTTTCTAAGAATGAAACCATCATGTAAATTATACTCGGCTTTGATTAGAACTGTATGACTACTAGTAGTAAAGAACTCGCCTGTCAATACAGTAGACGGAAGAGGCACACGTTTGATCCCTGGGTAGGAAAGATCCCCTGCAGAAGCGTATGGCAACCCACTTCAGTATTCTTGCTGGAGAAACCCATGGACAGAGGCGACTGGCAGGCTACAGTCCATAAGGTTGCAAAGAATTGGGATACCACCAAAGTGACTTAGCATGTTTGACAGAGGGTGGTCCACCACTTTAAAAAATCACATCACTCATGGGAACACTGGGAGAAGGCAATGGCAGCCCACTCCAGTACTCTTGCCTGGAAAACCCCATGGCTGGAGAAGCCTGGTAGGCTGCAGCCCATGGGGTCACTAAGAGTCGGACACAACTGAGCGGCTTCACTTTCACTTCTCACTTTTCTGCATTGGAGAAGGAAATGGCAGCCCACTCCAGTGTTCCTGCTTGGAGAATCCCAGGGACGGGGGAGCCTGGAGGGCTGCTGTCTATGGGGTCGCACAGAGTCGGACACGACTGAAGTGACTTAGCAGCAGCAGCAGCAGCATGGGAACACCACTATGGAAACTGGGTTGAGACTAGTTAATACTCATTTCAATGTACATTTAAAAATTTTTTTATTTACATATGGCTGTGCTGGGTCTTTATTGCTACTTGGAACTTTTCTCTATTTGTGGTGTGCCAGCTTCTTATTGCAGTGGCTTCTCGTCATGGGGCACAGGCTCTAGAGCTCGCAGGCTTCAGTAGTTGTGGCACACGGGCTCACTATTTGCAGCGTGCGTGCTCTGGAGCAATGGTTCAATAGTAGTGGTACACAGGCTTAGCTGTCCCACAGCACGTGGGATCTTCTTGGATCAGGGATCAAACCTGTGTCTTCAGCACCGGCAGGCAGATTCTTTACTACCGAGACACCAAGGAAGCCCCTTGATGTTCATTTTTAATTGTATTTATGGTAAGTGTACATGTAAGTGAAAGCATCTCACCATTTCATTTGTCCTCTAGTGTGCATGTGTTCTAAAGTCGCTTCGGTTGTGTCTGACCCTATGGATTGCAGCCCTCCAGGCTCCACTGTCCATGGGATTCTCCAGGCAAGAATACTGGACTGGGTTGCCATGCCTTCCTCCAGGGGATCTTCGTGACCCAGGTATTGAACCTGTATCTCTCATATCTTGCATTAGCAGGTGGGTTCTCTACCACTAGCACCACCTGGGAAGCCCATCTTTTAGTTTAATTAATCATTAACTGAAATACATTTGTTTTAATATTTCTATTTTTCCTTTTTATTGTATTTAGGGCTTTATATGTTTTTTTAAAAAATTAGGTATATCATCTATCCATTTATTTCAGATAATAAAGGGGAAATTACAAAGTATTTGTTGTAAAAAGGTAAGTGTATACCAATGAGCACCACTGCCAGAGGAATGGGTAAGTGAAATGTGCTGTATATGTACAAGGGATTGTTACCGGGCCTTAAAAAGGATGCCATGATATGGATAAATCTTGAAGGTATTAAATGGAGTAAGCCAGTCACAAAAAGACAAACAGTGCATGATTCCACTTATATGAGGTAGTCAAATTCACAGAAGGAAAAGGTAGAATGGTGGTGGCTAGGGCCTGGGGATCCGGGAGGGGAAAACAGGCATTGTCCTGAAATGGGTACAGAGTTTCAGTTTTGCAGGATGAAAGAGTTCTGGAGATCTGTTACAATGTGAATACAATTGTGAATACTGACCTGTGTACTTAGAAAAGTTAAGGTGAGAACCTACTGTGTAGCACAGGGAGCTCTACTCAATGCTCACTGGTGACAAAGAGGGGATTTATGTATATGTGTGGCTAACTCACTTTGCTATATGGCAGAAACTGACACAACATTGTGAAGCAAATAAATTCCAAAAAATAAAAAGGTTAAGAGGATCTGTTTTACATTGTCTATTCTCCCCCACACACATATGAGTACTGTGTGAGGTAGGTAGGGAGCCATTGCACTAGTGTGATTGGAATGCCTCTTCTCTACATTTTCGGGACTTCACTCACCTCGAGCATTAGCTTGAGGCTCAGGTGAGCAGGAATTAATTTCCACCCCCACCTCCCCCACTGATTTACAAGTGCCTTCATGCAGCGACAAACCACCAATTTAACTCCGTCTATAACGTCTATCGTGGGAGCTGCCATACAGTAACTGCTCAATAAAGACTTGCTAAATGAATAAACAGAGATCCAGTGATCACAGAAGGGTAAGTCGCATTTTCAAAAAAGCTCTATCAGGGGCTCCACTTATTTCCTGAAAGCATTTGCGTGTTTTTGGTATGAATACCACGATGGCAGGCCCACTTATCCTCATGGGAAAATCTGAAGATGAGAGATGGAAAGATAAATAAAGGATACAGCTGGAAGCCATTTTGTGAGGATGACATCACTTTACAAGTGATTATTTTCATATGTGACTTCCATTTGATCCTAAATATATGGATTGGTTTTTTAACAAGTATTAGCCCCAGAGAAAACATGCAGAGCCTGGTTTATCTGAGTTTTTGTTTTTATGATTTACAGTTAAAGGATTTCCTGGTTCTAGAAGCAAAAGAATTAAAGTAGACCTTATTATGTCTTTCCACTACTAAGCTCCTAATTCCCTGTCTCTCTAACCTAAATAGTGTTTCATATGCTTTTTATAAGCAATGATGTTATGGATTTTTCAAATCATTACATTCAATTATAGTCAAATATCACTGGTTCTAAATACACCTCAAAGGACCTCTGCATTGCCTTTTAAAGAGACAAAAATCCAAAAAGGTCAAAAGCCTTCTTGATTTTTGCTAAAAAATTATTGTGCACTTAAAATTGGATTAATTTTGTAAAAACACATTAAACTCTCCATGTAATCCAATTGCTTTCCAAAATTCTTTTTAGTTAGGACAATGAAAATAGCTTGGAAATTTGTCATATCAAAATGCAGGTTTCCTGGAGAGCTCTTTATTAAAAATAACACATCTTTAATACTTCCCCATGTTTGTTTCATTAATTTCTCACTGACTTTTTTAAGCTTCGGTGGTAGCTAGAAGACACTAAGATTACTCAAATGGCAAACCCTGAATCTCTTTCACCTCCTTTTTCACTGTCCATACACATCTTTTCTTTTCTTTTTTTTCACTGAAGTATACTTGATTTACAATATTGTGTTAGTTTCAGATGGACAGGATAGTGATTCCGTTTTTTGTTTGTTTTTTTTTTCTGTCATATATATATTTTCTGATGGCTTGTGCTTTAAAAAGAGCCAGAGGAAAAAAAAATGGTAGAATGATGGAAAAATCCATTATTATTATTTTACTTGCACTTTGTCAATTCTAATCATTAGAAAAAAAACTACAAAGCTCTTCTCTGCAGTCACTGTTGGGAAGATACACGTGCATTTAGGAGTGACACAGTAGCTAGACTTGTTCTTCAAACAGCCAACCATTATTTTTCACTTCCTTTATTGACTAAATCTTCATTTCCTATTTCAGGGTTCTCCATTCTGTTCCCTTGATTTGTCTGTTTTACTAGCTCAAGCATATATTCAAGATCCGGGAGGGCTAGTCTTTCCTCATTCTTTTTTCTGAATCTTTCTGGCCATTTAGGAGTGATGGGTTTGACTGTCCTGGGTCTTACATTTCTGCCATGTCTCTGTTTAAATCACAATGAACCCAATCCATTGAGCTGGCCCAAAACTTCGTTCTGATATTATGGAAAAACTAGAACGAATTTTTTGGCCAACCCAATATTTGGGCCCTTCTTATAACAAACGGCCTCAAAGAATGGGCTAAGTTCTGTTTTCTTTAGCTGGTTCTATACAAAAGATATGGCTCTAGAAAGTAACTCCTGTAATGCCTCCTTCATCACACCCTGGTACTTAGCACTCAATATTCTCTTCAAAGCAGCTTACCTGAGCGATTGTCTCTGGGTCCAGCGGCTTGTGGTCGTTGAGGCCTGAGTACTGCCCTGATGAAGTGGACCTTCTAATAGGAGGGCTGTCGATCTTCTTGAGGGAGTCATGGCGGCTGATGTTGGTCAGGCTGCCGTGGCCTGGCCGACGCCTCCTCTCAGGGCTGTCATTGTTGAGGCCACGGTTCTGCAGCAGGCCCCGGGGATGACTGCCCAGGCTTGGGGACCCCAGATCAATCGAGGAGTTGGACAGACCATGTGGGGGATGGAGGGGGCAATGGCCATCACTGGTCCTGCCAGGACGCCTTGCTGGAGGGGGTGGCTCTCCCCGTTTTCTTTGTCTAGACAGAGAGAATAGCAGAGACTGTCACACAGGGTAATTCTGCAAGGCTGTGGATGCCACAGCTCCTCAGAACCGCTAGAGAAGTGGAGGCTCGGGAGTCCACCTACCTGGCTAAATAGCCATCAGGATGGCGGTCTGTTGGGGAGTTCATGTCCTTGGATGAAGACTTGTCTTCAGTTACTGGCCCACTGCTGGCCTCGCTGTCGGCCTTCTGGCTCAGAGTGTCTGAAAATGTATCATCCCTGAGACGGTAAGAATCAAGAGTGAGGGTCTTTTGCTTGATGAATGGGGTCAAAAGAATTAAGTGATGGCATTTATGTATGTAAGTCTTTCTCTTACTAACATAACTTATTTCTTTTCACTATAAATATAGCATCATTTCAGGGCAGGTAAATTGGAAAATTCAGATGACAAATCGCCCATAATATAACATTCAGAGACAACCACTGTTTGAATGCTAGAAAATATCTTTCTCTGCTTTTCTCCTCTGCCTGACATACCTGACATATAAGAATGTCCACATGTATGTATAGTATTTACTGTAGATATTTATATGTTTGTGTACTTTAGGACTGTATGTCTGCAAAACACATACACACAATATTTCTTGGATTCTGAGAGACATTTTAACAGTTTAAAATTAGGCTGAATCAATCACTGTATCTATTTTATGTGGCATTTTTCTCTTTTCCTTGAAAAGCTGTTCGTAAATTGGTGCTGCATTGTGAAATACCATAGTCACAAAATTAAGATTATACTGTACATGTTATTTTGTAACTTAATATTAAGTTACACTTAATATTAAGACCAGATGGGAAGATACCACTTTAAGTATTTTTGAAAGAGCTTTCTCATGAGCAAAATTAAAAAAGAAGCCTGGAGATGATTCTCTTTAGACCTGAAGTCAGTAGCCTCCCTTTGGGGAATTTGGCATTAAAACAGACACCAAGGGAAGAGCCACCACTGTTTTCGGAATTAGCCGCGCCACTTCAGCTCCTAAAACTATCCTCTGCACAGGGTATTTTTCTAAGAACCTGAAAGCTTCAAAAGGCATCTCTCCCTAGTCCTTGCTCCAGACCTGCCGGGACAGCATGGGTCCTTGCTAATAACAGTACTTCCTGGCCAACAGGTTTTCATTTTCCATCAGCAAGGTGAAGAACTGAGCCCAGCTCAGATGTTTTTGCTCTGTAATCCCTCTCTTTCCTCACAAGACCAAGGTAAGACTCTAAGAACAACAGCTGGCGTCTTCTCTCGGGCGCACCCAGCTGATGGAAGCTGGCACTACTCACATATCCTGCACCACTATGTACTGGTGGGGCACAAGCCCATCGATCCCGTTGTGCCTTCCTTCCCACCAGTCCTCGGATGCGCGGTGATACAGCAGCAGGGAAGCACCCTTCTTGAAGGACAATTCTCTGGCAGACCGCCCAACGTAGTCAAACTTGGCTATCGCTTCTATTGGCTCACATTCTACAAAGAACACACCAGAAAACAGTGCGGGGCAGGGTTATCAGGAAGGCGTGATACATTAACTGAGAGGGCTACATGAGGCTTTAGAAAGAAACAAGGTCATTTTAATAACCAGACAGAACAAGGTAATAAATCAAGACAATGAGAAAATGATGCTGTTAAGAGGGATAAAGAAAAACATTCTCTTTCTGTCATCAGTTTCTCAGGCAAAGAAAAATTGAAAATTAGATATTAATTTCTACAGCCTTGTACTAGAGAGATCATGACAGTCTAATAAAAATATTTAAAACTTTGTAATATATATGAAATCTCTCCTTGGGTTCTCTTCAATAGCTCCAATATTACTTTGACATTGATGGAGTTCCCAGGCAACATGTTAATACTGTTTATAACATGTAGGAGTCATTATTCCAGAACACCAAGAAGTTTATGCTTTACTTGCCTGTTTTAAGAACAAGTTTACAGATATCACCACATTAAATATTGTTTAAATACATTTAATCTCATTAGGTACTTTTTGGGCACTATCAAATTTTACCACCAAGTGTAAAGACAATTTTATTTTTTCTAGTATCAAAACCAAATTCTGGATATCACTCGTGAAACAAGCAGACCTACTTGAGAGACCAGATTCAAAAATATCTTTTAGGATCAAAAGGTATTAAAGGGAATAATGGTGAGTGAGAAAAAGCCAACCTCAAAAAGTTACATGTTACACAAAGCCATTCATAGGACATACTTAAAATGACCTAATAACTGAGATGGAGAATAGATTAGTGATCACCAGAGGCTAGGGTGGGGGGAAGTGATGGAAGGAAATGGCTTTGGCTATGAAAGGGTAGCACAAAGGGGTCCCTATGATGTAACTGTTCTTGATTTTGACTGTGGTCACACAAATCTACATGTGTGATAAACTGTGTAGAACTAAGTAAACAACACAGGTGAGTGCATATAAAATTGGTGAAATGTGAGTATGGTGGAAGGAGTGTGTCAGTGTCCTTGTGAGAGTAACAACAGTGATGTAAGATGTTAGTTACTATTGGGGGGAAACGGGAGGGGGGTGGTGTATGGTGTCTCTCTGTAGCGTTTCTTACAGCGGCATATAAATCTACAGTGATCTCAAAATCAAAAGTTGAAAAGAGATATCAAACCCTGGGCCTAGAATTGGAATTTCAGCTCTAGTTTAATTCTGACCACAAATACTGAAGGCAAATAAGAGGACAAACCACTCAAAACAACTACAAGAGTTGCTTTTTGTGATTCAGGTTACTGCAAAAAGCCCAGAACTGGTGGCTCTGTGGTCTTTCCTCTCCTCTCCCACCATCACCCCATCCTAATCCCTGCTACCAACAACAGGTGAGTCAACTTCTAATCAATAAGAAACAGAACTAAAAGGGGTCAGTCAGTACAAGTGGTATTATGCTTAGAGAACTCCATGCACTGAGCAACCTCATTTGTTAAAAACTGAACATGTATGCCGTTACTTTAGAAATGCTTTAGAATATATGTACACACAGTAGATTAAAAACTGTCAAATATTTTGTCAGGAACTTATTATCTTCTATTTCCCTTGGTAACAAACCTTTTCATTTAAAAGACTAAATCTCTTCCCAAAGTTTAATGCAATATCTTCAATATCTGTTGTACTTATATGAAATAACTACAAATGAAATCTCTGGATAGCCAGCTAAGCTTCTTTCTCACTTGAAAAATGCAAACATTCTCTGGGACAGCATGAACACAAAAATCAACAAGCATATTGAAAAAGCTTAGGATTTATCTATTATGAAGGACTGGAGTGAATTTCTGCTACATATTTAAAATAAATAAATAAAAAAGTCCCATCCTTTGCTAGTAGATAAGCAGATGCCTAAGTAAACAATAATTCATATGGAAGAATCAAACACTACATGGTATACTTCTCAACAAGGTAGGTGTAAAAAGAATTTTAAAACAATAGTTTAAGTTCTTTAACAACTGACAATAACTTTTAGGTCTTTTGTTAACACTCCATTATTCCATCCTAAAAATATTTTAACATAAATAGCAGTTTTATTAAATATCCACAAGTCTGCTCATAGAGGAGGAAATAGAACTCTTTATTCAAGGGGAATGACTTTATAGTTTGTTCTAAACTTGCACATAAAAAGTAAATCCTGCTTGAACCGAGATGACGGATACCAAATTTTACCCCAGGTCTCCCCAAGGGACAGAAATAAACATGTCTGTGGTGTAAGCGACACAAATAAACATTCATGGAAGAATGCAGGCATGCCAGTTGATTAATTATGATATGTAGTCTGCAAATTCTTATGTGATAACACCCATATGTTTAAACTATTTTATGGAAAAAATGGAAATATAATAGCATAACATGTACCTGTCAAAGGGAAGACAGAGCTATTTATGTTCTTTAATGCCATTTGATCATATACTGTCATCACTGGCCAAGGGCATTTAAGACTGTTTAATAGATACGTACATATTTTATCATAATTTCGTCATCCTGCCCTCTATGCCCATTATCTCTTTATTTTCTGAAACAACTAGCAGCAAGATGATCAGACTTTGCTTATTTAGTTCAAAGGTACAGACATTATGAAAGAATGACTGGATGAATCAGAAGTATACCTCACTGGTGATCTTACTACATCAACTAGTAATTCTGAGCAAGTTCATTATTTTGACTTCTTTCTCTTCACATGAGAGAAATTTCAGTCAAGTGTCAATCAATAAACTATTTATACATGTCTCAGTCTAGTCATTGCGGAACAAATCGATCTCAGGGCATGGCTTTGCACCATACCCCTCTCATGTAGGGTCACACAGCCCTTTAAAGTCCTGCAGAAGCTTAGTAGAATGCTACCGCTACTGATGACAACAACAAGGGTGAACACATTAAACTTCATTTTCCTACATGGCTATTACAATTTTGTGCAAGAGAATGAACCTTCAACAGAGCTGATTTTCTGACTGCCTGGTGCTGTCAAGTCTTATATTTCCATTTTTTGTAATTTTATACAAAATGCTAGTATATCCTGCAATCCCTTTGGGACCTTGCTCTCCCTGACACTTTCTCTCCTACATCTGTTACCCCTGCCCTTGAAGATGATGGTTTTGTTCTATGACAGCCTCTCTTTTGGAAACAAAAGTTACTCTCTTTAGTGATACCATGACAGAGGGAAGAAAATGCAATACCTGTGTGATCAAACAGACAGATCAATACTCGGGTTAATTTAGTTATAGGACTTTAGAGTCTGGCTGTAGGCAAGAATATCTGTTCTTTGTAAGCAATGCTTTCCTCTCCAGGACTATCAGGTGAACAAGATCAAACTGTTATCTCAAATACAGAGCTCTCAGCAAAGCTTCTCTTTTGTAGCCAAGGGGTAAGAACAACTGATAGATGGTACAGTGGTAAGACTGAGGTTTGGGAAGAGAGATGGCTGGGGCTCTGCCGTGGGCTCTTCCTGCCACTGGGACAAGCAAGGAAATACTTAGAAAAGTCACCAGTGAAAAAGGAATGAATTATAGAGAAACTCAAGACAAAAGAAAGGAGAGAAGAATGGCAGAGGGTGGGCTCAGAGACTTTCAAAGGCAATCCCACAGAAATAGAAGCTCTCACTTTGAAGAATTTCTTCCAACTTGGCAATTTTTTTTTTTTTTTTAAAGCAGAGGGTGGACCCTATACACCTGGATAACCTTCCTGCTGAAATCAACTAAAAATGCTGGATTAAAAAAAAAAAACTTCGTAATTGCATTAATACTAAACCTGATGAATGAAGGAACCTACGGAGGTAAACAGAACACCAGAATGTGAACAGTAGAATATGTAAGTCAGAGTTTGCCTTGAGGGCACTTGCCCCTGCCTGGTTAACTTAAACTTTATTTTAAACAAAAGACTATGTCCAGAGGCTGCCCAGTATGGAGACTCTAAGCCCCACCAAAGTATTGAACTCTCAGTGTCACAGTGGATTTCTAGTTCTGAAATTCTCCTTCCTTCTCACTCTCCATCATACTTCTCCATAGATGTAACCACTCTGACCTTGAATTTAAGGAAAAAAGTCTATCTCAAGGATTGAAAAAAAAAATCACCTCAGAATCCCAACCATATTCTAGCCTTCAGGTAGGTTTGCATTTTAAGTTGATACTACCTGGGTGGCCTGAAAAACCTCAAACTAAAAATCTATTGTGATTCTAAGCTGGTTATGCCCCAGGCAGAAGTAAATGAAAACCCTCTCTGGAGGGACATACCTTTACCTCAACGTAAATGAATTCCATAAAGTTCTAAGAAATATGTAAAAAATACATAAAACACACTGGAAATAAGACTCAAATGAGCAAAAGCCAACAAAAACAGATCCAGTTTTTTAGAATAATTAGATACATAATCTAAAACAACAGAAAGGATTGGTATTATGAGTAAAGAGCAAATGACCAAGCAGATATGAAAGTGAACTGAACTTGGGAGAAAAAAAAAAATCAAAACTAAAACTAAATAAGTTTAAAGCAGGTTAGTCATAATTAAAGAGGGAATAAAAGGATTATGCATATAGCTAAAGGGGTACTAAGAAAAAACTGACAGTTCATATTAAAAATGTAAAAAAGTAATGTTAAACATTAAACTTAAGAAGTTAGAGAAAAAAATGATTCCTACTGAGAAACATATAAAAGTTTATTAGTCGACATTAAGTAACTAGAAAGATGTTTGTGGACTGTATATTATAAAAATATCAATTATTTCCATATTAATATATGTAGAATCAGTGCAACTGCAATCTAAACCTCAACAGGTTTTTAGTTTTTTTCTTGTTTGTTTCTAAGAACTTGAAAAACTGAATTTGAAATTTAAGTGAAACTGCAAAAGGTCAAGAACTGTTAAGAGGAAGAAAGTCAGAGGTCTTGATTTGACAAATATTGAGATTTACTAAAAGGTATCCAAATGAAGACAGCAGTGTGGAGATCAACAAGTAGACCCCTGGGAAAGAACAGAGCTCAGAAATGGACTCACACAGAGAGGACACTTGATTTACGATAAAGATGTGGGGCAGTAGAAAAAGGACAATTAAGGCTGGGCAGAGGAGACAGCTGTGCATCCATATGGAGAAAAAGGAGCATATGCCTACCTCACACCATACCTCCAAATGAATTCCTGGTAGAATTAAGGCCTATGTGTGAAAAACAAAGCCTGAAAGGATTTAGAGAGACTATAGAAGAATTTCTACATCAACTTCAAGGCACAGAGGATAAGGGTTTCTTAAACGAGACCCAAAGTGAAGCAACCATGAAGGAAAAGATGGGAAAGTTCAGCTTCTTTAAAATTAAGATCCTCTGTTTGGCAAAAGATGTAATAGGCACATGAAAGGCTACAGAGCAGAAAATATTTGCAAAACATATACTCAATAAAGGATTTGATCCAGCTTCATAAACTTTTACCAGGAAAAACCAAAGCCAAGCCAAACTAAACTAAACCAAGCAAAAAAAGCCCAGAGAAACTAACAGTGGGCAAACTGGCCCTAAGTTGGCAAAACACTTGGTAGGAATTTTGTAAAAATAAATCTAAACATACAAAAATTAGTGTATCTGTATTAACCATGTTTTTCATTTTCTATAGTATGACCTCTGGGGCTTTGCTCCCCCTGGAGGGACTGTCCCTTCCAGGGTTAGCAAATTCCTAGTAAACAACTCACCTGGAATGTGCTTTTCAAATGCAGACCAACCAGTCCAGGGCCCATACTTCAGCCACTTCCTTTCTGGGGCTCCCATACTTTAGGCCACTATCTCCCTGCCCCAATCACTTCATGACCAGGTACCACAGACAGCCACAGAGCCCTCTGAAATTATTCGAACTAGGCAATCCTAACCCTGCTTACCCTGCCTTGCCTGTTCCTTCCTGTGGAGACCACAATAAAAACTCTCGGCCAGTTGTTCTCCTGTATGTCTGATCCTGGTGCTTTCCCTGGCCCCCTGAGGTGTGATGTGTCCCCTCCTCTTAGGAACTATAAGCATCAGAGTATTTTTTCAGTGGCAATCATCTCCCGATTTGTTGGCCTTACCATACCATAGTTTTTCTATTAATATACTATGTTTTAAAACATCTTCATCAGTAAGCAGAGAAATGCACACTAAAATCACAATGAGATACCACGACACACTTGACAGTACTGGCAAAGGCTACACAATATTTGATAAACTCAAATGTTGATGACTACATACAACTGAAAGGCTGAGACACTGTTGATGGGAGTGGACAGCCCTAAAACCATTTTCTTATTTTTTGGCTGCTTCTTGCAGTAGGTGGGATCTTAGTTCCCTGACCAGGGATTGAACCCATGCCTCCTGAAGTGGAAGCATGGGGTCTTAACCACTGGACTGCCAGGGAAGTCCCCTTACAACCATTTTCAAAAATAGTTTGGCAGTATGTAGTAAGGTTGAAGACATGCTTACTCCTAGGTGTGTATACCTGAGAGAAACTCCTGCACACCTGCAGCAAGGTACATGTTCAAAATATTCACACCTGAACTGTTTTTAATGGCAAAAGACAGAAAACATGTCATGTAGTCACCAATAATAAAAAAAATACAATGGAATACTATATACTGGTAAACTATTCTAATTGCATGCAATGACGGGGATGAATTTCAGGACTATAATACTGAGTAGAAAACAATGAAAATGTATATAGTATGATTCCATTTATAAAAAGTTCAAGAAAACAGAAAATGAAACAATCATCCACTTAAAAGCACAAACACAGAGCTTACCTTGAGGCGTATGGAAGACAATGGGTTCAGGAAAGTGAAAAGGTAATACCTATTTCTTAAATTTGGTGGTGGTTTTACAGGTGTTCCCTGTAGTATTATTCTTTGTAGTTTATACATATTTAGTATATATTATTTTGTATCTACTGAATTCTTACTATAAGCAATTCTTGGTATATGTGCTGCCAAGTGAGTATAATATAATTCTTTAAAAACGGTTATAACAATGGCTATAAAGACTAGTTTTATAATAGCACGAGCACAAGCGCATACCGTCTTCACTGGTGTGGGGCTCTGTACCAGCGTCCTGATCCACTTCCTCCAGCGTACCGTGCTCACTGTATGGGCTGTCGCTGAGGAGAAGGAGAAATCATATGAAGCCAAAGTGAATTTCCAAACTGAACAACTGCTACTATAAGGAAAAACAGAAGACTTCGGAATGGCAAAGGAGTTCCTGGATAGCCCTTCAGTGGAAAGCTGGAGCCTCCAGGATTGTGTAATCCTATGGGAGTCTATGTCCCTTTGTCTTTGACATATTACAACTCTGTAAAGACAAAACTGATGTGTAGGAAACTGACAGTATTACAAATGATTATGTATAAAAATGAAAATTTGTTGAATTCTAGTGGAATATGATTATTATCCCCTGGATACACCAGTTTTTGCAAATTCATTTCAATATCCCCTACTGCATAAAAATGGATGGCTCTTTGATCTCTGCTTTGAATTGGCTGTAGTGCCTTTTTCAACTTTTCTTGACACATGTTCATTTTTATATTTGAGAGTTAGATTTTATCCTTTAACATTACCACTATTACTTCTCAAATGTATGCTGATGAATGGAATGCACTGGTTACAAATACAAACCTGACATTGTTGTGGAAGCCCATTTATATTGCTGGCACTGGGGGATGAGGATGATTACTGTAATACTGACTTTCTGTTTAAAACAAGCGATACCTACAGAAAACATCATGTGCGGGAGAAGACATATTCAAGCACATGTTACTGACTGTAAGTCTCTTTATTATGGGGATTTTACCCTGTTTGTAAAAAAGGAGCAACCACAAAAAGTCCTAGAATACGACACATTAAATAATATTGACCAGACATCCATATATTTGCTCTCTGATAAAGTGAATAAGACAGCACAAATTACTGATAGAGCCCTGAGTATTTGTAAGTACTAAACATGACTGACACTGGCCTTGAAACAAATACAACTAGGAAAATAAAATTCTGAAAAACTCACCAGGGCTGAGTTTTATTCATTTATCTTTCCAGGGCCAAGCTTGTGTCAGTATGTGCATGTAGTAAATATTTTAAAAATATGTAGCCCTGGTGGGCTACAGTCCATGGGGTTGCAGAGAGTCAGACACAACTGAGCAACTAACACACACACAGAATCTATCATGCTTTGTTATTAATTTAGAAAGCAGTACTTCTGGAAATGGTCAACTCTGAATTTTCTTATGGCATAAGATTATTTGCGGTTTAAATTATACTGTGGTTTAAGTAAAAAAATAGTGTACTTTCAGTTATTTAGAGTTTTCAGCTACTTGTTCTACTTCTACTTAATCCCCAGTAAGGCAATGGGAAACAAAGTGTCCTGCAGAGTCCAGAATGAAGGGCTTAGGCAAATCTATTTCCAGCTGCTCCTGAATCTGAGCTGCACAGGGCAGTTTTCGACTGGAGGCTGGGAGGCAGCTGTTGAGTGGGAAGACTTGTGTGGATTTAGGAATCAGACAGACCTGGGCTGCCTCCAGAAACCACGAGTGATTGGCCTGGCTCCTTGGCCTCTCTCAACTTATTTGGTAGAGTGGGAATAAAAGAGATCATATGCACTGGGAAGCTGGTACACAGGAGGACTTCAACGAATTAAAACTAGGTTTATTGTATATGATTTCTTAGAAGCTAGAACTCATATATCAAGTAGTGAACATAAACATTTTGGGGTTTCCTTATCTTTGGATTATACATTTTTACCCTTCATTGGGAGGTGACTATATTGTCTTATTAAAAATTTTTTATCCCAACAATATAATAATGTAATAACTTTGTTCAAAGTTACCATGACTTGTGTAATTGATTAGGACAATATTAGTAAGGATGAAAATGAAAGAATGAAAACACATTTAGTTGACAGCTGCTCCTTCAAAATGAAACTTCTAAAATACTTTCCATAGAATCAAAATTATTTAGGAATGAAAGTGAAGTCTGTTAATTCCGTTATCTTTTCTTGATATAACAGTAAAAATGTATACAGCTCTCTATATAAAAACCATTCTCTACAAAAGTCATGATGGGGTAGGTGTACCTAAAAAGATGCTGTGCTTAGGGAAAAGAGAAATGAATATGAATTTCCATAAGAAGAAGCCAGTACTATCATGGGATTTAATATTCTAACTTATCTCAAGTGTTCCTGCTTCTTATTTTTTTAAATTGGAAGCACTGGCATCTTATAGTCAATTCTTTTTTTTAAATTAAGTTGATATCTGTTCTTCTATAATTTTTTTCCAGGAGGAGAAGGAAGGACTAAAATTCTTGTACTTACCAATACTCGTCTCCAGCCATACATTTCTCATAAACAGGGCCATCCAGCTCTTTAGCATCTGGGAAAATAGTCTCATGGTGGATGATGATGGTTTTGACAATCTCATTCACATGAGCCTGGCAGGACACCTGATCCTGTATCTCTGGGACAGGCATCAATGTAGGGCCAAAACAGATGGCCAGGTTATAAGGGTCCATCATGTTTTCATCACTGTACTGTGAAAGACTATGAAAGAAAGCAAGACAGGAGTTATAAAAGAACAAGGGGAAAAAAGAAAACGCTTAATAGGATACTTCCTATTCTGAAAATGAGTTTTCTTATAATAAAATATTTCATCCTACTTTAAAGTGGCTCAGCAAATTCCAAAGAAAGTAAAGCAACTTATAACCTTTTCTTCTACTAGGTAGACATGGAAAGAGGAATATAAATCCTGTTTGCTTAATTGACATTTTTTTGAAAGTCAGAAGGGAGTTTAAGATAATCTCTAACACAATGGAGACCAGGTTCAAGTAAAAGAGTTTCATTTGCAAACAGTATGATCATCTTTAAAACTGTCCTCCAACTAACCAAACACATTTCAGATTTCACTTGTTCCCATAAATCTTGAGGGGAGTCCTGAGTAAAACAAAAGCACCTTTTCTTTGTACCCACTGAAAGAAAGGAAGCAACTCCAGGCTTTGTAATTTGCTTGTGGGCAAGATGATCAATACAAGGTGGCAGCTGGTGTCACAAAAGACCATGGCAAGTGCAAGTGCAGGGGGAAAAGGATCCTCAATTCTCACATTCCATTTAAAGCTGGTAGACTACAAACTTTGGGGGAGATTTCCAGTTGTCTAGTACTAATTTTAAGATTCAATTCAGTGGCTGTTGGTGAGACATTTTTCCACAGGGGACTGAAAATAAGAAGTTCTTTATGCTATGCCTCTAACACAAGGACAAGGCGCTGTTCCAGGGAGAATCTAGAGAATCTAGCTTTCAGCGTATAGAATGTCAACCTTGAAAGGAAATGTAAAATCCAGGTGAACAGATGACAAACAGGAGGAGAGAAAAAGAGACTCAGCTACATCTGTGAGATGTTGACAGACACAAAGGAACTGAGATACTGTGTGACAAGATACTTCACCCTGTTCTGGAAATAAGATAGCCGAGAAAGTAGAAAAGACAAAAGTATAATTCTCACAGGCAACATATGTCTTTCCTTTTGGCCATTTCTCCAACATAAAATCTTAAAACAGTTCACAAATAACAGCCAATGATCATGTTACAGATCACCTTCAACATGAATGCAGGAAGGAAAAGTGAGATTCAGAAGAAGAATGATCTCATGTTCAAAAGACACACTTTTAAGCTCAATGGGGAGAGTCAGTTAGTCATTCTGGGTCTTTAGTGCTGGCTTGAAGAGCAAACAGCTGATATAAAAATTTTGATTTTACAATGAAAAGAGAAGGTTTCTCTTTCCAAAATTCCTGTCCCACGTATCCTACTCCAGAAACTGGCCCTGGCCTCTGCACGAAGGCAGGTGCAGGAACCAGGGGACATCTCTGGGCAGAAATGCTGGACGCAATGCCTATGTCTGGCTCATGGCACAGCTGCTAGTCTGTTGAGATCCACTGTCAGTTAGATTCACACTTTGAGAGCTTTCCTGATTCATGGTCAGTTTGCTTTCCTAGTCCATTGTGGCTGATTGGTTCACAGTGGGTTTCACTTAGGCACGGACATCATGTAGAGGGCCAGCAGGAATGCGAGGTGGTCCATGTTGGGGAAGGAGAGGCACATGCAATTAAAGGTGAAGATGGCAAACCTTCGGATTTTTACAACTACCTGGGTGACTAGGCTTATTTAAAGATAACTTTAAGGTATCATTTAACCTAAAATAGTTTACATCCATCTCTCTTGGTACTGCTTATTTCCAGGGGTGACTTCTGTACTTGTGTCATCTGTAGATGCTTTAGCTCCATTCTGTATGGGTCCCCTGCCAGCACTTCCCTATCGCAGGATACTTGGCTTGGGGGCTGGGGGTGTGTGGTCAATCTGAATGGTATGATTTCAGGAAGAGTCAGCAGGATTATATAATAAATCCCCATGGCTTTTAAGAACTTAACACTTCTGGTGAAACAGAAGAAAAAATTTTCTAATTTTAAGAAGGGAGACCTCATGCCTGAGTGAGAAAGCATTTCCTAAAGTTTACTCCACCTAAATTTTTTCAATTAAAAAAATTGCTTAACTGAAATGTTAAAGAGCAAAGGGACTCAGATGAACAGGGGAAGATGTTCTTATCATGGAGCCCATGTACCTACAAGTGACACAACTGAAATCAAGTTCCCTAAATTATAAGAGTCAAGTTTTCTTGAAAATAATGTAGTGATTTTTAAGATTTCTGTGACATTGTTTTAAAGATCACTTTAGAAATATCATCTTTTTGACAAGGTCTCATTATACTCAATTTGCAGACAACTCTTTTTTGGATCTGTGTACAAGTCTCACCTACAATTCCCTTCCTTCCCTGACTATAACATTAAAAATCACAGAAATTTTCTGCAGTGAGCAGGTGGTTTACATCATTTTGACAAAAACATTTATGACACTGGCTTTGGATGAAAGTTGGAAAAAAGCACATCATATTTCACTGAAAAGTGTTCTTTTTAGTAATACTTGTGCATTTTTGCATTTATGGCCAGTTTCTACATCTGGTGATGAGGTTTATTTAGGTCACTGTGTGACCTTGTAAGGAAGGTCACACATGATGACTGATCTGCTGAGGAAAAACGCACCTTCAGTCCCTATTCAGTCATCTTCTCTTTGATTCCGCTAATAAAAGGAACTCAATGTACACTTTACAGAATCCTAGAACAAAAAATTCAGAGCAGTACACATGGAATTAAAATGGGCATTTTGGCAAAGAATTGTGGTACTTACTGATTGAGGAAGGCAAAGAGGTACCTCATCACTATAAGGACCGACCTGGGCAAGGTCAGGAGGAGTTTGCGGATGTGAAGCGCCCTCTCATAGAGATTATCTATTCCTACAGACAGAAGAGGACATGGTTAGGATCCTTTTACCAGCCACATTAAAAGCAGAACATTGTAGCACCCAAATTCAGCACATATCTGAACATAAGCAACACTTTGCCCTTAGGTGAGATGTAGTCGTAACCAATAAAGCAAATCAGTGAGTGATCTGCTTGGGTGTATGCGAGGACCTCTCTTCTGACTCATCACTGTTTTCTCTGACTTCCATGGGTTTGGCTTTGAGCAGTTTAGATTCTTCTAAATTTGAAAATCGTTTTTCACTTGTTGCTGTTTCCACATTTTGCATCTGATATGGTTTAAACTCCTTTTTGCTGCATGTTAACTAAGGTAACTTTTTGGGATAGGATACCTCTCCCTTTCCAAGACTCATTAATTCTTCATATATGTATTTGTTAATTACTGTGACTCAAGAGTCTCAGCAGGATCAAAGGACTCACTAATCAAGTCATCAACATTTCTACCTAGCTCAGTCTCAAGAGTCCCAGAGCAATTGATTAGTCTTTCATGACAACTTCTTGGGACATTTGGAAAACCCACACTATACAGAGAGGGAAGATGGAATACCTAGAAATGATTTGCAAGGCATTGAGAGTTTGGTGTGGAGAATTTTGCATCTATAAATGCAAAAGGAACCACATTTAATATAGTATTGATCTTTAATGTTCGTTAAATTCCATAGGGGGCCTGTCATCTTTAGGCTAGAAGAATATACAGGTATTACTTCCAAGAGGCTTCATCTTAATTCAAGATCTTCTTGCTTCTAGTTTCTGAGTTCTAAACTCAATTCCCTACTCCTTAAGGGCAGTTTCAAATTTTTATTTAAAAAGAATTGGAGCAGGTATTTACATATTAATTTCACAGCAGCATTACACATAACAGCCAATAGGTAGAAATGTCCATTGATGGATGGGTGGATAAACAAAATGTGGTATATATACACAATGAAATATTATTCAGCCTTATAAAGGAAAGGAATTCTAATACATGCTACAACAAGGATGAACCTTGAAGACCCTATGCTAAGTGAAATAAGTCAGACACAAAAAGCCATACCCAAGTATTGTATAATTCCACCTATATGAGGTATCTAGAGTAGTCCCATTTCGCAGAGACAGGAAGTAGAACGGTGATTGTCAGAAGCTAGAGGGAGGGAGGAATGGGGAGTTACTGTTTAACGGGCAGGGTTTCGGTACAGCCCTGAAAGAAAGTTCTGGAGACAAACGGTGGTAATAGCTGCAAAACAATTGTGAATGTACTTAACGCCACTGAACTGTACATTTAAAAAAGATTAAAATGGTCAATTTTATGTCTATTTTACTGCAATTAAAAAAAAAAAGAATGGGGGAGTGGGTGTCCTGTGAGATGCCAAATAAAGATTTTAGGGGAGAAAAGGACGGGAATGTAAAAAAGTGACACCAAGAAGACCGGATAAAATTAATGTGAGGCTGGCACTCCCTGCAGCTACACTGAACATAAACCAAAGCAAAACAGAATGGCTGGCACTCCTGGAATAGAGCAAATGGATGTGTCCCAAAGGCCAGACCACGATGGCTGTGAGCAGGACTCAGATACTACCTGGTTGGCAGTATGCATCCTACAAGAGTCTTGCTCTGGTACAAATGACTCATTTACTCTCCAGAGTCCAGTTAGCACATCAAAATTTGTTTGCTATGGACACTCTGATTAATGTGCATTCCGAGCTGGCTCTGAGTGTGGCAATTCATAATCTTTCAGAATTTTATACTGCATGAAAAGACGGGTGTGTGCCTGTGCTCAGTGGTGTCCAACTCTTCATGAACACCATGGACTGTAGCCCACCAGGCTCCTCTGTCCATGGAATTTTCCAGGCAAGAATACTGGAGCGAGTTGCCATTTCCTACGTCAGCAGATCTTCCCGACCCAGGGAACAAACCTGGGTCTCTAGTTTCCTGCATTGGCAGGTGGTTTCTTTACCAATGTACCACCTGGAAGCCAGGAGGAGATTGTTAGATAGCATCGCTGACTCAATGGACAGGAATTTGAGCAAACTCCAAGACAGCGGGGGCCAGAGGAGCCTGGCATGCTGCAGTCCGTGGGGTCACAAAGAATCAGACATGACTTAGCAAGCGGACAACCACAGCATGAAAAGATGGACCTTTCCTCAAATAAGCTGTCAGTGAGGAAGACCATATTTCACCTGGATTTCTTTTATGCTGGGCTTCTTTTTCACAGTTCAGCACCGCATGTAATTAGGTAAAAGTGGGATCTGCCCATTCTCAGTCACATGCTCAGAGCTCCCTTAGCTAATTTATGTCCCTTCCCGAGCACCACAAGGTTCCCATGTCAGCATACCACTTCACAGCATGGAGGTTTGACAGCTCCATGTAAACGTGCATGAAAAATTCACCACCCAACAGAAGTGAATTCAGAAAATGGCAAAAAGTTCAAATGTCCATTCCTCTGAAAATATCAGTTCTTCTATGGCACGGTTTGTAAAGGTGTTTGTCAGAAAACAAATAAGAAAACATAAGATGCAAATTTATCCTTAAGGAGGAAGAAAGGGAAGGAAATTTCTTGGTGGCCACATGTAGAAGTGGCTTCTGTAAGAGCAGGCAAATGTTTCTGAACTCCATAACCCAACGAGCAATCATCAAGGGGAATTTAAAGGTGCTGGTGGTAAAGAACCTGCCTGCCAACGCAGAAGACTTAAGAGGTGAGGGTTGGATCCCTCATCTGAGGGTTGGGAAGATCCCCTAGAGGAGGAAATGGCAACCCACTGCAGTATTCTTGCCTAGAGAATCCCATGGACAGAGGAGCCTGGTGGGCTACAGTCCATGGGGTCACAAAGAGTTGGACACGACTGAAGCAACTTATCACAGCACGCAGGATATTTTTAGGTTCAGTGTTAGGTTTTAATAATGTCAAATTATCAATCAGTTGTGTGTGTAATAGTATACGTGTGTGAATGAAAAGGAGCGAGAAAAAGAGACCTTTTAATATATTGAATAAATCTTAGCCCTGAGATGATTTACCAGCTGTTCTTCTAGGTAAGAAATGAACTGCTTGTAAATCTTTCTAATTAACCATTAATAGATTTACAATATATTTAGGTAAATACACAGAGATACGAAGTAGATTAGTGGTTGTCTAGGCCTAAGGGTGACGGTGGTTATGAGTGTTTGCTAACTGGGGTTTCTTTTTGGAGTTCTATGAATTAAGCCATTGAGTTCTTTCCTAGTTAACAAGCAACATTATAGATATAAATATATAAATAATGTCTCTCCTTCCGCTGAATTACCAAATAGAAATTAGTAAAGAAACTAAGTCTTAGCCTAAGGAGCCTTACCTATTTCAATACTAAGCCTTCTAAACATTTTTACAGAGAAAAGGAATCTTTGAGAAAATCATTATAAGGCAGCAAACATAAGTTTTGAGCTCAGAGAGAAAACTACTGTGTATGACAATAAAGCTGGAAGAATTTTTAGCAACAAAAACATACATTGGAACACAAGGAAAAGAGTTCAAAAGTTTTTTAGATAAAACCATCAGATATAGGGAACAGATTTATGTACGAAGAGGCTCATCATGGTATTTTTGTATAACTGCAAAATCACTTTTGGAAATAATCTAAATTTCTAAAACTAGGGAATTTGTTAAATAGAAATAGAATAAAAACCATTATATGGACACTAAAAACTGTATTTTGAAAAATAACTTGGTGATATGAGAAAGTGTTAATAACATATTAAATTTAAAAAGTAGTTTATAAAGAGAATATATGGTATGATAATTTTTAATAACAGATTTATTGAGATATAATTCATGTATGTGAAGTATACAATTTGATGGTTTTTAGTACATTTGGAATTGAGCAACCATGACTTCAGTCCATTATAGAACATTTTCATCACCTCTAAAAGAAATCTTATATCCACTAGCAGTCATTTGGCATGATACAGCTTTTTTTAAAAAATCAAAAGTATGTAGTTATGATATTTCCACATAATGGAATATTACTTGGCAATTTAAAACAAGTACTGACATATGCTATAACATGGATGAACCTTGAAAACATGCTAAATGAATTAAGCCCATCAAAAAAGACCATATATTGTTTGATTTCATTTATATGAATAGGCAGAATAGGTAAATACACAGAGATGAAGTAGATTAGTGGTTGTCTAGGACTGAGGGTGATGGCGGTTATGAGTGTTTGCTAACTGGGGTTTCTTTTTGGAGTCATGAAAATGTTCTAAAAATTGATTGTGGCAATTTTCCTAATCCTGTGAATATACGAAAAACTACTGATTTGTACATACTAATCGATAAACTGTACGGTATGAGAATTGTCTCTCAATAAGCTGCTTTAAAAATACATAGGAAATTGTGCTATTTGCAGAGACATGAATGGACCTAAAGACTGTCATACAAAATGAAGAAAGAGAAAAACAAATATTGTATATTAATGCATATATGTGGAATCTATAAAAATGGTACAGGTGAACCTATCTGCAAAACAGAAATAAGAACAAAAGTATGGACGCCAAGGGGGGAAGAAGGGTTATGAGACAGACTGAGAGATTAGGATTGACATATATAAAATGGCTGTCTGAGGAGGCCTTACAAGTAGCTGTGAAAGGAAGAGAAGTGAAAAGCAAAGGAGGAAAAGAAGATATTTCCATCTCAATGCAGAGTTCCAAAGAATAGCAAGGAGAGATAAGAAAGCCTTCCTCAGCAGTCAGTGCAAAGAAATAGAGGAAAACAGCAGAATGGGAAAGACTAGAGATCTCTTCAAGAAAATTAGAGATACCAAGGGAACATTTCATGCAAAGATGGGCTCGATAAAGGACAAAAATGGTATAGACCTAACAGAAGCAGAAGATATTAAGAAGAGGTAGCAAGAATACACAGAAGAACTGTACAAAAAAGATCTTCAGACCCAGATAATCACGATGGTGTGATCACTCATCTAGAGCCAGACATTCTGGAATGTGAAGTCAAGTGGGCCTTAGGAAGCATCATGATGAACAAAGCTAATTGAGGAGATGGAATTCCAGTTGAGCATTTCAAATCCTCAAAGATGATGCTGTGAAAGTGCTGCACTCTATATGCCAGCAAATTTGGAAAATTCAACAATGGCCACAGGACTGGAAAAGGTCAGTTTTCTTTCCAGTCCCAAAGAAAGGCAATGACAAAGAATGCTCAAACTACCGCACAATTGCACTCATCTCACATGCTAGTAAAGTAATGCTCAAAATTCTCCAAGCCAGGCTGTAGCAATACGTGAACCGTGAACTTCCAGATGTTCAAGCTGGTTTTAGAAAAGGCAGAGGAACCAGAGATCAAATTGTGAACATCCACTGGATCATCGAAAAGGCAAGAGAGTTCTAGAAAAAACATCTATTTCTTCTTTATTAACTACGCCAAAGCCTTTGACTGTGTGGATCATAATAAACTGTGGAAAATTCTGAAAGAGATGGGAATACCAGACCATCTGACCTGTCTCTAGAGAAACCTGTATGCAGGTGAGGAAGCAACAGTTAGAACTGGATATGGAACAACAGACTGGTTCCAAATAGGAAAAGGAGTACATCAAGGCTGTATATTGTCACCCTGCTTATTTAACTTATATGCAGAGTACATCATGAGAAACACTGGGCTGGAAGAAGCACAAGCTGGAATCAAGATTGCTGGGAGAAATATCAATAACCTCAGATATGGAGACGACACCACCCTTATGGCAGAAAGTGAAGAGGAACTAAAAAGCCTCTTGCTGAAAGTGAAAGACGAGAGTGAAAAAGTTGGCTTAAAGCTCAACATTCAGAAAACTAAGATCATGGCATCTGGTCCCATCACTTCATGGCAAATAGAGGGGGAAACAGGGGAAAGAGTGTCAGACTTTGTTTCTTTGGGCTCCAAAATCACTGCAGATGGTGATTACAGCCATGAAATTAAAAGAAGCTTACTCCTTGGGAGGAAAGTTATGACCAATCTAGACAGCATATTGAAAAGCAGAGACATTACTTTGCTAACAAAGGTTCGTCTAGTCAAGGCTATGATTTTTCCAGTAGTCATGTATGGATGTGAGAGTCGGATGGTGAAAAAAGCTGAGCACTGAAGAATTGATGCTTTTGAACTGTGGTGTTGGAGAAGACTCTTGAGAGTCCCTTGGACTACGAGGAGATCTAATCAGTCCGTCCTAAAGGAGATCTGTCCTGTGTGTTTATTGGAAGGACTGACGTTAAAGCTGAAACTCCAATACTTTGGCCACCTGATGCTAAGAGTTGACTCACTGGAAAAGACCCTAATGCTGGGAAGGATTCGGGGCAGAAGGGGACGACAGAGGATGTGATGGCTGGATGGCATCACTGACCCAAGGGACATGGGTTTGGGTGAACTCCAGGAGTTGGTGATGGACAGGGAGGCCTGGTGTGCTGGGATTCATGGGGTCGCAAAGAGTCGGACACGACTGAACTGAACTGATATACGCTGCTAGGAATAAAAGAGAACTACTATATAGCACAGGGAACTCTACCCAGTACCCTTTGGGGGCGTAAATGGGAAGAGAGTCCACGGAAAGAGTGGATGCATGCATATGTATGGCTGACTCACTTTGTTGTTCAGCAGAAACCACACGACGCTGTAAAGCAGCTATGTGTGCACGTGTGCTCAGTCGTCTCTGACTCTGCAGCTCTTCTGGACTGCAGCCCGCCAGGGTCCTCTATGGGACTCTCCAGGCAAGAATACTGGAGTGGGTTGCCATTTCTTCCTCCAGGGGATCTTCCCGACCCAGGGATCGATCCTATGTGGCCTGGATCTCCTGCACTGCAGGCAGATTCTTTACCACTGAGCTATTGGGAAACCCTCAAAGCAACTATATTGCAATAAAAAAATTTTTAAGAAATACACAGGTGTGTGTGTATATATATATATCTATCTGGGAAAATATTAAAAAGGTTAATATTATATTTGTGCCTAAGAATTCTAGATTTGTTTTATTCATTTTCTAATTTTTCTATAGTAATCACATGTTAGTTGCATATTTAACAATTATTTTTAAAAAGCAGTGATTGGTATTGGATGATTTTAAGGAGTTACTTTTTTTAAGGTATGAAAATGGTTTTGTGGCTAGGTTGTATAAAAAAAGAAGCATCATCTCCCAGAGATACAAACACCCGGATGAAATGATCTGATGTCAGAGGGATGATACAAACGCAATGTATGTGGGACAAATCTGGCTAACACATGGAAACTGTTAAAAGCAAGGTGATTACACTATTTATATGTAAATATATCTTTATGCACCCTCTTGAAGACATTTGAAATTTTCTACAATAAATAAGCCAAAAAGAAGGTACGTTACAAATGGCACAGTATAGTTCCACTTCAGCTTTTTAAAACCAGTGTATGTGCATATGACTACACGCAAGGATCAGAATGTTTACAGACACACCACTGATTCTCTTTGGGTAGTGGCATTATGGGAGAAGTATTCTATATGCTTCTTAAATATTATGTTTTCTATCATGACTAAATGTTGGTTTTGTTGTTGTTTTTCAGTTGCTAAGTCACGTCTGACTCTTGTGACCCCATGGACTGCAGCACACCAGGCATCCCTGTCCTTCATTATCTTCTAGAGGTTGCTCAAACTCATGTCCATTGAGGCGATGATGCCATTTAATTGTCTTATCCTCTGTCACCCCATAGGTAAAAAAATCCACCCTCCTAAAAAAAGATGTTGCCTTTTGTAAAACCAGTCCCCTAAATAACAGCACATAACAAAGTACAAATGCTTCTTCTGGGCTCACAGCCCCCAGGCAGCCAGGAAAGACCATGAATTGCTTTGAGCAGCTCTACTAGAGCAAGTCACTTGGATCTTTGCCCTAGGGAACCTCAGAGCCCTAGTACACAGACATTCCAGAAGCTGCCCAGACTGTGTGGGTATGATCTGGAGCAGTCACAAAACCTTTCACAAAGTGGATGGTTGTTTTTAAAAAACAAACAAAAAAACCCTTGGGTGAGAAATGCAGACACTATCAAGTTTATTTCAAATTTAGATTGCCTTTGATGTTTTTAACCAGATAAGTGAGTTTTAAAAAGAATCCTGTAGTGAACTGGGGATGAACAGTGTACACTGAAAAAAAAGGAGAGAGAGAGAATGCTAAGACAAATTTTCTTTTACTACATTTGCAAGCTTCCAGAGAATATGGTATTTAGAGGCATATGAATAGCACAATAACTCACCACACACAATCTTTCCCGAAACAATTCAAAAACAGGTAAGCAAAAGGTAGCAGGGGTTTCAGAGACTTATGCAAACTCTTAGAAAAGATGAAAAGGGAAAAGCTCTTTTAGAATAAAAGATGAAGAGGGAAGTTTTTCTATACAAAATATCACATGAAATTACCTTAATAGAGAAAATCAAATCCAATTAAGGTGATGCTACGAGATGACATGGACAAAAGCCATCGATCTCCCTAAGACCTCTCTCCATTAAAATTCCTAAGTCTTTTGCTTCTATCACAAACTTAGACTGAATTTATTTGTAAATAAATATCTTATCTCTTCTAGTATATTTTAAACCTCCTGAATGCAAAAGTCAAGTCTTTGAATCCTGAGAAAGTTTTGCAACACTGTAGGCAATAATCATCAAAAGTCTGTAGTATTAATGGAAGGATACAATAATGAATGACATACTATGTTCAAATAATTTACTGACAATCCAGGAAAAATACAGGTATATCATGGTCACATTGGTAAGAGAAAATGCTTGCCTAAAGATAAATCAATAATAACCAGGAATCCCCTTTCAAATAGATGAGATGTTGGAAGAAATGGGGTTGCTATACATGGTGCCATTAAGTGTTTTTGAAAAACATTCCATGCTTCAAAATTATGCACTAAAAATAACAGGATGTATGGGGAAACCACTCTATAACATCTAAGAATCTGTAACTAGAGAACTAACAAAAACATTAACAACACTACTTAAATTACTGGCATTGTTAAATCTACTGGTGTGTGCACCTAGCAACCGTAGCAGCCTTGGTCGCTAGGGGCTCCCGCTTTGAGATGTTGGTCCTGCGGGTATTCACTGCCAATAGAGACTATTTTCATACAAATTAGCCCAAGGATTATTAATCCATTTTTCATTAATCCACTGTTTAAATACAGGGGGAAATGTCTTTTGCAGCTTCTTTACGTGCCCCTGTAGCATTTCATGTAAGGCATTCTTTGCAATAAAAGAAAGATATTTCTGTAGATTTTTCCATTTTTTTTCCCCTTATGACCTTCTTATTTTGCTTCACATCTACTTGTTAAGAAAGCTTGCCTTTGACTGTAACACATTTACTGTGCTGGGAAAAATCAGGCCGGAACCAATACAATGACTGGGTTAAACTAACATCATTTCTAAATGCTTGTGAATTAATTATAGCAAAGAAGTACATATTTTGAACAGGTAAGACTGGTAAATGGCCAACCCAGGTACTGGCATATGTGACCTGAGTCTGCAGCAGGAGTAGTTGTGACAGTTGTAATGATGACAACATACACTGCAATATATGTTGTGAGCTACATATACTGAGGCTCATTATGTGCCAGGCATGATGCTAGAAACACTCAGTATGGATTGTATCCTTTTGCTTCATACAGACTCTATGAAATAGATAAAGAAATATATATATTTAAAAATATTAAAATTGATCTCTGCCCAAGGTTACAAAGCTGCCAAGTGGTGAAGCTAGGATTTGAATCTAGATCTTTCTGCCTCCAAGGCTTCAGCTTTTAATAACCACAATGAAATAGTATTTCTCATTCAATGCAAGCGTGATGTGAATCTGCAATAGAATCTGCAATCTGTGATGTCAATCTGTAACTGACAATGGAGCCCAGTAGTCTTTTCTCAGTTGGTACCTGTAAACTTAAACGTAGATGATCTATGTATGTAGAAAACCACTAAACATTAGAGAGTGCTTATAATTTTTTGCAGATATAAACTTTCTGGCTAGGCTGGTGAGGAAAATCTTTGCACATGGCCAAAGGGGAATTCCAGAAGTGTGACAGCTTCTTCTTAGTTCTTTCCAGCTGGGTCAGAAGCTGCTGTGATGACTCAAGCTACGTGAGGGCCATGGAATGGACACACAGGCGCACTTCTGAATTCCACACAAGCATCAGACTGTACAGGGTGGGGGCGGAGGTAATTATGATCCGGGAATTCCTACTCAATGAGATCTAGGACTTTAGGCATGGTTGCCCACAAAATGATTTTGGGGGAGGGGACCTCCCTGGTGGTCTAGTGGTTAAGAATCTGCCTTCCAATGCAAGGGACACTGGTTTGACCCCTGGTCAGGGAATTGAGATCTCACATGCCTCGGAGCAAGAAAGTCAACACACCCTAACTAGAGAACCTGTGCACCACAGCTAGAGAGAGCGAGCCATGCTTTGCAACCAAGAGCCTGCACACTACAATAAAACCTCCCATAAGCCACAACTAAGACCTGGTACAGCCAAAAATATAAAAATGATTTTGGTGGAATTTTGACTCCCAACTTAAATTCTATTTAACTAAGGATTATGCACTCATCACCTGTTTGGCATTAACTAAGTGTTTGGGCTACAAAACTTAATAATCCATCAGGACCTCACACGCCCGTGGAGCTAACCATAGGCATTGCCTTGAACATATTCCATGCCAGGCACTCCTCTTGGCATTTCATAGGTATCAGCTCATTTCATTCTCACAACCCTATGATATATAGACTAATGTTCTCTTGATTTTATAAATGATGAAACTTGCTGGTGAGCAACGTGGACCTAGGATATGGACTAGGCTGTTGGAGTCTAGAACCTATGTTCTTAGCCTCTTCTTACTAGCCTTCTTCCTCTTCTTACTAGCCTCTTCTCTAGTAGAGGGAGACAGAGTGGTTAAAAAATTGCAATGTGGGGCTTTAAGAAAAATTACAGACTTAGGTACACAATGGAACATCAGTAGAGGAGAAAGTGACTAACGCCGCCTCAGGTGCTAGGGTGGATGGCAGTTTGGGAAGAGTGCCAGTTTAGCACTTCCTTCCCTGTGGATGTCAAATGGCTGTAAGGGACAGCAGATATAGCAGCACCAGCAAAGGCACGGTGGTGGGAAATGGTCCAGCACGTCTGCGGGCTGCTATCACTGAAACAAAGTCAACCGAGCAGGTGGCAGGAGATGAGTGCACAAAAGGAGAGAGATCAGATGGAGGAAGAGATGTATACTGTGAACTGGCCATACCAAGGAGTCTGTTTTCAGGTGGAAAATAATGAAATAGATTTTAAATGGGCGGGGAGAGGTGGGAGGTGGCGATGGTAATATACAACTCAGTTTGCCCTTCTGAACCTAAACTTTTGACTCCAACAGTTTAGGTCCAAATCCTAGGTCCACCTTGCTCCCCGGAAAGTTTCTTATCCTCTCTGCACCTCAGTTTCATCATCTATAAAATCAGGAGAACATCAATCCATCAATCATAGGGTTGTGAGAGTGAAAGGAGTTCATACATGTAAAGTGCCAAGAGGAGTGCCTGGCATGAAGTATACTAAGGAAAGCGGGCAAAACGTAGGCGTAGGATCTCCCAGGGAGAAACCAAAGCATTGGCGACGGGAAAGGGGAAGGAAGGGTGAGTAGAGAGATTTTCTGAGGTCACTTGGACTTGTTGATCCAGGTAGGTAGTGGGGGAGATGGGGGGAGGAGGTTTGTTCATTAGAGTAAAGCTTGATTCTCACAAAAGCCCTCACTCTGTAATTAAAGTTAGTTCAACAGCCTTGCCTGGGAATGTGGACTTAAAGGGACACTGAGTTTATAGACATATGGGATGTGGCTGTGTTGTGGCATTTTAAATACCTCATTCTCAGTATTATTATTTTCACCTTCTTTCCTACAGTGTCAAGAGTCCCCCTCCCCCTGAAGAAAAAGCAATGCTTTGCTCTGTTGATTATGGGTTCCATAATACACCATACATGCTCCCAGAGCCACTCTGCCTGTTAGCTGGGGATGCCCACTGACAGATAATTACCACCTATTGTTCCTGCCCTGGAATAATGATCATTTATCTCCTTTTACCTTTCCCCCCCAAGTAACAAAGATGATGGAAAAGACCAAGAGCCAAAAGCCAAAAAACAGTTAACATTTCCATGCTTGCAGCTTCCTCCTTGCCTTCAGGGAGTTGGCACCTGCTTCTCTGCTCCGTTTCAGCGACTAAGTGGGAAGCTCTTGGGCTCTATGGAACCTGGGTAATGTTCAGGAGCAGAGCCCACTCAGCGAAGGGCGAGGCCCCAGCTGGGTGGATGAGTCACGCTGGATCCAAGACAAGTGGTCTCAGAAGTCTGGTGGTGATGGGGTAATGGTTGGGGAGGAGGATACGGGGCTGCTGCCTTTTCCAGGAAATTGGTTAGTCAAATAATTCTGGTGGGGAAAGAATTGAGGAAAAAAAAACAAAAAACATAGCCCACTTACTGATACAAGAAATCAGATCATTAAATCTTTCCTTAGGAAAGAGAGGGTTTTCCAGCCCACGGAAGTAGAGCTTCAGAACGCCAGCAACTGAGTTAATATCACGGTTACTCTGGTCATCAGCCAGAGGGTTTTCACCTAAAAAAAAACCCCAACAAATTAGTTACATGCACACTGCTTCTCTTTTCACTTCTGAACAAAAATATGTTTCTATACACACACACATTTCTATATATACATGTATCTTTTAATTACATGCTACTAAAAGATTACATGCTACTAAAATTAAAATAATTGGTTTAGATATTCTACCCCATGATTAACCTAAAACTAGCTGGCCAAAATAAAGCTTTTTTTAAATCATATGCTACCAAATAATCCCTTACAAATTACCTAAAAACTTAAAATAAAATATTGTGGGATTTATAATTGGACCCAACTTTTTTTTTTTTTTAAGCTGAAATCAGTAATCTTAGTTGGACATGAATTCAAATACTACATTCTATCTTGCATCCTACTGGGGAAAAAGAAATAATATAGATCTGTCTGGCTATGCTATATGGATCAGGAAAATTTATCAGAAATATTATAGGACTCAACTGATTGTGAATACCTACCATTAAATACCATTAAATAAGTGTTTCTCAAAATGAATGGTGGTGTTCATAGCACATTTGAAAGTTGACTTCAGCAGTAGATTTTGAAATCAGACAGGAATTTGAAAACATACCCTTAACAGTACCAAAGAATGTGCATGAAAAGTGGGAAATTTATATATCATAAACATGAAATTATATTATTCTTTATGGTGGGTGCTTTTAAAATATTAGGTAACAGACCTGACTAGTCCACGTCCCTGAGAACTAAACACTGAAATAAAATTCTTAACAAGTTCAACATAACGTGCAGCCTTAAATCAAACTCCGTTTTTTATTCATAGGTCTGCTCTTCTAAAAGTTCACAAAAATTGTACACTGCATTTTAACTTTTCTTTGCCTCTTGGGGCAGTTTATTTTCAGGGACTTGTGGTTCCTTTTTCTCTGCTTCTAGGGCAGGAAATCACTGAACATGAATTCACCAAAACAATTTTTTTTTGCCCACCGTGAGAAAGCCTCACCCAAAGAGATCACAAACAAACAACAAATACCAGGGGAATGTCCAAGGAAAAGTAAGAAAACCATTTCTGCCTACAAAGGTTTGCACAGGAACCTGATGCTTCACTATATTTCAATTTATCTTGAATATGGTCTATGGAAGAGACTTTCACACTTAGCTCTTGAGGGGAGACTCCTCTGCTCTATACATCACATCACTCAGAGGATTTGGAAGAGGAATAACAATCTGGCTCCAAGTTGACCTCTTCAACCACGGTTTCAAACTTGGCTTTGTACCAAGTCTGAGTCGGGACAAATGGGACCAAGAGAGGTAGCCCTGTCTCCAAGCCATGATGTCCCTCCTTCTGCATCCTTGGCTTGACTTTCAGGCAAGGGCAGGAAGGTGCAGATGTATCCAAAAGTAGACGTATAAATCATTTCAATAGGAGAGCATTATGAGCTAAGAGCCACCACTTAAGAGGTAAGCACTTTCATGGCTTATACCTATTTCTCACACCAATCCCAGAACTTTGCAGATGAGGAAACTGAGGCCAAAGTAAGAGATTAGTCACTTGACCCAAATCACACAATTAGTAAATGCAGAAGTGTGATTTGATTCTAGGTATGTCTGATACTCATCATAATGTGCTAATGAACAGTTTTGGAGGACTTATTTGACAGTCATTTGGGATCAAGAATAAGGCACCAACTAAGGTCACAGGGAAGGATTCTGGAGATGGCAATAGAGGAAGGAGAGTCCCTGACAAAGGCAACAGACACGAAGCTGGGATGAGTCACCTCAAACACCTGCTATGCAGGCCCACGGCTGTTCTTGACACTTTTCTAGAACGCTATCATGAGCCACCTTTGACAGCATGCTAAGGATTACCAATGCTGGTCCTAAAATAAGGATACAAAGCCCATATGCTTTTCTAGACTTAATAACAAAGTCTTATGATTTTGGCTTCATTTCTCAGCTAGTCTAAATAGATTCTTAATTCAACATCCAAAAAGATATAAAGGCAGAGAAAGGTTTTAAAGACATGTAGGATGAGTATGCCACTTTTCTCTACAGAAAATGATGACTTTTTAACAAAGTTTGCTTATAGGTACAGATGTGCAATTACCTCTCTCAAATGAATTTTTAATATCATTGACTTCCACCTGGGAACCAGACACTCTGAAAATCCCCTGATGCTGAAGACCTAAAGAGAACAGAAGGGAAAGAACATGAGAGAGTCTATCACATCCTCTAGGTCCCCTCTTTTCCAACCATTAAGTATTAAAAGGAAAGACACATTTACTGAAAAACTCCTAGTAATTGCTTAAGGTAAGAATACTGCAGTTTAGGGCTTACCATAGAGATTTATGAACCGAATACAGCTTTCTACAATGAGGGGGATGATCTGTCCTGAGTCCTGGGTCAAGAGATGGAAACCAGTTAACAGCAGAGCGGAGGCACAAATCACACATAATAATAAAGCTTATAGTTTAACCCTAATTAAAGAATGTTTTTCATTCTTTTAGATGGTCATTTCCAAACATACTCCCTCTAAAACATTCTTCAAGGGCCAATTATAAAATTATATATGACCAAAGGTATATTTCAGTTCTGAGGCAAACCAAATTAAATACGTTGAAGGCAATTCTGTTTCAACTCACTTTGCTATGCCTAAGGATGTCACAGCTAATTCACCTTTTCTACTTGCATATAGGCTCACACACCAAAATGAATTATGTAAATCATTTATGTTTAAAAATGTTACTTACACAAGTAATTAATCTAACGGACCTAAAAAGAGCTCTGTATATTCTAACTGTAGCATCTTAGGACTGACTGACTGTACTAGTCAACAAACACAACTGTTCAGCCATCTCAGGATCCTCTCTGTAGCACCCCCGAGAGTCCACCATCTAGATGATGACAGTTAGAAAGGGTTTATGTGTTTCCAGATAATACGAGAATTGCTTTATAGCGGCTCATAATGTGTCATGGTATTTATTTAGTTTGCATCAGATCTGACTCATCCTCTAAAGATTTTTCATCACTATTTTTTCACGTTTTAAGGATGGAGGAAAAAAATGGCACCAATGTGCACCCCATTAGATCCTGTTTTCTTAGAAGGAACATTGCTTGGCCTTCTTTCTCTACATCTTGTAATACAGGCATCGCACTCTACTGAACAAATGTGAATTCTGCAAATGTATTAAGACATGTATAGGATGACAAATGAGATGAAGGAGCTGCTGAGGTCACAGTTAAGTATGTGTCAATGCCATGCACTCCATGTAGTTAAAGAAGGTTACTGACTATGGAGTTATTTTTCATCTACTTTTCAGGCTCTGCTCTTTCAGGAATTAGAGCTTTAAAGGAAGTATGAAGGTTTCAAATGATTAGCTGAGATTAGGTACTAATTCATGAGGAATTTTATTCTGCAAAACAATAAGAATTTGGTTGTCTCAATACGTTAGAACAATTCAGAATCCACTAACCTTTCCAATTAAGAAACAGTGGAAGGAGTGGGAATAGACTGTAGTCCAGCAATCTAACTTTTTACTATTCCTAGAATGGGTAATATACTTCTTGAGGGAGAGTTTCACTTTCAGTTTAATGACAATATAAAGAGTATATAAACCAGTTAATGGCTCAATTACTTCTGGAGCCTTCATTAAGTTTATCTAATTAGGCAATTTGTTTCAGGAGCATAAACTTATTTATTTCTTAAAGAAGGTCCTGAAGAATAAAAATGCTTTTTTAATGTGAACTAGTTAGCTCAAGAATGGCCATATTTTATCAAAACTTACTGACTATGAGAGGGGATTTTTCTTTAGGATACAAGTTTGTTTCAGGTGATGTAACCTTTATATGAACAATTCCTGTAACACTGTAATTTAGAAGAGCAACAAATATTTAAATGTAAATGATGAAAGGAGACTATTAGTTGGCAACCTGGCTGAACTTAGTATTAAAACAAAAAGGGAAACCAAGAATAAAAGGTTATTAAAAGAAAAATGTTTGCACTAAGAAAGTTCTAAATAGAAATGTCTTAGGTTTTCATATTATTTTAAAAATATTTTCATCTTTACTCAGGTGATTACTAATCCTTCAGCTATCATTAGTATTTCATTTCATAATAATGAATTTTGGAGTCAAGAAATAATGAATGTGCATGTTTTAATTTAATTTCATGGACGCCAGATGCTTTGGTAGAAAATATTTTACAGGAAGTGAAGCAATGGGCTGTGCTCCACTGACCATTCAAACAAATCCCTTTGTGTCTCAGTTTCCCCATGGGAATAGAGGAAAAATAGTTTTTCCCTTGCTGTGTTACAGTGATATTGTGGGGATCTCAACTGACTGAGCACTTTTCAAAAGTGTAGAGATCATGATACCTGCTGTTTCACTGCTAGGACCAAAGATTCTTTAACACTATCTGGAATGAAGAGGAGCTTACAGAAGTTAATTTTCCATGCTAAGTGGTTTGCTCCTCTTTTCATGCCTAAATTTGGTTTCCTTTAACTATTCTTAACGAAAAATCTTTCAAAAACATAATATGTGCCTTTCTATGATCTTAAGTAGTCATTCTTATACTGTGTTTTCAAATAGAACGGAATCATACATCTACCTCTTCGAGCTGTTCTATATTCTCTTTCTCTGCCGGGCTATCAGCTGCACATCTCAGCGCTTTCATTTGATCGTTCCCTTCTCTCCATCTAATTTGTCCCTGTTTGTAAGCCCTGGGCTGGGAAACCAGATAATCAAATTTGACAATAATTTTATATTAAATTAGAGTCAATAAGGCTCTTCTGGGTTTAAGGCTAATAGCAACAGACTCGTGATTGCTCTTTAGGTTGTCCAGTGGCTTTTCACTCAGTTCCAGGGTTAGGATTCATTTTTAAGGTTGCCGGAGGCTTTAGATTTCTTCATGTATGTATGTTTGTATGTGTCTATCTATCCATATACATGCATGAACACACACACATATTTTGTAATCATTAGTGTACATATTCAATAAAAGATCTATCTTTAAAGAAAGTAAGACACTATAACATATTATTAAGGGAGGTTACCAATGATGTAGTTTCCTATATAAATTTAGTCTTCGGAAACATTGCATCCTATGTCATTCTTCTCTATTTTGTATAATTTACACGAGGGTCCAATATCCAGTATTAAATGTACACTTGGTATTTAATATTGACTCTCTTATCAAATATATACAGAATCTGGTATATTTGCCAAATACATATTGTAAAACCTAAGCATTTATCCAGTTTTACTAAAGGACTACACCCCTTAAAATTAGTGTTTGATTTCTATAATTCTTTTCTGAGTGAAACCTATTTATAAACCGGTCTAATTTCCAACTGCAAACACTTTTCTTTTAAAGACCTTAAAAAATCCAATTAAAGCCAAGCATGACTGTGATTTGAAAATGGTATCAAGAGTGAAAGAGGCTGTGCCCGCGACTTCCCTCGAGCACAGTACCTGATGTCTCGCGTGTGAATTCCTTCGTCCTCGGCTAGAAGCATTATCAGAAATACAGGGTGAAAAAGAAGACAGAGTAAACACAGCAGAGATCCAGATACAGACCACAGGGCCTTATAATTTGTCCAATATAATGAATTCCTCAAGTCATGGGAAATTGAAACTTGCTGTGCTTCAAAGCTAGCCTAACAATGGACTTTCAAGATTTTATTTTGTGCCATCTCATTTGCATGAGTAGAACTAAAGCATTTTATCAGGTAGCTCTTTTCCTTTCTGTACAAATTATGGCTTTTTTTTTTTTTTTTTTAAAGAAGAGGGCCTTCTCTTTTGCCAGTATAATAATACCCACGTTTATTCCCGCTTCTGAAGGCACTCAAACCAAACAGTCTTTCCTCTCTGACTTCAGGAAATATTATATTGATTTTCTGGGAAAGCAAAGAGCCCCAGGACAGACTTGGACATAATGACCTGCCTCCTTTTATGAGAGGCTGAGACCATTATAGTAAGAAGCGTGGAGATCAGCCACCCAGATGGCTGGTGCCAGTACCTTGATGAATGTTTCCAAATCCCCATTAAACAACTTAGCATTATACTGTGAGCGGGGTCTGGACTTCCTGTGTTTCTGGGGCTTAGGGGGAACATTTGGAGGCCTAAGGGAGGGAATATAATTACTGAGCATGGCAGAAATCAAACAACAAATGAAACACCCATAGGTCACATCAAAATTACAAGATACAAGAATTCTTGTATTCCTTCCCCACCCCCTCTCCCACCCACGGAGGAAAACAGTCCTTTCCCTTTCCCATTTATTTACTTTGACTTATGCATCAAAACCCATACCAGCTATTTAGTCACAGTATTCTTTTCTTGTAACTGACATTTGTTTGTTTGTTTGTTTTAAAAATGGTAAGCATCACCAAATGAAACTGCAAGCTCTTTGGCCAGGCATTATAAACCAACATCTCTGTTATTCGACTTGTAAGTCACACAAAAGACACATCGTGTCATAAAAATGAAGAATCTGAAAGATCCTAATATGGGAAATTGAATGTAATATTTTTACTTACAATGTAATTCTTCAAGGCAAATAATATTACATCTTTTTGATATCCCTCAGGTAGTTAATGGGATTTTATTTTATATAAAAGAAGCTATTAATGGGTCACAAGTGAAAAATAGAGTTTTGTTTCAAAGCTACTTCTGGGGGCAGTGGGTCCAGGCTCTCATGAATTATTATTTCTTTAAAACAAACTAGTTCATCACCTAACTATCTGGAGAGAATTATGATGCACCTGTTTATTCTGTTCTGAACTCTCTCCATCCCCAGTCTACTTGCTTTGATGGACAAGTCAGTCTCTCTGGCATAGGCACATCCAGGGTACCATGCACGATATATAGAAACCATGCATCATCTTGCTTCCTAACTAGAAAGAGGGTAACTTCTGTCCTCTCCCTTTAGAACAAAGAGAACCAGGATCACATGACTCAACTTCTATAACTCTCTTGCAAGGAATACATGGAAGAAGAGACTGAAGACCTTTCTCTGGACATTCCAATTTGAACTCCTTCATTCTTAGAAGGCAGATATGAGGCTACATGGGCTTCCCTGGTGGCTCAGATGGTAAAGAATATGCCTGCAATGCAGGAGACCTGGTTTCGATCCTTGAGCTGAGAAGATCCCCTGGAGAAAGGAATGGCAGCCCACTCCAGTAGTTTTGCCTGGAGAATTCCATGGACAGAGGAGACTGGTGGGCTACAGTCCATGGGATCACAGAGTCGGACACAACTGAATGACTAACACTTTCACTTTCATGAGGGTATATACCACACTTTGTAATCAGGTAAAGCCCCTTATTAAGCTGCAAACTGTCTAGGAAGAACTTCCTTTTCAGTTCATTAAAGTTCAAAAAGACCAGTTTAAAAACAAAGGCCCAAGAGTTCATGTGGAAGCCCAGCTACCTTCCTTAGATATCACTACAGCAATCATGACAGCCAGGGGAACAAACTTGTTGATACTGCCTTCCATAGCCAAATTTTAAGACTTTCCAACAGGTGGGCTCATATGGGGTATACAGCAAGCAGTGCCTGAAGCTCCATGGTGCTTGAGAAGCTGAAAGGAGCCTTTGCAAGTGTCTAGAAGCAAATATGGAAAATTTCACCAAGTAGAAAGTCATAAACTACCATTGCTGAAATTTCTGAAACTTCATTTATACACTGAATTCTGTGCCATTCACTGAAGAAAGAATCTGGTGGGTATAAACAAACAAAATAACTGCCCACCAAGGAATTTAACCGTATGTGCTTGACTTCATCCACTCTTTTCCTTATTTTAGAAGTATTTTAAAATGCATAGCTTATTTTTATTCAAGTATGATAAGGCCAACAGATCAGAAGACGACTGTCATTGGAAAGGCTGTTTCTTACTCACAGTTCTCAAGAGGTGGGGGCATGCTACTGCATGGGGGTGAGGGGAACATGGGGAAATATCAGTCAGGAGGAAGAAACAGTGAAGGAAAATGTGAGCCTTTGCTGTGGTTCCCATGGGAAGGAACAGGCAAGGCAGGGTAAGCAGGTTTAGGATTGGCTAGTCCTTGAATGCAAGGAGATAAAACCAGTCAATCCTAAAAGAAATCAACCCTGAATATTCATGGGAAGGACTGATGCTGAAGCTCAAGCTCCAATACTTTGGCCACTTGATGCAAAGAGCCAACTCACTGGAAAACACCCTAGTACTGGGAAAGATTGAGGTTAGGAGGAGAAAAGGGGGACAGAGGATGAGACAACTGAATGGAATCATCAATTCAATGGATATGAGTTTGAGCAAATTCCATAAAATAGTGAAGGCCAGGGAAGCCTGATGTGTTGTAGTCCATGGGGTCACAGAGAACCAGACACAACTGAGTGACTGAATGACAAGTCCTTGAATACTTTCGGTGGGCTCTGGGCCATGGGAGCTGTCTCTAGTTGTCTGGCAACTGGCCTTCAGGTGACTGGGGAAGGTAAATAGCAGCCCTACGTATAAAGGCTTGAAAAAGGAGGTGGTTGAGGGTATGGGCTCTGGACTGGTTGCTTTGTATACAAAAGGCACACTTGTAAGAAAGCCCTTTACTATCTTGAGGAACTGACTAACCGTTAGAGGGACAGTCCCTCCAGGGTCAGCAAGGCCCCAGGAAGACAAAGCATCAAATACAGAAACTAGAAAAATGTGGTTATTATGGCCAGGTCCAATAGAACTTCACATGTGGCGCTGTCTGGAGCAGTTGATGAAGCTAAGGGAATAGGAACACAAACTCATTCTGTTTGGCTCCTTATTTGTGGGACAAGCAAATATTGCAGCTGGAGGCAAAGCCCTGGATAATTATTCTCGCATCGCTGAGAGATGTAGAGTACCTTCTGGCTGAGGCTAACAGGAACATCTCGAGTGTTCTACCAAAAGTCTGAAAAGTGCCTCTCCTGATGAATCTAAAGTATGAAGCAAATGTGAAAATACTAAAGCTGTGAGAGGGACCTGAGGTTAGAATAAACTGTCTGAGAGCTCATCAAGGTACTTCCCATGGCTTGGCAGGCAGACTGGTGTACTGATGGTTCTGGCTCTACTATATACACGCCAGGTGAATGCCAGATTCTACATTCATTCCACATTTGAATTGTGTGATCTGTTCTGGTCCTGTACCTGCTACACAATTTCCGGATAATCTGGCTTTCCATGGAGAATGCCCATGTGGATGAGAGGAAGGACCAGTCAGAAGGATGTGAACATTAAGTCTGCTGTGCTGGTTTAGTCTCTAAGTCGTGTCCAACTCTTGCAACCCCATGGACTGTAGCCTGCCAGGCTTCTCTGGCCATGGGATTCTCCAGGCAAGAATACAAGAGTGGGTTGTCATTTCCTTCTCCAGGGGATCTTTCAGTCTGCTGGGCAATTACGTTATTGGCGGTCATTGAGAATTTACATATTTGTATTCCTGCCTTTAAAAAAATCTTTTAAAAGGGTGCCTTATATGAATTATAATTTATAAACAGGTAAAAGAATTGATACTGTAAAGGAGACATTAACTGCGACACAAGCGATATATAACTATGCAGGAGTAATATGCCTCTTTGTTACTGACACAGGGAAGAAAAACCAGTATTTTCGTAGTTTAGGTAAGTCAGTAGCTATATCTTTTTAGATGGTTCACCAAGAGGGGTTTCCTTTTGAATAAACTACCTAGCAAGAGCATCACAGAATCTGAAAATCAACTTGACCATTACTGCAACAGACATACCAGTGTTCTAAATGCCTCCCACCTCAAAGAGAATTCAACTTTAAAAGTGCAATGTCTTGTTATGTCATTAGAATAATTTGTGGCTGTTGCAAAACGTTGGCAGAGAAAAAGAAAAGTTGCCATAAACTTTCCCGAACCCAAATCAGTCTGTTTCCAAAAAGGCTTTTCCTTCTCAACAGTAGCTTCAAAATCCTTCCAAGAATTTATAAAAGGGGGGAAAAAGGAAGAACAAAAGGAAGTGCAATACTGTACTAGGCATTAAAAGTTAAAATTTTAAAGCAAACCAAACAGGGACTGAGCTAAAATCCAAGAATATTCAACATAGCTCTAGTTTTTATGATATACAGGAGCAAGAAGTAACTAGCAAGACACTGTACATACACATATAATATTGCTTGTTAATTAAATTACCTAAAGTCTTATCAGACTCTTTTCAGAAAAGTAAAGTGCTTTGGATTAGATAAATCAAACCCATTCAATTTCTATCTTTTTTTTTTTTAAACTGAGGCTGCTCATTAAAGAGCTTTACAATTCCAGTGGGAAACCCTCAGATCTGCCAGGGCAAATCTGGTTTCATGAGAACCCCAAACACTTCCTGTTACTGTCTTGTTAAGCCCAAATTATCTTCCAAGTTCATTAACAAAATATGTTCATTCTTGCAACATTTAATTGGTTGCTGGTTAAAAGAGAGAAGAGAGTGAGACACAATGAATATGTTAAAATATTTTCCTACCTTGTAGTCATATATTCAGCTCTATGACCTGCAGGAAAAAAAAAAAAAAGTCAACTGAATGGAATCAGTGGAATGTATTTGGTAATCTTTTATATCATCTGTCACTTGATTTATGATGCTGAGTTTATAATAACTCATACATTTTACAGTAGACAGCATGAAGACAGCATATAAAGATAGACAAAAAATTCAAAGTAAGTATTTCATGAAACCTATACATAAAACTTAATAAATTCCATAGATTAAAGAAATGTTTTACTTGGCAACTTGAGGGAGTTTTATTTATTTTTTTATTATTATTTTTTAAACAAGAAATAGCTGCTTGATCTTAACTGTTAAGTTCAAAGATGAAATACAAATAAAACACAACCAAGATTTCAATGTTAGTTATTCCCTCTGTCTTGACTGATAACTGTGATCGAGAAGCAGGGGGTCACGTAGGGTTAGGAGAACTCAATTTCTTTTAAATTGGTGCTCTTTCGAGAATATGAAGTCAGGCAGAGAAGTTGTACTTTACAATCAGAAATGACATTTGCAGATATTAAAGTACAAGGACATTAAATTATGCTACATTATACCAACTAGTAAGCTAAAAGCCTTTCACAGACTTCCCTGTCTTTAAAACATGAGTTTCTTATACGTTCAGGCTTCTTGGTTTGTTTTAAGCAGCTCTCTTTTTGTGGTGCTCTAACAATTTGAGCTAATTTCAAGTCTGAATACGTCTATGGTGGCTGTCTGTTCTTTCTCATATTTAGGGTGGAGTAGTGGGAAGGGGTGTGGGAGAGTTGAACCATTCAACTGGTTTGTTTGCAAAATGATGATACGGTCCTGAAAACGCTTGAAAATACAGCCGGCAGAGAAGCGTCACGTTGCAGCGCCAACAGGTGAGACCGGCCCGTCAGATCACAATGCAGTGATTCAGGCTTGTAGGGCAAGGCCAACTCAATAATGGTAGAGAGTGCTGTCTAGCTGGGAATTGTTAAGGAATACTTCAGGCTGCAACAGAATCTTTTACCCTATCATCTGCTTTTGAATAACAAGTAACATAAAGTATTTAGTTAATATCTATTTACTAAATAGGAGGCACCAGTTCATATCAGAGCAAAACTTTCTCAGCAGAGATGCAGGCTACTGTAAATCTTGGTAGAATCTATCCTTGGCCAAGACTTGGGGTTGGGGAGCGGAAAAAGGAAATGAATCTGATTTTTTCCTCCACATCCCAGTTCTACCTATCATTTAACTATAAGTTCCTTCCTTTTGCTGGCTTTCTGCTACTTTAAAAAGAAAAGATAGACACAGAACTCCAGAAGAATTTATAATAGCTATTCCTAAATGGATGGGAGAGAAGGTCTATGGGAAAGTGGAGAGGACAGACAGTGAGCTGAGTGTGATGTCCACAGAGCTAACACACAGAGAAAAGACAGGGCTGGAGGTTAAGATTTAAGAGCTGCTGCTCTTTAGATTGTGTTGGGGCCAGGAAAGTGAGCTGAGATCACCCAGAGTGAGTCAGTAGAACGAACAAAGGATTGAGAGCAGAGGAAGTAGCTGACTTATACTGTATTGTATTGTCATAGAAAACATACATGTATTAGTAACAACAAGAAAACAGCAATGATATCTAACATTTATCGACACTGTTCTAAGCACTTTCTGTAGAGCAACACAATTTTTACAACTTTATGAAGTAGGTGCTATAACACTGTTAGACTGAGCCTATAGAAGACAAGTGACTTGCCCAAGGTCACATGGTCGGTTTGTGGTGGGTCTGGCACTAAAGCTCAGGTTTGTTTTCATTCTAGACCCAGGCTTCCAAATATACTGCAAAATGTAAATCTTTTTCTCCCCAGCAAATACTCAGAAAAACCCTAGAAGACAGGTAGAGACTCTGTCTGCCTCATACGGATAAAGCCAAGAACAAAATACTGAAGATTTAATAAATTAAATAAATTTTAAAACAACTTTAATACTGATCAAATTAAAGAGAACCACAGAGGTTAATAACTTCCAAGTGATTCAAAAAGATGCTAATGATAATTCCTTAGAAACTAAATGCTTTATAATGTTGAAATTTTACTGTTTTTGTTAAAATATCCTAACTGAATAGTCTCTAGATTTTGAAAATGATCATATATAAAACGGCTTAAAATCACTTTGCTCCATCCATCCACGGTTAATAGTATTTGATAAAAAATTAAAAACCTACAAAAGATACATTTTGATTAATGAATCAAGAGCAAGCTTTGTGAGAACTATCATTCATAGTATAAGCACCACCACCACATCCATTGTTTTTTTCTGCTAATAGTACTCAGTGTGTCCTAACTGATGAATGAGGTTTTATTTTTTAACCAGGATCATCATTAATAGATCAATAACACACAAGCTTAGAAGAAATCTGCTTCCCAGAGAAATGTGAAAGCTTCCAGTGGTCTGAGGATTAGATTTCAATCACTTTCTTTGGAAGGCTACTTAATTATTAAAAACAACAGACAACTCCTCCTTCTACCCCAATATAGCCATTTGGAGGAAAAAAAAAATGACCCAGGATTATCTTGTTCTTGGTACAAACAGCTACTTCGACTACTTTTAAAATTTTACTTGAGAATTAGGAAGTGAATTATTTTTCAAGCCCAAATGTATTTTATGTCCACAGAGTAAAAGTGAAAACCAAAATATAATTTGGTGGCAATCTGAGTCCCCAAACTAGATAAAATATTTAAAACGCATTGCAGCGCACATGGAATGGAGGCATCCTAGATTTTGTCCCTAATGAATGATTGATAAGGACTTGTGGCGTTACCTTCCAGCCCTTTATCTTCCTTAAAAATACCAACTACTGCAGTACTTTTCTAAAAAAAATAATTATTCACAATTAGCCTTTTTTTCCAAAGTATGTTTGTACTTTGACTCAAAGACAAAGGAGTGAGTGATGATAGTCTATTTAATTCCTCTGTCAGAAACCTTATGTCCAGGGCTAAAAACAATATAACATGAAACTCAGTTTTCAGTGTTAAGATTATCTATGTTTAGCAAAAATTACACTGATTTTTACAACACTTTAACTCCAAATGCTGCACTCAAAGAAGCCATGTGAACACCAAGGCTCATTACTAAAAAAGAACAAAAATTTCTATAACTCAGTTTTACAGACATAAAGCTCATTTTCCATGCTCAATTTAATATCTCCTATTTAAAAACAAAGACATCACAAAATGATATAATGGTGTTGCTGAAGGATGAAGAAGATGATGATGATGCCTTTGGCCTTACCTCATCGTGTTTTTTTTTCTATTTCAGTTGTTTTCAAAGATTTGGAATTCTGAATTTTGACAGTGCCACTTTAAGAACCCAATCTAGTTGCTCTGCAGTGTTGTAAATCAAAGGACTTACTGGGCCACTGGTAGCCTGCCAAAAGTGAGCAGTAAGACAGGCCAAACACATGTCCGTAGTTATAGTTTCGGCTGTGTACGATCAACTGCTAAATCCCTGAGTTAGGCTCTATTTGTTTTACTACGAAGGCAGTTTTTGCAGCAATGAGCCTAGTATAACTCAGAGACATGGTTTCTATATAAAAAGTCAAGACTGTCCCCAAATGCACTGTTTAATTCTGACCTAGTAACCTTAGTTAGCCAACCCCAGACTTGGAGCCCTTCTTAAGGGCTCGCCATTGGATAATCTCACTGTGGGACACCTGGTCTCCCTGGTGTAAGCCTATTAATGTGAACAGGGCTCGCGGGGAAAGCTGAAGGGCTCACGAGAGCTAGAAGATGGGACATGTCCTCCACGCTCAGTCTTTTGCTGGGCAAAGCTGCTAGCATCAAGCCCAGGCTGTGACCAACAGCCAGCGTGCTGCCAAGTCTGCACGTGGGCAGGGCTGGGGAGCAGAGAGGTCTGCAGCTAGTGTGTCTGCTGGCCCCAGATGAAAACAATCCAGTTTCTTGTACAGAAAAAAAAAATCCAATTCAGTGAACATCTGGAATACCTGAACACAGCCTGGGTCACTAGGGCTCTGGAAACCACTGAAAGAAATTACAAGAGGAGAAATCCTGGCACAGAGTTCATCAGGTATGATAGAGTTTTACACAGTTCAGCAGCTACAGACGGAATCTGGCTAAAATATAGCCCTAGCCAATAATGGCATGTAAAAGTGTATCAACCCGTGGGGCTTCTCTCCAAGAGACAGAAGGGAATCTATGTACAATGAGTACCATAAGGTTTCAGAATGTGATCAGAATATTAACACATGTCTGCCTGCAGTGGCCAAGAATGAATTCACCTACTACTTCATCCCCTCCAACTCACAATTTCTTAAGTGGTGTCTCCAGCCCTGTAAGTATTCAGCTGCATTTAAGAAAATTTATGCTTTGGGACTGGCAATGACCTTGGGGCATCACTGAAATATAAGGCATTAGTGAAAAACGGAAAAAAAGAAAAAGACTTCATATATTATGAGGAGAAAAACAAGAAAAAGACAAAATAGCTGAGGTAAGACAATTATTCAAAGAAAGAAAGGGCTTTTTCTTTAAGGTTCAAACTTCTGTTACAGAAAAACTGAAGACTGCTATAGGGAACATTCTTCTACCTTGACATAGATTTCCCAACTGATAGCATTTCACAATAATGACTTTATTTCCTTCTCTCTCCCTCATTCTTACATATGTCTTTTTTCCTGAGCCATCTGAAAGTTGCAGAATGAGGACACTTAGCAAGCATTTCTTAAAAATAAGAATATTCTTCTCCATAAATCTATCATATCTAGGAAAATGAAAAATTCATTCAATAATATCATACAATATAGTCTATATTTAAATTTCCCCAATAATCACTAAAGCATCTTTTATAACTTTTCATTTCTTATTCAAAATTTAATGAATATTCACACATCATGTTTAGTTACTTGATTTTTTGGTCACCTGATACGAAGAGCCGATTCACTGGAAAAGCCCCTGATACTGGGAAAGATTGAGGGCAGGAGAAGGGGATGACAGTGAGATGGTTGGATGGCATCACCAAATCAATGGACATGAGTCTGAGTAAACTCTGGGAGATACTGGAAGGACAGGGAAGCCTGGCTTGCTGCAGTCCATTGGGTTGCAGAGTCAGACATGACTTAGCAACAATAATTTTTTAAGACACTTTTTAGTACTTTAAGTGTTTTTTTTTTTTAAGTAAAATTGGCCTTTTATCTTAGAGTGTGGCATTCTAACTGCAATTCACAGTATTTCAGGTTATGATGACCTTTCTACACGTGGACATTCCCTGAGAACAGTGGCTCCTTTGAAGGAGACCAGGAGAAAAGGTGATGGAAACACCTTGTTTTCTGGGCAGGAAAGTTCTAAAACTATAGGAGGCAAGTGTTTAGGTCAGCTTCTTTTAGCCTGAGTTGTTCACACAACTCGCTCCCCGATTTCCCTCTCCCATCTGTATTGTCTTTCACTTTTTATAACTTCCAACAAGATCTAGGGTGAAAAATAAGAATTAAATGTGCTACAGACTGGTACTGAGGTACTTATTTAGGACAGGGACCTGGCAGTATTTTTCTCCTCTTTTTAAATTTCACACGGATGAAAAGAGAAAAACATCTACACTATCCCCTTTGCTTGTAATCCTTTCTCTCTCCTCAGTTTTCCCATCTGTGAAAAATGGGGAAATTAATAGTGCTCAGTTAAATATACAGCTAAGAACAATGCCTAGCACACAGAGAGCTTTCTATAAGTGGTTGCTGTTGTTGTTTTTGTTTTTACTAGATATAGTAATAGAATTAAACTATTTCTCAACTAAGACCAATCTTACTGAGGGGTGGGGGGAAAGGCATCCAAACTGGTTTAACTGGTTTTTAGAGACCAAAAAGGCAACAGAAGGGACAAAAAATACCAGCCCATTGAAACAAAAGGGGTGGGACTGGAAGGGTGGGGAAGTTCACCAAGGAAAGGAAGAGGTGACTGGGACAGAGGAGGGGGGCTGTCAGCAGGTGGGAACAGGCACAGCTCCTTACACTTCTGTACTCTTAGAAGCACTGGGGCTCTGAAGACCCTTCTTTGCAGCTCTGTGTTGGCTTTTCAGCCCTCCCTAGATTTCACTGTTCTGCCTCCAGGTTAGCATAAAGTTTATAAGGAAAATAATTTCAAAGAACACCCTGGCAGCCCAGTGGTTAGCACTCTGTCCCCTTACTGATGGGAGCCTGGGTTCCATCCCTGATTGGGGAACTAAATCCCATAAGTTGCGTGTTGTTGTTTAGTCACTCAGTCACGTCTGACTCTTCTGCGACCACCTGGACTCTAGCCCATCAGGCTCCTCTGTCCATGGGATTTTCCAGGCAAGAATACTGGAGTGGGTTGCCATTTCCTTCTCCAGGGGATCTTTACAGGGATCGAACCCACGTCTCCTGCTTGGTAGACAGAACCACTGAGCCACCTGGGAAATGTGGCACAGCCTCCAAAAGAAAAAAGGATAAAAGGAAATAGTTCCAGGGAAAATTTGATTCTTAAACAAATAAAACCAAATCTAAACATGTGCTGTTCTCTGCTTCTTCCAGCACAAATTCATGGTTCATATTCTTCATGGAACACATACACGACACAAAATAATAATATAATATAATCCAGGTCATCTCCCCAACTATGTCAGATAACTGACCTTCTCCAAGCGTCCTCTGCAACAAGTCATGCTTGGCTTGAAGTTTTGTGATGAGATTACTACCTTCCAAATATTCTCTGAGTTTCTGCAAAAGGAAAGATACATTTTTAACTTTAAAAGAAACTATTTGATGTCAAGGAACTTCCCACAGGATATCTAAAAATCCAGCCATTCTTACCTTCTAGATCCAAGAATCTTGCTATGCAAAGTGTGGTTCTGATGCAGACCAGCGGCATCAGCCTATTAGAGGTGTGAACTCTCAGTGCCCTCCGCACTAGGACTATTGGGATCAGAACCAGCATTTTAACAAGCTCTCATAGTGACATGTATGTTCATGAGATCATTTAAAAGTTCTGTTTTAGAGCAGCCCTTTTTAACCTGGTCTGCATATCAGCACTATCTCCTAAACCATATCCCAGAATCGCTGAATTGGGAACTCTGGTCTTAATAAAGAACCCTAGATGATTCTGATGCAATTCCAAAAGCAGAGCTGGGGGACACCAGACGGGAGACCCAAGAGAGGCTGGGGAAGCAGCAGGCGTACCATGAAGTAGAACTGCTCGGTCTCCTGCTGGTTGGCTCTTCTCTTGGCGATGCTGGGCTTGCTCAGATAGGTTTCAGAGACTGTAGACTTCACAGACTCTGTGGAGCGACTGTGCTGGAAGCATTCAGAAACATCGTAGTCCTCGATAGTGACCATATCCTGTATTGTCTGCAGGGTGGCCTCGGTTGTTTTCTTAACCTGGGAACGGGAGTACATCTCTCCAGTGAGTATCTTATTTCATGAATCCCACATTCAGTGGGAAACCACTCTGTCAGTCAGAAATGGGGGCACAGGCCATCCCATCCAAAGTTCAGAGTCCATTGGGGAACAGCAAGGAGATCAAGCCAGTCAATCCTAAAGGAAATCAACTCTGATTATTCATTGAAAGGACTGATGCTGAAACTCCAATACTTTGGCCACCTGATGCAAAGAGCTGACTTATTGAAGAAGACCCTGATGCTGGGCAAGATTGAGGGCAAGGGGAGAAGGGGCGACAGAATGAGATGGTTGGATGTCATCACCAACTCAATGGACATGAGTTTGAGCAAGCTTGGGGCGATGGTGAAGGACAGGGAAGCCTGGTGTGCTGCAGTTGATGGGGTCTCAGAGAGTCAGACACGACTTAGTGACTGAACAACATGGGAGAGAGACAGGTAAACAATACCTCATGTCACAAATATAAGGAGAGGCTTTCCTCAAAATTATCCTAAGGAGGACATCATTCATATATGAGTTCTTGTAAATCTCATGTATCACTGGGTACTCTCTCAATTACATTTTGTTTTAAAGAACGTTCAGTTTAACTGAAGTGAAATTACACACAGAAAAATGCATAAACAATAAGTATGGCTTTATGAATTATCACCGACTGAACATATTCATGTGATTACCACTCAGATAAAGAAATCTAGTACATTATGAGTACCCTGTGCTTCTCCCAATCACCATACATGCTTTTCTCCTCCCCAAAGGTCTCTACTAAGTACTATAGTATGAATGATTTTTGTCTTGCTTCTTTTGTTCAACTTTATATGGTAAAATTTATTCATTTCTTATGAGTATACTATTTTACTGCTGAATATTCATTGTAAGAATACATTATAATTCATCCCTTTTACTGTTGATAGGTGACTTATTTCTGGTTTGGGGCCACTATGAATAATATTGATGTGAACACATTTTGTTGGGCCACACATACTTGAGTAGACTTAGGGCTTATTGGGTATTCCAGACTGTTTTCCAAAGTTATTATTCTCATTTGTATTCCCACCAACACAGGAGGAGAATTCCTATTACTCCACATTCTCAACAATTGGTACTGTCAGTTTAAAAAAATTAAACTATTGTGTTGCTGGAACTTCCCTGGCAGTTCAGTGGTTAGGATTCTGCACTTCCACTGCTGGGTGCCTGGGTTTGTCCCTGGTTGGGGAACTAGGATCCCACATGCCTTGTGGCATGGCCAAAAGGAAAAACAAAAACCAAATAAATCATTACATTGGGTGTGTAACTGTATCACATTGTGGTTTTAATATGCATTTCTCTGATGGTTGAGGTTGAGCATCTCATCACATGTTTAAAGCAATTTAGATTCTCTCTCTTGGACACAGTTTGCTTAAATCTCTTGTTCAATCTTATATTGGGTGATGAGCCTTTCTCTTACTGATTTGTATATGTATATGAGTTTTTTTTAGCTGTATGTGTTGCAAATAACTTTTCCTACTCTATACTGTGGCTTTTTACTCTTTCTATAGTATTTAGATGAACAGTCTCTAGTTTTAATGGAATCAATTTACCAATCCTTTCCTTTGAAATCAGGGCTTTTTGTGTCCTATTTAAGAAATATTTTCCCATTTCATAAGTAGCACACTATTTTACGCTATCTTCTGGGAGCTTTTCAATTTATCTTCCACAATTAGGCTGTACTCCACCTCTGCTTGTCAGAATCTTTCTAAATTGACAACTTTATCCTTTTCCCAGACAATGTACAGGGTTTGCTGTTGTTGTTTAGTTGCAAAGTCATGTCTGACTGTCACTTTTATGACCCTGTAGCCTTCTAGGCTCCTCTCCATGGTATTTCCTAGGCAAGAATACAGGAGTGGGTTGCCATTTCCTTCTCCAGAGGATCTTCTTGACCCAGGGATTGAACTCATATCTCCTGCATTGGCAGGTGGATTCTCTACCACTGAGCCACGAGGGAAGCTTATAGAGAGTTTAGAACATCTTAAAACCATTCACTTTTCCTGATATATGCTTTTTTGGTAATGTTTCATAACATGATATATATGTAAATATTTGTATACATTTATATATAAGACATTATTGTGATCTAGTCAGCATTCATAGCTTTATCCATATAATTATTACATTCTTTGATTTCTATCTCTTACATTTTTTAGAACACCTTTTAGAAATTCTTTTTTTAAAAAAAATATAGTTGACTTACAATATTATGTTAGTTTCAGGTGTACAGCAAAGTAATTCAGTTATATATATCTACACACACATAGTTTTTTAGATTCTTTTCCATTATAGGTTATTACAAGGTATTAAATATAGTTCTCTGTGCTATACAGTAAATTCTTATTGCTGCATCTGCATAACAATAAGAAAAGGGAGTGACACAAGTAGAGATGGTTGCATGGGATCATCAACTCAATGGACATGAGTTTCAGTAAGCTTTGGGAAATGGTGAAAGACAGGGAAGCCTGGTGTACTGCTGTCCACGGGGCCGTAAAGAGACACAACTTAGTGAAGGAATGACAAATAACTATTTTATATATAGTAATGTGTATCTGTTAATCCCATATTCCTAATTTATCCTTCTTCTTTCCCTTTGGTAACTATAAATGTGTTTTCTATTTAGAAATTCTTTTTAGCATAAATTTGCTGGCAGTGAACTCAGTCTTTATTGATTTAAAAATGCCTTTTATTTCACCTTCAATTAAGAAAGATATCTTTTTTCCCCTGGTGGGCAGTTACATTCCTTTAGTCCATTTAAGATATCACTGTACTTTCTTGTGGCTTCCATGTTCCTGTTGAATGAGAAGTTTACTGTCAGCTTAACATACTTTCAAAGAACCCTGCTTTCTTTCTCCAGCTGCTTGTAAAAGTTTTTTACAGTTTAACTATAATGTGTCTAGGTAAGGATTTTAAAAACATATTTTAAATATATTCAGACTTCCTGAATTGTGTGGTATTTTTCTTAAGCTCTGATAAAACTTCAGATAAAATTATCTTTGCAAATACCAACTCTACTTTCATCTCTATCATTTTTTCCTGGGAGTTTAATTATGTCCTCTGTAGCCTACGATTCTCTTCATATTTTCTATCCTTTTGTTTTTCCATGCCGCATTTTGATTACTTTCTTCTAATTTGTCTTTCATCTTGATAATTCACTCTTCAGCTGTATCTAATTTGATGTTAAAACCATGCACCAATTTATTAATTTGGGTTTTTCTATATTTTGGTATTTCTGTACTCTGGTATTTGGTATTTTTTGGTATTTCTATATTTCTCAACTCTAGAATTTCTGTGTGGTTCATTTTCAAATTTATTTCACTGTTTGTAGGTTATAATAGTGCCCTGCTGAAATCTAAGCTTGGCTTTTATCCCCTCAAACACAGTAAAGAGGTCTTTTACAGTTTGTTTCTGATAATGTGTTGCTATTGTGTCTTCTGGCTACCACTCATGATGTCTTGTCTCCTTGTGTGCCTAGTTATCTTTGCTGGACATTTTTTGTAGAATTATTTGACCTCTAAGGTGAGACTATCATCCTCAGAGAATATTCGTTTATTTTTTCCAAGTCATTAGGGGCACTAATATTATTTCTGTTCAAAATAATCTGATGCTCTTCCTTTTGGGAACATATGGTTCCTTACGTCATGGATTTCAGGCTTGGCCGTGTACCTTGCCCTGGATAGTGAAATGTTGAAAGAATCAGCTGAGTGGCTCAGTCCATCATTACAGAAGGTGGAAATACGTTCAAGTTTTAAACAATATGTTTAGTGCAATATGTTTCTGAAATAAGTTCAAGTTGCTTACTTGAACGACAGAATATTGTTTAGAGAAGAAACACTAGCTATCAGCGCTAGTTCAGAGGCTTAGAACGGTCATGTGACAGTAAATTTTAAAAGGAGGCAAAAAATTTAACAGACTTGGTCATTATTCCTGAGGAAATGCACAATGCAAAGGACCCTGGGGAAAAAAGCACACTCATGATGACTTTAAAAATAACATTAGAAGCAGTTACTTTCAGTCATGATTATACATCTATAGGATGAGGGAGAAGACTCACCATCTTGTAGGTGATGTCAGGAAGATGGTAGAATAAGAGGTCTGCTATTCACACACCCCCACAGAAACAATACTGTGGCAGCCATCCACGGACAAAATGACTTTGTGGGAGCTTTGGGGTCTAGGTGGTAGTCTGTAAAACCTCACTGGAGCCCACAGCTGGTGAGAACTAATATGAGAACGCTGGCCTGTGCCCAGGTGGCAGGCTTGCCAACCTTGGTCCTGGCAACAGACTCAGAAACAGTCCCAACCCCTGTAGACACAGCTACAATCCTGCTTGGCACTGGTCCTGCTACCAGCACTGTCTGCCAAGGGACCCAGGAGGCGGCAAGCCCACCTGTACCCCATATAACCTTGCTGATCCTGGCCCTAGCTGTGGACCCTAGAACAGCTCATGATGCAGTTGCAGTTCCTCCCAGCCTTGGTCTGAGAGCGGTCCTACTGCCCAGGCACCTGCCAAGAGGCACACCTGGGTACTGGGAGCAGACCCACCAACCTCAGTCCAACTGTGAATAACAGAGTAGCCCTGTAACTTGGTTCCAGTATCTCTTGGCTATTGGCCTATGAATAATTATGCCTACCCTAGGGACTCAACAAGAAATAAGCCCATTTGTGTTTCCAGAGGCAGGCCCACCAAACTCTGTCCCCCTTTGGATTTTGAAGCAGCCCTGTAACTTGAATCCAGTTCCTCTCAGTAGCGACCCAAGAGCAGTCCTGCCTACCTGGGAACCAGGAGGGAGACCTGCCCATCTGTGTCCTAAGAGGGCGGCCTGCATGCAGACCTTGGTGCCAGCTGTGGACCCTATAGCGGACTTGTGGCTCTATGCTCAGATCTAGCTATGCCCAGCTGCAGTCTGGGGCCAGTCCTGCCCTCCAAGGATCTGTCCAGTGACCTAGCAGGTGCCACACCCACCCAAGCCCTTGGGAACAGACCCAGAGACTACGGCCCATACATACTGTGGACCCAGCAGCAGTCATGTGATTCCTTGTCATTCTCAACAATACTATTTTTCTTTTTTTAAACTTCTTTCTCAGAAGTAAGTGTCAAGGTTAAATTTGGAACTGTCAGGAAGAACAAAGGATGTGACAGAAGCCATCAGACACAGTGGCTGGGACTACATATTATCCCACGGACGTTCTTGACGAAGAATAACGCTAGCTTCTGACACACACACAGGCCATGCTGATACGTCACAGGGGAGAATATAATGAGGCAAATATGAAACAGCCAACAAGAGGCTTGTAATGACTCCCCATCAGTAGCAGGGAGATGCAATTGGGTTTGGTAGAGGAGAAGCCAAAAACACAACAAGGAATTATGAAAAATCCTGAAGAACGTGAGGTCCCAGGGGAGTGTCCAGGTGGCCTGGACTCTGAGATGCAGACCGAATGAATGACGGGGGAGAGGAGATGTCTGTGGGCTTCTGTAGATGGGCGCTTTCGCCTTTCCTCCTCAGGACATTACAATTATTGGAGAAAACAAGAAGTTTCCTTTTCTGAATACACTGGTTTAGTTTTTTAGCGCTGCTGTCTTAGAGTGCCACATGCCGTGCGGCTTAAATAACAGAAACTTATTGCCTCGTGGTTTTGGAGGTTAGAAGCCTGAGATCAAAGTGTGGGCAGGGCTGGCACCTTGTGAGGCTATGAGGAAGGAGCTGTCGCAGCCCCACCTTCTTGGCGCACGGACGGCCATCGTCTCTGTCTTCCCTCCATCTGTGTTTCTGTGCTCAGACTTCCCCTTCACATGAGGACACTGGTCACACTGGTTAGGTCCACCCTAATGACGGGACTTTGACTCGACTGTTGTTTAGTCGCCAGGTCGTATCCAACTCTTTTGGGACCCCATGGACTACAGCCCGCCAGGCTCCTCTGTCCCTGGGATTTCCCAGGCAAGAATACTGGAATGGGTTGCTATTTCCTTCTCCAGAGGATCTTCCTGACTTGGGGATCAAACTCATATCTCCTGCATTGGCAGAGAATTCTTTATCACTTTACCACTGAGTCACCTTAACTTGATTACCTCTGTGACAACACCATGTCTTCAAATAAGGTCACCTTCTGAAGTACTGGGGGTTAGGACTTCAACATACGAATTTGGGGAGGGGATGCAATTCAACTCCTGACACAGACATTATTTTATGGCACTGTGCCTTGTGTCTTGCATCTGCTGCAGGCCTGTTCATCCTTTAAGACTTGTCACTCCATTGGTAAAGGTAACCCCTGAGCCCTGTCCTCCTTCCCCACTTAACTACTCCCTCCTTGCCAACACTGACCTTGAAAGTATTTCAATTACAGCACTGTATCATTTCAGATGTAGTAAAAGTTAGGAGAAAGAGACCACATACACCCACACACACATATGAATTGGATTAATGCCATAGTTAATCGACCAAGGGTACAGAAACTTACTGCTGGCACAGGCCACATAAGGCAGGGGCAGTGGCCGCATACTGCCTTTGCCCCTGGGACCTCAACAGGGGGCACAGATGCAGGTGACCTTATCAGTGCTGGGTAAGGTGTGGCCAGATTTGAAAAAAACAGTCCAACTTTTGCTACCTCTCCCCTTGATTTGGGAAAGAGTCATATCACCATTCAAGGCGAATTCACACTAGCAATCTACCTACTTGCATTTAAGATGCAAGTTTAAAATCTACAGACTTGCATTTTAGTTGCCTGTTTACAAATACCAGGCTCTCCTGACTTCCAAGAACAAAATTCTCTGAGCAAAATTTATTCTCAGCAATGATATAACTTAATCTAAAGATGAGAACATCATCATTGCCTAGAGTTCTCTGAACAATGTCTCTGAGTCAGCCGCATCTCAGAAAGCCTGCTTCCCTACAGCTGCTAGACTATGCTTTAATGACCCATCTGGCTGGACCTTTTACCAACAGTGGTCTGAAGAGCATGATCTCAAATCCATTTCTCATGAGCACCTATACCACACTGTATAGAAGGCCTCTGTCTTCTGTATCCACTGGGAGCACCTTGAGGTCAGGGACAGCTTATTAACCAGTGCAGTGTCTGAAACACAGCAGACTCTCCAGACAGCAGTGAAAATGAACTGAATGGATGGTGGATGCTGAAGTCTTCCTCCTTCCAGATTGACAGACGCCAGAGGAATGCTCGGCAAACACCAACAACGTGGGGTCTCCTTGCTGATGGTCATCCTGAGCTCGGCCATTTTCTTCTGGATGTCCTAGCCTGTCAATCACTTTTAGACCATTTGCAGAAACTCTTCTCATTCTCCTTGGTATTCTCCTGGATCAGGGCCCTCCCTCCATTAAGTTAAAGCTTGTTTGAAACAAAATACACACACACACAGACCCCTTCTAAAAATACATTTTTATACATATACACACATACACAACACAGACCCCTTCTAAAAATACATGTTTTCACTGAAAAACAGTTGATCCTCATTCAATTTTGGCCAAGATAATGTTATCATTTAAGGGACAAATGGCAGTTAGCTTTTACTTGGGTTTTTACTGTCAAGCTCATCAGTAGAAGGTTTCAGGCAAGTAATAATCACTTAAATAAAGAAAAATGAAGCTAGAGCCACAGAGATCATCAGACACAGCAATCACGATTAAGTGGTTATCAAGCTTCATATCTTATACCAAGTCTTAGAGGAATCTGACAACTGCCCTTAAGAGTCTGATCAATGATGGACATGATTTGGGATTTTGCCGCAGTCAGTGGTATTATGGGAAATGTGAGAGGAAGATGTGATTCTTCTACCACAGATAGAAATGTAAAGCAGACAGGTTAGGGGGTCCCCAGAGAAAGACAACCAGGAATGAATGGCTTTCTTGACATAAGAGGAGCCACTGCAGCCTCAGCTATTTTGTGATCTAAGCCCAACACTTGCCCTTGAACAGGTCTCAGTAATCCATGATCTCAAGGGAACACAGAATAGTGTGTCAAACAGTAGTGCAGCGATAAGGCGGAGTTCTAGTCCCCCATCAAGGAATACACATAATAATGTATCTTTGAGTTCTGCAGGAACTCAAAGGCTTCCACCCAGGTAAAGGATGGAATGAAGATATCGACCCTCCTGATCTCAATCAACTAAAGCTTGGCTTCTGCTGACTTTTGCCCCAAAGTCTATGCTGAAATTCTCCTCTGCTTAAACTCCTTCACAATATGCACATGCCTTTAGGTTTAAAATTCTCCAATTCTGGCTGTTGAGTAGACACTGCTTTGGGAAAGATCCTCGATGTTCTCCTTATTTGTTGCCATAAATAATAAATCTCTCCACACTTTGGTTTGGCTGAATCTTTTGACATCCACCAAGAGGCAAATGCCAATTTTTGGGTAACAGAAAGTGTAACTGGTAAGAGAAGGCATAACCAAAGTATCTCTTACTTTCCCCCCACAATTACCCATGCCATGAAAATTATCTCACACGGTTGCTTATTTTTCTTGAAAATATCCTGTATAACGACTGTATTTTGGGAATAGTCTGTGAAATACTCCTTCGTGAACTGTTGATGAAAGACTTTAAGTGGTGCAGCAAATTTTATATGTTCATTAAACACTGATGCAATTTAATTGAAGAATTCATTATAGACTATTCTCTTTTCTGTTCCCTTCAGGGGGATAAATCTACTATAACTTAGCAGAGACTAGATGTTTTAATATATGTGACAGTTTTACTCATGGCCTAGAAGTGACAAGCTTGTGAAAGCTATATTTACTGAACCAAATATTAGTACAAATGGTCTGAAAATGGGGCCAACAAGTTACAAGTAAGACTGTCCTAAAAGGAAGGAAGACCTAATTTCTTTACTTGAGCAGTTCATTTTCCATTTCTTTGGCTTTGATAAAGGTGAGACGGGAGGGAAGAGGGAAGGGCACAATCATTCAAAGAATGACACAGCCATTGAGGATCCAACAAAAACTAGTTGAAACAACTGGGTACAAGATAGTAGAAGATTCAACTCCCAGTATACCCTGAGCCTCATTATACACTCATTGTAATACATTCGGTTCATTTCATTTCAGTCCCTCAGTCGTTTCCGACTCTTTGGACTGCAGCACACCAGGCTTCCCGGCTCATCAACAACTCCCAGAGCTTACTCAAACTCATTTCCATCAAGTCTGTGATGTCATCCAAGCATCTCATCCTCTGTCATCTCCTCCTCCTCCTGCCTTTAATCTTTCCCAGCATCAAGGTCTTTTCTAATGGGTCAGTTCTTTGCATCAGGTGGCCAAAGTATTGGAGTTTGAGCTTCAGCATTAGTCCTTCCAATGAATAGTCAGGACTGATTTCCTTAGGATTGACTGGTTGGATCTCCTTGCAGCCCAAGGGATTCTCAAGAGTCTTCTCCAACATAACAGTTCAAAAGCATCAATTCTTCGGTGCTCAGCTTTCTTTATAGTCTGGCTCTCACATCCATACAAGACTACGGAAACATCATAGCTTTGATTAGACGGACCTTTCTGGCAAAGTAATGTCTCTGCTTTTTAATACGCTGTCTGGGTTGTCATAGCTTTTCTTCCAAGGAGCATGTGTCTTTTAATTTCATGGCTGCAGTCACCATCTGCAGTGATTTTTGAGCCCCCCAAAATAAAGTCTCTCACTGTTTCCATTGTTTCCCCATTGATTTGCCATGAAGTGATGGGACTGGATGCCATGATCTTTGTTTTCTGAATGTTGAGTTTTAAGCCAACTTTTTCACTCTCTTCTTTGACTTTCATCAAGAGGCTCTTTAGTTCTTCTTCACTTTCTGCCATAAGTGTGGTGTCATCTGCATATCTGAGGTTATGGATATTTCTCCCAGAGATTTTGATTCCAGCTTGTGCTTCATCCAGCCTGGCATTTCACACTATGTACTCTGCATGTAAGTTAAATAACCAGGATGATAATATACAGCCTTGACATACTCCTTTCCTGATTTGGAACCAGTCTGTTGTGCCATGTCTGGTTCTAACTGTTGCTTCTTGACCTGCATACAGATTACTCAGGAGGCAGGTAAATGGTCTGATATTCCCATCTCTTGAAGAATTTTCCAGTTTGTTGTAATCCAGAGTCAAATAAATAGAGGTAAATAATAGAATCAGATATGCCCCAACCAGTAACGCTGAAGAAGCTGAAGTTGAATGGTTCTATGAAGACCTACAAGACCTTCTAGAACTAATACCCAAAAAAGATGTCTTTTCATGATAGGGGACTGGAATGCAAAAGTAGGAAGTCAAGAAATACCTGGAGTAACAGGCAGATTTGGCCTTGGAGTACAGAATGAAGCAGGGCAAAGGCCCACTTGACTTCACATTCCAGGATGTCTGGCTCTAGGTGAGTGATCACACCATCGTGGTTATCTGGGTCATGAAGATCTTTTTTTGCATAGTTCTTCTATGTGTTCTTGCCACCTCTTCTGAATATCTTCTGCTTCTGTTAGGTCCATACTATTTCTGTCCTTTATTGTGCCCAACTTTGCCTGAAACGTTCCCTTAGTATCTCTAATTTGCTTGAAGAGATGTCTTTCCCATTGTATTGTTTTCTTCTATTTCTTTGCATTGATCACAGAGGAAAGCTTTCTTATCTCTCCTTGCTATTCTTTGGATCTCTGCATTCAAATGGCTCTATCTTTCCTGTTCTCTTTTGCCTTTAGCTTCCCTTCTTTCCTCAATTATTTGTAAGGCCTCCTCAGACAACCATTGTGCCTTTTTGCATTTCTTTTTCTTGGGGATGATGTTGATCACTGCCTCCTGTACAATGTCAGGAACCTCTGTCCATAGTTCTTCAGGCACTCTGTCCATCAGATCTAATACCTAGATGTATTTCTCACTTCTACTGTATAATCGTAAGGGATTTAATTTAGGTCATACCAGAATAGTCCAGTGGTTTTCTCTACTTTCTTCAATTTGAGTCTGAACTTTGGAATAAGCATCTGAGCCACAGTCAGCTCCCAGTCTTGTTTATGCTGACTGTATACAGCTTCTCCATCTTTGGCTAATTAGTATATGCTAATATATATATTAGCATATGCTAAAGGACACACTGAGAGGAACTTTGACAATTCTGAGGCGGACCATAAGAGGTCAAGAGGTGGAAGTGGTAGTGGCCCAATTCCTGGAAATCCCTGCCCTTTGCCCCAAATAGAGTATTCCTCTCACTTGTTAGCTATGAAATTATCCAGCCCATAAAAACTAATCATCCTGGGCTGATTCTGAGACAGCAGCATTCTGCCCATGGACTATTTGTCTCTAAATAAACTCTCTTTGACTTTACCTTTCCTCACTCTTGAATTCTTTCCTGTGTGAAGCCAAGGACCCTCACTTGGTGGCCTATTCTAGGAACTCGCCTGAAACCTGGGACATGACCATCCTCTCACATCCCATTTCCTGCAACAAAGGGAGAAATGAGGAACTCTAAGGAAAGGGAAACGTGATCTATGGGAAATTTCTCCAGAGGCTAGCTTTGAAACAAAGAAGCCACAAGAATGACCCCAAGCAGAAATGCCTATGACAAAGCCTAAAAGTAAACTTTTTCTTTCCCTTTTCTTTTCTTCCTTTTTTCTTTTCCCTTCTAGTTTTGTTGAGATATAATTGGCATATATCACTGCATATGTTTAAAATATACAGCCTAATGATTTGACTTAACATACCTCATGAAATGATTGTCACAATAAGCTCAGTGAACAGCCATCATCTCACTGATACAAAAAAAAGTTACTCTCTTAACAAATTTCATATATAACACACAGCAGTGTTAATTATATTAATCATGTTGTACATTACACTCCTAGTATTAAATAATAATTTATCTTATAACTTAGAAGTCTGTACCTTTTGATGACCTTCATCTAAATTCCCCTCCCCTCCACTCCCTTCTCTTTTCCTGTATGTTTGTCTGTTTTTAAAGTATAACTGACCTACAGCATCATATCAGTTCTGGGGTACAACACAGTGATTTGACATTTCCATACATTACAAAATGATCACCATCTTAAGCCTAGTTACCATCTGTCACATATTACAAAGATATCACATAGCCACTGACTATATTCCTCATTCTGTACATTTAATTCCTTTGACTCATTTATTTTGTAACTGGAAGTCTGTACCTCTGAATCTCCCTATTTCACTTGAGCTGTAAACATTCAGAAAGCGGACAAATCTGTGTTAACATTAGGGTGGAAGGAGTTTGGAAAATGTTTATAGTGAGAATGATTTAGATTTAGGTTGATTTAGATTTAGGTTGCTTTCAAAGTGTTGCCTTTAATAGTAATGCTTCACTTTAAAGTTTTAATAAAAAGTTATACATTTAAGTTGAAAAAAAAAAAGAAGAAAAAATTGGGAGCTATAGGGGCAGCAGGCCCTGCTTAATTCTATGGGCACAATAAATGGTGGACACTAATAACTATTTGTGGATTAGCTGACTAGAAGTTGGAATCATAAGACTAAGGTACCACTGATGCAAGTTTACAGCATAATGAAATTAAAAGCTCATTTAAAGAGGTTTAACAGGCAAATGTAAAGTTGTGAAGTGAGAATAATCGTGGCAATCCACATGAATCTACATCAATCACAAATTTACTCAAGTCCTTCCTAAACCTTTACTTTTAGCTTCTACTGTTCAGTAGTATATGAAGTTATTTCACAAACACTTACTACTCTTTTCTCTTTGCTTTAAGACAAGTGCTGAAAATTCAGATCTCTTTCAGGACCAGTCGAGTAATGAAAAAAGACAAGTAGGCTAAGTGGTGAGCATGGCAAATAGGAAGCATGAGTTCTATGTCTAAGGAGAATATATACTGTTTAGCCCAAGTGAGTTACCATCCTATGGAAATGAAGGATTAGTAATGATAAGATGTCATTTTTACAAGCTGAAAAATCCATATTTTTAGGCAAAACTTCCAACTTTTAAATGACAGTAAAACAAAATCAAGTACAGTATTGTAAATAAAATTTGTGACCAGACGTGGTCTGTGGGCTCTTCCTTTTAAGATGGTCTTCTATAGTTTCAAGGGGTGCCCAGTATTTATGGTTGTCTAAGATTGGGTAAAAAGATTCATTTTCTATCTAGCTGCCCCATCTAAGTTTTATAAATTTGGATGAAATTCTCCCTCAACTTTGATCTTTTCACTGGGTGGTCATATTATTTTTAGTTAATTAAACTCTTTCCAATGAATTTTAGACTTTATGAGTATTTATATAAGTTTGTACAGAGGCAGAAAATTATACAGAATTATACATGTGTTTTTTGTATATTTTGGTGTGTTACTAAGGTGTTAATTTTCTGTCTTTCAGTGCAAATCAGAGGCAAATTTCTTATTCATGGTGGAGAAAAGTGCTACACAGGGCCTTCAAATCAACAATGATTGCTATGTTGTTCCCAAGTTAGTTCTCTTATGTTTCATATTGTATACATGACTTGTTATACACTGCTTCTTCCACTTTAGATACACGCTAACTATAACTTACTCATCTCCGTCCTTTCCATACCTGGCAAAATATGTGGAATGTAAAAGTCACTCAATAAATATTTATTGTACTGAAATGAACCGACCCACAGTATTAAAACTCCTTAAGCTGGCTCTCAATGCCTCTTGTTACATGATTTCAGCTTCACCTTCAGTTTATCTCCCAAGGAGAACCTGGGGGACAACCAAACTGCTTTAGTCTCCAACCTTGAAATATACTGAAACCTCTTTCCCTCTTTCTATACCTAAGGACATCTGCTGGTTGTCATAAATCCAACTTAAATCTTACTTTCCTTGAGGATTCCATTCTACTACAGTCTGCTCCAGATCCTATCATCATAAACCACTTGCCACACCCATAAGAAACTTCAGGACAACCTAATTCACTTGTTTCTACAGTAAATTAAAAGGAAAAAATTAGCCCTCAGAAAGCACTGTCTACTCCTATTAGTTTATAAAGATATTGTGCTTCTCCATTTTATGCCCAAAGAAGAAGACCAGGGTCACAAACTCCAAGGGTTGCAGAGGGTCACAAACTCCAAGGGTTGCCAGACAGGTAATGCACATGGACTAGTCCAGTGGAAGAAAAGCAGGAGCTGAATGACTACGGCAAAGCGGAATTCAAGTACCCCAGCCTTCCCCTTCTTGAGCCAGCACAGGGCCAGAGTTGCCACACTTCCCCATTTTAATAGGTCTAAACTGTGGGAGCCAAACAAAACAGGTCTGTGCACTGCCAGTGTTGACCTTGTGTATAACACACTATTTTCCTAGAGTTTAGAGGCTGTTTCCAAATAAAACCACCAGAGCATAGGCATGGAAAAAAAAAAAAGAAATTGGAAGTCACTATGCATACAACCCTAGGCCTAATAGGATCCAGTAAACTGCTATTAGGTGAGTATTGTGTGATGCCAAGCCAAAACCTTAAGCTCTAAAAACACCTCAAGGAGAGCAACAGTTCTCCTTTGGAAAAGTTCATTAGTGGGACTTTACACAAGAGACTGAAGTTTTCATCACATTGGCTGCATCTTAAACACATGTGTTTGAATAAGGGGTGGTTTGGTTCTTTCAGAAAGAACAGAAACCCAAAAAGGCTGCAATGGGTTTTGACCAAACTATTCTGCTGTAGAAACATGGCCCTCTTTCTTAACAGAAACAAATACACATTCACATATTCAAAACATCTCAGTGGAATTAAAACAAAAAAGGGGCACTAAAGTGAATTTTGATTATTTTATCAAGGGCAAATTCTTTTTTTTTTTTCTAACCGCTTTTCTGTACCACATCCCTTCCTTTTGGAAACTGCTTGCCTCTAGAAACATATTTCTTCTGGGGCTGTCAATCAAATGGTTCTATGAATGGGCACAAAAACTAGGCTGGCCAGTGAGAGAAATCTATTTCCTGGATGTAACAGTTGAACCAAAAGTATGCATAACTTAGATCAAGCCAGTGGGAGATCCTATTTCAGAGACAAGGATGTTGGGAAGGGGTGAGACGGTAAACTGGAGGGACTATGTGGTCCTGGATCTCCCAGTGCAGGACATGGAGAGAGACTTCCGACCAACACATGAAGGTGTGACTTCAAAGCGATGAAAAGAGGTTCTTGATAATTTTATCTGGACACGGAGCCAATCACCAGTGAGGCCACTGTGAACACTGACCAATAAGTAAGCGGTGAGACTGGACTAAGTCTGATTTGGGTTCCTGTAAGTTACAAGCGAGTACCTTGACTAACACAAGAAACAGTTTGGTTCCTATTTTTATTTAAGGAGAATGTGGATTCAATTAAATTAATTTCAGAAACAGGCAACTGAATTGTACGACTGCTTTCTGGTTCAACATGTATTTATAATTCACATTTTATGTTCTATCCATTTATTTAGTGACATTATTCACCAATGTCAGCAAATAAACAGTTTTATACTCCCATTCAAGCACAATTTTTTTTAACTTTTATTTTTAATTGGAGGATAATTGTTTTACCACAAACACTATTTTAAAATACTACTTTGTACTAATTGTATCAGTAATGCCATGTTCAGTATCAAAAATCTAAAGATACAAAAAAAGCATTAAAAAGTACTAATTTAAAAAATTAGGATTAAATTAATACATCAGGCATTTCTTTCCACATATTCATGTAGATTCTTGAAACATATGTTGGATTTGATAATCTACTGGGAACTACCTTCAGTATTTAAGAATAACACGTGTGTTATGTGGATGTAGTGAGTCCCTGGTAAAGTAGTCATTAATGTTCTTCCCTGATGGCTCAGATGCTAAAGAGGCAGCCTGTAATGCGGGAGACCCGGTTTGATCCCTGGGTCAGGAAGATCCCCTGGAGAAGGAAACGGTTACCCACTCTAGTATTCCTGCCTGGGAAATCCCATGGACAGAGTAGCCTGGTGGGCTACAGTCCCTGGGGTCACAGAGTTGGACATAACTGAGTGACTAATACTTTCATGGTGGAATACAGAACCTTTGCATTGATCCTCTATAAGGAGTATTTCAGGAACCCTGTTTTAGCTGAATGCCTAAGTCAAGTGAAAATGTCTTCCAGTTTACATCAGAATTAGATCACTTGTGGGGGCAGAAAGCATGCTTACCTCCTCGTTCTCGATCTTGAGTGTGGCCAGGCGGGACTGCAGCTGTTGGTACCTGAGCATGAGCTCCGCTTGGACTGGCTGCTGGGCACTGACCTGACACACCTATCGGGGAATCAGAGACCACAGTTACAACAGGGCGCCCTGCAGCCAGTCTCCCGAGGCACGGTTCTCCCATGTAAAAGGCTGCAAGGATTGCGGATCCCCTCAAGATTCCAATTACATACTTTACTTTTAACAGCCACCTCAACACTTCAGTGTTAAATATGAACTTGTTATGTAAGTGGCGAGAGTGGGATGCAGCTGCTTGGCCTGGATAAGACTGGGAAGAGAACAGCTGTAGGAAGCCTCCCTTGAAGAATGTGGCGGTTGCTGGAGACGGAGCTCTGACGCTGATGCCTATCTTGTCGAATAAGTACCTGGCAGAGTGTGAAGGATGACCTAAACATATGGTCATGCAGGCAAAGCACGGCAGGTCGCAGAGCCTACCAATTATAGTCAGCTGGGTGACTGTGGTAAGTTACTAAACCTCAGTGTCCTTGTCTGTAAAATGGGGACAGTAAGAGTAACCTGTGCCATAGGGTTGTGGTGGGGATGAAACAGGACGATGTTCATAAAGCACTTAGAGTACTGCTTGGCACACACTGAAAACTCAGAAAAAGTGATATTTTTTGTATCTTTCATCCATGGCTTTTCTTGCCAATTATCAGCCAAATCATGAAACTGAAAAAGTCACCGGTCTTAGGCTCTGGTAGAAAGATATTTTGGCCACAATCTCAATTAGGGTTAAAAAAAAAGAGAGAGAGAGACTTTCAATTATAATAGAATCAGATTAGAAACAATTCCTTCTCATCTTTCTGGTCACAGAAATGGTCTTGGCAGATGAGGGTTTCCTTTTATGGAGTCTTTAAGACATCATAGATACTATCACTCACAGGCAGAACTGGACCTAAAAAAGGGCAAGAGGCTTACTATATTAAAATAATAATAGTTTTTTAAAAAAGTAAAAACTTTGAACCCAACTGAAGTCACTTGTCTGTGACATTTTATCGTTCTGTGTTTAACATATCGATCCATAACCAAAAGATTAAAACAGTAACCAACTGGTTTTAGAAACAAAACTCTGGGTGAGATAAGCCACTTGCCAGTAAAATTCATGTGCTACTGGCATAAAAACAGCTTACCACTTGTAATCAAGTAATTCACTCTATCAAATCAAGCAAAAATAAAACTAGGTTAGAAATGTGTCAGGCACATACATACATAGCTTTTAAATTTTAACATTAGGTGTTCCAAAGAAATTATGGCATTAAAGAAGAAATCTGCCATGGAAATTATAATTAACATCTATTTTTGAAAACATACTGTCACTACAATAAGCTAAAAATTGAGTTTTTAATCTATGAGTATTGTTTTGCACAGCTGGGACACCGAGTGCTATATAGCATGCTCCAATAATTGGTTTTTCTTGTTTCCTCCTGTTCACAGACAATAAATATACCACTGTAACTCATAAATGGTTTAAATGGATTCTTTCCTTGCACAGAATAAGACAAAGCTAAATTCATATGAAGAACCTAAGATAATACATCATTTCTATAGCTCATTTTAACAGTCTAGAGACAACCTGAGTCTTAAAAAAATGTTTTGTATCTTTTTTCCTCTCTTTCATTTTCCTGCCATTTTTAATTATTTTTCTTTATGGGGATCTTTAAATCAGGATTATAAGAAGTCTTCAGATAGCTTCTACTGGGCCAACAAAATGTTTCGTTTTAAACTTTTATTTGAGTATCTTGAGGGAAAGGAGGAACTCATTAATTATCCTTCAACAGTTTAGTGCTTACATGCAAGCCAGTTTGAACCTCTATCTCTTTGGCCTCTGCAGGCACTGGAGTGTTTGACCCTTGCTTTAAAAAGTGATAGTGGCTGATCACAGAGTATTATGCTAAGACCCCATGCAAAGGCGGGAGAAAGAAATCAACTGAGAATTCTTAAAACTGCTGGGTACAGCAGGGAAAGAGTAATGTAAGTTTAGAGACAATTCATTATTTTAAAAATACTCAAATACTGACCTCATCACCCATGTGAGACTGAAACTCAAACTTCATTGGTGGACAGAACGCAGCAGGGTACATTTCCATGAATCTCTGCTTATCACTCCTGGGCTCCAAATTGTCAACTGCATTTTCAATAATGTCTAAGCCCTCATGTCTGGAGGTTTCAAGGTTATACTCCGCAGAGAGATATGTTCTTAGGGCTCTGTTTAGACTTGCATGGTAGCCAAGATCACAGCACTTAAAAAAATAAAAGGAGATCATATACAAAAATTAACTAAAATTTGATCAAAGACCAAAATGTGACAGCTAGAAAACTATAAAATTCTTAGGAGTAAACCCTTCATTACTTTTCAACTGGCAGTGGTTTCTTGGATCAGTATCAAAACACAGTCAACAAAAGAAAAAATAAATTGGATGTCATCATATTTGAAGACTTTTGTGCTTCAACAGGCACTATCAAGTGAAAAGAAAACCCACATAATGGGAAAAATATTTTTCTCATTATGTTATGTGGTTAGGAATTGGTATCTAGATAATATAAAGACCTCTGATGTCTCAATAATAAAAAGACAACCCAACTAAGAAATGGGCAATGAATCTGCTAGATATGTCCCCAAAAAGAAAAGAAAAATACAAATGGTCAATAAGCATGTGAAAAGATACTCAACATGATAAATAATCAGGGATATGCAAGTCAAAACCACACTCAGATACCACTAAGATGGCTTTGATCAAAAAGACAGATAATAACAGGATTGGAGAGATGTTGAGAAGCTGGAATCCTCACACATTGCTGATGGGAATGTAAAGCATTGCAGCCACTTTGGAAAAGAGTCTGACAGGTCAAAAGGTTAACAAACAGAGTTAACATATGACTTGGCAATTCCACTCTTAGGTATATACACAAGACACATAAAAATATACTTTCACACAAAAGCTTGTACATGAATGTTTATAGCAGCATTATTGACAACTGAATGGAAATAACCTAGATGCCCATCAACAAATAAATAAACAAAAGGAAATATGGTTGTTCAGTCGCTCAGTTGTGTCCACCTCTTTTTCCAACCCTAAGAATGGCACCACACAAGGCTCCTCTGTCCATGGGATTCTCCAGGCAAGAATACTGGAGTGGGTTGCCATTTCCTTCTCCAAAGGAAATATTATACAACCATAAAAAAGAATGAAGTATTGATAACATGCTACAACATGGATCAGCCTTGAAATAATATACTAAGTGAAAGGAGCCAGGCACGAGAGACCACCCATTGTATGGCTCCATTTATACGCATGTCCAGAAGAGGCAAATTTATACAGACAGAAAGTAAATTAGTAGTTGCTCAGAGACAGAAGATAAATTAGGGGATAAAGGAATCAGGAAGCGAAGGCTAAGGGGTACAGGACTTTTTGGAGTAATGAAAATGTTCTAAAATTGTTTTGTGGCAATTTATACACAACTCTGTGAATATAATAAAAGCCAACTGTGGATTTTTAATGAGTTAACTGTAGGGTATGTGACTTATATCTCAATAAATCTATTAAAAATACAAGAAGCAAAACCAAATCTTGAAAGGAAATAATAAAAAATAGCATTCAAGTTTGTTCATGTATACTGAAATTGATACAGTGATTTTCTGAAATCCTTCTAGGATGCAAATATACTAACTGTAACATTTTGAGATCCGTATAATTTACTGAAGACAATATTAAAGTATACTCTTTCAGAAATGGGGAGAACAGGTTTGACTCTGCCTAAACACCCCAGGAATGCCTTCTTTCTTATCTCCAGAATAAAATTTTTCAATAAGAAATGATTGTCAAAGTCCTTTTACTGGAGATAGAATTTTGTTTAATACTCCTAGGCATATCAGGGCTTTGGCTTCTTGAATCTTTACTACCTTTGATTTGTATTTATTTTTTCACATTGCATTGTAAGGGTATACTTTTAAAAGGAAAACAAGTCTGAATATTGGTCAATTATAAATTACTGACAGAGTATTAAATCTGTACATAAAAGCAATACAAATATAAAACTAGTGGTTTTAAATATAAAAAAGCAGGTCATCCTTATACAGTTCTAATGAAATTCAATCAATTAAATTTGATTTAATTCAGCTCAGCTCACTAACCGGCCATCTATAGATTCTGGGCATTTGCTAGGCTCTAGGAATATGAAGACTAAGAACAGGGGTCCCCAACTTCTAGGATCTAATGCCTGACGATATGAGGTTGAGCTGATGTAATCATAACAGGAAAAAAGTGCACAATAAATATAATATGCTTGAATCATCCTGAAACCATCCCCCGCTCAAGTCTGTGGAAAAATTTTGTCTTCCATGAAACCGGTCCCCGGGGCCAAAAAGGCTGGGGACCACTGGACTAGAACTCAGTAAAATATCATCTCCATTCTCAAGGAATTCAAGTTTAAGTTGTTTGTTTGCTACTAAAAGAGTGTTAGTACTTGACACTTAGTTAACACACAACTTGTTTCATGTTTTATGAAGGTGCAGATTTAATCACTGGCCCGTCCTTGTTGTTGTTAAGTAGCTTCAGTTGTGTCTAATTCTTTGCGACCCTATGGACTCTTACCTACCAGGCTCCTCTGTCCATGGGATTCTCTAAGCAAGAATACTGGAGTGGGTTGCCATGCCCTTCTCCAGGGCATCTTCCCGACCCAGGATTTAATCAATGGCCTATCCTTAGACATGCTAACACATTTGATTCCACCCTCCCCCTCCAATTTCAGAATGCTTCAACTTGGAATTTTTACATAAATATATTCTAAAGTCTTGCTTTTCAAAGTGTGGTCTATGGCCGAGCAGCATTAGCATCGCCTGGAGCTTGTTAGAAATGCAGATTCTTGGGCCCACTCCTGATAGACTGAATTAGAATCCGAAGTTTAAAAAAGAGATCCACACATTGATTCATACACATACTAAATTTGAGAAGCACTGCACTAGAACAATCAAGGGTCTTGAACTCTGTCTTTTGGGGGTGCCATTTCTCCAGTTCAGAGAATCGACTTGATTAAAAATTTCTTGACGTAAAAAAGCAGACAGTAGTTGCCACATCACAATTACAAACATAAGTAAAATGCAGTTGTGAAATGCGACAATCAGCCTCTGCATTTCCAGTGGAATCAGCTGTTCTCAAATACAGAGACTGATTTTGAGTTGATTAAATAATTCGATTCTTGGATGAGCAAAGTCCTCTTTTATTCCTCTTATTCCTCAAAAATCCATAATAGTTCTGTGTAGCAGTTTTATATACATCAGAGGGACTGAAAATTATTCTTTCAATAACCCCTCATCTTAGGAAAACATGAATTTGTAAAGAAAATGGCCTCATTTCTTTGAGATGTTCTAGTGGTTCAACACACCCTACCATTCTAAAAGAATCAGATTCAACTTGATTTGAATGAAGCAGATCGTACAAGCTGCTTTATTTTATGAGTACAGATCCCAGTGGAACTTTATAGAAAATTGATATTGAGAGGAAAGAAACAATCCAGAGAAAAGCTTTTCCTTCCCCCACAAAAAAAACAAGTCTCTTTTCAACGTAAAAGAGAAAGGAAAAAAACAGAATGAAGGAAAAAGAGGAAGGAATAAATTCAACCCCAACTATCTACTTGAATTACAGCTCTGAAAAATACATACCAAATTTTCATTATTTCCAGATTTAGTTCACTCCTCGAATTTCTAAGTGTGGCTTCTTTGGGGAGTAAATGTCAAGATTCTAAAAGTACCAGCGCTTGTCTCTACATCCAGTTCAGCCAGGCAAATCTGGTGGGTTTGGTCCCAGCAAGAGACCTTTGAATTCATTATGGCTTCCTAATAATCTAGGTAGAAGCATGCATGTGGTTTAGTGACTGACTAACCTCTGAGAACAACACTTAAAAGATTTCTGTGACGAACTTTGACGGAAAATTTCCTTCTCTGAACTTTACCAGTACTTTTTAGTCTGTGAGGTCATGTAACTGGCATGATTTTGTTACTTGTGATATGCAGGATTTTCTACACTCCAGGTTTTTAAACCATCCTGAACTTTAAAAGAAACAAGAAACAGAAAATTCTTATTCAAGGTCTCCTGAGACAGCAAGGCCTGTCACAATCATTTTTTTTTTCTAAATTGGAAATGAAAATGACACTGGATATGTTAAGATTCAAGATACTTGGTTAAAAGGCCTAAAGTAATTCTATGGAGCTTATGAATTATTAATGACAATATGAAAAGCCAGTTTTTGAACAAAGAGTTGAATTATAACCCAAGCGCATTTAATGATGAAAATACATAAGAAACCAATAAAATGTTTCATGAAAACAAAATAGTGCTGTTTGATGGATGAAATCCTCTGAATGGATATATTAAATTATGGATTAAAGCTGGGGAAAGAAAGACTGTTGGGAGCTGAAGGGTGTATTTTTTTTTTTTTTTTCACATCCTTTGAGCTGCCAAGATAGATTCCATTAGGCATTAGTCTAAATCACCACAGTAAGGCTAATTGCCTTAGGCAAAAGTGTTGCAAATAGGATAAAAAATGAAGATAAAATTTAAGTATTGTGGCCTGTGACAAATACTTTCTCTTACCCCAAAGGTTGAGAGATCAATTGAAGTATATACTTGGAGGGTATAATGTCAGAATGTTAGGTATAACTAGATCACAGCTGTTCAGGGAGATAACTTTTTTTTGGAGGGGGGTGGATAAACTCCATGACATGAGGAACCCTAGTAGGGTGGAAGTTTGGACTTAGATGGGATTACCATAATGGAACTCCATGGGAAATAAGTCCCACATACATGCTTCTGGAACAGTAACGGCCAATGTCATTTGCAAAGCAGCCTCCAGCTTGTATGTGACTTCAAAATTAAGTGGTTGTCATGAGAACGCAGAGGGAAGCAACTCTTGCAGAAGTATTCTATCTTAACATCATCACTCCTTTTAATAAGCTTGGCTTTGACCATTCCAGAACCATGGATATTGGGTAAGGACTTGGTCTACCCCATCTTTTGAGTCTCTCTGAAAAATAGTGCAACCCAAGCAAACTGAACTGCAAAACACAGCTTTCACATGATGCTGGGTAGCTTTCCAAGGACCAGGAATAGACATGCTCAGCGCTTTTACAGTAGATGCCAAATGAAGAAAGTTGACTTCTTCTTTGTCCTTCACTAATCTCTCCTCCAGCTTTCACCCGAGATACCACCAACACATTTTGTGATAGAGAGGCACCTTGTGGGATTGAACTGGATGTCTAAACTACAAGCAACTTTTGCATACCTGCTTTCACGTCTGGGTTCCTGACAACCCAGAGCTGACAACTTAATTTTTGTTCCTGCTTTAACAACTACAGCCAAGCATTTAGCAAAACTTGTTTGGAATTTCTCTTTAGCAAGGAAAAGGTGAAGATGGTACATCTGTGTGATAGGAATGATACAAAGTAGGAAACAGGAGGAAAGCTGAGACTTCATATGCTGGAGCCCAGGAGTAGGCTGAAAAATCTTTTGTTGCCTAATACAGCTCCCACCCATAGAAGCAATCATTTCCTTTAGAGGAGCTGTGTATTGGACTCATTTTTCCCCGGGGCCAAATCTCTGTAACTACCCTGAGTCAAATCACAAGAGAGGAGAGAGAACAAATTAAGCAAGTCCCAATAAATACAGGTCAGGTGATACATGCCATGAAGAAAAAAAGTCAGAGGAACCGGGAGTGCTAGCGGGAAAGGGTGCTGCTATTTTACACAGGGCAGCTGGGTGCCACATGAATGAAAAGGAGGCATCAGTCTTGAAAAGCTCTGAAACAAAGACTGCCCTAGACAAAAAATGAGAAAAGCCCCAGGCAAGAAAAAGCTGAGTGTGTGAGGGTAACAGAAAGGCCTGAAGCTTGGGGACTAGGAGGAATGTTGTAGGTGATGACACGGAGAGTCAGGTGAGTGCCAGTTCACGGAGAGTCTTGGTGAATAGCTTGAATTTTATTTTGATGAAGAGTTTTTAAATAGGGGTTACAGGTCTGATTTATCTCTTTTTTTAATTTTTTTTATTTTTTAATTGTTTTTGCCATACATTGTCATGATATCACCATGGGTTTACATATGCTTCCCCTCCGGAACCCCTGATTTATCTCTTTGAGTACTTTGGTTTCTTGGAAAGAGAATGAACTATATTGACTGGAAGGTCCTAGTGAAGCTGGACATCTTTCCTAAGGGCAGTAAGGGATGGAGAGGCTTTGTCTAGGAGACTGAGAACTTAGGGAGTGAGAAATACCAAGGTTTGGGATATTTTGGACGCATTTACATGTGGGGAATGAGAGAACTGAGTTTTTGGCCTGGGCAACTGACGGGAATGTGGTATCATTTTCTGACATGTAAACAATGGGTAAGAAAAAGTTTTGCGTGCAGAGGATGATGATAACAGGGACAAAGGTTCAAGATGCCTGTAGACATTTGGTTAGAGATGTCCAGGGGGCAGTGGATATACAAATATGAAACCCAGGAAGATGATCAAGGCTGGTAGTAAAAATAAGATAAGATACCATAAGGATCATAAGATAGTACTGAGGCAAGGGACCAAGAGAACACACACCTAAGGATCATGTCTTAGGCAGCTTTGAACATTCAGAGGTATAGCCAAGATGGAAAAGCCAGCACTGGAGTCTGAGAAACGGTGCAATTCTTTAACAAAGGCCGGTGGCATCTCCCTTGGAAGGAACTTAAGTTAAAGGCCATCCACTTCGGCAGCCCAACTCATTTCAGTTTTTAAATACCCTTTCTTCTAGGAAGGGATAAAAACATGCATACATCAATTTACATGATAACTACACTGGCCTAACCGATGTAACATGATCTCTTTATAATTTTCCTAATAAGAGTTCAGGCCTAATGGGGACTGCAATGTTAAAATTTGGCAGGTTTTCACAGATAAATCTTAATACTATTATGTAGTGGGGGAAAAGTCAAACTAATTAAGGAAAATCTGAACTCTGAATAAGTTGCTTTTTAATTAGATGCATGTGTAAGGATAAAAGTTTTAGGACAGCTGATGATTTAGAAATGATAAAAATAAACATGGCATGTAAAATATATAATCTAATTTCAATCTTATTCTGTACAAATGGCTAATAAAATACATGACAGAGATCTCTAACAAGAAAATTAGCTCAAGCAGGGGGATTCTTTAACAGTAAGATTTATCTTTCAAGCTGCAAAGTGATTCCAAACTTTTATAGGGAGTAACTGGAGACTGCGAAACTGTACTGAAAGGATGACAAATATTTTATTATTACAGGGCAGGTGCTCGGGGACAAAGAATTAATAGAATCTTACTGTTGAGGATTTTGTTTCTCTGACTGCCTTTTGAGGGTGGGTAGGTGTAGAACTGGACTGAGGGAGGTTACATTATCAGTTCTGCAATCTTAAAACCAGTTGTTTTAAGAATTTGAGATATACAGAGTGGTGAATATGATTACAGATCAGAGATTCCTAGCATTAAAACTTGTACTGTCCCTAACTCTTTTCTCTTAGCAAATCACAATCACTTAAAAATTTTAGCAATCAATCAAAAATATTTGCTGCTTGTATGGTTTTTCTTCTGGTTGTAACATCCTAATTTGTAAAGAATAATTAGCTATGGTCTCCTCTGCACTTAATGTTGGAGATATTTAATGATAACAGATACAAAGCCTATTATTTTTGAAACTACAATCTATTTTACTCTATAATATGCCTTTAAACTCCCAAATCAGTTAAATTTCCGTTGCCCAAAACCTGCAGTTCATATTACTTTTTAGAATGATATAATAAAAACCTCACTATAAAATTAACTTTGTTCATTTCCCAACTGATTCCAAAATAAGATATTGTTAACTCTACAAACTAAAGTATACTTAGAACTTTCTAGATAGAGGAATCTTAACAGTCTTCTGCTAAGGTGACCCTCTGGATTAAAAACTAACCCGCAGTTCATTCTATGAAGCAGAGGTCAGCCAACTGGCCTATGAGTAAAATCCAGCCCATGACCTGATATAATAAACTAAGTCTGACTGCAACACAACCATGTCCATGTGCTTGCTAACTATCTGTGGCTACTTCCGCACTAGAACTAAGTAGGGACAGAGACCGTAAGGCTCACAATGTCTAAAATAATTACTATCTGACCCCTTACAGAGAGTTTGTGAACTCCTTCTCTAAAGCACAGTGACAAATGCCAAAGCACTGTGAACATGTAGAGAACAGCTGACAGGCTCTCTCTAACATGCTACGCTTAGTCACTCAGTCATGTCCGATTCTTTGTGACCCCATAGATTGTAGACCCCAAGCTCCTCTGTCCATGGGGACTCTCCAGGCAAGAATACTGGAATGGGTTGCCATGCCCTCCTCCAGGGGATCTTCCCAACCCAGCGATCAAACCCAGGTCTCCTGCATTGCAGGTAGATTCTTTACCATCTGAGCCACCAGGAAATATTTTTGCTCAATTAGTCTAGGCTTTCAAGAATTGATTGTACAGTACTTGTACCATTTATATTTATTATGATTAAATATTGAACTGATAAAATAGTTGAGAAAGGAGTTGTTGAAAGAGTAAACAAAATTGTTATCAAATTATCAATTGCCAACTATGCAAGATTGTGAAAACACTGTAAATATTCAGGCTATTTTTTCTTGTACGATAAAAAACTCAAAAGTAGAAATCACAGATAATACACAATGGGAGTTGGTGTACAAAGGAAGACTATTTAAAACTCTGTACAAAAAGATGAGTCATAATTTAAAGACTGGCAAGTTCAAGTACATTGGTGTACTTTAAAATATTTAAGGCTGGTTTTTATGATGTTCCCTAACTATCTGCTTTTTCTGTTTCTAAATGTAAAACATGCCAAATTTACAGATAAGTGCCAAACATATACAGTAGGCTCTCCATATCTGTACGTATCACATCCACGGATATGAAGGGCTGACTTAACTGTAACCAATCTGAGAACCTTTGGATTTTGATATCCACAGGGGATCCTGGAACCAATTTCCCATAGAAACAAAGGGCAATTGCATTCTTTCAAATAAGTAAAACATTAGAGATATTTCATAATTCCTCTGCCTCCCCCCTCCCCCAATGCAAACCCTTCCCATCTCCCTAAAGATAACACAGTATCTGGAGTATCCAAATTTAACATTGACAGGTAAAGGTGAAGTTTATCTAAAACAGATAAAATCAGAATTATTAAATTAAAATAAAGACATTAGATCACCTCCATGTCTATAGGAAAGACTTGAAATTTACTATCAAAGTGCTGAATTATTAAAGTTTTTAGACCTGTAGTAACAAAAGAGGATTCCATTAAATAAGGTGTCAAAGATATATAATAGTCTGAAGTATCTGAAAATATTTTCTTAAACTGTCATTATTAATTTATACTCTTCCAAGAAGCAAGCTAAGATCATGGCATCCAGTCCCATCACTTTATGGCAAATAGATGGGTAAACATGGAAACAGTGAGAGACTTTATTTTTTTTTTTGGTTCCAAATCACTGCAGGTGGCGACTGCAGCCATGAAATTAAAAGATGTTTGCTGCTTGGAAGAAAAGCTATGACCAACTTAGACAGCATATTAAAAACCAGAGACATTACTTTGCCAACAAAGGTCCATCTAGTCAAAGCTATGGTGTTTCCAGTAATCTTGTATGGATGTGAGAGTTGGACCATAAAGAAAGCTGACTGCCGAAGAATTGATGGCTTTGAACTGTGGTGCTCGAGGAGACTCTTGAGAGTCCCTTGGATAGCAAGGAGATCAAACCAGTCCATCCTAAAGGAAATCAACCCGAATTTTCACTGGAAGGACTGAGGCTGAAGCTGAAGCTCCAATACTTTGGCTACCTGATGTGAAGAACTGACTCACTGGAAAACACCCTGATGCTGGGAAAGATTAAGGGCAGGAGAAGGGGACGCCAGAGGATGAGACCATTGTATGGCATCACTGATTCAATGGACATGAGTTTGAGCAAACTCTGGGAGACAGTGAAGGACAGGGAAGCCTGGTGTGCTTCCCTGTCCATGGAGTGGCAAAGAGTCAGATATGACTGAGTGACTGAACAACAATTTCTACTTTTAAGAAAGCATTTCATTGACCAAGAATAAATTATTGCTCAGATGTTGCTGAGTACCGAATTAGTAGATTCCCCTGGAGAAGGAAATGGCAACCCACTCCAGTATTCTTGCCTGAAAAATTCCATGGACAGAGGAACCTGACAGGCTACAGTCCATGGGGTCACAAAGAGTCAGCCACGACTGGGCACATCAGCAATTTAATAAAATCCAAATTCAAGAGGTTTAAGAATATCAATAGTCCATTGCAAGGAGAAAAAAATTAAACTATGTGATGGAGGAATCAGAGATATACCTGCATTAGCTACTGATCAGTTTCAATATTACTATTGGTGGGTTAAACTTACGTTGTTACAGATCTACCTAAGATGCAGCAATACCACCCATGATGTATTCTGTTGCAAAGTACTTAACTTGAATCCATAAAGTCTAAGGATGCGTGCTTGCTTTGTAGGAAATATAGGGGGTAGAGAAATGGCCTAATAACATCACAGCAACTTATCACACAAACTGAGAGACTGAGACTTTTTCTGAAACCATTGTCTCCTCAACAACTGCCTCTTCAACAAGGGACTTGGCTGTAAAAACAGACTGAAGGGGCACATTGCACAGATGCAATGTGTGATCCTAAATTTGATCCGGTCTTAATATACCAGCTGAGAAACATTTTTGGGGGTCACAAATGAGAATATAGTCTGGTTATTAGATGAGACAGAAGTTTTCTGAAATGGAAGGATGGAGATCAATGAGTATACAAAGCGTGTTATAAAGCTATATGTAAAATGTGATTTCGTACTCTCTGTATGATCTAAAAATGTATGCGTGGACACAGAAAGTCTCCATTTTAATAGTGACCATTTTGGGCAGTAAGTATGTGATCATTTTATTTCTGCTTATAGTATTTTCTAGATTTCTATAATAATGTACTGCCTCTATAATAATACAAAGACTAGTTTTAAAATATAAATTCTATGGAAAATTTATATGACTTTTTAAATGTCAATTCATCATCATCTATCATAGAAAATTTATGAGACAGACACAGACCTGAGCAGAAGCCTAGGGAGACTGGAGGTTTGTATAAAAGAGGTTTCAACTTGAATTCTTTGACTATGTATAATGCTTTGATCTAATCAAGATATTTAGTATCTTCTGTGTCTTTTCACATACAAAATGTTTTAACGTGCATAAAAAATAGTCTTAACTTTTTCTCCTTAGAGGTTATAGTGACCCTTTTAATAATTATTAGATGGCTCACTATAAAAGGCGTTTTGCTAAATAGGCTCATAAAGCATAAAAGATTCTAGTTGCCTTTGCATTATAATCCGTTTCTTTTTCACCATGAAAGGTCAAGCTTAATGATTTTTAGGATCACCACTATATATGCAAACTGGATTCCTAGAAAACAAGCAGCCATTTTAGAAAGTACAGAGTCATACTCTGATTGCCTTAAAAGTGAGTCAACGAACAGGAATTATAATTTTCACTAAGAGCACTCAGTTTCTTTTGAATATGACAACATATTAATACCAATTTCATGTCATTTCTTTTAAAATTCATATTTAAGTTGTATCACTTGAGAACTGTTTACATTTTAAATTTAAGGCTAATCTTTAAAAAAAAATTCAGCTATTTGAAAACAGCCAGCATATTTAACCATTATTTATTTCAAACAGAATTATTTCAAACTAGGAGTTGAAGTCTGAGTTTGAAACCTAGCAACAGCTGTGTGACACTGGGGAGGTTACACAGTGTAGCTCAGCCTCAGTCAGCTCTTTGAATCTATACAATGGAGAAAACAGTATTTACCTCACCAAGTTACAATGATGAGATGAGATTATGCTTAGAAACCTAGGTGCCTGTCACATAGTGAGAGGTCAATAAATATCTACAAACATGATGGTGACTCGTATAAACTTGACACGTTCTTCTTGTCCTATGTATCCTAACAGTATCGATGCTACGGTACATCTCTATACGGATGCCCCATAGTTTTCTCAACCTCACTGTCAACAGATGTAGCAGAACTACAGCTTCTCTCCAGGGTCCCCATCTCAGCAAAGGGTAATATCGTTAACCTAGTTATCCAAGACCAAACAAACAAAAACCTACCACTCTAATTTTCTCTTAGTTCTATTTCAATACATTTTTAATCCAAACACTTCTCACAGGTCTATCACTATCATGCCAGTCCAAGCCAGCATTATCTCTAGCCTGGAAAAGCACAAAAGACTCTAGATATAGCTTGCCTTTTTCACACTTGTCCTCCTCACCTACCTTAGCCTATTTTCCACCCAGAAGGCAGGGTGAGTCTTTCAAATGTAAAAGGTGATGTCACTTTCTTGTTTAAAACCCTTCCATGGCTTCACCTCAAACTTAGAACAAAATCTAACCTCCTTTCCTGGCCCTAAGGCCCCTAATGATTGCGCTTCTGCCTCCCTTCTCTCCCAGTACCTTTTCCTCACTCGTTCTGCTTCAGCCATCCTGGCCTCCTTTGCTATTCCTCGAGCACCTTGAACTTGCCAAACACAACTCCAACTTTATACCTGTAGCCTTGCCAGTCCTTCGCTATGAGGGATTTCTTCCCTGTTGGCAATAAAGCTTGCAGCTCACTTTCTGCTCAAATACCAGGCTTTTCTGACCACATCATCAAAAACAGCACCTCCACGGCTCATTTTATTTTTCTTCATGGCACTGTTACTAGTACAATATACTACAATAAGCATTAATTTATATACACATTAAATACATGTCCATATTACATACATATCACATACAGATAATATATACGTGTACATTTTTTATGGCTTGTCTCCCCAGCGAGTACATAGACACTATGGAGGTGAGAACTCTGTTTTGTTTACTGCTGGATCCCCATTATCAAGAGCCATGTTCGGCACTTTATAGGTATTAAAGAAGTACCTTTCAAGATCAGGGACTTCCCTGCTGGCTCAGATGGTAAAGAATTTGCCTGCAGTGCAGGAGGCCTGGGTTTTATCTCTGGGTAGGGAAGACCCGCTGGCAAAGGGAATGGGAACCCACTCCAGTCTTCTTGCCTGGGAGAATCCCATGGACAGAGGAGCCTGGCGGGCTACAGTCCGTGGGGTCACAAAGAGTCAGGCACAACTGAGGCGCTGACACTTTCACACTTCGTTTCAAGATTAACTTATCCTCATATTAAATTGGCTTGGGGTTAGCCAAACACTCCAATCACTAGAATAAGCCCTAAACAAAACAAGCAAGCAGAGTTGTTATACAGAATTAGTTCTTCTACATTCCATCTATTTTGCAGAACCCTTACACATCTAAGTTTGAAACTAGGGGTCAGAATTTTTTTAAAAATTTTTATTCAGGAAAACTAACAGCAATCTAGCAGAAAAAAACCCTTTCATCAGAGTGCTAGAAGAAAAAAAAAATTTTTTTTAAAAAGCTTCTGTATTTAAAATAAGTGCAACTAAGACCTGAGGCAGTCAAGTAAGTAAATATTTAATAAATAATAGCTAAATATGTGGACTTAACTCACTATAAAAATAGCTTCCTTAACCTACTATATGTCTAAACCATGACACACTATGAGCCACAGAAAATAATTGTATATTATCATCACTGAATTCAATCATTGCAAAGAAGAATATGAGTAAAATTCCAGCAGATAACTCTGTACTTCTATCACTTTATCTCTTTTCCTTATGACATATCACTTTTTATCTTTTATTTGCAGATACAGGAGACAGGGATTAAGACCATCCCCATGGAAAAGAAATGCAAAAAAGCAAAATGACTGTCTGAGGAGGCCTTACAAGTAGCTGTGAAAAGAAGAGAAGCAAAAACGAAAGGAGAAAAGGAAAGATATTCCCATCTGAATGCATAGATCAGAGAATAGGAAGGAGAGACAAAAAAAGTCTTCTGCAGCGATCGATGCAAAGAAATAGAGGAAAACAACAGAATGGGAAAGACTAGAGATCTCTTCAAGAAAATTAGAGATACCAAGAGAACATTTCATGCAAAGATGAGCTCGATAAAGGACAGAAGTGGTATAGACCTAACAGAAGTAGAAGATATTAAGAAGAGGTGGCAAGAATACACAGAAGAACTGTACAAAAAAGATCTTCACAATCCAGACAACCACGATGGTGTGATCCCTCACCTAGAGCCAGACATCCTGGAATGTGAAGTCAAGTGGGCCTTAGGAAGCATCACTATGAACAAAGCTAGTGGAGGTGGTGGAATTCAGGTTGAGCTATTTCACATCCTGAAAGATGATGCTGTGAAAATGCTGCACTCAATATGCCAGCACATTTGGAACACTCAGCAATGGCCACAGGACTGGAAAAGGTCAGTTTTCATTCCAATCCTAAAGAAAGGCAATGCCAAAGAATGCTCAAACTACTGCACAACTGCACTCATCTCACATGCTAGTAAAGTAATGCTCAAAATCCTCCAAGCCAGGCTTCAGCAATATGTGAACCATGAACTTCCAGATGTTCAAGCTGGTTTTAGAAAAGGCAGAGGAACCAGAGATCAAATTGCCAACATCTGCTGGATCATCGAAAAAGCAAGAGTTCCAGAAAAACATCTATTTCTGCTTTAAAGCCTTTGACTGTGTGGATCACAATAAACTGGGGGAAATTCTTAAAGAGATGGGAATACCAGATCATATGACCTGTCTCTTGGGAAACCTGTATGCAGGTCAGGAAGCAACAGTTAGAACTGGACATGAAACAACAGACTGGTTCCAAATAGGAAAAGGAGTACATCAAGGCTGTATACTGTCACCTTGCTTATTTAACTTATATGCAGAGTACATCATGAGAAACGCTGGGCTGGAAGAAGCACAAGCTGGAATCAAGTTTTCCAGGAGAAATATCAATAACCTCAGATATGCAGACACCACCCTTATGGCAGAAAGTGAAAAGGAACTAAAAAGCCTCTTGATGAAAGTGAAAGAGGAGAGTGAAAAAGTTGGCTTAAAGCTCAACATTCAGAAAACTAAGATCATGACATCTGGTTCCATCACTTCATGGCAAATAGATGGGGAAACAGTGGAAAGAGTGTCAGACTTTATTTTTTGGGGCTCCAAAATGACTGCAGATGGTGATTGCAGCCATGAAATTAAAAGACACTTACTCCTTGCAAGGAAAGTTATGACCAACCTAGATAGCATATTGAAAAGCAGAGACATCACTTTGCCAACAAAGGTCCATCTAGTCAAGGCTATGGTTTTTCCAGTGGTCATGTATGGATGTGAGAGTTGAACGGTGAAGAAAGCTGAGCGCCAAAGAATTGATGCTTTTGAACTGTGGTGTTGGAGAAGACTCTTGAGAGTCATTTGGACCCCAAGGAGATCCAACCAGTCCATCCTAAAAGAGATCAGTCCTGCGTGTTCGTTGGAGGGACTGAGGTTGAAGCTGAAACTCCAATGCTTTGGCCACCTGATGCTAAGAGTGGACTCACTGGAAAAGACCCTAATGCTGGGAAGGATTCGGGGCAGGAGGAGAAGGGGAAGACAGAGGATGAGATGGCTGGATGGCATCACTGACTCGATGGACATGGGTTTGTGCAGACTCTGGGAGCTGGTGATGGACAGGGAGGCCTGGTGTGCTGGGATTCATGGGGTCGCAAAGAGTCGGACACGACTGAGCAACTGAACTGAACTGAACTAGTGTTTCTGCACACAGGATTTTTGTCTGTTTCATCTTTGCATCTCCTACAGTGTTAGCACAATGATTGGGCTACTCAGTGGACAATTTCTGATTGAAAGGATGAATGATCCTAAGGGCCAGAGTTGGCAGTAAACATTATACAAATATAATAATAGTTAAATACTTGAAAAGTGAAAGTGTTGGTCACTCAGTTGTGTTTGCCTCTTTGTGACTCATTGTAACCCCCTAGGTTCTTCTGTCCATGGAATTCTCTAGGCAAGAATCCTGGAGTGGGTAGCCACTCCTACTTGCAGATTTCTAAATGAGCCCAATTAGTGTTTTTATATCATATCCTGTTAGATAATAGAAGTGGTTTCTGTGTATTCTATTTTGCTTCACAGTATTTATCACAACTGTCATAAAGCAATCATTTGCATAGTCATTTGCTTCACAGTGGGCTTTTCCACTTTGAATTCCAAGGGGTAAGAAGTGTACATTTAGGGACTTTCCTGGTGATACAGTGGCTAAGACTCTGAGCTCCCAATGCAGGGGGCCAGGGTTTGATCCCAGGTCTGGGAAAGACTCCACATGCTGTAACTGAGAGTTCTGCATGCTGCAACTACAAGACCCAGTGCAGCCAAATAAAGTAAAAAACAAAGTATTTTTAAATCAATGAATAAAGTTAGGGCTGTGCTACTACATCATTTGAAAATGACTGGAGTCCCTTCCCAGCTAGTTTTCTGGATACTGACAGCTTCACAGAACTTCCTAGTTTATTTTTCAGTGGTTTTAGGATGCACAGTGTTTCACATGCATCTTAGAATTTGTAGTATCTTAGTGCATACAAGGAGAACAAACCAGTCAATCCTAAAGGAAATCAACCCTGAATATTCATTGGAAGGCATGATGCTGAAGCTCCAATACTTTGGCAACCTGATGTGAAGACCCAACCCACTGGAAAAGACCCTGATGCTGGGAAAGATTGAAGGCAGGTGGAGAAGGAGATAAAGAAGATGAGATGGTTGGATGGCATCAGCACTGACTCAATGGACGTTGAGTTTGAACAAACTCCGGGAGATGGTAAAGGACAGGGAAACCTGGTGTGCTGCAGTACATGGGATCATGTAGCAAAGAGTTGGACACGACTTGGCGAATGAAGAACAACAAATCCTATGTAGGGTCATTTGCAGCATTTGCCCCCTTGAAAATTACATTAAATAACATTGTTTTAATAAATGATGGTATTTTAGAATCAAAGAAATAGGGTTATTGCTAACTCCACCTTTATGTGAAAAACATAAAAACTTCAAGTACTTACATCAATTAAATCTGAAAGATCATGAATATAATATTTGAAAACTGAGGCATTGGTTGCTTCAAGGGTTAGGAGATATTCGTTCCGTGCCTTAATCGATTTAAGCTTGTTTTCTGAATATTTTGCTTGTCTCTGGAAATGAAGAAGATCCAGGAATTGGGGAAAACAATAGTCATTTTAAAATCAGACAGGGAAACATACATGAATTTCTATTCATCTAAACGATTTATTCTACAGATACAAATGACGTTTCAAGTCCTTTGAGAAAAGTACAATTTGAATCTGATTTAAACAAATGAAAATTGCCCAGCGATGGGGAATAGCAACAATGTATTTGGGCGTCAGGCCCAATTGCAATGAAATCTGTTTGTTAATATTCAAAATTCTCTACATTGTGTACTAGATACTTGGCATTTACCACTAAACAATGTCCAGCTGTTATTACATGATTTTTATGTTTCTTAAACATTTTTCATCCCCATGGGAGGAAATGCATGTCATTTCACAGTAATTTACAACGTGTGTCTATTAGCTGTTACATCACTGTTTCTAGGTTGGGTTTGTCATCTCCAGGGAGGGCAGAAGGGCTCTGCAGTCTAGTTTTACTTACTTTTTCCTTCATTTTTTCAATTTTTTTCACCGAGCTTCGCCGCTGATGTCTCTCTTCCAGTCTAATATGGAAGACTGGATCACCAGACCTGCCAATTTGCTTCTCTTCCTGTTTCTCAGCCTCTTTCAGTTTGCTCTCTGCGCTGATGCTCTCGGCGTGATACATATGGTATGTTTTCATCACCTGTGAAAACGTGATCCAAATTGTTAAAAGATGTTTGTCTGTAACTTAGGGGATGGAAACCATTATATGACGTGTACGTTAAAGATATCACCTTCCCACTGACAGAGGGAGAGCCAGATTGTTAGTAAAATAGATAACGGATATACTATTCCTTTTTGCAAACAGAAATATGCAAATTCACCTGCCAGGAAGAGGCATTTAGGAACAGACTGTGACGAAAAAATGACTGACAGAGTGTCATGTGTGCTTTCAGGGTACTTAAAAAGTTCCCTCAAGCTTGGAAGTGTTTCTCTAAGATCTCTTCTGAATTATTAATTTGCAGAATAAACCATTACACATGGATAAATTTTAGCTAAACTTTGGAATTACAAAAAACTCCAAATGAGTATGGATAGCCCTTACTAAAAGGACTATATTGCTTAATATCTACTTGTCAAAATATGAAATGTAAATGTAAGGTTCATATATGGTTTTAGGGGAAAAAAACTTTTCATAAGCACAAAGTAATATTTTATGTTCAGTGTAGGAAATGTGACAGAAAAAAAGAAAGTAAAATAAAAATTAAAAAATAAAAAAGCATATGATTCTGGTATACAGCTATCGAGTCTTTTTTCTATGAAAATACACACATAGACACACACTCTTCTTCATTTTAAAATGATATATATCACTTCTTCAAAAAACTCTGGATCATACTGTATTTATAATTTTTAGTCTCCTATATCCTTTTCCACTTAAAAATATCAATTTTTCTATACCACAAAATATTCCTCTAAAAGAGCTGTATAATATTTCCTTATATCAATTCTCTATTATTGAACATTTTAGAATATTTCACTTCTTGCTTTTTATAAATAAAATTGTGTTGAAAACCCTTCATATATAGTGCATCTTATTTCTTCTCTTAGAAATGGTACATGTAATTTGCATTTTAATAGCTTTGGGAATATACAGGAGATGAAATCTTATAATGTATCCTTCCCATGTATACTATAAATATATAATTAACCCTAATTTAAATTTTTTTAATTAAAAAAGTTTAAAGGTATGGTGATTCCAATGTAACTAATGTCTCAAGGAATATCTGAAAATTCAGCACCCAATTAATCAGTGCAAGTACATTCTCAAAAATGATGTCAAATTCTTGTCCACATAAAACAGACTTTATTTCATCTGTAAATAACTGTAAGTTATCCAGAGCTAACTTTATAACTAAGGTATAATTGTGTTCAAGAGATTGATGTAATGTTTTAAAGTAAGGAACTTGATTTTTCTCATTTCAAAACATGAGCTTTAAAATAGTTTGAGGGCTGGAAGCATCACTAGAATAAATATATTTATTTAGGTGGAACCCAATTGCTTTTTGTTCATAGGTTAATGTAAAAGGTAGAAAATCAGAACTTAGGGTTCAACTTAATGCACATCCTCCAGATGACTATTTGAAGAGTAAAATTTGGGGTTAATGAGGAGCCTTTACTTGTTCTCATAAAATCTGATAAAATCTCATAAGATCATAAACTAGCAAATTACCTCAAAGGCACTGCTGAACAAGAAGAAAGTGTGGGTTGAACCACAAAGTTGGGGCAACTTTTCCCTGAGCTGGGCGTAACTACAAAGTTGTCTGTTTTAGTTAATTATCAAATCTGTCCGGAGAGGGGGAGTTTGGTTGGCTACTCCAGTTTGAAAGAAAAATAAGATAGCATTAGGTAGCAGCTGGGGAATGAAAAGGGAGTCACCCTGCAGCTGGGCAAACAGCAAGGTCAATGAATCTATTACAAACCTTGCATTTCTAGGCTTGGCTCTGTTTATATTCCCTGCCTCAAGCAAACCCACATGCCATTTGGGTCTTGGTTCCAGTTACATCTTTAAATGAGAGGGTGAAAAAAACCAAACACACACAGACACACACCCCATACGCAGTTGCTCAGCTGTCTTCTTGCTACTAGACAGAAAAGACGAAATGAGAACACGTAACTCCCATCAAAGATGGATGAAAAGGCATCTCAGACAGACCAGGGTAACTGAGAAATCTTGATTTTAATACTTTCTGAGGAAGAGACCTGAACTCCACACTCTTGCAGAGGCCTAGTGTAAGCAGGCAAATGGCACTACCTAAACTTTAGGGCTTCCCTGATAGCTCAGTTGGTAAAGAATCTGCCTGCAGTGCAGGAGACCTTGGTTTGATCCCTAGGTTGGGAAGATCTCCTGGAGGAGGGAACCGCTACCCACCCCAGTATTCTAGCCTGGAGAATTCCACGGACTGTATAGTCCATGAGGTTCGCAAAGGGTTGGAGACGACTGAGCGATTTTCACTTTCAAGCTTTATGAACTAAGGATCCCAAGCAGGCAGCTAGCATGGCGTTTGGTTAACTAGCCTGTGTTAAAAGGAAAATGTTTGAGTCTGACAACACTCTTAGCAAGAAGAGAGTGTAAATATCACAGTGTGGTTCAGTACAACAGCTGAGGAGTCTCCACCCAGTTCGGTGATAATTTCCAGAAAGGTAATCTCTTTGTTCCATTTTCCCAATTTGACTTAGGGTTTCCACTGTTCTCAAAAACGTCAACAGTTACAACGAATGAATTTTAAAAGTTGGGGAGAAAAACACTAAAAGCTTCTAGAGAACTCTAATTGCAGATAATGAATGCCAGTGAAAACTTCATTATTTAAAATGTAAGCTGTTGACAGAAGTTAAATGTGTTTTGTATTTACAATAAAATAAAAGACAGTTCTCTCTTTTTCAGAGAAGTAAAAGAAAGTGTTTGAATATATGCTGCAAAAAAGATAGCAGCTTCTCCATCCGCTTAATGCAAACACAAGCCTTTGCATACCAAATAACATGATAGGCATATATCTATTTAAATGTACTCCAACAGCATATTTTCCCATTTGAATACTTTCGTACCAAAACCTCATGCATAATTCTTTATTGAAAATACTCAATTTATCTTCCCTGCAAGAAGAATATAGCCAAGTAGAAAGTGACCACATCATACATTTCTTTGTGAGACTGTGAAATCCTGCACAAAAATTTTGGGCAGAAACTTAATATTTTTTTCCCCCTTACTGACAGACCTATACAATGGATCTGACATTGCTCTTGTACTTTAAACCAAAATAATTAAAATATCTGTAGTAAATTTCAATATTCAGTGTAAAGAAATCACAATGTATCTGAAAACTATCCATGTGTTGGAGATGAATGGATTATGGGTATAAATTCTACTTTTTGACTTCCAGCTCAGAAGTTAGAAGACATGGTTCCCGGAATGGATTTACCAGGTGTGAGGTGTGGACAGTTATTTAACACTTCTGCTTACCTTACAAGGTTGTTGCAAATACCCAATTGTATGTGGCCCCTGTGTGCAGGTACAATTGAAACCATACTATTAACTACATATGTATGTATATGTTTATGTATACAATCTATACCACTAACATATATGTATACATATATGCAGTATATATTTAGCTAAACAAGCATTATATGTCTACTACGTGCCAGATATTGTTCTAAGCATTTTCCAAATAATAGCTTATTTAATCTTTCTGATGACATCACTGACTCAATGGACATGAGTCTGAGCAAACTCTGGGATATAGTGAAGGACAGGGAAGCCTGGCCTGCTGCAGTCCATGGGGTGGCAAAGAGTTGGACATGACTTGGCGACTAAACAACAATCTTTCTAAAAATGCTTATTAGGTACATATCTTTATTCACCCCATATAACAAATGAGAAAAGTGAGGCACAGAGGGGTTAAGTAATTTCCTCAAGGTCACACAGCTGGTAATTGGCAGAGCAACGGTTGGCACCCTGGCAGTCTGGCTGCCGATTCAGTGTTCTGGACTGCGGTGCCACAATCTTTGGAAAGTCTAAAGCACTGTACAAATAGAAGGCCTCTTTTTCTGGGGGATATAGTTACTCTTGGTCATATTCAGAAACGGAGGAAAAGAAGGAGTGAAAGGTAAGTATTTATTCATCCCACATTTGTAATCAAGACTCAGTTTCCAGGGTAGTGGATGGATAATTGAGTTGAAGAATAAGACTAGAGACGTTAGCATGAACCAGATGAGAAGAGCCTTGATATCCCAACTACTTAAGCAGTATAGAATTTATTCTGTAGGTGTTGGTGAATCTACAGAAATGTAAACCATATGGTCAAAGCAGTACCTTAGCAGTAATCCAGTGAAGACAGGCAGGATCGTTTAGGGTGTGAAGAGACTTCATTTAGCACGAAGAAGAGGGAGTGGAAAGGAGGAAAGAGAATTCAGAAGGGCAGCTACAGGGCTTTTTCTCTGGTCTCACTTTCTCGGACTCTTGCTTAAACCTGCCTTGACTCCCTGCACCATGCAGTTCCAATGTTCTTACACTCCGGCTCTAACACCAGCCCAAGCGGCACACTCGGGCTGGTGCTGGAACACCAGTGATCTGAGTCGATCACTTAACTTCTGCCTCAGAATACTTCCCTGCCTCTGTGGCCTTTCTGCCAGACGACCCAACCTTACTGCCTGGAATGCCCTTCCCCAGCATCTCTTTCCGGTACCATTTTGACTCATCCTTCAACTCAAGGTCAAAGGTCAACCTCCTGCTAAGTGTTCCCTGGTTTCCCAGTCAGAGTGGTCTTTTTCTTCTGACCTCCGAGACCTACTTCCTGAAACCACCTGAGACTCTGCCATGTGTTAGATGTTTGTGTACCATTCAGTATTGCAGATTGTCCTGTAAATTCAGCGAACTGACTAAAAGGATCTTGCGTGTTAAGTCACTTTAGTTGCGTCTGACTCTTTTCGACCTTATGTACCATAGCCCGCTAGGCTTCTCCATCCGTGGGATTCTCCAGGCAAGAGTACTGGAGTGGGCTGCCATTCCCTTCCAGGGGGTTTTCCTGACCCAGGGATAGAATCTACATCTCTTAGTCTCCTGCATTAGCAGGCGGGTTCTTTACCAGTAGTACCACCTAGGAAGCCCCAGCTATCTTAGGCACCTCCAGGCTCTTAACACTACTTTACATACAGGAGGAATAAAATACGGATCTGGTGAGAAACAAATAAAGGACATGAATCCTTTTCTATTTAGCTGTCTATTCATTTAACAAAAATTATGTGACTGGCATTGTTCTCCTCCATCCCTGGTATCCAAAACAGTACCACCAGTAAATACCCAGGACCGGAATGATGGGACGGCAAATAGTTCTAAATCATTTGTGAAATACACTTAGCATTAGAATTTACAGCATCTCAAAAAAAAAAAAAGATGCCATGGTTGGGGTGGGGGGTGCTGGTGAAAAGCAATATATTAGTGACAGTATTTCCTAATTCCATATCTGTGTGTGCATGCTCAGTCACTCTCATGTCTGACTCTTTGCCACCTCATGGACTGTAGCCCACCAGGATCCTCTGTTAATGGGATTATTCAGGCAAGAATATTGGAGTGGGTTGCCATTTCCTACTCCAGAGGATCTTCCTGACCCAGGGATTAAACTCGCGTCTCTTACATTTCCTGCATTGGCATTAGTGCTACTTGGGAAGCCCAATTCCATACTCTGCCTATTGTTCCACTAAATCTATCAATCACAGAAAGCTCTTCATAAAAACGACATTCTTTAGGTTTCCTTAAATATCAACAACTGAAGGTAAAGATCCCTTTTCTATCAATACAATCAATACATGACTGGGCTCTAACTGAGTTTCTGCCAGTGCCAGATTAACAAAACCATCAGGGTAGGACCACCACTTTGGAAGTCCATTCTCAGGAAGATCTCAGGTTCATGGGGAAGGCAAGGCTTCTGGTCAACCCTAGGCTGAGCTGCAAGCCTGGCTCCTCCAGGGGCCCACAGAACCTCAGTTTCTCTGTCTAGGCTATGGGTTCTGTTGAGCCAAGCTGCGTCTCTGGAACTTAGTTTAGACAGGGGCAGTGGGCAGGAACTACCTTTAACAGAGCATCCTAACACTGTGTGTAGGGAGTTTTACACCTGCAACCTTATGCTTTCCTGCCCTGTAGTCAATCCTGGAGATAAACATAGAGCCAGGCAGACCTGGATCTGAGTTCTTGTGCTACTGGTTATCAGCTGGGCAAGTTTCTTAACTTCCTTGAGCTCCAGTTTCTCTGAGGCAAAATAGAGATTAAGTGATACAAGGCATAGGAAGCACATAACAGGGTGGGCAGTTCTCTTTCTTGACAGTTTCTATGATATGGTGTAGAAGTCAGCACACAGCCTCTGAGGTCAAACTAACTGGCTTCAGATCCTGGCTCTAAGCAGAGAGGTGCAGGTCACTGCTCCTCACAAAGACAAAGCAGCTAGAGAACTAAGAACAACAAAAGCAGACCTGATGGAGATTTGGTTTCATATTGCAACTTGGCCTAGCCAAAACCTCTTAAAAACTCATATACCAGTGATGAGTACCCAGGAGTTGCTGGCATAGATACTTGCATGTTCATAAAACATACCACCTGAAATCACACTTAGAAAGGCTTCTGGTATTTTTGCAAAGTCCCCTCATCATGTTGTTGCCGTTGTTCAGTCTCTCAGTCGTGTCGGACTCTTTGCTACCCCATGGACCAGCATGCCAGGCCTCTCTGTTCCTTACCATCTCCCAGAGTCTGCTCAAACTCAAGTCCATTGAGTCAGTGATACTATCCAACCATCTCATTCTCTGTCATCCCGTTCTCCTCCTGCCCTCAATCTTTCCCAGCATCAGGGTCTTTTCCAATGAGTTGGCTCTTTGAATCAGTAGCCAAAGTATTGGAGCTTCAGCTTCAGCATCAGTCCAATGAATATTCAGTGTTGATCTCCTTTATGATCGACTGGTTTGATCTCCTTGCTTTCCAAGGGACTCTTAAGAGTCTACTCCAGGACCACAGTTAGAAGGCATTAATTCTTCAGCACTCAGCCTTTTTTATTGTCTAGCTTTCACATCCATACATGACTACTAGAAAAACCATAGCTTTGATTTTGACCTTGTAGGCAAAGCAATGTCTTTGCTTTTTAACACACTCCCTAAGTTTGTCATTGCTTTTCTTTCAAGGAGCAAGAGTCTTTTAATTTTATCATGAGCACCCTTTTTTTTTTTTTTGTATGCTGATAGATACTGTAAAATTAAGGGTAATTTACTGGAAAATTAGCCAGGTTTCAGAGAGCAGTGTATACTGATCTGTGTTTATTCATCCACCAAACAGCTACTGAATATCCATAAGCCAGGCATTGTGCAAGAAATGAAAGACATAATGCCTACCCAGTAAAGATACAAAGACAGGCCTACTCTGGCTGAAGACAGATAGGAGGTAGGAAGGGAGGAGTTTGTGGACTTCCAGGTAGGCTGAGTGGGAATCAAGTGGAGAAGGAATTCGAGGCTTCTTTTTAATCAGCTTATATTTAAGTCTGGAAGCTCAATTGGAGAAAAAGGTGGGGTGGCAGGGGCGTACGTATATTTATATAAAGAATGGAAAGACAGGGGAAGCCCACACTCAACATGAATGTTAGTCAATGCTTAAAATGGATCTTAGTTCCCATCCCAATGCCCTATCTCCCACTTAAGTCCTATGAGCGACACTTAATAATATTTTTTATTCTCATTTGTGGCATCAGGGATGGAAAGGCTGCTGATCCTGAAGGTAATGAGCTGTCAGTAGGACTGTTACGATGATAAGCTTTTCCACCTTCTCTCCCCAGGCTGGTACAGCTCTATATAAGTCAATGAAAGCAGAATTTACAAAACATAATTATGTTTGAAAAGTAACATTTACAGGAGAACTCACTTTGAGAGCTAGTACACTGGTGGTTAAGGGCTTACATTCACAGAACAGGCCTCTTGGGCTCAGTTCCTGCCTCCGTACTTACTCTGTGATTGTGAGCAAGTAACTTAACCTTTCAGAGCCACCATTTCTTTACTGTGTTAATAGGCATAACATTATTACTGCATGCACAGTACCCTGGAAGGTATGTCAAGACATAAAGAGCACAGAAAAAAGAGCTTGACATATAATAAATGCATGGTAAGTATCAGCCATTAATATTTTAAAAAGGAATTGCCATAAAATATTTCATTGTAATAATAGGTAATGATTTCTCCAAGATTGAAAAGATTTTCACTTCCAACTAGTAAAGAGAAGGAAACAAGTGATAATTCCATTTATGTATACAATAAGAATTTAAGCAAAGCTCTATAGAAATGAGCAAATAGCTCAAGATGAACAGTTAAATAGCATACGGTCCTGTCTTTATAGGTACTTTATTAAAGAAAACGAGAAGTATGTTGTGGCTCCACTGAAATGAAATCAGTGTAACAGTCTAAATTTATCATCAAATTATATTTATAATCCAAACAAATGCTTAGGACAGAAGGCATTGTCTGGGACTCTAGACCCTACTGGGTGGGGACCACCAACCAATCAATTGCCAGGGCAACAGAGGTATAAGAATAAACAAAACAAATGGAAAAATAGAGAACATATATGCAAAGGGAGGAAGGAAGGCATAGAAAGTCACAAAAATAATTCTGTTCTTTTCAGCGTGGTGTACAAGATTTTGTTTCAGGAGTGGCATTTTAATGGAAAGAGCTTAGGTCTATAAAATAGACCTGGATTTTTGGTCCTAGCTTTAGCTGCAAAATACTTTTGCAACCTCAATCTTTCTGACCCTCAGTATGACCTTCAGCTAGTAGAGATGACAATATAAGGCCTCCGGACAAAATCAAAATTAAGGGGCTGATCAAATTAAACTATGAACCTCAAATACTTTGAAAAGCGTGAAATGAAAAGTACAAACTAAAGGCTTATCACAGCAAGAAAACTGATTGTTGAACTAGAAGGCTTCTTTCTGTGAGAATTTGAATATATCCCCCGAAAAGGAGACTGTTTGACAATGCTCAGAGGAAGTAACATAAGATGGCATCTAATAGTCTATAAAAAAATAGCATCCAGACTGTTATTCATGTTTTACATTCTGTTGAAGATTTACAGTTCCCTTTCCATCTTCTAAAAGAGCCTTTCAAGAGCCAGTGTTAGTGGAAGGAGCTTTCATATGCTTAATATCCAAGCGTGTGTACCCTTGGTCTGATGTGTCCGGCCTGTGACCTTGCAACAAGGCTCTTTCTAACCCTGCTGGCCCACAGCGTTCTCACCTATAAATGATGTTGTTGGATCGCTCAGGCCTTTTCCACCTCTAAAATCCCATGAGTTCATGGTTTCATTTATTTAATCTTACAACAACTAAACAGCACCATTAGAATGCATTATTTGGGGAAATACATATATCTAAAATATACTTCTCAACTGCTAAAGAGGCTGCTATAGGTAGAGGGCAGATAAATTTTAATCAAAAGGAAAAACTAGTATAACAACAAATTATACTAATTATCTCTTGCTTCTGTTAACTGAGGCAGCAAAATAGTACACCATGATATGCCAAGGATGTAAGATTCCTACTAGAATTCTCCATGGGCTCTGAGGTCATAACTCATCTGTTTTGCTGCACAGAAAATATCTAGAAATGAACAATGCCTGTATAGTCTAATGTACTATTATATTGATGAATCTTAAACTGGGGTATCCATCACTCTAGTAGCTTTAATTAGCTCTCAAACTGATTAGTGATCAATCATCAAGTGCTCATTAAGAAGAAAAACCCAGGAACTATCTGGTAGGTACAGGGTTGACACACACAGATTTACTGTGTGCTTTTATCTTTGACTGCTATAACTTAGTTAAAGCAGGGTGTTAGTCTTCTTTTTCAAAGTGCTAAATTTAACAATATTTTTTACACGGCAATATAAACTACAATTAGTTTCAATTTTGTTACTTTAATAAAAATATTTATGAAAAAGACTCACTTATCCTAAAGAGGATAAATTGTTTTCTGCCTTCTTAGCAAGAAAATGTTTCTATTTGTAAGAAGAGCAACCTATATTTATTAATCTTAATCTGGGGTATTTCTATTTCCAGTAGGCACTAGAGGCAGCTTCTAATTCAAGTCTTTGAGTCATAAGCAGGGGTTATTAGTTTTGTATATCTCAAATGAACCCCTGAAGAACACTCACAATCAGCAAAAATTTCTTGAGTCCCATACAATGTACCACAAACAAGCACTGTTCTATTTGATTTCTTCATTCTATTATTAGAAATCTAATCATATTTTATTCTCTATTGATTGATACTAGGTTCAAAAGGATAATTCTTCATGAGAGCAATGAACAATTTTGTATAAGATCTGCCCACTTCCCAATGAATAGAGATTGTTAACATAAAATAAATGTGATTTTATCCAGGAACCTCTAATTTTGCAGTATATTTTCCTGTCTCGTCTTTCAAGTACTTCATTTGTGGTAGGGTAAAGAGAGTGTGGTAAGGACAAAAGATTTGAATCAAGTCCAGATGAATACTCCCTTCATTCTGACATTAATGATTTGCTAATACTCAGGACAGGCATGCGCACAGGCAATATGGTTTCATGTACCTGTGCTTTTCCTCACATGTAAATTGATTTTTGTTTGCTTTTTGCTGGGGATGTTCTTCGTTTTTTGACTACACTGCATGGCATGTGGGGATCTTAGTTCCCTGACTAGGGATCAAACCTGAGCCCCTTTCAATGGAAGCATGGAGTCTTAACCACTGGACCACCAGGGAAGTCGTGCAAATTGCTTTTCTGGAAGGCCCTTCCCACCCTTCCTTTTGTCACTAAAATTAGGTGTCATCTTTTCCAGGAAGCCCTTGGAGTGGCTCTGCGCTTACACAAAGCTGTGGAGACTTATATCTAGCCCAGCACCCAATACCACATATGGAAACATCTCCCTAGTCTAACTCATTGATGACAGGGCTGTTTGTCATCAATATGCTTCTGGGACCTATAAATTTGTTGAAAGGCCCCTCCCAGCCACTCAGTGTGTATCACCTGGATATAATAGAGATGATCCTCTAACAATTTTAGAGCTGAACCGACTATGCTTTTAGTACTTTCCATTCTACTGACTTAAAGAGACAGGGAACAGATTCTAAGATTTGGGACCAATACTGAATATTGCATTCCATAAACTCTGGAACTTAGAAATCACAAACCCACTCCACACACAGGCTGGGTAGCCACCCTCCAAAGGAGGAGAATACTGTCTTAAAAGATAAGCCATTCCATTTCTCAACAGCTCTAATGGTTAAATTCAGGAATCAAACTGCTAGGGTTCAGATCCTTGTTTTGTCTTTTATCATGTTCCATAGTTCTCTCAGGGGTTATTGGGAATAAGAATCATGCCTCTAAGATTGTTGTGAGATAAAATGAATTAACACACTGCAGCTGACACTGACACAGTGAGTGTTAAATGGCTGCTGCAGAAATTAATAAAAATAACCCACAATAGGCTCAGCCAGTGCTTAGTATCAGTGTTCACCTGTTTATCCTCACGCACCTGAAGGCTGAGAGAAGAGGGATGGTCTTTGTTCTATGGATCAAAGAAACTGAGCTGCAAAGAGACTTAATCCTTGCCCAAAAAGTCAACAGAGAAAGTCAGTGATAGAGAAGGTCGTTCAGAAAGTCCTTGTTTCATAGAGGGTTTTCATACGAAGTCTTCAGAGGCCCCGAAATACAAGTTTCAGCTACTGAAAAAAAAAAACCACCCATGAATTGGCACTTGGAATACATATTAACTAGGGCCACAGTGAGCACAGTGGCAGCAGGAAGTGAAAAAGGGAGGGTTTCCAACAGTTGGCAACGTTGAGGGGGAAGGTACATGTATCATGAAAGGCTAAACATATTTCCTAGAATTTCAAAGTCACCTGCAATTTTAAATAATTAATTCTTTTCAGGGAAATGCTTCACATGTCAATATTATATGTGTGTATTAGACATTTAAGTCATAAACTTTAGTATATGAAATATTTAAGCTGAGGACACAAGGCACTTGGAATCTTAAAATTATAAAAACCTTGAAACCCTTAGAATTGTGGCATCAACTAAAATGGAAAGAATGATTTAGAGTCCTTTTCTTTTAATGAAAAATGGTTTAGAATTTGACATATAAATCTGTTTCCCAAATCTAATACTTCTCACTCCATTTATTAAAAAGAAGAGAGAAATAGAGAAGAAAGGTGAGAGACCTTAGTTAACCTATGTAAGAAAGCTTTTTGGGTTTTCAAATTGCTGTTGACCAGATGTCTAACCACTGTATTGCTGCCTATGTTCTTTATAGGGCTTCCTTCGTAGCTCCCTGGATAAAGAATCTGCCTGCAACGCAGGAGACCTGCTTTCGATCCTGGGTCAGGAAGATCCCCTGGAGAAGGAAATGCAACCCACTCCAGTATTCTTGCCTGGAGACTCCCATGGACAGAGGAGCCTGGCGGGCTACAGTCCACGGGGTCGCACGAGTCAGACATGACTTAGTGACTACACTACTACTATGTTCGTTATAAACACATTTGGTACTCTCCTGAAATCTTTCAACTTCTGATGTTTTCCCTTTCTCTCTACATATGGCTCCAGAAGGAAATTCTACAAATATGCCATGTGTTTGTCCTAATTGTATGCGTTGGTTTACATCACTCTTTTTGCCTTAAAAACCTTCCCAACTTTTCTCCATCTCTCCTCCTACTAGAATCCTGTCTGTTTCCAGACCTTCTCCTTTCTGAATTTTTCTTCATGCTTGGTGCAGAACTTTCTCTTTGGATCTCCAAAGCCCTCTGCCTGAACCTTTCTGTTGGTATGTAATGGTCTGCCTTAAGTTACAATCACCATTAAAAAGGGAGTACAGTGTGGGAGCTGAGCCTTTTGACTCAGCTGGGTCTGCGACTTCTTAGCTGTGTGACCTTGGGCAAAGTATTCTTAACCTTTCTGTGCCTCACTACTCCATATGACTGCGGGAAGGGTAAGGGGCTGACTATATAAGGGCTCAAAACATTACCTGACAAAGGTTAGCTGTTGCTATTTAGTCACTGCTTAGCTTTAACTTGCCAGACTTCAAGGCTCTTGGACTGGCAAAGCTCCCACCACAGCAGCACATACATAGTAGGACCTAGTTGCTTAATTTGAATTAGAATAAAACCTGGGTTATAGTTCCAACCTGGAACTCAAATTATTTAATTTGACTCTGTGATGTTCTCCCTAAATGGGGTTAATTTGATTATTTCTAAAGGCCCATTCAGTGCTAAAATTCTATCAGATTATATGAGTTAAGGTACACTGAAATGGTTCACTCGGTTCAACAGATTTAGATCTTCACTCCCTTCACCTGGCTTTTACATTTCTACTGGCCAATATTTCTAGTCCATTTTGAGACAATAAATCTAAGGAAAATGCCTATGATTTACTCTACATGCAAATACATATTTTGTTTTGATGAAAAATGGTAAACAAAGCTAAGTACCTTAATTACCCAATAAAAATGAAACATTCTGATTAAGATGTCTATTGTGAAAGCATTCTTATCATTTAAAAGTCATGCTACTATATTGAAACATGTTAATTATCATATGTGAAATCAATCGCCAGCCCAGGGTTGATGCTTGGGGCTGGTGTACCGGGATGACCCAGGGGGAGGGAATCGGGAGGGAGGGGGGTTCTGGAGGGGGAGCATATGTATACCCATGGCGGATTCATGTCAATGTATGGCAAAACCAACACAATAAAGTAAAAAAAAAAAAAAAAAGTCATGCTACTATAACGCAATAGTTGGGATAAAGTACTCTTTGACAAAGATTCTTGATAAGAAACATTCTTTAGGAACGTTTTGTTTTTACTAAACTATACTTTCTAACACTTTCTATTTCTAAGCCGAATAACTGTTTCTGGTTCATACTGCTCACTTTTTTAAAAAGACAGTTTTATTTGTAGTTCATCATAACAATCAACCATAACTAATCTCAAATCTCAGAGAGAAAATAATTCCAAGCAGAAGTAGCTAGCATTTCACCTCAGTAATTAGCAGGGTATTCTAAAATATATTTACATATAAAGTTCTTAAAAACAGATGTCCAGGGTGAGGGGTGGGGGGAGGGATAAATTAGGAGTTTCGAAGAACATATATACATTACTGTATTTAAAACAGATAACCAACAGGGATCCCACTGTACAGCACAGGGAACTACATTTAGTATCTTATAATAATCTATAATGGAAGACTGTTAAACTAACATTATAAATCAACAATATTTCATTAATTTTTTTTTTAAATAAAAAAAGACAGGTATCCTTACAGAGTCTTCCAATGGAAGCTTTACTAAGTGCAATTGAATTGGCAGGAAAATGAATACAAGTTCAACTAGTGAACCTGGTTTCTAAAGTCTGTCTGTGTCAAGGCCAAGATTAGAATTCGGAAGCTGGCAGGGAGTCATGTGATCCCAACACCTCTCTTTCTTTCCATCTAAGTGTCTAGTAATAAAGCCAGGGGAAAGACATACGGAAACACTTTGTCAGCCCAAGATCTCAAAATAGACTGCTTCTAAAAAAAAGTTTTCCAGGTGGCATCACGGAGACGGTGGTATTCCAGAGAGATTCTCATTTGGGGGAACCTTGTACATGTCCTTTACACCATATTTTTCTTTGTTCTGTGTTTTGTGCTGAGAACCAGACCTCTTTGTAGTCCCTCTCAAAGGAATGAATTTTCATTTTCACTACAGAAATATATATTTCAAATACTTTAAATGCCCTTGAGCTAAAATAAATACTTAGCTAAAAAAAAAAAAAACCCTGTCTGAGGCACAGAGAAAATCTTCCCAAGGATCTCTTTCGAAATGACTTTTCAACCTTGCCTGGGGCACATTTCTTCATTCTAGAAGAATGCATTAACTCCTGGTTCATGGGCGGCTCAGGGAGCCAGCAGTTCTTGAGGCGGAGTTTTCAAGGAAGGGCTTGAAATAATAAACAGTGCCTTCCTTTGCATTGCCTCTAAAAAATTATTAGTTTCTTATTTTAACATTTTAAGGTGGTTCAAAGACCTGATGCAAAGAGCCGACTCAATGGAAATGACCCTGATGCTGGGAAAGATTGAAGGGCAGGAGGAGAAGGGGGCTAGAGGATAAGATGGTTAGACATCATCACCGACTCAATGGACAAGAATTTGAGCAAACCCCGGGAACTGGTGACAGACAGGGAAGCCTGGCATGCTGCAGTCCATAGGGCCTCAAAGAGTCAGACACAACTGAGCACATACACATGTCACGTTTTTACAAGTGGCAATCAGAGTGTACAGTGGAAGAGTTCCAGCTCTGACTTTTACCTGTGAAATCAGGTTCCACCCTTTCTCTCTCCACCTGCCCTGCACATCTTTCCCTAAGGCAGCTTGTCCAGTGGGCAATTAATGGACCTTGGGGACAGAACTGGGCTGAGATTGTGGAGCATTCATTTACTATGTGAACCTGAGCTAATTATGTGGAGCACTGGTTCCCATTAGTAACCTTGGGATCTCAAATATCTGCCTCATTGGGCTGCTGTGAGAAATGAATGGGATCCTGCATTGCTTTATAGTAAGAGCTGGGTAAATCTTCATCTTCTCAGTTCTTTCCTCTTAATTTAATGGAACTTGAGGATGGATTACCTCTTGACTCTGGCTCTGTGTGTCACTGATGTATGGAGAGAGTGATCATCAATTATACATAACTAACAATTTCTTATGGATTTATCATGACATCTGTGTTAATCTCTATTAGAATTTGCTTACTGAGGATGGTAAGTTCCTCGTTTTTTTTTAAAACTCCGAGTATAATGCTGCAAAACCTAGACAAAATAAAGAAATATTAACACAGGACAAATGATTGTTTTTCTCCTAAAATATACTATAACCTTTTTAGATTTTGGTATGAGGGGACATGGGTAACACTTCAAATCACCATTTTATGACAAGCCATTTACCACACTGTTGCAGGCAAATTTTGTTTTGAATATTCCTTTTAGGCTTTTGTGTCACCATTTTTCTATTTTTGCCTTTTCACTTCTCCATTAACCCAGTCATAGTCTCGCTCACATTTACTATTGGTTTGGTTTTCTTATAGGAAGTTACCTTCCTTTTTATGTACAAAACATATACTCTTTATAAAGAAAAATTTTATGTATGTGTGTATATATATATTGTTGTTTAGTCACTAAGTTGTGCCCTACTCTTTGTGACTCCCATGTAGCATGACAGGCTCCTCGGTCCATGGGATTTCCCAGACATGAATATCGAGTGGGCTGCCACTTCCTTCTCCAGGGAATCTTCCCAACCCAGGGATCAAACACATGTCTCCTGTATTGCCAGGCAGTTTCTTTACCACTGAGTCACCGGGAAAGACCATGTGTAAATACATAGCTATCCCATCTATAATTACTGTTACATTACCACTGATCTCCACCTTCATTCTGAGAAGCAGACAAGAAGCTGTTGACATCCTCATTTCACCAATGATGAGGAAGATGACAGTGATGGTGAGGACGACACTAACTACTTACATTCATTAAGCATCTGCCACGTGCCATGGACTGTTCTCAATGCTTCATCTGTATTAACGCAGCTTTAGTTTTTCTCCTCGCAGTTACACATGCCATGCTATGTATTTGTTTATTGTCTGCTTCTCCTTCCTAGAATATAAATGTCTTGCGAGGAAGAAACATGGTCTGTTTTTATTCACGTCCATATCGCCAGAGGATGAGATGGTTAGATAGCATTACCGACTCAACAGACGTGAATCTGAGCAAACTCTGGGAGAGAGTGAAGGACAGGGGAGCCTGGCGTGCTCCAGTCCATGGGATTGCAGAGTCGGACACAACTTAGTGACTGAACGACAACATATCTTCAGTGCATCTACAATTAGCTGGCTCAGTAGCAGGCATTCAAAAACTGTGGAATAAATAAACTATCTTTCCTAATGGTGTGGGTGAGCCTCATCCAATCCAATGAGGTTCTGAACAGACTGAATAAGAGAGAATTTGCCCTCTGTCTTTGAGGTGAGACATGATCTGCTCCTGCTTTGGACCTGAACTTGGGCTGGAACTTACATCATCAGCTCTCCTGGTTCTCAGGCCTTGGGACTCTAAATGGAACTATATCCTGGCTCTCCAGCTTGCTGCCTGCTGATTTTGGGACTTCTTGCCTCCACACTGCATGAAATCAATTCCTTATAATCAATTTCTCTCTCATATAAATATATATAATCTCCTATTGGTTCTGTTTCTTCTAGACTAATACAGATGTTCAGATTGGTTAACTGAGCTGAGATTCAACTACGAGTTTACTGCCAGTCCAGTCCATTTCGTTTCCTTAAAGCAAAGTATTGTCCTTGCTTTCTTAACCCCATTTGAGTTCTCTTTCACATGTTAAGCCCAACAGTAAGTTAGTTGGTGAATTAGAAGGGGACTCTGAGGATACTGATTCACTCATTTTTTAGCTGAATGAGTCCCATCTGTTAGACCTTTTTTTTAAATTTTAATTTTTTAGTTTATTTGTTGATTTTATTTTTATCTTTTTCTGTTTGATCACAAATTAATGTTTCTAAGAAGTACAGGTTGTTACTAAGGCACATGTTCAATTTTCCACTTATGTTTTTATTAAAGCAACATTAATGCCTGTGCTGTGTTAAGATCTTCAATCATGTTCGACTCTTGTGACCCTATGGACTATAGCCTGCGAGGCTCCTCTGTCCATGGGGATTCTCCAGGCGAGAATACTGGAGCAGGTTGCCATGGCCTTCTCTGGGGAATCTTACAGACCCCATGATCATCTTCTGCACTGGCAGGCAGGTTCTTGACTACTAATGTCATTGACTTTAAAAAAAATAGAAAGGTGATACACGGCTTAAGTGCTCTGTATTGTTAGGCAGCCATTAACATTTAGAGATGTTAGAGAATGGCTTCCCCAAACTATGGCAAGAGACAAAATGACACACCTGCAGGGGCTCTGGCACCAGAGCTGAACTTGAGATCCCATTCTACTATTTACTGTGCAACCTGGCAAGCCTCTCTGAGCCTTAGTTTCCTCATCTGTGAAAAGCAGATAATGACAGTAACTGCATCATAGAGACGCTATGAGGATTACCTAAAATAATGCAAGTAGTGTGCTTAGCACAATAACTAACCATATAAAATAAGCATACAGTAAATGTTAGCTACTTTGAAAGGCATGACTAGTTACCTAAAAATATTTCCTTTTCTCTCTCAAATTGGCAAAACCCCTAACTTTGAACTGGCTGTCAATGAGCCAGCCTATAATACGAAGACTTCCCTGCAGCCTGGTGAAACTGTGTTTCTAAAGTTTCCTCAATGATCAATGCAAAGAAATAGAGGAAAAAAATATAATGGGAAAGACTAGAGATCTCTTCAAGAAAATTCGAGATACCAAGGGAACTTTTCATGCAAACATGGGCTCAATAAAGGACAGAAATGGTATAGACCTAACAGAAGCAGAAGATACTAAGAAGAGATGGCAAGAATATGCAGAAGAAATATACAAAAGAGAACTTCACGACCCAGATAAGCACGATGGTGTGATCACTCACCTAGAGCCAGACATCCTGGAATGCAAAGTCAAGTGGGCCTTAGGCAGCATCACTACAAACAAAGCTAGTGGAGGTGATGGAATTCCAGTTGAGCTATTTCAAATCCTAAAAGATGATGCTGTGAAAGTGCTGCACTCAATATGCCAACACATTTGGAAAACTCAGCAGTGGCCACAGGACTGGAAAAGGTCAGTTTTCATTCCAATCCCAAAGAAGGCAATGCCAAAGAATGCTCATACTACCCCACAATTGCACTCATCTCACACGCTACTAAAGTAATGCTCAAAAATCTCTAACTCAGGATTCGACAGTACGTGAACTGTGAGTTTCCAGATGTTCAAGCTGGATTTAGGAAAAGGCAGAGGAACCAGAGATAAAATTGCCAACATCCATTGGATCATCGAAAAAGCAAGAGAGTTTCAGAAAAACATCTACTTCTGCTTTATTAACTACGTCAAACCCTTTGACTGTGGATCACAACAAACTGTGGAGAATTCTTCAAGAGATGGGAACACCAGACAACCTGACCTGCCTTCTGAGAAATCTGTATGCAGGTCAAGAAGCAACAGTTAGAACTGGACATGGAACAACAGACTGGTTTCAAATCAGGAAAGGAGTATGTCAAGGCTGTATATTGTCATCCTGCTTATTTAACTTCTATGCAAAGTACATCATGAGAAACACTGGGCTGGATGAAGCACAAGCTGGAATCAAGATTGCCGGGAGAAATATCAATAACCTCAGATATGCAGATGACACCACCCTTATGGGAGAAAGTGCAGAACTAAAGAGCCTCTTGATGAAAGTGAAAGAGTGAAAAAGGCAGTTAATGCACCTCTCAAAAAAGGAGTTCCACTTCAACTCCCAAGGAGTATCAAGGGTTAAGAGAAAGGGAGGAGGGAATTTGTTTGAAAAGGCAATTAATAGCATTCTCAATTCCCTGAGGCTACATATTTTATACAAGTTACTTAAACAATCATTGTTATATCATCAGTTGTACAAGATTCTATGTGTGCGGCTTCGCTGGTGGCTCAGTGGTGAAAAATCTGCCTGCCAGTGCAGGAGACACAGGTTCGATCCCTGGTGCAGGAAGATCCCACATATCGAGAAGCAACTAAGCCTGTGCACCACAACAATTAAGCCTGTGCTCAGGCTTAAGTTGAGCCCAGGAGCCACAACTACTGAAGCCTGAGGGCCCTGAAGTCCGTGCTCTGCAACAAGGGAAGTCACTGCAATGGGAAGTCCTCACACTGCAACTAGAGAGTAGCCTCTGCTCTTCAGTTCAGTTCAGTCTCTCAGTCGCATCTGACTCTTTGTGACCCCATGAACCGCAGCATGCCAGGCCTCCTTGTCCATCACCAACTCCAGGAGTTTACCCAAACTCATGTCCATTGACTCAGTGGTGCCATCCAACCATCTCATCCTCTGTCATCCCCTTCTCCTCCTGCCTTCGATCTTTCCCAGCATCATGGTCTTTCAAATGAGTCTGCTCTTCACATCAGATGGCCAAAATACTGGAGTTTCAGCTATAACAGTCTTAGGAACTAGAAAAAAGCCCACAGCAATGAAGACCCAGCACAGCCAATTATAAAATCAATCAATAAAGTTATAAAAAAAATTCTATGCATGATGCAACTCAGAGGGTAATTTATTTGCGACCAGTCAGTGGTTGAATAAAGAGTCTAAACCACATTCCCCTAACCTCTGGTCTTCTGTTCAAATACTCTTCACCTTTTCTTTCTTTCTGAATATAAACTGAATATAAGTAATGGATAGATTTCATCTGAACAAGACAGAATTTATCTATCTTAACTTAAACTGCAAGACAGACAAAACAATCATTTTTTAGAGTTAAAAAGTGTGTGTGTATAATAAGAAGTTTCCCCCAAAGGAACATGATCTCTGACTGCGAATGCGCATGCTCTCTGGTTTGGTTAAAGTAAAATTTTCTTTCAAGAGCTCAGTGATCTACAGACTACCTAATTAAAACCTCACTGCCTATGTCTTCTGTGCCTTGATTCCTCAACTGATTCAAAGATCAAATGACTGACAGGGTTATTTAAACGAAACTCTTGTGGCCTTTTCTAGAACCTGGCTCCTTCAGGCTTTCAGACTGATCCTGATCAGAGGTTTGAGGAAGTATCAACTTACTTAATCCAACTACAGTCTCCTAATTGTCTAATTGCACTTGATAGGCTGAATTCAGGAGAAATTTCTCTAGACACATCCCCATTGAGGTAAAATTTTCATGACATTCTACGGATTTTTCTAATATTCAAAATTCAAGCTTATCTTTGCCACTGTTGCTTTGACTAGCACTTCTAGTTCCAGACCCTAAACAACGGGCTCTTGTTTATGATGCCATGACAACCAGTAGATTTTTTTAAAGTTTTAGAAGCTGACTTATATTTCTAGGTAAAACAATGAACAAGCAAAGGAAACTACAAGAAAAGTGCCACAAAGCCCTCATCTGAAAACAGTTCAATGCAAGAAGACATAGAATTTCTTCTTTGTAAGTCTCAGAGGTACAATGCTCATTTACCTTTTAAATTCTATGTCCAGGATTTCTAGAAATGCTTGATACTTTTGGTTATCCGAAATTAACAAATGGCTTTTATCATCAAAAACTCAACCTCATTAGGTATTTTTTATATGAGTATGACCTTATAACATGAGGTTTTTGCATGTGAAGTTAAAAGTTTCTAAAGAAAGAAGCAGCAATTAGAAACTGTAAATTTAATTCAAAGCACAGGTACAGCAAATACGCTGGATAAAAACAAATTTATCACACACAGACAGAAAAACTGGAATGTGAATTTTATAAAAATATCACTCCTTTTAAACTTTAAAACTACAGGTTCTTTTAATTAGCAAGTATCAATGGAGCATTAAATGCAATTTAAAAACAGAAAACTGCATTTTACACACTTTTTAGGAACAAATAAAATAGTAAATCAAGAAACATATTTTAATAATAAGTCTCAGGTTTAATTTGCCTATAAAGGAAAATTCAAATTATCTTTTGTAACGAAAACACAAATATCTTTCAGTCAGAACAAATTAATACTACTCAATTCTCAATACTCTCATAAAATTAAAACTCATCAAGTTCCTTCAAAAGAAATTTGTATTTAAGAATATGATCACTAAATGTAAAACAAAATTTACATAGGCATATGACTAATCATTGACTTTGTATCTTTTAAAATGTTTAATCATTTAATTTCTTCTGCTTATATGCATTAACTTGAATAAAATTTACATTCATAAGAGCAAATGACTGCCAAGAAGGAAAATGAGATTACCTTCCCTCCACATATTCCGGAGTAGAATAAACAAACAGATCACATATAATCCAACCTTTGTCCTTTGGGGACAACTATAGTCCCATTTCTTGAAGTGTTCTGACTGCATATATGTATGCATTTGAATACAGTCTCTTCAAATTGGCAGAGAGCAGAAAAAGAATATCATAGAGCACATCTGTCAGTAGGTTCCACATTCAACCTGACAAGCATTCATCAACGCTCTACTTGGAAGGAGTTCTTTAATAAGAGAAGTGTTTCCGCAAACCAGAATTCTAAACCAAAGATTTTTCCTAAGGAAAGATTATGTGCTCACCGTATAGAGCTCATTGAGAACCTTCATCAAATCCTCATGAAGCTGGAATGCAATCTCTTTGCTCTGTAACAAGAAGAAATTCAGAATATTAAAAAATGTTACAGAAACTTGTTTCTTGATGATTTACATCTTAAAAAGTTCAGACTGAAAATAGAAGAATGTATGTAACACAATGGAAGGCCAGCATGGCCCTGATGTAACAAATATCTTCAACTAAATGGCCCTTTCTAGATACTCAGTGTGTGTACCCAGGATCACCGTAGGCTGGACAGGAGCACACACGTGGGCAGGGCGAGTGGCTCTCCCACCATCCAAATCAGACTTTACCAAGAAAGGAGGGGAAAAGTAAGTAAGGTGAAGCACCGGGCTTGCTCAGAAGTTGAGCGGCAGAACTTAAAGTCATTAAAAGATGATTTCTAGCTCTTAGTTTCCCATCTCAGTATCATCACAAGGGAATTATGCAGCGTGAATCCTAAAAAGCTACGTCAGAAACCAAAAGGGAAATTAACTTTCCCCTTCCAAAATAAGGACTCTTTGCGACCCCTCAGACTGTAGCTTGCCAGGCTTCTCTGTCCATGGAATTCTCCAGGCAAGGATACTGGAGTGGATTGCCATTCCCTTCTCCAGAGGAACTTCCCAACCCAGGGATTAAACCCTGGTCTCCTGCCTCGCAGGCAGATTCTTTACCATTTGAGCTACAGGGAAGTCTGTTCCAAAATAAATATTTGGCTATTAATTTTTTTTAACTGAAGCACAGTTGATTAACAATGTTGTGTTAGTTTCTGGTATATAGCAAAGTGATTCAGTTACACACATATATAATATACATTCTTTTTCAGATTCTTTTCCATTACAATTTATTACAAGATTTTGAATATACTTCCCTGTGCTACACAGTAGACCTTGTTGTTTATTTTATATGTAGTAGTTTATGTCTGCTAGTTCCAAACTTCTCATTTACCCCTCCCGACCGCTTTCCCCTTTGGTAACCATATGTTTGTTTTCTATGTCTGTGAGTCTGTTTCTGTTTTGTAATTAAGTTAATTTATATCATTTTTAAAGGTTCTGCATATAAGTGATAGCATATGATACCTGTCTTTCCCTTTGACTGATGACAATCTTAATTTTAAGAAAACACTTTCAAAGTAGTGAATTGGTAAGGCCACTTATGACCCACATATGTTTTGCCTCTGCATTTATTATTATCTGTTAATTAAGATAAAATATAATATATTAAGATAAAATATAAGATAATATAAGATAAAATATAAGATAAAATAAGATAATATAAATAATTAAGATTAAAAAACTCTTTCACTCAGTTGGTCAATGACAGCATTAAAGATATTTTCCCCTAGGTTAATTCTGAGGGTTTCACAGAAAAGTATTTTGATTACTTTTTTCAGGAAAATCTGTAAGCTAATTTAAAGGAAATCACATATCCAAATTACTTTTCTTGTTTTGAGCTCCTTTAGTCAGCTACAGAGAATGAAAAAAAAAATGTGTAGCATGGTTTAATCTACGGTTTGAGATAGTAACAATATCCATGGTTGACTGATGTGTCTCCAACAGACTGCCAGATACGATAAAAGGCCATATCTTTAGCAGTTCTGTGGTCCCAGCATCCTGCACAGTGCGTGGGCTCAAGGCTAGAACTAGGTGAGGCAAGTGAGGTAATGAGGGTATGGAATTTAAAGAGACCCTAGGCCAGATTCTGCTTCAGCACACACAAAGCTTCCAATCAACACTTGCTAACAGAATCTGTACGTTGAAATACTGTTTGTGTAACTGCTGAAGTAGTTACTACCTTTGCTGAAGGCTGGCCACTCCTAAGAAGGCAGAAAACAAGGACCTGCAGACCACCCTCAACAAAATAACAGGACCCAGATGAAACACAGTCCATCTGCAAACACAAGGTCATTGGGATAGGCCTCCCTTAGGGAAGGCCAAATGTGATGAAGCAAAAATTCGTAAACATAAAGTACTGTGGGAAGATGACATGAAAGCAGAGGTTGAACTTTGAGAAATTCCAATTCAGTAGCAGCATTTGTCTCTGGGTTTTCCTGAGTGATAAGGATGCTGCTGTTTATCAGACTCTGAGAGTTTTAAAATCCCTACACTAAAGAGATTTTGTGTTTTGCTGTGCTCCTGCTATGTGAAGAGGTGGGTTAGGAATCATTGAATAGTGAAAGGAAAGGCACAAAGTGAGCAAATGAAGCCAACTGACATTCATTTTATTTGCCCTAAATCCTGGCTATTCTGACTGTATACGTTACACTGCAATCTCCTATGACCTCAGTTTGGTGTTATTTTAATATCATATTTCATTTAAGGATCTGAGCTACCAATTCAGAACTCTCTAATGGGATCAAAGGCCACCAAGTAACTCTGCTCGACTGCCTGCATTTCAGGTAGCAAGTCTGAAAAGAAAATATTTCTTGGCTAAGGTTTTAGAACAATAACAGATATAATCCCTTAGGTCCAATGAACCCCAAGCCAAGAAAATTTAGGATCAGAAGTCAAGTATCCAAGTAAAGTATCTTCGGACAAGCAAAAAGATTCTTTGCATATTTCATATTTTACAAGATTTCAGGTAACAAGGTAGAAAAAATTTGGCATTACATACATACTGTCACATTTTTCTCTGTTTACCTTTGCTCAGAGGCCCTGAAATTAAAAAAAAAAAAATTTATCTGGGAGGCAGTATAGAATAATGCTTAAAAGCAAGGACTCTGGAGTCAATGCTGGGACCAAAATCTGAAAGGCTTTGAATTCCCTTGTGCCTCAGTTTCCAAACCTATTAAAGGAATGCAGTCCTTGTACCTATGTCATAGGCTTGATCACAGCATCAGTCAGATGACACAGACATTGTACTCAGCACGGTACCTATCACACAGTAAACACCCCATAAATGTTTAATTCTTTAATTCTTTCCTAAACACTGTAATGCTAACTCTCTTGAGTGAAAAGGCCAAGTTGTATTTTTCCTCCTTTTGGTCTCTGTGGATACTTATGCCATTGGCTTCCATGTAGAAAGTGCTTGGCAGATCCTGGCTGAAATGAATTTGACGTCCTCTGCCCCCACTCCACCCCTTGGCCTGGCTTTTAGATCCATCTAAGTGACCTCTGATTCAGAAGGGCCTCAAGCACTGTGCTCTAGACCCTGAACCCTTCTTACCTCCATATATCCTCGCCATACGTGTTCAATGAACTTACCTATGTTCCATTTTCATGGGGGTCCTACTACTACTGGTATCAGATGAATTAATCAAACATCCACTAAGAAATGGGTAAGCCAACGTGATGATATATATGACTCATGAAAGAGGCCCTCAAAGGGCCAGGCTCCAGTGTGAACTTCAAATTTTGTGAAAAGTTGGTAGGGAATTATTTTCAGGTAGGAAGACTCCCTGGCTACCCTCACGATACACCACAGAAGTTTCCACCTATTTGTTTGCTTTGAATGACAATTTAAACCCCCCATGATATAATCAGTTACCTCAAAATTAACCATTTTCTCCCTACCACCATTCTTTTTGCTTGGAGAGATGGTTAAAGAATTGGGCTGTGTGCTGAAACACTAGACCATGTGACTAAAGAGTGAAACATGAATTTGCACACCCTTTTGTTCACGGACACCTGGCTGGACCATATCAAGACTGAGTCTGAGTGTTGGGGGCTTGGTCCCTGTTCTAATGTCATGCAGAAAGGTGAAAGTCACTTAGTTGTGTCCAACTCTGTGAACTCATGGACTGTAGCCCGCCAGGCTCCTCTGTCCATGGAATATTCCAAGCAAGAATATTGCAGTGGGTTGCCATTCTCTTCTCTCATGACACAACAATGATGAAAAGATCACTTCATGTGGTCCTCTCCCTCAACTTTAAACATGTCTTCAATTTATTACAGTAACAGAGAAAAGGGAGCGTTTCTTCTAAATATGACTCTGGACCCCAAAAGAAGCAATCTCAAACCAAAACACATCTGTTGTGGCACACAGTATGCTGACCGACTCAATGAATGCACTGAAGTCCTTTAATTAGAAAGTATCTGGATTATCAAAGTCCATCACAATTCAATAGGTTAAGTACACCTCTGGATTCTATTTCACTAAAAATTTGAAAACCGAGAGAACAGACCCTTGACCAAGAGCTGCTAGGTAAGAAAAATGATAGGCGTATTCAGGAAAGGAATCAATGTTCCCTTTGTACAAGAGAAAAAAATAACTTTATGAAATGATGTATGTTTGAAACAAAGTTTTTTCCATGTTATTTGAGACTGAGTGATTACTTTTGCACAGGGAAGGTGAGTTCTCTCCAACTGCTTCGGGTATGAAGTTGGAAAAGCAGAGTTTTTCTCCCCCATTCTCTGGGCCTATGTAAGTTCAGATGATGGTAAAACTTCTAAAGCATTGCAATAGGATTCTAAGATTCTAACCAAAAAAGATGGAAAACTGATTAGAACTTCCATTCAGTTGACATTTATTAAATGCCTCCAATGTCTAAATCCTGACTTGAATACTAAGTCGATTTTTAATTGTTTCCTATTTATTGTCACTCAAACTTAAGTCCAAAAGGTACAGTCCCAAAGTGTCTACCTTCTTCCGTTATAAAAACAAATTAAGTATACTGAAGAACTTTGGAAAAATAAAGAACAGGATAAAATGGTTCAGATGGTAAAGAACCTGGGTGCAATGCAGGGTTTGATCCCTGAGCTGGGAAGATCCCCTGGAAAAAGGAATGGCAACCAACTCCGGTATGCTTGCCTGGAGAATCCCATGGATAGAGAAGCCTAGTGGGCTTCAGTCCATGGGGTCGCAAAGACACGACTGAGTGATTTTCACTTTCACCACCATTATAATTTGATCATTTCCTTGAAGTTTGTTTATCTAAACATAGGTCTCAGTTTTAATCATTCTATAGTAATAAAATATTTATTTTACTCTTTTTTCAGTTATCAAATATTTTTCTATGTGCTTATATAATTTTCTGAACATTTTTTTTGATTTATGCTGCTGCTGCTGCTAAGTCGCTTCAGTCGTGTCCGACTCTGTGTGACCCCATAGGCGGGAGCCCACCAGGCTCCCCCGTCCCTGGGATTCTCCAGGCAAGAACACTGGAGTGGGTTGTCATTTCCTTCTCCAATGCATGAAAGTGAAAAGTGAAAGTGAAGTCGCTCAGTCCTGTCCGACTCTTAGCTAGCCCATGAACTGCAGCCTACCAGGCTCCTCCGTCCTTGGGATTTCCCAGGCAAGAGTACTGGAGTGGGTTGCTATTGCCTTCTCTGATTTTTGATTTATAACTAGCCAGTGAAGGTATGTTAACCATTTTTCTATTATGGTTTTCATTATTTCCACTATTTTCCATCATTCAATTACTTAGTTTTTCATTTAACTTCACTAATATATTTTAAGCACTCTGAACTATTATCATGAAAGCTGTTCTGAAGGCATTCTTGCATTTTATGTTGTTTCTTTAATATGAATTCCCAGACGTGAAATTAAGACCCTCGATTCATATTGGAAGAGTACTTTCTAAAAAGGTTATAATGAACTTACAATGCTTCAGGACAATAGGGTCACTCATGTAAGAGTCTGGGGTTTTATCCAAGACCTGCATCATCTCTTTTGAAAGAGAAGCCACCAATCCCATTTACTCTGACTGATCTGTTTTTCTGTATATAATTAGAATTTCTTTTTAAGATAAAGATCTATGTCCTTCCTCTGATTAAAACCCATCAAATGCTTGTTATAATGTTTTCAGGATGGAGTTCTAATTTCTTAAATCACTCATAACTTGCCCTGTCAAACCAATCTACCTTTCCTTCCACAAATCTCAAACCACATCCCTCAACCTGTTCATGAACTAGTCATTCCCAGGTCCTGCTTTCACATCTCTGCTTTTCCCATGCTGTACCCCCTGCCTGAACTCCCCTTCCTTCTCTGGCCTGCTACAGTCCTACATGTGACTACTCTGTGAAGCCTTTACTGTAACTTTACCATGTCCTTCAAATAAAGAAACTAGACCCTTCCTTTTCTGCGAATTTATAATACATTCATTCATCATCACTTATATGCTGTATGACTTAGGGTTTCAATGTTCAAACTATAAAACTGAATGCCTGTTTTCAAACTCTTGTCTGTGGATAAGTTAATTTTTTGAGTTTTGTCATAGGCAAAACAGAGACGTCAACAGTCTCTACATCACGGGGTTTTATTTGGATGGTTCTTATTTTATTAAAGTTTTTTTGATGTAGACTATTTTTGTAAAGTCTTTATTTGTTACAATATCGCGTCTATGTTTTGATTTTTTGGCCGAGAAGGATGTGGGATCTTAGCTCTCCAACCAGGGGTCGAACCTGTACCCCTGAACGGAAAGGTGAAGTCTCAACCACTGGACTGCCAGGGAAGCCCCCGTGATGGTCCATACTAAACATGTGACACAAAACCCAGCATCCAGTAGGCATTAAACTGATGCCACCTATTATTATTACACTCATCATGTTTCTACTTTTCCTCATAAACAGATGGGGTTATTTTTGAAAGCAGGGATTCCTAGGGACTGCTCCGGTGCCTGGCACACTGTAGGTGCTTGATAAACTTTTGACGAATGAATGGGACCCAAAGCTGAGTAAGCATGGCTTCCACCCTGCAGAGTTCGCGGTCTCATGGAGGAGGTCGATGGGACCAAAGCTTCCTATATGGAGCTGTGTGGTAAGTGCTACACTGGGTGGACCCTGGCCAGATTGCTATTCCTAGAGAACTGCAGGCTTGTTCCCTGGAACCTCCAAGAAAGCAGAGAAAGGAGGCCAGAAGAAAGAGCATAATTAAAACCACCATAATTGAGTACATTGAGCAATCAATCAAGTAATCCATGTGGTTGTATTAAATGACCAACTCAGAGGGCCTCTGGCCTCTCATGGAGTTATTTTATAAAGTAAATCTATTGTGATGAGCAGAAATCCGAACCTTATGCTGAGTCAGTGAGGCTGAGAGAGAAGAAGAAACACTAGATTAAATATTTAATAAGAGGGTTGCATATGATTTTAGTGTCTTACGCTTGGTGAGTTTTGGATGTGAACTCTGGTTAAAAGGGTCAGGACATACTTCCACAGTGTGTGTGCTTTTAAATTTTCAAAAGCTCGTGTTCATGTGTTCTTATAATAATAGATTCTCTTAATTCTTGTAAACTCTGAAGACAGCAGCAAGCATCCTTCAAAATGCCTAATGGAAAAAGTTGGGTAGGGCTTAATGGCCTGAAGCAAACTTCTGGATCATATTAACAGCATTTTTGCACATTTCCTTTTTATCTGTCAAGGGACATCATTTTGTACTTATTAAAATGACAACTAAATATCACTACATGGAATCAGCCTCACAATCTACTTCATTTCCAAGAAGAAAAATAATCAACATTCTTTTAGATAAGATTCCATGCCACTAGAAAATGTGGGAAAATTAGGAAAAGCAATAGTAGATGTAGGGGAAAGTGTTATTTGCTCAGCTGTATCTGATTCTTTGCGATCCCATGGACTGTAACCCGCCAGGCTCCTCTGTCCATAGAATAGTCCAGGCAAGAATACTGGAGTAGGTTACCATTCCCTTCTCCAGAGGAACTTCCCAACCCAGGGATCAAACCCAGATTTTCTGCATTGCAGGTAGATTCTTTACCATCTGAGCCACCAGGGAAGCCCAGTTATAGGGGAACCAGAGCTTAATTTTGAAACAACACAAAGCTTAACCTTAAAGGAACTATCTCGGTTATCTCCTAGAATGTTTACTGATGTAATTGCTGGCAAATGAGGCACTGCCTGTGAGCAGGCAAAGGTGTACAGTCAGGTACACAGTGTCACTCATAACCGCCCAGGTATGCAGAGCACTTGGACAGATTGGGGAGTAACTCAACACTGAAAATTTAAATCCCAAAGGGAATAAGGTAAATGAAACAACTATTTTCATGCTCAGCTTGCATTACTTTAACTCTTGAAGAAGCACAATGTTTCATGCTAGAAATATTTCTCTACTCAAAATGGTGATACACTGGAAACAGCACTTTAGTGTCACTAAACGAAGACTCAAACTCTCAAGAGCTGATGCAAATAAGCCAACCTAACTAAAATCAATGTGTCATGAACTCTGGTCGATATTGTAATAATTAACTAAAAAATCAGAGATCAAATTGCCAACATCCGCTGGATCATCGGAAAAGCAAGAGAGTTCTAGAAAAACATCTATTTCTGCTTTATTGACTATGCCAAAGCCTTTGACTGTGTGGATCACAGTAAACTGTGGGAAATTCTGAAAGAGATGGGAATACCAGACCATATGACCTGTCTCTTGAGAAACCTGTATACAGGTCAGGAAGCAACAGTTAGAACTGGACATGGAACAACAGACTGGTTCCAAATAGGAAAAGGAGTACGTCAAGGCTGTATGTTGTCACCCTGCTTATTTAACTTATATGCAGAGTACATCATGAGAAACGCTGGGCTGGAAGAAGCACAAGCTGGAATCAAGATTGCTGGGAGAAATATCAATCACCTCAGATATGCAGAAGACACTACCCTTATGGCAGAAAGTGAAGAGGAACTAAAGATCCTCTTGATGAAAGTGAAAGAGGACAGTGAAAACGCTGGCTTAAAACTCAACATTCAGAAAACTAAGATCGTGGCTCCTGGTCCCATCACTTCATGGCAAATAGATGGGGAACCAGTGGAAATAGTGGGAGACTTTATAATTTTAGGCTCCAAAATCACTGCAGATGGTGACTGCAGCCATGAAATTAAAAGACGCTTGCTCCTTGGAAGAAAAACTATGACAAACCTAGACAGCATTTAAGAAAGAGAGGCACTACTTTGTCGACATAGGTTGTCTAGTTAAAGCTATGGTTTTTCCAGTAGTCATGTATGGATGTTAGAATTGGACCATAAAGAAGGCTGAGGGCTGAGGAATTGATGCTTTTGAAACTGTCGTGTTGGAGAAGACCTCTTGAGAGTCCCTTGGACAGCAAGGAGGTCAAACAAATCAGTCCTAAAGGAAATCAACCCTGAATATTCATTGGAAGGACTGGATGCTGAAGCTCCAATATTTTGGGCACCTGATATGAGGAGCCAGTGCATTGGAAAAGACCCCGCTGTTGGGAAAGATTGAGGGCAGGAGAAGAAGGGGACAACAGAGGACAAGGTGGTTGGATGCCATCACCAACTCGATAGACATGAGTTTGAGCAAACTCTGGGAGATGGTGAAGGACAGGTAAGCCTGGTGTGCTGCAGTGCCTCGGGTCAAAAAAAGTCAGACACACCTGAGTGACTGAACAACAGCAAGTGCAATGGCTGTTCGCTGTCTTGCAGCTAGGAGTATTAAGGACACTTTCTTTATAACACTTCTGGGGCTGGAAGCTAAGATCTTGGGAGAATTAGGAGACAACATACACCTCTCAGCGACCTGCATTGCTTGCAAACATGCTGTTTTGTAGAGATGGTCCAAACCCACATTTGCATAGTTAATGTAAGCCCAAGAATCTTCTAGTCATGGTTAGATTTTCTCCCCTGTAACAGGCTAAAGAGCCATCAGATAAAGGAGTAGAAGCCTTAGAATGTGATTGGATGGACTGAACAACAATGTCCTGGTTTTAAATTCTCATCAGACCTTTTATAAAATAACAACAAAAAGCCACTTGATTCATTCTGGATCCATATGAATGAGAACTTTTAGACGACAATATCATTGCAAGTATGGAAATACTCTCTGGCCATAATTCATGACAGAGCAAAAACCATTACCCACATTACTAATGCACCTGCTTGCTAACTAGTTTTCCCGACTGGTCTTTTTCCTCATACCAATTTACTCCTTACACTGCTCTCCAAAAACAAAACTGATGATGTCACACCCTGATGCAAAATCTCTCTTTGTTTCCTTTGTTGCTTAGATGTGTGTGCGTATATGCTCAGTTGCTTCACTTGTGTCTGACTCTTTGCGACCCTATGGACTGTAGCCTGCCAGGCTCTTTCAGTCCACAGGATTCTTCAGGCAAGAATACTGGAGTGTGTTGCCATGCCCTCCTCCAGGAGATCTTCCTGACTCAGGGTTTGAACCTGCCTCTCCTGCAGCTCCTACGCTGCAGGCAGATTCTTCACTGCTGAGCAAGTGGGGAAAGCCCCTAGTTACTTAGATGACAACAACATACCTACTCCTCATACTGGGAATCAAAATTCTTGCATGCCTGCAGCCCTCACCCCCACCCGCCATTTCTAGAGCTCAGATAGCTGTTACCCAACTATGTATGCTTTGCCATGTCACAGGCTACACTCCTAATCCCAGCCAGCTGTGTAACTGATACGAGCCTTGGGTTCAGGCCAAAAAGAGGTGGCCTACAATGACAACTGTAGTCCATGGGATTCTCTAGGCCAGAATTCTGGAGTGGGCAGCCTATCCCTTCTCCAGGGGATCTTCCCAACCCAGAGATCGAACCCAGGTCTCCCGCATTGCAGGTGGATTCTTTACCAGCTGAGCCATAAAGGAAGCCCAAGAATACTGGAGTGGGTAGCCTATCCCTTCTCCCCGGGGGATCTTCCCAACCTGGGAATTGAACTGGCATCTTCTGCATTGCAGATGTATTCTTTACCAATTGAGCTATCAGGGAAGCCCAATAAATGAAATTTTAATGGGAATGTTTATTCAAGTCAATGCATTAGACAATTATGGTTCCGTGTTCCACTGGACACTACCAAAGTTTAAAAAAGTAACAGTGATGCTTGTATTTATTCACTATCAATTACTGAATATTATGGGATTTTCTCTATATAGTTCACATATCCAGTGTCAAATTTTATTAAGTTTCCAGGTTGATCTGACAAAGTATTTGTTGGTAAAATTTCTGCTTGTTTCTATGTAATTGCTTCTCTAATAATGAGCAAAGCTTTTTTTTCCCCAATGAGATTTAAAAGGTACTGAAATCAATCTGTGAGCCACATTCAATATCTCTTTGCAACTGCATATTCTGGGTTGTTGTTGTTCAAGGTATCACAAGCGTTCCTTAACTTAACTATTTGCTATATGTGTTACATCCCCCAATATGGCATTTCTTCCAGCTGCTGGAAATCTTTTAGAATCCCACCGTGTGAAATTAAACAGTCCTCAAATGGCAAGACACCTTAGCTAGCAACCATAATACTGTTCTCAGGTTGCTTCAAACTTTGTTGATCTCAACTGCAGACATCTGGAAATATTGTGGCAAAGTTCTCTCCTTATCAGTTTTCCACCCTCCCATCATCAGTTCTGTTAAGAATGTAATCTCCTTCTTGGATGAGGAGAATAGGTTCAGTGTCTGAGGCTCTTTGAAAATGAACTTTCTTAAGTGCTGATTTTTTGTGAATAACTGAACCTGAATAAACTGGTGGGCTTCCGTGGTGGCTCAGTGGTAATGAACTCACCTGACAATGGAGGAGATGTGAGTTCGATCCCTGATTTGGGAAGATCCCCTGGAGAAGGAAATGGCAACCCACTCTAGTGTTCTTGCCTGAGAAATCCCATGGACAGAGGAGCCTGGTGGACTACAGTCTATGGGCTTTCAAAAGAGCTGGACACGACTTAGTGACTAAACAAAGTAACAACAAATAAACTGGCACTGAATGTGTGTGTGTGTGTGTGTGTATATACAAAATATACATTACTATTATACACATATTTATTCTTTTGTCAAAATTCTCTTGATGGGAGATAAGAGATTGGGAGTCTTTACCCTACTCCATATTTGCTAATTTAATCAGGTAATAATTAGAGTTATAAATCAGGTAATTGAAAAGCAAACCAAACTGGAAAATTTCTTTTAAACAACGTTTGGAAAAATGGAAAACTCAAGGTGGATTAATGGTTCTTGATTTCCCCCCCAGGGGACATGTGGTAATCTCTGAAAGCATTTTTGGTTGTTACAACCAATAAGGTGCTACTGGCATTTACCCCGTCATCCAGTTGTTCTTCCATCAGTAATGTGTCATTTTTCTCTGGTTGCTTTCAATATTTTTTTTGGTTAGCTTTTTCTTGATTATGATGTATGCAGGTATGGACTTCTTTAGATTCAGCTAGCTCGGGTTTTGCTGGCTTCTTGAATGGGTAGGTGTATCTCATTGCCAAACCTGAGGCGCTTTCCTGCAATTATTTTTTGAAATATTTTTTCTACCTACTCTCTTTCTCCTTTCCTTCGGAGACTCTGCTGAAATGAATTATCAGACCTTTTGGTGTTGTCCCAAAGCTTCCAGAGGCACTGATTATTTTTTTCCCAATCTTTTTTTCTTTCTGTTGTTCACTGGAAGGACTGATGCTGAAGCTAAAGCTCCAATACCCTGGCTACTTGATGCAAAGAGACGACTCACTGGAAAAGACCCCCATGCTGGGAAGTATTTTTTTTTTTATTGTTTTTGCCATACATTGTCATGATATCACCATGGGTTTACATATGCTTCCCCTCCGGAACCCCCCTCCCTCCTCCCTCCCCCCCGGGAAATCTCGATGCACCAGCCCCAAGCATCAATCCTAGGTGGCGATTGATTAGACATATGATAATTAACATGCTTCAATGCCCTTCTCCCATATCATCCCACCCTTACCCTCATCCACAAAGTCCACAAGTCTATTCTATACATCTGCGTTCCTTTTGCTGTCTCGCATGTTGGGTTCTTGTTACCGTCTTTCTAAATTCCATATATATGTGTTAATATACTGTATTGTTGTTTTTGCTTCTGGCTTACTTCACTCTGGATAATGGGCTCCAGTTTCGTCCATCTGAGTAGAATTGCTTCAAATGAATTTTTTTTTAATGCTGAGTAATATTCCATTGTGTATATATACCACAGCTTTCTTATCCATTCGTCAGTTGATGGGCATCTAGGTTGCTTCCATGTCCTGGCTATTGTAAACAATGCAGCGATGAACATTGGGGTACACGTGGCTCTTTCAATTCTGGTTTCCTCGGTGTATATGCCCAGCAGTGGGATTGCCGGGTCATATGGCAGGTCTATTTGCAGCTTTTTAAGGAACCTCCACACTGTTTTCCATAGTGGCTGTACTAGTTTGCATTCCCACCAACAGTGTAAGAGGGTTCCCTTTTCTCCACATCCTCTCCAGCATTTATTGCTTGTAGACTTTTGGATGGCAGCCATTCTGACTGGTGTAAAGTGGTACCTCATTGTAGTTTTGATTTGCATTTCTCTGATAATGAGTGATGTTGAGCATCTTTTCATGTGTTTGTTAGCCATTTTTATATCTTCTTTGGAGAAATGTCTGTTAAGTTCTTTGGCCCACTTTTTAATTGGGTTGTTTATTTTTCTAGAATGGAGCTGCAGGAGTTGTTTGTATATTTTTGAGATTAATTGTTTGTCTGTTGCTTCATTGGCTATTATTTTCTCCCATTCTGAAGGCTGTCTTTTCACCTTGCTTATAGTTTCCTTTGTTGTGCAAAAGCTTTTAATTTTAATTAGGTCCCATTTGTTTATTCGTGTTTTTATTTCCATTATTCTGGGAGGTGGGTCATGGAGTATCCCGCTTTGGATTATAGCAGAGAGTGTTTTGCCTATGTTATCCTCTAGGAGTTTTATAGTTTCTGGTCTTATGCTTAGATCTTTGATCCATTTTGAGTTTATCTTTGTGTATGGTGTTAGAAAGTGATCTACTTTCATTCTTTTACAAGTGGCTGTCCAGTTTTCCCAGCACCACTTGTTAAAGAGGTTGTCTTTTCTCCATTGTATATTCTTGCCTCCTTTGTCAAAGATAAGGTGTCCATAGATGCGTGGATTTATCTCTGGGCTTTCTATTCTGTTCCATTGATCTATGTTTCTGTCTTTGTGCCAGTACCATACTGTCTTAATGACTGTGGATTTGTAGTATAGCCTAAAGTCAGGTAAGTTGATTCCGCCAGTTACATTCTTCTTTCTCAAGATTGCTTTGGCTATACGAGGTTTTTTGTATTTCCATACAAATTGAGAAATTATTTGTTCTAATTCTTTGAAAAAGACCTCTGGTAGCTTGATAGGAATTGCATTGAATCTATAGATTGCTTTGGGTAGTATACTCATTTTCACTATATTGATGCTTCCAATCCACGAACACGGCACATTTCTCCATCTGTTTGTGTCCTCCTTGATTTCTTTCATCAGTGTTTTATAGTTTTCTATATATAAGTCTTTTGATTCTTTAGGTAGAAATACTCCTAAGTATTTTATTCTTTTTGTTTCGATGGTGAATGG
>ML663563.1:6001670-6160057 GCA_007570785.1 Antilocapra americana | reverse complement strand
TTTTCACCATTGAGGATAATGTTTGCTGTGGGTTTGTCATATATAGCTTTTATTATGTTGAGGTATGTTCCTTCTATTCCTACTTTTTGGAGGGTTTTTATCATAAATGGATGTTGAATTTTGTCAAAGGCTTTCTCTGCATCTATTGAGATAATCATGTGATTTTTATTTTTCAATTTGTTAATGTGGTGTATTACATTGATTCATTTGCGAATATTGAAGAATCCTTGCATCCCTGGGATAAAGCCTACTTGGTCATGATGTATGATCTTTTTGATGTGTTGTTGGATTCTATTTGCTAGAATTTTGTTGAGGATTTTTGCATCTAAGTTCATCAGTGATATTGGCCTGTAGTTTTCTTTTTTTGTGGCATCTTTGTCGGGTTTTGGAATTAGGGTGATGGTGGCCTCATAGAATGAGTTTGGAAGTTTACCTTCCTCTGCCATTTTCTGGAAGAGTTTGAGTAGAATAGGTGTTAGCTCTTCTCTAAATTTTTGGTAGAATTCAGCTGTGAAGCCATCTGGTCCTGGGCTTTTGTTTTTTGGAAGATTTCTGATTACGGTTTCAATTTCCGTGCTTGTGATGGGTCTATTAATATTATCTATCTCTTCCTGGTTTAGTCTTGGAAAGTTGTACTTTTCTAGGAATTTGTCCATTTCATCCAAATTGTCCAGTTTATTTGCATATAGTTGCTGATAATAGTCTCTTATGATCCTTTGTATTTCTGTGTTTTCTGTTGTGATCTCTCCATTTTCATTTCTAATTCTGTTGATTTGGTTCTTCTCCCTTTGTTTCTTGATGAGTCTGGCTAATGGTTTGTCAATTTTATTTATCTTCTCAAAGAACCAGCTTTTGGCTTGGTTGATTTTTGCTATGGTCACCTTTCTTTCCTTTGCATTTATTTCTGCCCTGATCTTTAAGATTTCTTTCCTTCTACTAGACCTGGGCTTCTGCATCTCTTCCCTTTCTAGTTGCTTTAGGTGTAAAGTAAGGTCATTTATTTGATTTTTTTCTTGTTTCCTGAGGTGAGCTTGTATTGCTATGAACTTTCCCCTTAGCATTGCTTTCACAGTGTCCCATAGGTTTTGAGCTGTTGTGTTTTCATTTTCATTCGTTTCCATGCATAACTGAATTTCATTTTTAATTTCTTCTGCGATTTGTTGGTTATTCAGCAGTGTGTTGTTGAGCCTCCATATGTTGGAAGTTTTGAGAGGTTTTCTCCTGTAGTTGATATCTAATCTCACTGCATTGTGGTCAGAAAAGATGCTTGGGATGATTTCAATATTTTTGAATTTATCAAGGTTAGATTTATGGCCCAGGATGTGATCTATCCTGGAGAAGGTCCCGTGTGCACTTGAGAAAAAGGTGAAATTCCTTGTTTTGGGGTGGAATGACCTATAGATATCAATTAGGTCTAGTTGGTCTATTGTTTCATTTAAAGTTTGAATTTCCTTGTTACTTTTCTGTCTAGTTGATCTATCCATTGGTGTGAGTGGTGTATTAAAGTCTCCTGCTATTATTGTGTTGTTGTTGATTTCCCCTTTCATATTTGTTAGCATTTGCCTTACATATTGTGGAGCTCCTATGTTAGGTGCATAAATATTTATAATTGTTATTTCTTCTTCCTGGATTGATCCTTTGATCATTATGTAATGTCCATCTTTATCTCTTTTCACTGCCTTTATTTTAAAGTCTACTTTATCAGATATGAGTATTGCCACTCCTGCTTTCTTTTGGTCTTTATTTGCATGGAATATCTTTTTCCAGCCTTTAACTTTCAGTCTATATGTGTCCCTAGGTTTGAGGTGGGTCTCTTGTAGACAACATATATAGGGGTCTTGTTTCTGTATCCAATCGGCCAATCTTTGTCTTTTGGTTGGGGCATTCAGCCCGTTTACATTTAAGGTAATTATTGATAAGTATGATCCCGTTGCCATTTATTTTATTGTTTTGGGTTCGAGATTATCTATCCCATCCGTGTTTCCTATCTAGGCAAGTTCCTTTAGCATTCGTTGGAGGGCTGGTTTGGTGTTGCTGAATTCTCTCAGTTTCTGCTTGTCTGAGAAAATTTTGAATTCTCCTTCAAATTTGAATGAGATCCTTGCTGGGTACAGTAATCGGGGTTGTAGATTGTTTTCTTCCATGACTTTAAGTATGTTTTGACATTCCCTTCTGGCCTGAAGCGTTTCTGTTGAGAGATTAGCTGTTATCCTTATGGGATTCCCCTTGTGGGTTATTTTTTGCTTCTCCCTTGCTGCTTTTAATATTTGGTCTTTGTATTTGATACTTGTTAATTTGATTAATATGTGTCTTGGGGTGTCCCGCTTGGGGTTCATTCTATTTGGGACTCTCTGTGTTTCTTGGACCTGAGTGGCTATTTGCTTTCCCAATTTAGGGAAATTTTCAACAATTATCTCTTCAAGAATTTTCTGATGTTCTTTCTTTTTGTCTTCTTCTTCTGGGACTCCTATGATTCGAATATTGGTGCGTTTAATATTGTCCCAGAGGTCTCTAAGATTGTCCTCATTTCTTTTCTTTTTTCATTTTTCCTTTCTGTTTCATTTATTTCTGCCATTCTGTCTTCTACCTCACTTATTCTGTCTTCTATCTCTGTTATTCTACTGTTGGTTCCCTCCAGGGTGTTTTTGATCTCATTTATTGCATTATTGATTGTATTTTGTCTCTTTTTCATTTCTTCTAAGTCCTTGTTAAAGCTTACCTGCATCTTCTCAATCCTTGCCTGCAGGTTATTGAGCTGCAACTCCAACTTATTTTCCAGGTTTTGGATCATTTTCACTATCATTATTCGGAATTCTTTGTCAGGTAGACTTCCTATCTCCTCGTCTTTTGTTTGGTCTAGGGGGTATTTATCCTGTTCCTTTACTTGCTGGGTATTTCTCTGCCTTTTCATCTTGTTTATCTTGCTGTGTTGTCCCTTTATTGTGGGGGTTCCTCTCTGTGGGAGGGGTTGGATGTGTGGTTTGTCGAAGTTTCCTGGATGGGAAGGCTTGTGTGGTTTTCTGGTGGGTGGGTTTAGGTTTCCTCACTGTTACTGGGAGCTGATAGATTCTCTGTCTCTCCAGCTGTGTGGGGCCGACTTCACCTGCCCAGCTGCCCACTGCCCTTCAGTACAGCACAGCCTCAAGAAACATAAGTAGTCCCAAAGCAAAATAGAATTTCCAGTAACACCTGACGATTGCTTTCATTAAAGAAGGCTCCCGTGCATCTTTTTTGGCTCTCAAAACTTCTCGATCCCAGTACCCTTGCAGCTCTTGTCCAAGGTGCTGGGAGTGATCTTCTGGAAGCACTGAGTACAAGTCGTCTTGTTTTAATTTCCGTTCACAACCAATTTTAAACAAGGGGTTTAGCCACCAGGAGAACAGCCGGGAGCAGAAGTTCGCGTCCTGCAGCGGGTTGGCCTTCTCCTCCCCATGCTGGTAAGTATTGAGGGCTGGATGAGAAGAGGGTGACAGTGGTTGGCTGGCATCACCAAATCAATGGAGAGGAGTTTGAGTAAACTCTGAGAGACAGTGAAGGACAGGGAAGCCTGGCATGTTGCAGTCCACGGGTTTGCAAAGAGTTGGAAATGATTTAACGACTGAACAACTGTATTTTTTAATTCTAAAATTTCAATTTGGTTATTTCTATTATTATTTTTTTTTCTGCTGAGATTTTATCTTTCCCAGTAATATTTGTTCTCACTTTTCAGAACATTTTTACCATGGTTGCTCTAAAAGTCTGTGTTAGATAATTCTACCATTTGTGTCATTCAGAATTTGCCATTTGTCTTTCCTCTGCCAGTTGAGGTTTTCCTGGTTCTTTGTATGCTGAGTAATTTGGATTGTACTCTGGATATTTTGAATATTATGTTATGAGACTCGGTCTTATTTAAACCACATGTAGAATGTTAATATTTTTGTCTTATCAGGAAATCAACCTAGTTGAATTCAGGATGCAAATCCTGATCAGCCTTCTATGGCTGTGGTTTCAATATCTGTCCTAACACCTTTGTAGCACTGTTTGGATCTGACCTGCACACACACTACCCAGTGGCGAGTCTGGAGTCCTGGCAGTGGTCTATCCCTTCGTTCAGTTCCCAAAGTCTCTGGCAGGTATACTGCTGAATATCAGACCCGAGCATGTGCAAGTCAGAGTGAGCACAGGAGTTCATAAAGAACGTTATGAGACAGGTTTTTAAATCTACACCCTCTCCGTAATCTCCTTAGTACTTTCTGGTTCTTTTGACACCCCTTTTCAGTCCTCAGCTCAGAGAGCTGGAGGTTTAGCTATTCCATCATGCCGCGAACTTGCCATGACTCATTTCTCCTCTCATTTCTCTGTCTTAGGAAATAGACAGCATGTGATAGTGTTTTGCAAATACAGCCCTGTCAATACTGGATCTTGCTGAAATGCCTTGAAAGTTCTGTCATGTGGATGACACTCATCTCTGGCTTCTGACACAGCTGTTAAGTGCTGATTATTTATTCATTCAATAAATATTTACAGAGTAACTACTATGTGCTAGTCACTATTTCAGTGAAAAATACCAGGTTCCTTCCTCTCAGAAACTTACATTTAAATCGAGGAGAGACAGAAAGTGAACAAACAATAAGCAAACACGTAACATGCCCCAAAGAGGTAAGTACTAGAGAGAAAAATATAGTTAGGGAAGGGAAGTGGAGGGACAGCTTTCTATTTAGAGTTAGGTGGGAGTCAATAGAGTGAGCAGAGTAATGGGATCTGCTAGAAGGTAAAAGGATTGTGCCACTCTTTCGTATTTATACATTTCATTAGTCATTGCAAAGAGATCTTGCGAGGTAAGGAGTCTGCAGCCCCGCGGCGTGCTGCCATCTTGCTCAGTTGGTCCCTGATTTCATGTCTTCTCATTTTTAAGCATCCTAACTCTGTAGTCAAAGCACAGTTTTCATGTGTACCCAGAGAATAGGCTCATTTTCCATTAACAAATAGCATCAGGTCTGAATTAGTTACAGGATATTGCTCCCCATTCCTCTGTGGTAAACATTGGTAATACTTGGAGCCAAGTTTCTTTAAGGCTTTAGTTTACAATAAATGTTTGTTTTCTTTGGGTCTTACATAATATGTTCACTATATAAAAATGAGAAATTATGGTCAAGCAAACAGAAGAAAATAAAAGTAACTCAGAGATACCCATCTAAAATAATTTTGGTCTATACACTTTCAGATTTTTTTTTTTTAACCATAAATAAGTTTCAAGTGCTTCTTGAAAACTATTCTCAATGTGATTATGGGTTAACTATTATATCATGCTGTGTGACAAAATGTACAATTTATCTGACCTCGGGTTTTTTAATATTATATCACTTTCCAAGGAGAGAGACACATAACATCTGCTTAATGTTCTATTTAAAAGTCTTTAATGGGGATGTCCCTGGCAGTCCAGTGGTTAAGACTGCTTCCTCTGCAGGGGGCTGGTCAGGGAACTAAGTTCCCGCATGCCATGTGGTGTGGACAAAAAAAAGTCTTTAATAAAGCTTGTAAGCTGATGGTGAATGCTCTTATATAATAACTCACCTGCTAAATTTATGGCTAGGTCAATCACATATGTCTTAGGGCAGATATGTACACATACAGCTGATTCATGTTGTTGTACAGCAGAAATTAACAACATTATAAAGCAATTATACTCCAATTAAAAATATTAGAAAAATCATATATGTCCTGTTGTTACTAGGTAATAAAAGGCAACAATATAAACGCAGGACCAGCAGCACTAACAACTGCCACTTATTAAGCATTTAATATGTGCCAGCTATCTTGTTAAGTAATTTATAAATACAAATCAAAGTTTCTAAAATATTTCAGAAAAGTGCATCACTGTAAGAAACCATAGCTTGATTTTGATTTACTTCTAGAAAAACGAGCTAACTGTAGAGCTGGTAAAACGCAAGAGAACCAGCTAGTAGCATTAGCCTGAACTATACTCACTTATTTATCCAGGCATCATCAATAATTAAGCTGTCCCCTGAGGCCACCAGAATACCATTTAATTCTTCTGCTACACCGCACTGAAATGCTTTGAAACCGTTCCTCTTGTTATATTATTTACCACTGCTGCAACAGCATGCTAAATCACACTGGTAGTTCTCTGCTAATAAAACAGTCAGTTTATTTTTTAGAGGCTAGATTATTCCTCAGTAAATCGCAGCCATGACCATCTTTACTCCAGAAAGGCAGAAAGTAAGAATTTCATCCAAAGCATGAAATTCTAATGCCACTCTCTGACCTAATAATTCTGCTTCAGTAGTATAAGAAAAATATCAAAGCTGTGTGAAAGATTTAAATGTCCAACAACAGGAAAAGAACATGGCTGTACTGACAGTGAAACATTATGCAGGTACCAAGTATCCTGTTTTAAAAGATTACGTTCAGGGCTTCTCTGGTGGTCCAGTGGTTAAGAATCTGCAGAGGACGTGGGTCTGAACTCTCGCTCAAGACGATCCAAGATGCTGTGGGGCAACTAAGCCTGTGCCCACAACTACTGAGTCTGCCTCCTCTGCAACAAGAGAGTAGCCCCACTGGCCTCAACTAGAGAAAGCCCGTGTGCAGCAGTGAAGATCCAGAGCAATAAATAAATACAATTACGTTGAAAGAAAAAAAGATTTCTTCCAGACATAGGAAATGCTATGTCTGGAAGAAAAACGATATTTTCCATGAAAATGTTCCCAGGCTATCTGCAATGAAATTTCAATTTTGTAAAATACATATATATTAATATGCATATATGTTTGTCTAGTACACATATGAATACAGAAAAGATACAGTCAGGAATATTAGCAGTAGGTAGTACTAATATGGGTAGCTTTTATTTCCAGCTTTATATCTTTTGGTGTTTTCTAAATTTCTACAATGAGTATGTATTTTTACATTCAAACAGAAATAAGATTCGTTTATATATAGATTTGCAGTTTTCAGATTTTTTTAAACTTATAAACTTCTTCAAAACAAGGTTAGGGCCTTAGAGATCTGTACTAGATTAGTAACATTTATTAACTTAAAGTATCTGTGTGAATATTAACTTATTTTAAATAAGTATAATTGAAAACACCCCTCCCACTTCCCCACATGAAATGTCTTTCTACTAAGGTATTTAAATAGAATAGGATTGGCTTGATCATAATTTTAAAATGACTAGAAATTTCCAAACCTTACTAGTACTCTCCCCTTCCTTTCAGATTATGCCACAAAATCAATGATACCAAAAGCAGGTTAATTTCGTTCCTGAGTCTCAATTTGATAATCTAAGGCATTTAGGCCAAAGTGAGGTAATTCTCAGTGGCTTGCAGCCAGTCTCTGCTGCTTTGAATCTCTGTCTATAACTTGGATGACTGACAGATTTTGCTGCCTCATCCAAAACTATCTTTCTTCAGGTTTTTCATTAGAAATGAATAGGGCCAGGAACCACAGTGTCCCAATTCTCAGAAGTTTCTAACCTGTGCATTCTATAACATCTCCAATGACCACTGAAAACACCAGCAAAGTTACAGGAACTGAACTATCTAAGACCCAGAGGCAAAGACAAGAAAACATATGAGCGAGCCAGGCTCTGCAAGTTATAGCTGAGCCTTTTGCTTCTTCATTCCTGAGATGTGACTTATAATCCCTGTGCAATGGGCAACTGTGAGTGTGCATGAGTTACTGTGTGGAAAACGCAGGGCACTGTGCCGGGCACAGAGTGAAAATTCAGTAAAGTGGTAGCTAGAGTACTTTATGTCATTATTATCAGTGAAGAAACAAAATAAATTACACCAGTATACATATCTATGCAAAATAAGGATAAAAACATTAATAGCTTGAAAATAATCCATGGGGAAATGATAGGCTTCCTTGATGGCTCAGATGGTAAAGAATCTGCCTGCAATGCATAAGACTAAGGGTTTGATCCCTGGGTTGGGAGGATCCCCTGGAGAAGGAAATGGCAACCCACTCCAGTGTTCTTGCCTGGAGAATCCCATAGACAGAGGAGCCTGATTGGCTACTGTCTATGGGATCACAGAGTCAGACACAATTGAGTGGCTAACATTTTCACAGATAATTTAACATATTTGAATGCCACTTGTTTAAAGTTTTTTGGCCACATGGCATGTGAGATCTTGGTTCCCCAACCAGGGATTGAACTCAGGCCCCTTGCACAGGAAGCACAGAGTCTTAACCACTGGATCACCAGCAGTGGTGGGGGTTAGTCGCTAGGTCGTGTCCAACACTTGAGACCCCATGGACTATAGCCCCTCAGGCTCCTTTCTCCATCGGATTCTCCAGACCAGAATACTGGACTGGGTTGCTGTTTCCTTCTCCAGGGGATCTTCCGGACCCAAGGAATTGAACCCGGGTCTCCTGCACTGCAGGCAGACTCTTTACCAACTGAGCTATGAGGGAAGCCCACTGGGCCACTAGGGAAGTCCTCAAATGCTACCACTTTATGGTGCGCCCTTCTAAAGTACACACTTCTACTAAACATTCTTAGTGTTGATAAAGAAGATCATGTGACAAAGTGCATAAATAAAGTGATGACTGTGCGTTAGCTATGGTCTTTGCTATTACAATGGGGAACTGCTGACATTAATTACATTTTTATGTGTAGCATACAAACTGCACATTTTCTGGCTGCAGCACCAACTCAGATGCTGACCACTCTTCAGTCCTGAGTAATGGAAAGAAGGCAGCAAAATCTCACCCCTCCAGGAGGCAGGGCTGGAGCACAGGGCAGGAGGCACCTCACCACCCCTTGTTCTTCAGGAAAGAAGTGAGGACTGGTCAGGCTTCAGGACAACTAATCCCCAGCACCACAATCAATTAACCCCTCCCCCCCAACCACTCTAGGGTCTGAATGCTGCAACAAAAGTTTCTGTTTGCCACAACTAAGATCCAAGACCTGATGCAGCCAAATAAACAAATGTTAAAAAAAAAAAAAGACTGCCCAAGTGAAATAGCAGTGGGGGACTTGAGAGGCACAGGGGTGCTCTCCAACATAGGTATTCACTGGGTTATCCCTAACTTCCCATTAATTGTTGAAATGCAAGGACCAACATTTTAATTCGGCTACAAGCAAGGATATTGGAGCATTTCTCAGTCTGCTTAGAAATATGTTTTGGAACTTGATTAAAAGTGATACACAAATAACATGTGATGATCTGGACACAGTCATCACAGTTGTGTTACATAGCCTCTTTACAAGGAGGACACATTTAGGATAATGTCTGGTATACGCTCACATTACATAATTATTGTAGGTGTAGGGAATAAGTGTTTGCAATAAAGATAATAACAAAGATAGCGGCTAAAAATTAGTTAGACTGTATTAGTACTAAATTCAGACACTGGGGTAAGTAGCTTTCCAAGCACAAGTCATGAATTTTCCATACAAGTATCTGAAATAAGTGACTATATGTACTTTACAGATGTAGAAACTGAGACTTATAGGTTTACCAACACTTTCAGGTCCACATAGATAACAAGAGAGATAAAATCAACATTCATACCCAAAATATCTGATGTTAGAGCCTTAGAAATGAATCAGTATGTTATTCTGATCAACAATACAGCTGTGTAAGAGGTTGCATCTGTCAAGCACTTAGCATCTATCTGGATCTCCATATAGATGTGGGGTTATTTTTGAAAAATGAGGAAGTCGCAAAATCCCCTGAAAGAAGAACAAGCATTATGCTAAGGACTTCACAGAAGTTCTAAAGGTTATTTCAGACTGGTTCTGATCACTTCCTTCTATTCTGACAAAAAAGTGGCTTCTGGAACCACATTAATAGAAGAGCTGGAGAAGGAGATGGCTTGGCAATTTAAAAAAAGCAGAAAATACTAGTCTTGGTTTTTACCCTAAAGGGATATGAAGTTCTCTAGACTTGACAGATATGGGTCTTGGCTTCCTACCTTCCTACATTTGCAGATGACAAATGTGTCCTAGTGGGCTGATCTGGCTCAAGACCTTCCAGTCTCTCCCTCTCTTGTTCTTAATTTTTTCAGCAACAATATACATGGAAAGGTGAGGTATGTCATCTGCTGGGTTTGCTTGAGGAGCTAGAATTTGATACCTGTCATTGTAATGACGGTTAACTTTCCAGCTGATGAGCAATAGAGGTGAGAAGACTGTTCACTCTGCCAAATGCTGAAGCAACCAGGAGTCTGATATAAATAGGCAGCTTCCAAAGAGTATGAGTCCCAGAAAATCTGGATAAGAAGAGGACGTCTAGGCAGCAAACAAGCAGGCATTGTGTGTGGGTGCGTGTTTACTGTACATTCCTCAGGCCCTCTCTCAAGAGCTATATCTCCCCAGCTCCTGGGAATATTGGCTGCTGGCTGATGAAACTCACAGCTGATCTTGCTCTTGTAATCTCCGTTGGGAATTACCCTCCAGCAGTGGGAGCTGCCTCACCCTCAAGATTACTTAGCCCCTCCCCAAAGGCTGCTCAAATGTAATGTCTGCAAAACAAACCTAAGGCCTCCTTGGTGACAAACTCCAAAGGGCCATCCCAACCTCTGAGCACCCACTGGCTCACCTCCCCCTTCTGCCAGTCCTCAGCCTTCCCCACTCCTGGAGACAGAGGAGTGCATCTCCCAAGATCACCAAAGCACAAAAGTTGGGATTCAAGCCCAAATCCCTTTGACTCTCAGCTCTAAGTTTCCATCAACTTTAAGAAGCCCTTGACTCTGACTTACAAAACACAAATCCTTATAGCTTAGCAAGATATCCAAAGTGGAGCTAGTGGTAAAGAACGCGCCTGCCAACGTGAGAGATGAAAGAGACCTGATTCAATCCATGGGTCAGGAAGATCACCTGGAGGAGGGCAGGGAAACCCACTTCAGTATTCTTGCCTGGAGAATCCATGGACACGAGCCTGGTGGGCTATGGTCTGTAGAGTCACAGAGAGTCAGATGCTACAGAAGCGACTTAGCACACAAGCATGTCCTTTCTAGCCTCACACTCCATCACTCACACCCATACAATCTCACACCAAACTTTCCTCTTCCTGAACATGTCATGCTTCTGCTTTCCCTGGAACAGTTCATTGTCCTCATCTGCTTGATGACCATCTCCTTCTCCCACTGCTTTGTTTGTAGGTGTTTCCTCCACTGTGAAGAATTTCCTGGCCCCTCAATAAGGTTAGGGATTTCCAGGTGGCTCAGTGGTAAAGAATCCTCCTATAGTCCTGGAGACACAAGAGACATGGGTTCGACCCCTGGGTTGGGAAGACCCCCTGGAGAAGAGAATGGCAACCCACTTCGGTATTCTTGCCTGGAAAATTCCATGGACGGAGGAGCCTGGCTGGCTATATTCCATGGGGTCACAAATAGTAGGACATAACTGAGCGCTTGCACGTGCGTGTGTGTGCACACACACACACACACACAGAGTAAGGTTAAGATCTCCATCCTTCAAGTTTCTAGAGCAGGTTGTATGTTCCCTAATTGTGGTGACTGTTAATTTTTTTAAGTGATTTTGTGCACGGATGTCTTTTAACCCTGCTTCCCAGCCTGGCATTTAAAGATGCTTTGTTGAATGGATGAATAAATGAACTCAACTGAGTTGCTGGTACCAGAGGTCCGGACTGAAAGGTTGCCAGCATCCCCATGACTTGGAAGCATTATATAGCATCACACAAATCTGGATAAACTACGACCTCCTTGAGCATGAGGACTAGTTTTTCTTCCCTGAAGTAGCCTTTCCAAGACCTGACACCGTCTCCCACTCATAGAGGATAAGATCCGAACCAAGTGAAGACTTAGTAGAAAGGACTGGCGCCTGAGAAAATTACTTCACTTTCCTAGGTCAGTCTAAACTATTTTTTAAAATCTCTGTTGTAAGATACACAAGATATTTCTCTGTTTTCTTAATGTGCTCTTCTTTCCAAATTTAAAAAAATTTCTCCTTTGTTTGAAACATGCTTCCCTCTATTTAAACAGAGCAAAAGACAACTTCAAGTTTGCGAAATTCCAGTTCTAGGTCAGGAATCAAATCTAATGTGGAGACATCAAATATGATATTTTCCAGTTGGCCTGCACAGCGCTATATCATTGTTTTAAAGAGTCCCTTTGAGACATAAAATATACTTTTAATCTACAAGGTGCTTTCCCCCCCACTTTCTGAAACTTAAGACTTACTGAATAGAGGTACAGGTATTAGTACAGACACCAAACACCCCAAGTATGACGCTCAGGATGTGGGGGAGAATCACTGTCCTATAAACATTAAAAACTGAAAGCCAGTTTTATTGGGCAAGTAGCTGCCTTCTGTACACAGGGAATGGTTCAATTTTGTTATTGTTCTCAACAAAGACGTCCAAACAAGAACAACAACAGCAGCCTGCTGAGAGCTGGCTGAACGGGGAACAAGTGTAAGAAGTCTGAAAAACCCAGCTCCTTTTTTTCTTAAAGTGGATTTGCGAAGGAGGAACCTCTCTGGCATATAAGGGACTGAATTTCCGTGCCCCGTGGAATTTTTTTTCTTGTCAGTCTCTCACAGCCTCTATTGCTAGTCTGGTGGGAACAAGAAAAACCGTGATAACATTTTCCCAAGAGAGCGTCACATCTGGTTCTCTTCTTCACAAGTCTCTAATCATGTGTGAGCCTAAAACACAGTTCTTGAGGCTTTTCCTCTCTGGTCTGTCTTTTCTTTAATAACCTCAGGAAGTCTGTTCCTAAGGACAGAGGTGCACTTTGCAAGTACATCTCATTTAAAAATCCTGCTCACATCCTTCAGGTCCCAGATTCGGTGCTTTACAACTCTACAAGTATGCCTGCTCAACTTTTTATTCTGCGTCTTTAAAATATCTGTTGTGCGTGTGTGTGCTAGTTGCTCCGTCATGTCTGGCCTTTCGCAACCCCACGGACTGTAGCCCTCCAGGCTCCTCTGTCCATGGACTTCTCCAGGCAAGAATACTGGAGTGGGTTGCCATGCCCTCCTCCAGGGGATCTTCCCAACCCAGGGATCCAAGCCAGGTCTCCTGCACCGCAGGCAGATTCTTCACCATCTGAGCCACCAGGGAAGCCCAAAATATCTGTTTGCTAATTTATTTTTTGAACCTAATTTCTACTGAATACCACTAAGTATTGAAGGCACCAGACCCTTCTCAGTCTTGGTTATAGGCTCAGTGGGTATAGGGAAGAACACTCTGGTGGGACGGATGCAAGATACCTTTTTAAACATCCTGGTGGAATCCTCACTTATCTGCATGAACCGCATAATCACGTTGTTCAGATAGATGTCACTCAAGGTGGCGTGGTCTTTGCTCTCTCGCCTCACTTGGTTCAGGAGCAAATACCAGCAGTTCACTGGAGACAACAAGTTCTGGTCTTTCCTAAGAAGTGAAGAAAAGAGAATTAGCATCAAGTTCAAAGCTGCTCCAAACAGCTGAGGGAAGTCACCGAGGCAAAACCAGGAGCCGCAACACACGGGCGGTTCTTGTTTCTTTTCCTATAGGCATAGCTCTTAGCAAGACACTCGACAGCACTGGGCTTGGAAAAAAATACTTGGGCCAAGAACACCAGTCAAAAGCTACACTCCTGACAAGGGCACAGAACCCGAACACACACACAGTACTCAGGCAGGCCTTCAGCTTTAATCACCTCATTGAAGAAAGCAGTTTACGTTTACATAAAAATCTATCGATTACTATCTCACAGACACACTGTGGTTTGCCACTGAACACAAAGCCTGCTTTGAATGTCCAGTGTGCTGCTGGAAGAGATATGGCTAGGTGTACTTTTCGTGGGACATAAATGTGAGGATGATTTACTAATCCCCTGATACTTAACCTCCAGCCTCCCAAAAAGTGTTCCTGGGAAGCAGAACTTAATAGCATTGTCTCAAGACCCATGAATAGAACCAAAAGGTTCACTGGATTATGACTTGTTACATGTCCTTTTGAAGCTCAGTAGGCTATTTCCTTGTTTTATTTTAGATAATAGAGTGAAAAGTGAATATAAGCCACAAAAGGCAACCTGCAAAAAATCTTACAAAAAAACTTCAAAGAAAAGTAATGAGTAATAGAGACATTACCGCTTTAAAAAAAATATATGATGTTTGTTTTTTGCTTTTTACTTAAAAAATCTAACTATTGGAATTTCCCTGACTGTCCAGTGGTTAAGACTCTGCATTTCCAAATCAGGGATTGTGGGTTTGATCCCTGGTCAGGGAACTAGGATTCTACATGTCTTGTGGCATGGCCAAAATTTTTTTAAAAATTATATTAAAAAAAAAAACAAAAACAACTACTCTAAAATGGCAAAATGGCATAGAATGTTTATCCTAACTTAGAGACACTAGTGCAATTTTCCAAGACATGTTATCCTCTTACTAGTCATGATGATTTATGATTCTGAATATTAACTAAATTAGAAAAGAAATGATTAAATCAGGTCTTTCAGTCCTTACGTCCCTCAGAGTCAGGATTTAAGAGTGCACCAAGTCAAAACTCTCTTTAGAAGAAAGAAAAAGTAGGAATGGGTATAAGGGTAGAAACCCCTGATCTAGGGTCCTAGTACTTATACCCATGAGAGAAGACTTCCATTCTCCTAGCTGGAGTAATAAGAATTACACCCAAACCCAGAGAACCTTCTTTTCCATTCAAAGACATTGAGCATGGGGCAGTGGTTCCATGGCAGAATACGGAATTCTTTGTACTGACATTCTCTACCACCCCCAGCCCCAAAGGTAAATGCTACCTTATACTAACTTACCTATATACTCTTTATGCGGAAGTAAACCATACATTGAGAATGTGGCCTACTTTTTTTGCATGCTCACGGCCATGCCCATGTTCAGCATTAAATGCATGTTTTTTCATTCACTGAATAAACATTTTTTATTGTCCTAATAGTAAGTAATAACAGTATTGACAACAATAGTAACAACACAGGTGGCTAAGTTATCATGTACTGAGCACCTACTGAGTACACAGATCAAGTTTATGGAATGTGGATCTATACTGTCTCCACTCAAATTCCAAAATCATTATGTAATAGCTAGGAGATCTTGGCCAAGTTATTTAAACTTCTCTGTACCTCTGTTGCTTCATTTATAAAATGGGTAAAGTAGCAGTACTGATTTTATAAGATTATGAGGATTTTGGGGTTAATATATATATCTTAATGTTTACTACAATGCCTTAGATTCATAGCAAGTGCTATATAAAGTTGAAATCTTCCTGATGACTCAGATGGTAAAGAATCTGCCTGCAGCACAGGAGACCTGAGTTTGATCCATGGGTAGGGAAGATGCCCTAGAGAAGGGAATGGCTACCCATTCCAATATTCTTGCCTGGAGAATTCCACGGATAGAGGAGCCTCACGGGCTATAGTCCATGGGATCGCAGAGTCGAACACAACTGAGCGACTAAGACTACACTATATAAAGTTAGCGATTTTTATCTAGCAGTTGGTCTAAAACCTACACACATTAACTACTTAATTCTACAATTTAAGGCAGAGATATTTAGATAGATCCCCTCTATAAATGAAGGAACTTAAGCTTTAGCAAGGCACAATGATTTGTTCAAGAACAAAACTAGTATTGGACAAAGTCCAGGGAGGCTGATCCAAGCCTAGGTATTTCCACCATGCAGCGGTCAATTCAGGCCAAGGATTATCCTACAGGACAAGCATCCCAAAACTGAGTAAGAGCTAGACTCCTCGTCCTAGCTTAAATGACTGGTAAAGTAACAGTGCCAAAGATGTAACATTTGTTTTGTGAGGAGCAGGACTAGTGAACGTGTACCTGATGTCAGCTCTCAGTCACATCAAGGATTTGTCTTGCTTCTCATTTGATGGTCACAAAATCTCATTTTACAAGTTAGGAAACCAAGGCTCAGAAATACTGACTCTACTGATCAAGGTCACACAGCAGAGCTAGTATTCAAGCCAGGTCTATTTGACTCTTTGTTAAAGCTTGTCTTTGGTTTTTGTCCCCCAAACCTGGTTTGTCCTTTCCGTAGACTTATTATCTTATCTGCAGTCCCGTAGTCAATAATAAACTTAAGGAAAATTCCAAGCCTCGTACCTTTTTAAGAAAACTAGTGAACCAACCAGGAGAAAGAAAAAGCGGCAGCTGATGCACTCAGGGATCAGTCTAAAGTGCATGCGCCCATGCATGTTTTCAGTTCACAAGTGATTCCCAAGTACAGAACGCACAAGGAGACACTCAAAAATATTTACTGTATAAACCAAAGGGCTGTCCTCTTATTTGCAATTACTTTTAAAAAGGGACAGTTTCTATAAATGCAGACCTAGTACTGGCTCCAGTCTCTGTCCAGCACATTGGACATCTGCTCACCCTGGGAACCATCACCAAAATTTATTTCCATGCTGGACCAACTACAGGTTAAAGTGAGCCCAAAATAAAAACTAAAAAAGGTATTCCCTATCCAGAATAGTTCTGCATTTGCTTCTGCAAAAGAACCCCTACTCTCTCTTTTCTGTAAAAGTTCCTACATTTTTTTTTCTTATGATGAGAAGAGTTTTAAAAGTTTTTTTTATTGACATAGAGTTGATGTGCAATATTATGTAAGTTATAGGTATACACGGTATACACTTACAATATTATGTAAGTTACAGGTGTACCTTAGTGAGTCACGATTTTTAAAGGTTATACTCCATTTATAGTTACTATAAAATACTGGCTACATTCCATGTTATACAGTATATCTTTATAACTTTTAAAATACATAATAGTTCGTACATTTTTATCTCCTATCCTCATGTTGTCCCTCTTCCCACTGGTAACCACTCATTTATTCTCTATATGTGTGAATGTGCTTCTTCCTTAGTATACTCACTAGTCTGTTGTGTTTTTTAGATTTCACATGTAAGTGATATCATACGTATTTGTTGGTATTTATCGTACAGCATCTGTCTTGACTTATTCCACTTAGCATGATGGCCTCTAAGTCCATCCATGTTGCTGCAAATGGAAATACTTCATTCTTTTTTTATGACTGAGTAGTATCCAATTGTGTATATATAACACAGCTCCTTTATCCATTCATGGACACTTAGGTTGTTTCCATTTCTTGGCAGTTGTAAATAACTGGGATGCATGTATCTTTTCAGATTAGTGTTTTCATTTTTCTTGGATATATACCCAAGAGTAGACTAGCCAAAGAAGACACACAGATGGCCAACAGGCACGTGAAAAGATTCTCAACAGCATTCAAGGAAATGCAAGTCAAAACTGCAATGAGATACATCACCTCACACTTGCCATGATGGCCATCATCAAAAAGAACACAAATAGCAAATATCAGAAAGGATGTAGAGAAGAGGGCACCCTCCCATACTGTCACTGGGAATATAAATTGGTGTAGTCACTGTGAAAAACAGTATGCAGGGTTTTTTTTGTTTTTAAAAAGCTCTCTTATTTTTATGTAGGAGCCAAGGCCACAGAAGGGTATAAAATAAAACTGCAAAGCCAATGGTGAAGACGGCTATGTGCTTTTTCTGCAACCTCTTACCATTTGGAGCCCAGGAGCATTATTTGGGCTTCCTTATTGTCCCATGTGTGTGTCAGGGGGTGGGGGGTAATGGGGGGTGTGGAGGCAGGTGTGAGTGATTTTCTTTTTTAAAAAAAATTTTTGTCTTGACGTATAGCTGATTAACAATGTTGTGACAGTTTCAGGTGAACAGCAAGGGACTCAGCCATAGAAATACATGTATCCATTCCCCCTCAAACTCCCCTCCCATTCAGACTGCCACATAAAATTGAGCAGAGTTCCCTCTGCTCTACAATGGGTCCTTACTGGTTTTCCATTTTAAGCATAGCAGTGTGAACATGTCCATCCCAGACTCCCTAACTATCCGTTTGCCTCAGCCATGTGATGTTCTGCTCTACTACTTCATTGAGACAGCAGTTCTGCTGCCCCTGACTTTGGGCTGGGATGCTGCTATAGGACGGTGATGAGCAAGTCCTCATGTCTAGCTCCCAACCTTGCACAGGCTTCCTCTTCTGTCCCAACGTGGGATACAATCACCACTCAAGTTTTCAGTTCCCTTTTCCTTTCTGGGCCACTGGAAATTTCCCCTACTTTCCTGTGAGTTCAGTTATAGAGTTACAATGATGTCTATTATATTTCTGTCCGCATTTCCAGAAGTTTTGTAGCAGAAATATTTCTCATATTATCTAGTTGTTTTTCCAGAAATGAAAGACTGGGCTGCCTTTTTAACATCTCCTAAACGATTCTATTTCTGCCTGCAGTGTGGCTAGTTCATGCCATCCTGGTGAGGGCCTTCTGCCTGGTCTCCCTCCAGACTATGACCATGTCCTCCTCCAGCCCACAATCCTGTCTACAGTTTTCATTTCAAGATGCAGGTCTGAGCTGGTCATCCTTCAACTTAAAACCCTCTACAAAGGCTTCTCAAGCCCCCAGGATAAAGTCCAAACTTCCTGGTATGGTCCACAGGCCTCTGTGATCAGGCACAACGTACAAGGGGAGCCACATAGCTCACTACCTTATTACTCACTCCCACTGGATTACTTCCTGCTCTGCAAAGCTGCCCTGCTCCCCTTCCCTCTGGCCCCTTATGTACGATTTTCCCTTTGCTTGAATGTCCTGCTCTGGGCCCTTCCCTGGCTAACAAGTCCTTCAGGTCTTGACTTATGTATCATTTCTTCCAGGACCTTGACTGGACCTTCCCAACCCCACCTCCACTACAGAATGGATTTCCATCAGGTCTCCCTGGTAGCTTGCACTGACATCTTTCAGACCACCTGCATACTCTATTGGAGTTGCTTGCCTACTTATCTCCCAGATTTAAATTCTAAAGTAAATCTTATTATCTAAAAAACTTGCATGTATTTTGTTTAAACAAATAAAGTACAGCTGACCCCTAAGCAACTAGGGTTTGAACTGTGCAGGTTCGAAAACATGCAGATTTTCTTCAATAAATGTAATATCTGTATTTTCATTTTACATATCTTTAAATTAACTAGGTACAGGGAACAGTTTCTGTTCAATCAGAGATCACAATATGTAGCACTTGGGTCTGAGCCCTGATTCTATCCACAACTGTTCAGCTTCCTGCCTTTGGGTGAGTCACCTACCAATTCCTTTGTTTTTGAGGCAGAGATAACAGTAAACCGACTTTCAACTGCACAGGGGGTTGGCAACCTAACCCTTGTGGTTGTTCAAGGGTCAGGTGTCAATTAATTAAGCTAGATCATTAGCATTTTATCAAAGGCCCTTGTTTTAAGTCAGTCTCTACTGCAACGACTACAAATGCTACTGGGGTGGGGTATGGGAATGTAAATTTAAGCAACCCTTATTGGTTATTTTCATGTAAGATCACTACAAAAATCCTGAGCTCTCTGCATGAAGAATCAGCTATTTAAAATTTGCCTATCCAAATATCTATCTGCCAGTGTTAGAGTGAAGTCAGGAGAAGAAAAACAAATGTCACACATTAACACATTAATGTGGAATCTAGAAAAATGGTACAGATGAACTTATTTGCAAAGCAGAATCAGAGTCACAGATGCAGAGAACAAACATACGGATACCAAGGGGGAAGAGGGTGTGGGGTGGATTGGGAGATTGGGATTGGCATATAAACACTACTGATACTATGTATAAAATAGATATCTAACAAGAACCTACTAAACAGCACAGGGAACTCTACTCAGTGCTCTCTGGTGACCTAAATGGGAAGGAAATCTAAAGAAGAGGGGAGATGTGTATATGGGTGGCTGATTCATTTGGCTGTATAGAAGCAACTGTCACAACATTGTAAAGTCCACACTCAAGTTAGAAAAAAAATTGCCTTGAATCACAAAAACAAGCAAAACCAAACATCTACCTGTGTTAGACATCAACTCCTAGTGTATTTATTGGAAAGAGAAACACGTCAAGAGAATACTATTAGTTTAACATGTAACACATTTATGCTCATAAATTATAAATGCAGAAGGTTGGTTTTATTTATGGGAATATAACAATCAACAGCCTTTCAGACAAAAAATGAAAAATTCTAAAACTGATAAAGGGCTTCCCTTGTGGCTCAGCTGGTAAAAAAATCTGCCCGCAATGTGGGAGACCTGGTTTTGATCCCTGGGTTGGGAAGATTCCCCTGGAGAAGGGAAAGGCTACCCACTACAGTATTCTGGCCTACAGAATTCCATGGACTGCACAGAAGACAGGATAGTCTCTTGGAAAGATAAATTTGAGTCAAGCCTCTCTTACTTGTACTGTTGATGATCCTTAGTGCTTCTTGTTTTGGCCATGAATCTTTCTGCTAACTTTTCTAGGTTCCGAGAATAATCCGTCTCAATTTCGGCTTTTTTCCGGAAGAAATCTTGCAGGTCCTGCAGAAGCTGAACTCTCATCTCTGTCTGTTGCTCCAGGCATTTCTGTTGTTCTACCAGTTGAGCTCGAATTTCTAAGGAGAGAAGAAGAGAACCCATTTGATTATTTCATGAAAATAACCAAAGTGTTCTGGTATGTGCAAGATAAAAATACTGAATCCTATCATACATTTAGCTCTGCAATGGACCTTTACGAGGCTGCTGTGTTCAGGCTGGGTCTCTAAATAAAGATATATGCTTACCAACTTCTGGTTACCAGGGGTGAAGATCAGGGAAAGGGATAGGGAGTTTGTGATGGACATGTACGCACAGCTATATTTAAAATGGATAATCAACAAGGATCTACTGTAGAGCACATGGAACTCTGCTTAATGTTACGTGGCAGCCTGGATGGGAGGGGAGTTTGGGGGAGGATGGATATACATATATGATTGGTTGAGTCCGTTTGCTGGTCTCCTTAAAATATCACAACACTGTTGACTGGCTAAGTGCTTAGTTGCTCAGCCATGTCTGACTCTTTGCAACCCTAGGGACTGTAGCCTGCCAGGTTCCTCTGTCCATGGGATTTCCCAGGCAAGAATACTGGAGTGGGTTGTCATGCCCTCCTCCAGGGGATCTTCCCAATACTGGGATTGAACCCAGGTCTCCTGCATTGCAGGCGGATTCTTTATAGTCTGAGTCACTGGGGAAGCCCATTAATTGTCTATACCCCAATACAAAATAAAAAGTTAAAAAAAAAGAGATCTGCTGACTCTTTAAAAGAATGAGCTAAGCCTCAGGAAAGAATGTAATAAATTAGATTAGAAACATGGATTACATTTGCAATACCACAAACATGCATGGAGTCATGAGGGGGAAAAAAATTAAAGGCTTTCAGATAACAATTTGTAACATGTGACATCTTTGGGTAGCTGAGGACATTGTAGTTTTTTAGACAGCATTTCACCTCAACTATCTTTTTTGAGTTTGAATGACAGAGAAGTGAGCACTATTTCTTCCAAAACTCTGAACCTTCTCAACTTCTTTGCCAGCTGGCACATACAAACACTGACATCTGGTAATTTTTATTTAGTGCATAAATTTCTAGTTTGTAAAACACATAGCTGTAGGGTTTATAGGAATGCCACGCCTAAAAATAATTTCTTTCTATATCCAAATAATCCATTCATTGTGGGGCAATCCCTGGATTCTGCTTTATTATTTTGATCACAAGATCAAGAGCCCTTCACTTGGCTTCCCACATTTTCCACATGTCCCAACTAACTAAGCTTTATCACATATATAATCCTGAAAAGAATCCTTAGACAATCTTTACATATTAGGAACATGAACGTTAGTCATTTAGTGATTTAGTAGAAACACAAAAGCAAAAGTGTGTCATGCAAAACTATCTGCAAAAATAAACCATGTGTGTTTTGGAAAAGGAGATACAGTAACTAATAACTACTGACTTGTTTTTGTTCTGAGACTCAGGGCTGACCTCCAAAGACAAGAATATTCATACTGGAAAACTTCTTTATTTCATCTTTCCCAGTGTCAGTGCATATTCTCTAAAAGTGAGAGCTGAATCTAATTGAGTGGATTTAGTAGAAATCGATGTCCAAATAACACCTCCTCAATTGCATCCTATTCTTCAGTAACTGAGCTGATACGCACATACTTGACCATGTGTAATCAGGGTCACTAACAGCAGGCAATCCAGTTCTGAATGAGGAGTCAAGAAATTTACTCAACTTAATAATAGCTAATAATAATTGAATACTTACTGTTCTACACACTCTACTTAAGTAGGTACTAATATTATCCTCATTTTGCAAAGAAGAAACTGAGGTTTAATGAGATAACATCCTTCATCGAGAGACGTCAGCTAGTAAGGAGCACTCTCAGGAGCTCTAACCCAGGTCTGTCCATCAAATTAATCTTAATAGAATGCTTCTGCCTGACTTTCATCCATGCAACATGTTTTAAGAGCGTATAGTGTGCCAGGCTGATATCCTGGCAAAGAAGATACAGTAACTACGAACCAAGGTCTCAGCTCTCAGTTAGGTCATGCCCCAGCAGCCCGGTTCTGGAGGAGTTCCAGGAGAGGATAGGAAAGCATTTCTCAAGTGTCCTCTCTTGGTTTTTCTACTTGGAGATTGGGGGACCCTATTATTCATCTCACAAAAGTGTGGTGAACGCCAAAATGAAGACATATTACAGGTTTTTAACTACCATAAACAGCAGCTGAATTTTAGTCAATCAAAGAAAAGTGTTTTTCAATACAGTATTTTAATCAGCATGTCTGCTAAACTCTTTCCTCCACAAATACAGACCTAGTTTTATTTCATAAGGAAAAAAAATCAAGGGAGGGGGTATTTCTCATTCAAGAATCCTAGTAAGTCTTTTATGATGAAGTAATTTTAGCTCATCTTGCTGTGCTAGCTGAAAAAAACCAATCATCTTAAGCTGTCAACTAGTTCTGTGTTATTTTTTAAAGCTGTCCTGGTGCCAAAAAAGAAATAAAAGTAGGTGAGAGTATGAATCTCACCAGAAGCACACAAAAATTACATGGGCTTCCTTCTTGGATCTCATTCTTAGATTTTTCTCTTGTTTGTTTCCTTCAGGGTTTAAAATCAAGAGTTAGGGAGCTTTGAGAAGGACGATCCTATTTTAAACAGTTAAAATCCCAAACTCATTTTGCAGGGCGTAACTTCACATTGTCTGTCATTTTCTGGTCAATATAGTACACTGGCAACATCTTCAATAGCAAAAAACTGGAAGGACAGAAACTAGAGTAAAAGTATGTGCCAAAAATTAGAGATGAAGAACATGACTGATTACTTTTAATTTAGAAAAGTTTGACAAATGATAAAAAGGTCATAAGGGGAAAAAAATCATGATATAAGTGCTAACATAAGAACTCTCCAGTTAGGAAGGGAAAACCTTTGGACACCTCACATCACATCAGAGTTGTTAAGCAGCACAATTCGACAGGTCACCTTCCTGCATGTATGTTGTGCCTCTATTAATATGACCTTATCAGATTTGAGCTCACTGAGTACAGCACCATCTTTTAACAAATGAATAAAACAAATGCTAGTCATATTAATCTTGGTTCACTGCTTAGAACAGATCAAAAAAGCCTGTGGAGCATTGGGCCCTGAAGTAAAGTATTCGTCGCTCAGTCGAGTCTGACTCTCTGCAACCCCACGGACTGTAGCCTGCCAGGCTCCTCTGTTGGTGGAATTCTCCAGGCAAGAATACTGGAGTGGGAGTGGGTAGCCATTCCCTTCACCAGGGCATCTTTCCGACCCAGGGATCAAACCCCGGGTCTCCTGCGTTGCAGGCAGATTCTCTGCAGTCCAAGCTACCGGGGAAGCCCTACACTGTGCCAATCCTGAGATAAGACCACAAGTGGCTATTAGCTTTCTTGAATTAGTACTGACTGGATGTTTCCCCCTCAGGTCCAAGCTTCATGGTAATTTACTATAGTTGGCCAAGCTGTTACTGAGCTCCTATTTTGTGTAAGGCAGGCTAGTAGGCACTGGAGTTACAAAAACACGTTTGACGCAGCTTCTTTGGAAGGGAAGGAAATCCTAATATGATGGTATCAATATACCGTGCTCAGTGCTCATAATAAAGGAACGGAAAGAGGGGCTGACTCAGAGGGTAAAAGGGCCTAGAAGATGTCACACTCTGAAGAGTAAGAAGGTTTTAAGACAGACCGTTGTAACTACAGAGAATGGGAGAAAATGTTTGCAAATCCTATACTTAATAAGAAAGGGTTCGCTGGTGGCTCAGTTGGTAAAGAATCCACCTGCAACGCAGGAGACCACTTATGCAGGAGACCCAAGTGTGATCCTTGGGTCAGGAAGACCCCCTGGAGAAGCAAATGGCAACACCGCTCCAATATTCCTGCCTGGGAAACCCCATGGACAGAGGAGTCTGACGGGCTACAATCCAATGGGTCACAAAGTCACACACTAGTGACGACACCACCACCACCAAATAACTAACTTGTCTCCAGAATATATAGTAACTCTTAGAACTCAATAATAAAAACAGAAATAATCCAATTTTAAAATGGGCAACAGATCTCAATAGACACTTCCCAAAAGAGGATATACAAATGGCTAACAGCACATGAAAGGTGATTCAAAGTCAGTCGCCATCAGGAAGACGCAAACCAAAAGCACAATGAGAAATCACTTCACACTCAGTAAGACGGTGATCATCAAAGACACCACAAGTGCTGGGGGGCTGGAGAAGGCGGAACCCTCATACACGGCTGGCAGAAATGCAAAGCTGCACAGCCATTTTGGAACAAATCTGGCAGTTCCTCAAAGTTTGACATAGACTGAGCCAATCTACTCCTACGTATATACCCAAGAGAAAACATATTTCCACACAAAAATGTATAGACAAATGGTTGTGGCACTATGACTCATTAACAGCTGAAACGTGGAAATAACCTAAACGTCCTTCAAGGGAACAGAAACACACAATGAGGTACGGCTGCAAATCAGGGTGTTATTCATCATAAACGGGAATGAAGTAAAGATTCATGCTTATACTGAAAATATAAGCTTAGTGAACAAAACTAGTCACTAATGGAAAGTGTGATTACATTAATGTGAAATGTCCAAAAGAGACAAATCCATAGGAACATAAAGTAGATTAATTGTTGACTAGAGAGAGCTGGAGGTGCTGGAGGAAATGGGAAGTGATGGCTAAGGAGTACAGGAGGGGGGGATGAAAATGTAAATGTGACTATAGTGACAGTTACAAAATAGTGAATGTACTAAAAAGCAATTGTACACTCTAAATGGGTATACTGAATGAACTATGACATAGCTCAGTACAGCTGTTACATAAAAAAGATAGACTGCCATATCACAATTCCATGAAATTTTGGTTGAGACATTTCTGAGAATGATAACAGCAGTAACAACAAAATGACTCCTCTTATTTCCACACCTAGGACTTTTTAGTGGTTTATCAAATTAGACAACATGGGGCAAGCACTTTAAAATGACGTCTTCATAAAATGACTTGTTTCAGTATTTTCACTTCATCTCAATTTATCTATCAGAAAAGATTAACCTAATAGAACATTGAGAGCTTTATCACCAAGACTCCCAGACAACTGCATAAAACAGTACAAACTCTTTCAGGCAGAAAAATGCCACCTCGGAGGAGTCGCCAAGCAGTCATTATTTAAATCTAGGGCAGGACCTACTAAATACTAATAATGGCCATTTTAACGGAGCTAAAATTTACTGTCTTTTTTTTTTTTTAATGACTGTTATTTCATTTCCTTTCTACCAGCACATCATCACAGAATGAATCAACATCAATAAGCCAATAAGAATAATACACAAAAAGATGATGCTTTCAAACTACTCAATTTAGTAAAAAAAAAAAGGTTGAAATAGTTCCCGTCTAAGCTATAAAAATCTGCTGACTAATACTTAACAAATAAAATGGAACTGACTAGGAAAGGAGGAAACAGAGGCATTTCTTGCTATTGCCCTGATAAAGGGAAGTCCTAATCCTTAAAATAAATTTGTGTGAGACCAAAAAGTATGACACATATTCATGGAAAGACTGAGACCAGACTGGGCTGTTTTACTAATATGTTACTGACTGATTAGGACTAGGACATAAAATTGATAGACTGGATGTGAAACTTGTGGTCATACAGCAAAAATTAAAAACACCGTAATACTTCTAAAACATCACAAACCATCTCAATTATTTCATAGCGTTGTTTGGTCAAATTTTCCTTATGATATCAACAAAACATATATTATGTGTAGATTTATCAGTACCTTTACCCAAAGGGTATAAGGAACTTCCCCAAATGACAGATGAGAACTCCTGGAATGTCTTGAAAGAGAAGAACCCAATGAGATTCTAACTGGTCCCCTCAATTTTTCACATAGTCATGTGAATATATATACAACCTACTACTGCTTAGCTGAACACCATGTACAAACTCATGCAATAATGCTGAAAAGCCTAAAAAAAGCTAGAAATTTGGAGCAAAAAATCCATGTGAACTTTGTGTGTGTATGTAAATAGACTGAATAAGCAAAGGCCATTTCCTCACCAGAAATCTGAACCCCAGATTTAAGCGTCTTTTGCACCCTGTACCTTGCGGACTTGTGCTGGTGTTATAGTGTCACTTATTATAAGTCACATGACATGGGGCAAGCTGCTTAACATCTTGAAAAGTAAGAGTTCCACCTCACGAGATTGTGGTGAGGGACTTAAATGAGATGATACAAACGAAAAGCATGCTACAATCTGCAAATCACTATGAAACAGATGGAGATGTTATTATTACTGGCATCATCGGGCTTTCATGAGAAAAATATTTATTGACTATTACCATGTGCCAGATTTCCTTCTAGTGGCTCTAACTAACAGACTGGAAAGGACAAGCCCCATCCTCAGTGAGGAGACAGCCAAGGCCAACAGCTGGTGAGAGTGAGTGACCTCCAGGGCTTTGAGTCACCAATGTCAAGGAGCAATGTAAATGTGGGGAGGAGGTGTGTGCGAGGTGGTCCTGAGGCTGACCTGGCAGTGGCCTGGCAGACACAGAGGGGAAGGGCATCCGAGGCTGAAGGAAGCTTACGTACAGGCATGCAGAGAAGCTGGCCAAGTACTTCTCTGTGCTACACTCTAACTCTACTTGGTAACAGGCCTCGTCACAGGCTAGGTCAGAAAGGACCCCACATGGTAGGCTAAGGAGTGAAATTTTATCTTTGAGGCCAGTTTTCCCAACTGACCTGACGGTAAGAGCCACTAGGCAAGCTTACCAAAAATACCTGCATGATTCTTTCGGTCTGACAGGACCAGGAACAGAGGATATCCAAGTACACAGCGTGAACCTTATCACTGGGCAACCGTAGGAAACCCCAGTGGGGAGGAACTGAACAATTCTGAACAAGGAAGACATCCAGTCTGATTTGCATTTCAGAAAATAGCACACATAAATGAATAAATGAAACGAAAGGCTAAATATCTGATAAATATGAAATATTCTCATACTATTTATGAAACAGTTTCCTTTGTAAGCTATGTGTGTGTGTGTGTGCGTGTGCGCGCTCAGCCACTCAGTCGTGTCCCACTTTTTGTGACCCCGTGGACTGTGGCCTGCCAGGCTCCTGTGTCCATGGGATTCTCAGGCAAGAATACTGAAGTAGGTTGCCATGCCCTCCTCCAAGGGATCTTCCCGACCCAGGGATTGCATCTGTGTCTCTTAAGTCTCCTGCATTGGCAGGTGGGTTCTTTACCATTAGTGCTACCCGGGAAGCCCAAAATTCTGTATCACTGCAGCCTGCCAGGCTCCTCTGTCAATGAGATTCTCTAGGCAAGAATACTGGAGTGGGTTGCCATGCCCTCTTCCAGAGGAGCTTCCTGACCCAGGGATCGAATAGGGGTCTTCATTTGAATTATGAATTACCAGGCAAAACAAACCACCACCACTGATAAAAACCCTCACAAGAATGAATGGTATCCATATTTTTCTGTGCCTAAGCTTATTATTTTAATTAGTTATGAATCATGCATTTCCGTCATCTGGTGTGGAAGTAATGAGTATTTCCCTGTCATCTGTTATCAGAGACGAGAAGCTGATTGTCAACCACCCTGGAGAAAAAGCTTTAGAGCTGTGCTGTCCAATGCAGCCATGTGTCACACTGAGCACTTGAAACATAGCTGGTCCAAACTGAGATGTGCTCCAAGTGTAAAATACACAGAGGATTTCAAAATCCTAGTGTGTGGGGGAAAAAAGAACATAAAAGCATCTCATTAATATTTTTATATTAATGCTAGGATTAAACATTTTAGACATACTGTGTTATAAAAAGATATTAAAATTAATGTCACCTGTTCTTTTTTTTTTAACATGACAGTTAAAGAACATTTAAAATTGGAAATGTAGCTCATCTATAGGACAGTTCTCTAGTGATAAAGTTTCTGATAAGTGGAATCTGAAAACTTCTACAAGTGGAATCAGAAAAGGTCTGTCAAGAGTTGGCTGACTTGATCGGAAGCCAAGATTTATACACAACGCAAATATGGGCTAGAATACAGAGTATCAGGACACTGGTTCCAGTTCCAGAAATATGACATTGGAATAGTAATCATCTCTGTGGAACTTATGCTTCCTCAACTGCAAAATGATCACTAATCATAACTGCTATATTCCCCTCCTAAAGGCAATGGGAGGCGTCAATGAGATGAAATATACAAAGACTTCTTCATCATGTCAAATATTGTAATGGCCAATTATCATGTAATGTGGACTGAGAAAAGAAAAAATGTAAGTTCTAGATTTGATGGTGCCAGTTACTCACACTAAAGGACTTTCAGAAAAGACTACAGGCACCTGGAGTCAGCAGTGACAGCTTCAGTGGTTGGCCCCACACTGACTTTAAAGGATATGTAACATATAGAAGGCTCTGCAAATTGGCAGAATGAAAAGTAGTTCCTTAAATAAATGAACTAAATAATTCTTGATACCCTGGCCCAGAAGAGTAACGTTCTGAAGAAGGAAGCTTAGGGTGGTTGGACCAAATAGAATCTTTCAGGTTACCACTTCATGCAAAATATAACTCCCTAAAGTCTATTTCTAGCATCAGGAAAAGACCTTGATGCTAGGAAAGACTGAAGGCAGGCAGAGAAAGGGATGACAGAGGACGAGGTGGTTGGGTGGCATCACTGAGTCAATGGTCATGAGTTTGAGCAAGCTCTACGAGATGGTAAAGGACAGGGAAGCCTGGCGTGCTGTAAAGAGGCTGCAAAGAGTTGAGCATAACTGGACAACTGACCAAGGACAACAAAGTCTTTTTCTACTTCTGACTTATGAAATCACCAACTATTTTAGCAAAATAAACAGCACATACATATGAAATTAGGTTGCTTCCATTCTAAGCTCAAAGCGTGGCTTCAACCTAGTGCACCAAGAGGTAATTTGCATATCTGGGGGGGGCAGAGTTATGATGAATCCTTTAGAAATAAAATAAAGTGTCCTCTCAGCACAGTTAATCCTCATTGCATGGATATGAAAGTAAAGTCAGTATCACATTTCCTACACTTAGAGACTGTGTTTGTTTTTCTAAGTTTTCATAATAATATCTTCACTTGAAATGACATTTACCTCAGTATTATCTTAGAATAAGCTCATTACAAAAGTTTCATAACTTTTGACAGCCAAACATTATAATCTGACCCAGATAATGTTTTAATGTAAAGTATAGAAACCAAATTTGTACTTATTTTTTTTTCAGATGAGAGCTAGCCAGGATGAAAACCAATAAATTCAGGTGATCAATTATTGCAGTTTAACTACATTGTTGGAAAGGCCAGTTTAAGGAAGTACAGATCTGAGTGATTCAATTTAGTGGTTTTATTCAGAATGCACAAGAGGCAGAACTTCATTAACTTCCCCATAATTAAGGGGACATTTAAGACCATACTAGTAGATTGATTTTTACTACCAGAAAAAGACAGTGTATGGAAATCACTGGTCTGTAGAGTTCAAAGATTTACATTTTGGAATGGCTGTGTCACTGACAAAAGTTCAAGGCATTCTCTAAATGGTGACTTTCTCTGCTGAAATAATTTAACATGAAGTCTCATGGCATAAACATGTTCCACATGTTTTTCTCTAAATAAGTTTGAAGAATGAAAAACTTTTAACTAGTTTAAATCTTTTGTACAGAATTAATTGCAAAGTGAGGCTTTTTTTAAATTAAGGCTATTTCCCAAGCAGTAATCGCAATTTTAAAGCATCTTCTAGAACACAGTTCAACTTCCCAAGCAATTTACCATTTATATTGAACAGGAGACTATTTACCAAATTCTTACTATGTTCCAGATCCTGTGATAAATACTTGATGTAGTTTAGCTTGTTTAATTCTCACAGCAATCCCATTATGTGATGCTTCCATTCCATACATGAGGAAATCAACGCAAGAGATCAAGTATTTTGTCCAAAGACATACAATGAATAAGTACTAGAGCTTAGATTCCCATTCAGGCTGGTCTAACTCCCAAGTTCGTGATGCAAATTTATCACATTCAACAGTTACATACAATGTGCAATTACACCAAATAAGTCTAAGTGATCCAGGCCAAGCCTTAGTGATAATTTATTAGAATGTATACAGATGCTGTATATAACTACTGATGCATCAAATAAAAGTTTAAGTGCAAAGCGTCTAGCATCATTTAGAAAAGCAATAAAAATTGCATTTCTATCACTGACACTTAAAAACCTAATATTTTACGAAAACTAGCTAAGCGGCTAACGCTAATTCCCTAGTACTTCTAAATGTCCTGGCTTTATGGAAAACTATGTATTTAAGTCAATTACTTTTGTTTTAAATCATTATTGTTACTGCTATTATGTTCCAATTATTGTAGAGTTTTGAACTATATAGATTATGAATCTGATTACCAATATCATATCTCTAAATTTCCATACAGCACATAATAGATTCTCAGTAACTATCTCTGATGAATGTTTGCTTCAGTAAAGATAGCTAGTTACTAAAATGCTTCATTGTGTACATCTGGACATAGGACTCAAATTTTGCTAATTCATAAAATGGGTTTCCTGTCTCCTCTCTCTGCAACTCACCACCCATGCCACTATACCTCTTCATTCTTTGCTCCATGTGGTCCTGCTGGTATCCAGCCCTACAAGGTTTCCTCCATAAACAATGCTCTATACAGTCAACAGCAGAAAAAACTCCAGTTAAACCTACTTTTCATGTTTTAAACATCTCTCCATTAAAGATATCTTTTATATGTCTACTTCCACGGGAAGAGAACACCTTCATCTCGGAAAATAACGAAGGAAACACTAATCATTTCATTTAAATTTCCTTAGACTTCTATTAGAGATGGGATTCCTATTGGCAACTTTGTAGTCAGTAACCTCTGGCTCCAGTTGAACTACTTGAACTCTGATTCAGAAGCTGACACAAGGAAACTAGCAAGTAGCCTAGTTACTTGTGCTTCCTTAACATTCATTTCACAGCTGGAAGTCACAATTCTGGATCACAGAATAAATATCTTTCAATCCCAGGCTACAAAATTCTTAAAGAGATAGCATTAAAAAACAATCATATCTCTGTATGTATATACACACACACTCCTGACACCTGACACCCGGCACTTGGGCTTCCCAAGTGGCTCAGTGGTGAAGAATCCCCCTGCCAACACAGCAGATGTGGGTTCAATCCCTAGGTAGGGGAGATCTCCTGGAGGAGCACATGGCAACCCACGCCAGTGTTCTTGCCCGGAAAATCCCATGGACAGAGGAGCCTGATGGGTTACATATAGTCCATGGGGTTGTAAAGAGTTGGATATGACTTACTGACTGAGCACACACAGCATATATTTTATATATGTGCATATCTTAAAAAGTTTTTCAGGCCTAGGCAAATACTGAACATCAATCAGCTTGTTAAAATGTCAGAACTAATCATTCCCTTCTTGGGATGTCCTTGGTGGTCCAGTGGTTAGGACTCTGTTTCCACTGCAGGGAGTACAGGTTTGATACCCTGGTCAGGGAACTAAGACCCTTTAGCTGAAGAGGCATAGCCAAATAAACAAAAATCCTCTTCATTTCATCCTTCAAATTGTCAAAGAAAAAGCTATGTATAATCATAATATTCTTCTATTTTATCGTCTGATAAAAGCCAAATTCTACAGTAAAAGTTATTTTTGGTCCTGTACGAACATTCAACCTTTACCCACATAATCTGCAGAAACTGAATTCAACATTTTCTCATTGTCTGCTCAACCAGCAAAGGATTACAAAAATGCTTCTCATCTGACAAACACTGAGTAACTTTCAAGTGCTGCACCCTGAAGAAAGATAAATCCACTGCTTTTTGCCCCCAGGGCCTCCCAAGGTAGCCCCTGGTCTACAGACAGGTAAAAATGACTTGTGTGTGTGTGTGTGTGCGTGTGCGTGTGCGTGTGCGTGTGTGTGTGTGTGTTGGGGCTTCCCAGGTGGTGCTAGTGGTAAAGAACCCGTCTGCCAATGCAGGAGGCATTAAGAGATACAGGTTCAATCCCTGGGTCAGCAAGATCCCCTGGAGGATGGCATGGCAACCCACTCCAGTATTCTTGCCTGGAAAATCACATGGACAGAGGAGCTTGGTGGGCTATAATCCATGGAGCTACAAAGAGTCAAACACGATTGAAGCGACTTAGCATATACTGTACCCTATGGACTGTAGCCTGCCAGGCTCCTCCGTCTATGGGATTCTTCAGGCAGGAATACTGGAGTGGGTTGCCATGTATTTTTCCTGGGGATCTTCCCAACCCAGAGACTGAACCCATATCTCTTCTATCTCCTGCATTGGATTTTTTTTTTTATCACTGTGTCACCTGGGAAGCTAGGCATGTTGTAGATCCTACAATGGAAGCATGAAGAGAGTGCTGAGAGGACAGAGGACGCTTCCCAGGTGAATCAGGGAAGGCTCTGATGACACAGGAGCCAGTACAATAGCTAAGTAGTAGTTAAGGATGTGTGTGAGAAGGGCATTATGGGTAATAGGAGCAGCCTGTGCAAAGGCCCCAGGGTATGACTGTCTGGAGAGTTCAGGGAGTTTATCAGAATGGCAGTTTACTACATACTTCAGGGTCATAAGGCAGACAGGGGCTGGACCAATATTAGGGGATTTAAAAGTAAACATTCTATAATGATAAGGAGTGTTATCTTTACTCAGCTCTCATTATTGAGAATGCTTCAATTTGTTTATTTAACAAGTTAAAAACAAGTGCATATCCTCCCCTCCCACCTGGGAATGTAATGTACAGCACAGGGAACATATCAATAATATTATAATAACTCTGCATGGTGACAGATGGGTACTAGACTTATCTATTGTGATGATTTTTTGGTAATGCATAAAAATATCGAAACACTGTTGTTCATCTAAACTAATACTGAAAAAATGCATATTAACCACATTTAGAAAGGGTAGCTGTAGAAATATATTCTATAACTGATTATCAGAAAACATTTTCTGCCAAATATTTGACAAGTTTTTTTAAGTGCTTAATACTAATTTAGAAGAGAAGGTAGTGTCAGCTACATTTAGTAGAATACCGAGGATATGGAACAGAAGGATTTATAAATACCATAAGGTGATGAGACTGCCTTTCATTTCACTATAACTAGACTTATACATAATTCTGAATTAAAGTAGCTTAAAATGGACTTCCCTGGCGCTTCTGCGGTTAAGAAGGACCAGTGCAGGGGATACAGATTAGATGCGTGGTCCAGGAAGATGCCTTGGGGCAACTATGCCTGTTCACCACAACTACTGAGGCCACTTGTCACAGCTGTTGAAGCCATGTGCCCTAGAGCCTGTGCTGGGCAGCAAGAGAAGCACCCACAATGAGAAGCCCACACGCCGCAACCAGAGAGTAACCTGCACGCAGTGATGAAGACTCAGTGTAGCCAAAATCAGTGCAGCCTAAAGAAAGTAGTTTAAAACGGCAAATTATTTAAAACACCTATATTTTACCTTTCTTACATACTTTGTGGTCCACTATCTTGCAATTTACTTTGAAAAAGTACACCTTATAAAAGATACTGTATCACTGAATCCTTACAAAGCAGCAGTTTAAAAAGGTAAAAATGCTAGCATTTTCTCATCTCACACCTCTCTATAAGCACTTGGCTGTGTGTGTGTGCTGTCACGTCTGACTCTGCGATCTCATGGACTGTAGCTCACCAGGCTCCTCTGTCCATGGAATTTTCCAGACAAGAATACCGGAACGGGTTGCCACTTCCTTCTCCAGGGGATCTTCCCAACCCAGGGATCAAACCTGTGTCTCCTGCATTGACAGGCAGGTTCTTTACCAGCTGAGCCCTATTATAAGCTCTTTACAGGATTTCAAACACATTATTAGCTTTACTGCCTCTGCCACATCCACTCTTTCTTAGCTGCTCTAACCTGGAAGAGATTCATTTTTAAACAAGATCAGATGCACAAACAACTCTGAGTGCATTATTGAGAAATAGTAATCCTGCTCCCTTCAACACCCAGGATCAGCTAGTTTCTGCCTACCTTCCCCCTCATCATGCATCTACAATCTACATGTCGCTTTTGATCGAAACGAATTCCCAGATCCTTGCTCACACTGTGTATCCCCCCTGTTAAGTTTCCCTGAATGGTTTCGGTAAGAAGTGCAGTACTAAAGGATGAAAACAGAAGACAATGGGCTAATGGGCTGAGGGAAAGAAAGCAGGTGGGAGCAGGAGAAGGATAAAGGGAAACAGGTTACTGAGAAAACAAAAGAGAAAAGAATCAAGTAGAGAAGAGAGGTAAGAGAGGAGCAAAGGGGGACCTCCCTGGAGGTCCAATGGTTACAACTTTACCTTATCATGCTGGTGGTATACCTTTGATCCCTGGTCAGGGAGCTAGGAGCCCACAAGTCTTAAGGCCAAAAAACAAAACAAAACATAAAAGCAACATTGTAACAATCTGATAAAGACTTTAAAAATGGCTCATATTAAGAGATGTTTAAAAAAAGAGAGAGAGAGAGAGAAAGGAGCAAGGTAGGTGAGGGAGGCAAGGGAACAGGAAGAAAATGAAACAAGTGCCAAAGGCCTTGGGGATTCACAAATCAGACTTGGGCACCAGAGGAGCTTGGAGCTAGCTTTGGTCTCCTCAAGCCTGTCTTCAGGCTATGAGATTTTTGGAGAGTACATCTGCTTTTAATAATGCCAGATATCAGAATTCTGTCGTGGGCCAGCATAAGAACAAGATTTCAAGGTCAAACAAAGCAAAATTTTCTCCTTATGAGAAACAAAGTATACGTTGCCTCAGATTTGTAAGATCCCCTCCCACCCCAAAACACACCCCTTTAAGCCTTTTAGAAACCCAAGTGAAATCACAATTGGTTATGAATGTGTGTGTGCTTAGTTGCTCAGTCGTGTCTATCCCATGGACTGTAGCTCACCAGACTTCTCTCCATGAAATTTTCCAGGCAGGAATACTGGAGTGGGTTGCCATTTCCTTCTCCAGGGGGATTTCCTGACCCAGGGATTGAACCTGCATCTCTTGAGTCACTTGCTTTGGCAGGTGGATTCTTTGCCACTTCGCCTCCTGGGAAGCCCCTCCTTACCACTGTCACCATTCTAATTTTAGCCTCAAGGCTGCAGAGAGCTGAAGATACAAGCTATGTTGCATTTTATTTTGTAGTCCCATTGTGACTCCCTGATACAGCGTCTGGTGATAAGCACTTTACATGTGTTTACTGAATGATCAGATGAACATAACATTTAATGGAAAACCCCGAAAAGCCGGTAGAGTCCCTCAGAATTCTTTGCACTATCTTCCTTCTCTGTAAACATGAGCCTGATTCAGTAAGTCCATAAGCTTTCCACATCGACCCACAGTACAATTTTATTTTCCTTTGAAGTTTAGATGTTTCTGGCGAGAACCCACACTACTCACAGGCACAGCTGATGTTCTCTTGGCTGCCGGCATTCTGAAAGCTGTCTGAATGGATGGCACGGAGCCGTCTGCCACTCCACGGATCTGTCTCTGGCACAGGTGCCAAGTTGCCCTGAGCTTAGGCAAGCCCCAGTTTTCAGGGCACTTCGGGCCCCATCTCCTAGCCTGTGGCTCTCCTGAACACCAGCAGTTCAGTACAGAATGAATACATTATTTCTTCTTCTCTCTGGTTACAGGGTTGGCTGGCCAAGATCCTCCCAGAGGCAGAGCACTCTGCCCAAACCCAATGAAACCCTTCAGATAATTCTGCAGTCCCTTCCTGAGGTTGAAATAATAGCTACTTACAGTCTTCAGACCTGTGCATGAGCATTACTTATAGAGGAAGGATCAGAAATTTATCACCTTCAGAGGCCAGACCAGTCCCATAAATGAGTGAATCAAGCCGGGTATGTAACAACAAGGAAACATAAGGATTGCTTAAGCAGGAACACATACTTCATCCAGCCCCCAAACTCCAGGTAATGACTGCTGTACAGCAAGCCTGATGTGGTTACGCCAAATCTGACCTTTTTAGAGAGAAGCCAGAAATCTGATTTGGGGGTAAAAATCACCAAATTTTAAAATATGAGCAACTAATTAAAACAAAACCAAACTCTGTCCAAACCATTGAAAATCCATCCTTGTGCCAGATTTTGCCTCCGGGATACCATTTTGTGATCACTGACAGAAATTCTAACCTTTGTAGATAAAATTAATACCTTCTCCAGTTGTCAGAAATTGAAGAGAAACAAGATTCAGATTAACAACAACTTTTGGGCCCTCATGAGTGAGCCAACAATGTAAATGATATGTGGAAAACCAATCAAAATCATTTAAGGTGGCATATTTAGTGAATAATATTATTTCCTGGCTTTTTGTAACCTGGATGTGAAGTGGGATTTCTTCTAAAATTCGCATACACATTTTCTTGGAATTGAGAAAATTCTCTCCTGGGATTCAGCCTGAATCTGGAAGATGGTCTGAAGTCTAATATTATCAAGATGAGAACTGCCCATGCTGACTCTGGGTGTCAGAGAAAAGCACACTCGCTCCCAGCACACAACTGCGGCAGGTACAAACCCCACTAACCATCACTGCTATCAACGGCTCTATTGGACAATACACGATTCCCATTTATATTTTGTTTCTCTCCTCTTTGGACACATGTTATACAAAAAGAAGAATCAAAGAATCTCAAATGTACAACAAGCTTAGAAATCACTAAGTCTAGTGATCAGATTCCCCCTGAATCCAAGCCTGCCCAGAATTTACTATCTCTTTCCCAGGAACAGTCTGTGCTACTGTTGGGCAACTCCAGCCCTTAGAGAAGTCTCCTTGAACTGAAACAAGAACCCCTCCACTAGTTCAACAAAAAACATATCACATGCCAACAATATGACTCATGCTAGTTGCTTTTATATAAAGATGAATAAACTGGGGCACCCCACCTCCTCTGCAAAGAACTCACAGAAATACTTTTCAAATTAAATATCAAACTTCCAAAAAGATACTGTGTACAAGTAAGTGCACTCAAGAGACAAGACAAAGTCAACCAATTAAAAAGTTCAGGATGTAAGACAACTCATGAGAAATAAATAAAGGAAAAGAAAGGTTTAACAGTTACGGGGAAATGGTTACGGACATTCATATGAAACTTCTTTCAAAAACCAGCTTTTTCTAATCACTCTGGAAATCAAAGGCTAAAAGGAAGACTGCTGCCAAGTTCATTACCTACTACAATAGGAGCAGATTTACTCACCCATAATCTCCGTACTTGAATCTCTGTACAAATCCAGATTTCAGTATCATCACCTTTTTTACCCTTGTTCTGCAACGCTCTCCCTTAAGCTTAAATCAAGTAAAAGATATTCAGTCAACACCCTACCCATTTCTCTAAAATCTCAAATTGCCCAATTAAGAGAAAATCAAGAAAAAAAATTTAGTATATGGTAAAGTTCACATGACAGTTGGCTGCTGAGAAGAGTTGGTCCAATACGAACTTGGTCATAAATTTGGCAGAAAGCTTTCTCTCTCCCACTGAGCATAAGTGAAAATCTCCTCTGTTACTATGATCATGCTACTATGATTTGTTTTTCCTTTGAAAGGCAAGTTCAATTCCAAGTCCTGATCTTAGGTAATTAACATAATCTTATTTCTCAATTAAATCCAACTTCATAGGGTTGTGATGAGGATTAAATTAGCCAATGCATAGAAAAAAAGAGCCTCCCATAGAAAACTCTCCACAAACGGTACTGGATATATCTCCTATGGTTACTGAAATTATTATTACATCTGTTGGTCATAAAACATCTTCATACGTTTCTCAAGAATACATATTTTTGTGAGTTCTAACACACTGTATATGCCATTTGGGGGGTGGTAATCATGCCTATTAAAAATCCTCTTTTATTTTCTCCATCATTCATGAAAAATGTACTCATTTTACAAGATTATAAAAGTAGGAAGAAGGAGGGAAATTACCCATCTTGTGAATATACTTGTTAATTTGGTAAAATTACTTTCTGTGCTTTTTCAAAATAGATGTGCTATGTTCTAAGTTGCTTCAGTCACGTCTGACTTTCTGCAACCCTATGGACTAAAGCCCTCCAGGCTCCTCTATCCATGGGATTATCCAGGCAAGAGTCACTGGAGTGACTGCCATGCCTCTCTCCATTAAAAATATACAGATGGTTCTTTTAATTTGAAAACATTGTTATTACAACAAAAGCAGACACATAAATTGCAATATGTTAGAAAATGTAATTTTAAAAACCTACTTATTTTCTATCCCCAAGAGATAAATACTGATAGCCCTTTGTTGCATATTCTTCCAAATATTTTCTCATATATAAAGCTCTAGGTTATATTCATTTTGATTTTCCAACCCTTAATGATTTCTTCACATATGTTTTTTAGTGTAGAAGACAATACAATTCCACCTGTACACAGGTAAAAATTTGACAGCATCTCTAACAACCATCACTGTTCCCCTCCAAAGGGCTGGCCTCTTTCTTACGTCACTTCTAATCCTTACGATAGTCCTGCAAAATATATTCCAATATCCTTATTCTGCAGGGCTAGGCTTCAATCCATCTTTGACTCCTATATTTTCTCCCCTTGTAACAGTATAAAGTTAAAGGAGATTACATATTCTATTATCTGAAAACAACTAAATAGACTCGGTTGATCCAAATCCTTATTAGGGGAGCAGAGAAAAGAATACGGTTCTCATTTTACAAAACTTTACAAAGTTACATAGTAAAGATGTATAGGGTTGAGTCTTAAAAAGTTAAGTGTGTTGAGGACACCACTATTTTAATGCAGAGATAACCCTCTACTGAGAAATATTTAGAGTTGGGATTTTACATAAAATAAAAACACCCTCAAGCCCTCCGCAAGCAATCACTGGTGAGTTGTTCCTGGAGTCTATTTCAAAGAGAAAACTCATAATGTAACTAGAGAATTTCAGAGCCTCAGTGTATAAACACAGTGTAACCTCCCCCGGGGTTTAAAAGCCCTGCTTAGTGGGCTATTGGGAAAGATAAATTGGTAATCAACCCATTGACCTGGATGAGAATCCCAGTTTTGTCACTAAATTCCTCCATGACCTTGGGCAAGTGCCTCACTCTCTTCTGGGCTCAAGTGACTTCATCATGAAAACAGGGTTTAAAAAATACCCATCTTCATTTCAGTTCAGTTGCTCAGTTGTGTCCAACTCTTTGTGATTCCATGGACTGCAGCATGCCAGGCATCCCTGCCCATTACCAACTCATGGAGCTTGCTCAAACTCATGTCCATTGAGTCGGTGATGTCATCCAAGCATCTCATCCTCTGTTGTCCTCTTCTCCTTCAATCTTGCCCAGCATCAGGGTCTTTTCCAGTGAGTTGGCTCTTTGCATCAGGTGGCCAAATTAGTGGAGCTTCAACTTCAGCATCAGTCCTTCCAATGAATATTCAGGACTGATTTCCTTTAGGATGGACTGGTTGGATCTCCTTGAAGTCCAAGGGACTCTCAAGAATCTTCTCCAACACCTCAGTTCAAAAGCATCAATTCTCTGGCACTCAGCTTTCCTTATGGTCCAACTCTCACATCCATACATTCTTACTGGAAAACCCATAGTTTAGACTATACAGACTTTTGTTGGCAAAGTAATGTCTCTGCTTTTTAATATGCTGTCTAGGTTTATTATAGCTTTTCTTCCAAGGAGCAAGTGTCTTTTAATTTCATGGCTGTAGGCACCATCTGCTGTGATTTTGGAGGCCAAGAAAATACTCACACTATTGTCAGAAGGATGAAGGTATGAGTGACAAAGGGCTTAGAAAATTTAATCTTCTGTTCATATGTAATAAAAGTAATGACAACTATAATAATAATAATGTATTATTATAGTGAAATATCTGGAGAAAGCAATGGCAACCCACTCCAGTACTCTTAGAGAAATCCCATGGACAGAGGAGCCTGGCGGGCTACAGTCCATGGGGTTGCAAAGAGTCAGTCATGACTGAGCAGTTACCCATAGCCATATAGTGAAATATGGTTGAGTGACTATTATGTCAAGCATTAATCTATGTTACATAAGTTAACTCATTTAATTTTCATACCAATTCTAGTAAGTATTATTATTACCACAATTTTAAAATTTTATTTATTTATTTATTTTGGCTGCCCTTGCATTGCGCAGGCTTTCTCTGGTTGTGGCAAGCAGGGTCTACCCTTCGTTCTGGTGCACAGGCTTCTCATTGTGGTGGCTTCTCCTGTTGCAGAGCACAGGCTTTAGGTGCTTGGGCTTCAGTGGTTGTGGTATATGGGCATAGTTGCTCCAAGGCATGCAGAATCTTCCTGGACCAGGAATCAAACCTGTGTCCTCTGCATTGGCAGATGAATTCTAATCCACTCTGCCACTGGGGAAATCCTATTACCTCAATTTCACAGAGGAGTAAACTGAGGCAAAAAGAGGTTGAGAACTTGCCCATGGTCACTTGGCCAGCAGGCAAAGCTGGGTTCTGAATCCAGGTTACCTGACTCTAGTCCATGCTTTTAATTATATGAAAAGGAGATTCTTAGCATTCTCTTTTTATTTATTTTGTCAAAGTATAGTTGATTTACAATGTTTTGTTAATTTCTGCTGTAGCAGAATTTACTTCCTCTTTTCCCACTTCCAACAGCCCCTGTGCCAGCCCCTCAGGAGAAAAAAATAATACCAAAATATATCCTATTTGCTTTGGCAACTTTTGGTGTTTCTAATTATATGATTTTCTTTATAAAACAAATAAAACAAGAAAATAATCTTGAAGCTATCCTGTCAAATCTGTTGATGAGCGTCATCTACATAGTCTTCCCTTTTAACTAGTGGTTCCAGTGTAGTTAAATATTATATGAGCTAGACACTGGTCTGTGGTAATCAGTGAATGTATTCCTCCCCCACATTCGTATTCTCTCCCCAAGGCATCACAGCCAAATGCTGCAGACAAGCACCTTCAGAAAGTAAGGAGGTAAAAACAGAAAAAAAAAAATGAACTACAAATGTAGGCCACATATGTGATTTTAGATATTCTGGTGGCTACATTGAAGAAAATAAAAGTAACAGATGAAGTTAATTTTAAAATATATTGTATTTAACCCAACATATCAATATATTGCAATTTCAACATGTAATCCATATGAAAGTTAATAATGAGATATTTTGAAATTTCCTGTATTAAACCTCCAAAATCATGTGTGTATTTTAACCTTATAGCACACTGCAATAGGAACTAGCTACCTTCCGAGGGTTGATTAGCCACACATGGCTAGTGGCTGCCATGTGGGACAGTAAAGTTCTACAGAGTACTGTTAAGAGTGTAACAAGGATTAGAGATTTAGCCAGTTTCTCACTCCCAGTCAGCAAAGCATAGGTCAAGGAGAAAAGTCATAACAGGTTGATAACTGTGCACTGTTTAAGACATACACGGTGTTTTAATGTAAAGGTTCTCTTCAACTAGAACTTAAAAAGCTCAGATTGTAAGTATGTGTGTGTTCATATACACAAACACACAATATTAGTATCTACGTAACAATCAGTTAATAAAATCATGGCCAACATGGACATCCAGTGTGACTATACAAAGGGAAGTAATGGGAAAGAATGAAAGAATGTAGGAATTGTACTTTTGGGGGATATGCTGTTCTTAATGACAGTGATTAAAACTGTACCCCATGTTAAAAAACAAAAAGATACGTGCACTCCAGTGTTCCCAGAGGCACTATGTACAACAGCCACGACATGGAAACAACCTAAACATCCACTGAGACATGAATGCATAAATATTCCAGTATTCCACACAAAACAAAATGCTGGAATATTACCCAGTCATCAAAAAGAATGAAATTCTGCCATTTGTAGCAACATGGATGGACCCAGAGATTATCATACTAAACTTATCATACTAAGTTTGACATATTAAGTAAGTCAAAGACAAATATTATATGATATTATTTGTATTTGAAATCTCAAAAAAAAAGGTGCAAATGAACTTATTTAGAAAACAGACTCAAAGACATACAAAACAAACTTATGGTTACCAAAGAATTTATATATATCCTATTACTGCTGTAACAAATTACCACAAATTCAACGGCCTAGGAGCACGGATTTATTCTACTACTGTTCTAGAGGTTAGGAGTCCAAAACAGTCTTTAGGAGCTAACATCAAGGTGTTGGGAGGGCTAGCTCCTTCTAGAAGCTCTATAGGAGTATCCATCCCATGCCTCTTCCAGCTTCTAGAGGCTGCCAACATTCTTAGCATTCCTTGGAGCTGCACTGGAAACACCCTCCCATCTCTGCTTCTGTGGTCACATCGCCATGCCCTCTCCAGTTAACCCTCTTGCTTCCCTCTTGTGATTTCACCTGGTGATCTCACAGCGAGTCCATCCGGATAATCCAGGATAACCTTTCCCATTTCAAGATCCTTAACTCAGTCACATCTGCAGAGTCCTTTTTACCATACTGGGGAATATTCACAGGCTCTGGTGATGTGGATATTTTTGGAGGACCATGATTCAGCCTACCTGGATTACTGAGTGCTATAGGAGATTAGGAGACTGAAAGAGCAAAAGAGAACCAGAGGAGGCCCTTCATCAGGACAGACACATGAAGAAGACCACTCTGGTGGCACAATGACTGGAGAGATGTCAGATCGGGGGCAGGGAGACCAATGCAGACACTGGAAGGAAAGAGTAAAGGTGAAAGAGAAGCCTAGAGCCAGTCAGGAATGGTAGGCAAGGAGAAGAAAGTAAGAGGATGAGAAGTATTAAGGAAGAACACTCCAGAATCCCCAGAGGGAAATCCTGGCCTGAGGGGAGGTTGCAGGGATGGACAAGGTGAGAGAATTTTAATGCTAACCTCTAGAAATTTCAGTTGAGGATTTAGAATATGTGTATCATTTTCCTGTCTTATCAGTGCTGCCTTAAACTGATCCCACTAGCAGACCAAGATATGAAGGCATTTCCCACTATATGAAGTGTTTAAAAAAAACATCATATAACAATTTTCATCAGATGTTCAAAGATGTGAATGTACATACTGTAAAAGAAGGCAGGAGAGTCAGTTTGAATTTTAAAGGGGTTTTGGTCATTTCAGCTTAATGCCAAGGCATATGCATCAGGACATAAGAGTTTTTTAAAAGGTATGGCATGGAGTTTCAAAGCCAGAAAATAAACCTAGTGGAATCATCTGAATATTGGAGAGTGAGTAAGCCTGTGTGTAGGCTTTGATATATCACAAAGCTGGGTTCAAAATCTGTCTTTACCAGAATATTACCTTTGCAGAACCTACTTAACCCTCTGAACACTATTTTCTTCATCTTTAAAAGGAGAGAAAATAGTGCATATTATCCTATTTCATGTCCGTTACAGTTTAGGTAATCAATGTGTGTGTGCTTAGTCGTTCAGTCATACCTAACTCTTTGCGACCCCATGGACTGTAGCCCACCAAGCTCCTCCGTCCATGGGATTCTTCCAGCAAGAATATTGGAGTGGGTTTCCATGTGCTCCTCCAGGGTATCTTCCCAACCCCGGGATGGAAACCACGTCCACATTGCAGGTGAGTTCTTTACTGTCTGAGCCACCAGGGAAGCCCAAGAATACTGGTGTGGGTAGCCTATCCCTTCTCCAGGGCATCTTCTTGGATCCAAAAATCAAACTGGAGTCTCCTACAGTGAAGGCAGATTCTTTACCAGCTGAGCTACTAGGGAAGCCCCTAAGTAATCAATAAAAGTAATTATTCTTTATTAATTGATAGCCCTGTTTGAAACAGTCATCAGAAAAACACATTGTTTCTTACTAATAAATCTAGTAAGGCCCTCCTAAACAGTAAAAACAAAACAAAAAGCAACCAAACAAAAAACTTACACAGGAAGAAATTTCAAATCTGGAAAGAAAGTACACCAGTAAATCCTCATGAAATAACTATGGATAATCTAATGACATGGATTTAAAGCTTCAGGATAAATGCCAGCTCAACTGAATCTTTCAGTTTCTATCCCAGCTTTAAATGATCCATCAGGCTTCATTAGTGTTTTAAGGAACACAGTAAAACTTACCCCAAGTTAACCAGCATCAATACATCAGAGAAAAATTAAACATACAAGTACCCTTAATTTGTGGACTAGCTATGTCCCTGAGAAAAAATATATATATCCTGCAAAGTCAATTTCAGTGATCAGAACTTACTTCCTCGGGCTTCCCTGGTGGCTCAGTAGCAAAGAAGCTGCCTACCAATGCAGGAGACAGGGGTTCGATCCCTGATCCAGGAAGATCTCACATGCCACACAGCAACTAAGCCGGTGCATCACAATTATTGAGCCTGTGCTCCAGAGCCTGGGAGCCACAGCTACTGACTGCAGTCTGAGTGTCCTTGAGCCGGTGCTCCAAACAGGGGAAGCCACCGCAATGAGAGGCCCGAGCACTGCAGCTAGAGAGTAGCCCTCCCTCTCCACAACCAAAGAAAAGCCGGCGCAGCCGCGGAGACCCATCACAGACAAAAACAACCAAATAAATAAAACAACAAAAAGAAACTAATTTTCCCAATGAAATTTCAGAAACTTATTTCTCTGGAAACACGCAGTAACGTTTTTTGGGGAAGCAGGCTTAGGATTAGGATAGATGGTATTTGTTTTTCTGGCATGGGTGAAATTAAACAGATTGTTCCACATTAAATTTTGGGTCTTGCCAGGGTCACATTTTGACTGAAGTGGCAAAACAATCTCCACCTTCTGGTCATGAAAAAAAATCCCTCCTTGTCTCTGACAAACTGGAGGATGGTCTACCTAAAGTACATGTATTTACATTACCTTCCTGGGGCGAGACATTTCATTTACATTGAAGACAGCAGTTCCCCTTCTTCAATAAATGTTTTAGCTAAATGGGACAACTTCATGAACTGATGAACAGGCACACTGTTAATCTGACACACAGGGACAAAAAAGACTGGGGAGGGGATAATGGAGCTTAAACATTAGAAATTATTAAACTCAGCGTTTTGTTGATGAAGCCTATAGTAGGGTGTGGTGTATGCTTTTTTAGGACTGAATTCAAATTCATAGTTGTGTTTTTAAAAGTAATAGCTATTGAAAGAAAGAAAACAACTTAAGATACAGCCTGCCAAGGGAACAGAAATTTGCCCCATCAGCCTTCTATTTTGCAAACTCTGTAATTACCAAAGGACAGTGAATTAAATGCTCACCTTCACTAACCACAAACAATATTTTTTCATGATATCCTCCGGACCCCACTTAACCGTATTAAACACTCAGTGAAGTTTCTCATAAAGTCAAGTCATTCAACAAGGACAATCAATCACAGTTAGCGGTCACTATGAAAACCAGCCTGTAACTCTTACAAGTCAATTTCGCAATGAGGAGCAAGCGTGGGATGCAGCCTTCTGATAAAGAGTCTTCTGGGGAGTGAGAAGGGAGTTATGGGGAGTAAGCAGAGGGATCACTCAAGACAACAAAGCGTGCCTGGGAAGCATGGGGGTGGGAGGTGGCACTGCGTAGGACAGGCAAGCACAAGACTTTCCAGGGCTCTTCAAAGTTTCTGAAAAGGAACCCAAGGCCACAGTAACTCTACTGGGTGCCAGGGTATTTTCTTGCAGCTGCCACTCATCCGATCCCTACCAAGCTTGCTCTGAACCATTTCACAGTGATTTTCACTTGGGCAAACTCAGCCCCTAAGTTTGCCTAGCATAAATTCGGAGTCAGAAAAGAAGGGAAGCTCAGAAGATCTCAAATAGGGACTCAGAGACTGTTCTGCATCCTCCTCCTCCCCCAAAACTGTACCCTCATTGCTGTGGGGAGCGGCTTCTGACTGCCACTCTCTTTGTCCTCTTGGGGGCTTCACACTGGCCACTGCACTTAGCCTTTTCCAAGACTCAGTGCCCACTGAGTCATGGAGAATGGAGATGCAGTGCCAACCAAGAGACCATTTCTGGGGATTTTTTTTATACCACCTGTCTCATTCAAGACTAAATCGTGCAAAGGCCAAAACACAAGTCAAGCTTCCAAGAAGAAAATTGATGAGAGGAAAAAGGGCACGTTAGGAAGCGGCAGACAGTAACAAAGACAAGCAGACGGGTACTGCAGCCCCGTAGCCCCGTCTCTGTCTGCCTCTGTGTTTTACCTCACACCCATATGCTCGCTCTCAGTTCCCATATGGTTTCCCTTTCTCAGTATGAAGTGGGGGCGTGGGGGGAGGGTGAAGGCAGGGCAGGAACAAGTGCACATCTACTTTGTTTCGACCAAAGTAACCAGACGCCCAGAATCCCTGAAGGCCACAGACAGAAGAGCCCGGTGAAGCGGAGGACCCCTGCCAGGCTGGGCGATGCCCACAACTCTGCTCCTGCTCGCTGCTCTTGCTCAAGGTCAGGTACAGGAGATACCCTGTCATGGGCAGAGTTACGGGTTGTGGACTGTGTTCCTGTGCAAGGTGGTGTCCTGCCTAAGGCCTGAGCAGCCGGCTGATGAATGTGAACTGACCAAGAAGGAAAAAGCCCAGAAGAGTCACCAGTGCAAAGTGGCCTGATGTCCTGCTCCTTAGCTGAACCAGGTAGGGTAACGGTGAGGACCTATGGCCTCTCATTGGTGGTAAGAGCCTATGGTTCATAATCCTTGATGATTATGTGATCTGACAAAGTATGCCTTCAAGTGTTCATAGCAGCATTACTTATAACCAAAAAAACAACCCAAATGTCCACCAGCTGATGAATGGATACATACAATGTTGTGCATGCATACAGTGAAATACTACTTAGAAATAAAAAGGAATGAAGGACTGGGAGTATGATACCACATGGAGGGACTTTGAAAACATCATGGTAAGTTAAAAGTCACAAAAGGTCAAATATTATATGATTCCATTTATTTGAAGTATCCAGAACAGGCAAATCTATAAAGACAGAAAGTAGATTAGTGGTTGTTTAATGCTGGGGGGAGGGGAACAGGATGTTGAATGAAGGTTAATGATCAGGCTGCCACTGTTGTTTAGTCACTAAGTCATGTCAGACTCTTTAGCGACCCCATAGACTGTAGCCCACCGGGCTCCTCTGTCCATGGGATTTTCCAGACAAAATACTGGAGTGGGCTGCCATTTTTCCTCCAGGGGATCTTCCTGACCCAGGGACTGAACCCCAGTCTCCTGTGTCTCCTGCACTGTGGTCGGATTCTTTACCCCTGATGTTAGCATCTACATAATGAATCAAGTTTTTCAATAGCTTTTTATATTGGGGAAAATGTCTTAATGCTTTGCTACATGAAGATCTACAAATGTCCCACTAGAGTGGATGTTTATTTGTCACCTAAGATCTTGCCAGTCTCGATAATGTGTCTGTGTGATTTTCCATTAACCTTCATTTGGATCTCCATGAGGCCCACGCTGAGGCCACTGTGGGTTGAAATCAATGTGTGTGTCTCCTCTTTTGAAGTCTAAGCTCCACAAAGACAAGAACTGTATCACAATCATCTGTGTATCTTCCCTATCCAGCACAGGACCCATACATAGGTATAATCCAATAAATGCCTGCCACTGCTGTTCATGAGTAATGTGCATACTGCTTAAAAAAATAATTAAAACAAAAAACTTACAATATAAGCTCTTTTATCCTACAAATTGTGGAATCTTCACTGACAAAACCAAATAAATACCTTCAATTTTATTTTTTAGCACGTCACTTTTAGAAATGATCAATGTGAATTTCAGAAACTGGTGAAATTTCATTCGAAAGAAAACCTTCCAGGAAGTCCTGCAGTCAGCCACACCCAACTAACCACACTCAAATCTTCTCCATCTGTCATATCCATGAATATCTTCAGATGTCAATATAAAAACTTGAACAAACAAATGCCTGGTGAACACTGGGTTCAGACTGATCACAAGGTACTGCAATTTTTAAAAAATTCACTTTACCTATTTTACAAGGACACTTCACTGAAACAATTGACTGTTACCACTATAACTGTATTTGGTAAAGTAGGAAAGGGTCCCCTCTCTAGTCTTTGCTCTACAGAGTTCATTTTAAACACAAAATCAAAAGCGATCTTTTCAAACAGAAAATAAGACCATGTCACTTCTCTTTTGAAAATACACACCATTCAGGGTGAAAGTCAAGATTCGCCTCATCCACCATTCTAACGCAGCATTTCCTTGGGGCTCCGTCTCTGGAACTCTCCATTCCCGTTCCCTACACTCCAGAAAGGCCAGGCACGTTCTATGAACTTTGTACTGGTCATTCCTGCCTCGTTTGGAAGGCTCCTCCTCAATCTCCCAGAGGCTTGCTTCTCACTTTATTGACATCTCAGCTCAAACTGTACCTTCTCAGTGGGAATCTTAACTGATCCTCATATCCCAAAATGCACCAATGTGCCTGCCCAAAGGAACTCCTTCCCCTCCCCTTTCTCACAGCACGTATCACCATCTGACACACCATGCAGTTTACTTACTTAACTATTTATTTTCTATCCTTCCTCCTCTGGACTATAACCCCAGAGGGCAGGAATATGTGTCCTAACACATGAAACAATTTATTAAAAAAATTTCAACAACCGAAGTTTTCTGGTATTCAAGAGAGATTTCTGGTTAATCTCCCTGGTCTATAATTAAACATTATTATCAAAATTTTCAAACATATCGTCCTGTTTGCAAAACAGCATACCATTTTTAGTGGTTCCCATTCCTTACAGACCTAGGTTGCCTAAGAATATGAATCATTCCTATGTCATGCAAATGGGGCTAACGACATCAGTAACTTGTCAAAGTCATATTACACAATCTGTGGCTCAACCATAACAAACTCTGAAGTACACATGTTCCCATTTGGATGGGGTCTTTTTAAAGAGGCCCACTATCTTGGCTAGGTCTCTGATTTCTTTAGATGGAGAACACAAAGTTCTTTTAGGGCAGTGATTTGCAATCAGACCTGTATATTTTTAAATGATTTTAAATAAATAGGTTCAAGCAAACTAATAGTCACCAAAAAAAAAAAAGAATTTGCTACTATTCTTAATTTGTTTTACTTTTTTGTTTTTCCTTATCCCAAACGGAAATGTCCATGAGGAGTTCATTATTTTAATTCAAAGAGAACTCACTTTTTAGGTACCTCTTTAAAAAATTGAAAAAAAGAAAAAGTGGGATCATCACCTTTTCTACCATCTGATTTTATACTTCAGTGGTGTTTCTCAAAGTTATATTTCAACTTGTCCAATTTAGTAGGTATTTATTAAGCCTTACAAACAGCTGTACATAAGAGTCAAATATTTAGAAAGAAAGTGAAAGGGAAGGAGGAAAAACTACTAATGCTCTTGATATTTGGGCATAAGTCACCTCACTTACGCTTTTTTTTCTTCTTTCCATTTACTCTTTTAAACAGCCTTGAAGGTAATCCCTACGCTCATTTTAGAGTTTAAAAAACCCCAAGGATCCAAGAGGGTAAGTGACTTGCTTCAGGTCCCCACAAACTAGAACGCAGCTTGAAAAATCCTTCCATGACAACAAATTATCTCAACTAACACTGAATATTGTTTTTCTCTTTTTAATGAGAAAGATAGGGGCAAATTCCATCAAAATAAAGCAAAAAAGAAAATAACTAAAAAAAATTGCTGGTCCAAGAAAAGTTTTTTTGGAAAAGCAATTAAATAAACAACAAGCAAGTACGTTAAATTTCCTGTGACACTAAAATGTTGACCTGCTAAGACTTCTTCCTAATAGAAATACATAGCACTAACTCCTTTTTTCCTAGGCAGAGGTGGGGAAAAACATAATTTGGAGCTACTCTCACAGCACACCTTGATCAACAAAATAATACAGGAAAAACTTTTTTGCAAAATTTTACAGATCATTCAGACATGATATATATTATGGTCTGTGCTAGCAAGAAGATATGTTTGTAATATACTGAAAAGAATTAGTGAAATGTCTTATATAACAAAAATGGTTGACAATGAAGAAAAGAGAATTTCTCCCATATTCATTTTTGGGAATGAATGGTCATTGACATAGCTTAGGGCTCAGAAGGGAACCAGTGAAAAAGTCCCCAAATGCATTCATGCAGTTAACAGCAGCACCACTGCTGGAAATGGCGACACAAAGCTAAGTTCATTTTACTTTAAATAAATGCTGGGATGGTAGCTGTAAGGATGAAAGTCTTAGAGGGACAGGTTTTCTTTAACTTTATGTGGAAGAGTATAAACCAAATCAATCTTTACAAAGTGATGAGGCATCTTCTCCTTTTCAGAGACAGAGAGGCTGTAAGTTTAAAGAGATGACATATAATGTCAAATCCTCTATGTATGGTTCACCCTCAGTCTCCTCAAGCCCTGGGGCACACATCACTGATCAAGGCATCCTTTCTGAGTACTTTCTGATACAGTCTTAAAGAAAGTGAAGTCGCTCAGTGGTGTCCGACTCTTGGCGACCCCATGGACTGCAGCCTACCAGGCTTCTCTGTCCATGGGATTCTCCAGGCAAGAGTACTGGAGTGGGGTGCCAGAAAGCACTACAGATAGCTGCCAACCATAAACCTTAGGCAATCTGGCGTAATGGAAGAACAGGCTTTGCACCCGTGGAGATGCAGGTTTGACTCCCACCTCTGCCACTGACCACGTGATTTCAGGCAAATTACCTATCCTCTTTGTGTCTGGGTTTTTCTTCTGGAAAATGGGAACAATATCTGCTGCCAAGGTTGTTTTAAAGATTAAATGAGATAAATATGCAAAGTGTTTTTTAAAATATTAGCACCTCTATCTCCTTTTCCTTCTCCACTTATTCCATGTTAAACAATTTAGCTTTACTCAATACCCTAATAACTCTCTGTAAAGGCTTAATCAATACATTTCTGTCTCCAAAGACAAATAAGACAAATTGATCAACCTGGGGCTTACTTCCATTTGATGCTCCAAATGTATTATGTGTTTTTTTCTCATCCAGAAATCAGAAGGCAGGCTCAGTAGTATGGATTTTATTTATCCCAGTTCACAACATTTGGTTCACAAGGACAATAGAAAGCAGGACTGTGTGTGTGCGCGCGTGCACACATTATATATAACAGGAAAAAAAGAGTGTATTTAAAGTCAAGGGGACACAGATCCTAAAATTGTGACTTGTCCTAGATGATAAAGATGCCCATACTCTCTAAGAGCTATAGGATACTAGCTGTCCCCTTCCTACTCCCAGTTACATGTAGTAAAGTTGGCCAAATCATATATAACTTAACAAAGGAAAAATAAAAGTTGGATATACTGAATATCTCTAAGAGATAAAATGTTTTTAAAATTTCTATAAATAGGCACATATGTTTATCAGTTACTATTAATAAGTAAAAAAAAAAACCAAAACCCACAGATTCCTCTCCCCTCTCCCAACAAGAGTCTTTAAATAAGAAAATATGGAGCATGCCTGCAGAACCCAAGTGTATATAAAAAAGTTCATCTTCATACCATAAACATAAGCATTTTGAAAGTCAGGTTAAAAAATAAATTAAAATTTGGATAAAAATGAAGAGCCACAGTGGAAGAAGCTTTCTTTTTAAGTTTAATCAGTTTTCAGAAATAAGATGTATAACACTTAAGAATATCTGCCAAAAATTTTCATCATAAGAATGCTATATGAATTTAATAAACATAATTATATTTTTCACTGTTGTGGCTGCTGGAACACATTATTAACCAAGCACATAAGGTGAGGTCAGTAGTTAACCTAATTCTAAATGTATGGGCTGGTCCACTGACAAACATGGATTAAATACCTGCCATGTGTCAGATACCTGGATAACATACCTGAGATAAAAGAAGAATGGTGAATGGTTCCTCTCTGACCTCTAGGAACTCCCTTAATTAAAAGACATCCCCAGGGATGTCTTTTAACAGGGTAAACACCATGACAGCAACAGGCAGAAAAGGGTACGAAAACACAGATGCGGGACATGTGACACAGTAGGGAGGGATGGGGGCTGAAGGACAGGCAGGTGGGTCATGTTAGAGACAGGCCATATAACGAACATTAAGGGATGGTTCAGTGCTTGAAAGAATAAATCCTAAACAAGGTTTCCAAAACACCTCAAATGTCTCTGCTACACTGATAGAATGTTAAGAAAAAACAAGCCCTCTACGGAATGTTAGGGCTTGCACAGCCTTTATCACTACCTCATTTAAACTCAAAGACTGTGGTTAAGTCGGTGAGCCCCAGGGTAAAGAGAGAGCTTGGGGTGGGAGTGAGGGCACAAAGAAAGGTGTGAACCTCTGGAGACCAACAGAGAATGCTGCCCCGAAACCGCAGTGGGGGAAACCACATGCGTGTCGTGACCTAGTGATACGGGGCCCCCCAAGGACACGTGTGTGTGCAGAACCAGAGACGGAACCGAATAAACGTCAGAGAGAAACAGTTGAGTCACACAAAGCACAAAGGCTTGCAGTATTCACACATGTCCTTAAAGAAGGAAAAGCCAGAAAGAAAACCACACTCCTTGGTGCAGGGATTTCACAAAGAATAAATCTCTCAAGCTGAATCTTACAAAAGAGGTATTTTCCTGAGTTTTTTCTGAAAACCTGAAAATATCCCTCTTTGACACTTGAAGATGCTCTCAGAAAAGGTAAGTAGAGGCTCAGGGCAGGCAGACAGCAAGGAGGACATCCGTAGGGTGAGGACTTTATTCATCTCCTTCTTTGAGAAGATATGTCTCTCTTTCAATAAGAAGTTTATTCACATTCTAACCAGCTGCAAAACACAGTTGAGAGCCAAGTTCCCATTGCCAAAATTCACTCTTCAAACCAGCAGCATGAGGTCTGATAACCAGTTAAAATGCTCAACACAATCACTGTCTTTTGATGGAAAACAGAGGCTCCATTGTTTAGAGATACATTTTCAAGTTTAACTCTTCTAGAATTATGAAATTCAAAACAAGAGCTATTAGGGTCAATCAGTATCAAATGAAGGGAATTTTTTTGTGTACTGTGGTTTGGGTTCCTTTCTTCTTTTTGCCTGCCCCAAAGAATAACTGGATTACTCCGATAATAAATTGTAAAATAAATTGTCAGTAACTATGAATACTCAAAAAACTGAAAAACTGCTTCTAAGTAAAATTCTACATATGGGATCCATCACATTTTAGAATATATTATATCTTTTAAAACAAAGACCTCTGATCCAAGACTCTAGGTTTCCTAAAAACCAATGGCAAAAAAACCCCAAACCAAAACAACAACAACAACAAAACCTATTGATACACCAGCTATTATAGGATTGTTGTTGTTTTTGAGTCACCAAATCATGTCAAACTCTTTATGACCCCATGGACGGTAGTCCACCAGGTTCCTCTGTCCATGGGATTTCCAGGCAAGAATACTAGAGTGGGTTGCCATTTCTTCCCCCAGGGGATCTTTCTGACCCAGGGATTGAACACATGTCTTTTGCATTGGCAGGCAGATTCTTTAAAACTGAACTACCAGGGAAGCCTATTACAGAATTAAAGAACATTTATGAAAGTGGAAGTAAGAAAATATTCTCCATTTGTATGAAAGATAAATTATTATTAAATATGTATTTGTGGAAACTCAATGTTACATTCATCTATTCATTCAATAAATGTAAAGTGCTCATTCAAAAGCACTATGTTAGGGAGGCACTATGGGAATACAAAAATAAATGCAACATAGGTTGTATCTTCAGCTCTCCACAATCTTGGGGAAAACATGAAATATAAACAGATGTAGGAAAAAAGTGTGATTAAGTGTCCTAAGGTATAAGGACACAGATATGGGAAATGACCTTATTCAGATAGGATCAAGACAGGTGGGAATGGGCTTTGCTTAGACAGAGATGCACTGTTGGAAATGCATCTGCTAGTGAGCAGATGAACCTTATCCTGAGGGTAACAGGGAGTCAGTGATGGTGTTTGATATGAGAATAACGAACACCATGACCAAAGGTGTTCTTTAGAAAGGTTTCTTCTGATCAAGACAGGAAGGGAGAGAAACTAGGTGGGAAAAAGTTAAGAAGTTAGTCTATCCATCCAAATTAGATGTCATTAAGGCCAAAATTAAGATGATGACAATGGTAACCAAGAGAAAAAGGAAGCTAGGTCTTAATCATTTTGTTACTTATTCCTGGCTTTACAGTAAGAAAAAAATCCATTTCATTATGTGATTTAGGGCAAAAGAAATTAAGTGGTATCTTCAGTTGAGATGATGTGTTATATTGCCAAGGTGATGTCTACAGAATAAAGTAGAAAAACCATATGATCATCAATAGATGAAGGGAAAAAAATCATTTGACAAAATTTAAATCCGTTTATGGAGAAGGAAATGGCAACCCACTCCAGTATTCTTGCCTGGAGAATCCCATGGGCAGAAGAGCCTGGCAGGCTACAGTCCATGGGATTGCAAGAGTTGGACACGACTTAGTGACTAAACCAACCAACCAACCAATGATAAGAACTCTTAGCAAACTAGGAATAAAAGAAAACTTCTTCATCCTGATGAAGCATCTATGAAAAATTTACAGCTTAAACTACATTTAGTGAGAAAAAGACTGCAAGCATATTCTGTAAGGTTAGGACCTCTTGCTGCACTCGTTTCCAGTCAGCATTGAACTGGAGGTTCCAGACACTTACAATAAGCTGATTCTAAAACTAATGGAGAAAAATAAAGGAACAGCCAAAACAATTTGAAAAGGAAATAACCCAAGTTGAAGGACTTAACACTACCTGATTTCAGGACAACATACAGTTACAATAATCTGAAGTCTGGTATCAGCATTTAGATGTAAAGAACAATGAAACAGAATACATTAGAAGTAGACCCACACATACATAGTCAATTCATTTTTTATAAAGGTTCAATAGGTAAAGAAAAATCTTCTCAACAAACAGTGCTGGAACAAAACGTATCCACATATTAAATAAATTAAACCCTTACCTAATACCATAAATCAAATTAACTCAAATGCACCACAGACCTAAGTGTAAACGCTAGAAAACATATAACTTCTAAAAGAAAACAAAAAAAAATGTAGTGACCTCGGTGCTAAGGAAATGACAGTTGAAACCACAATGAGATATCATGACAGACTTATCAGACTGGTAAATTTTTAAAAGACTCACACTACTAAGTGTTGATGATATGGAACAAATGTAACTCTTCTACGGCTAGAGAGATTGTAAAATGGTACTAACACTTTGGAAAACCGTTTGGCAGTTTCTTTTAAGTTAAACATAGCCCTACCATGTGATCCAGCCATACCACTCCTAAGGTGCCCAAGTGACACTGGATGTCCACATAATGACTTGCATACACATGTTCACAGCACTTTTATAAGTAGTAGTGTAAAGAAGAAACAATTTAAATGTTTATCAACTAGGCTTCCTTAGTGGCTCAGATAGTATAGCATCTGCCTGCAATGCAGGAGACCTAGTTTGACCCCTGGGTCGGGAAGATCCCTTGGAGAAGGAAATGGCTACCCACTCCAATATTCTTGCCTGGAGAATTCCATGGACAGAGGAGCCTGGCAGGCTACAGTCCATAGGTTCACAAGAGTTGTACATGACTGAATGACTAACACACACACACACACACACAAGTTGGTGAATGGAAAAACAACTTGTGGCATATCTATGCAATGGAATACTACTCAACAATAAAAAAAAACACTTGGTAGATAAAACAACATGAATGAATCTCAAAATAATTATGTCAAGTGAAAGAACCCAGAGTCTCTACTCAAAAAAGAAATAATAATGATAATAAAAAAACCCTACATGATTCCATTTATATAAAACTACAGAACAGAAACCTAGTGACAAAAGCAGATCAGTGGTTGCTTAGCGTTAGTAAAACCACGAGAGAGGTCAAAGGGAGAATTGCAAAGGGGCAGGACAGGGACTTCCTTGACGGTCCAGTGGCTAAGACTCTGTGCTCCCAATGCAGGGGGCCAGAGTTTGATCCCTGGTCAGGGAACTAGATCCTGTGTGCTGCAACTAAAGACCTGGCCTGCTGCAACTAAGATCCAGCACAGCCAAATAAATAAATATAAACAAAACAAAGGGGCATGATAAAGTTTAGGGCTGGCAGTGATGGAAATGTTCACTCTCTTAATGGTTTCTTAAGTGTGTGCGTATGTCAAAACTAAAACTGTACATTTTAAATATGTGTAGCTTAATGTGTGTCAATTATATCTCAATAAAATTGCAAAAAAATTTTTTTTAAAAAAGAAGGTGGTAGAGGGAGAAGCCAGTCCATGAATCCCAAGAGAGGCAGTTAAGGTCAAAATTAGGATGGTGACAATGCTAGTTATAAAGGAGAAAATGGAAACCAGATCTTCCCCCATTATTATGTTGACTTCTTTCTATTGTTCATTACAAACACTTCCAGTTCATAATGCAGTTGAAGACTCCTCATTTTGCCAAGACAATTTCTACAAAAAAAGGCGTCAGCACTTGAGGAGATCAGGGTGCAGTGACCCAAAAGCAGCAGAGGCTTGCTGTAATTCTGCCCAGATCTCTACTACTGGCTGAAGCTCTGACCCTCCATCCCCCACTTCCCCCACCCTTCACTGCCAGGGGTGCTGGCTGTGGATGTTTACAGCTGAGTCCCTCCCTAGTCACTGTCCACTGTCCTTGGCTAAAGGGAGCCACCCTGCCCAAGAGGCCATCCCTTCCAACAGCCATCCCAGCTCCTGAGTTCCTTACAGGATCATTAGGTGCCGATTCCCAAAGCACCACCCCATAAACTACATATCTCCACCTGTTTCCCAGGAAACCACCCCTCAGGCAGCTCCCCAAAGTGGCATGAAAGGAGCAGCTGACCTATGGGCAAGTGTGAAAGAATTTTTTCGAGTGGGTCAGAGAAAAGGAAAAGCATCCCAGAAAGCACCCTTTTTAAAAGAGAATATAAATGATCCTTATTATCATTGACAGATGATAAAAACAAAATGCACAAAACAGGACACACATGTACTACAGTGACAACGTTCTTCAACAACCAGACATGCCTAGAATCACGATGAGGGCAGCAACATTTTGCAGATGGTGGGCCCATACACTGAATCAGCAGAGATGTGGGGCGGGAAGAGTCCTGGGGAGAAGATAGATGGCTATTAGGAACTCAGCTGAACACCAGAGGGCTTCCCAGGTGGTGCTAGTGGTAAAGAATCTTCCTGCCAGTGCAGGAGGAAAAGGATCAACCCCTGGGTTGGGAAGATCCCTTAGAGGAGGAAATGGAAATCCACTCCAGTATTCTTACCTGGAGAATCCCATGGACAGAGGAGCCTGGGGGGCTACAGTCCATGAGGTTGCAAAGAGTCAGACATGACTGAGCAACTGAGCGCGTGCACACAGAGATAATACCAGAGATAATCATCGAGGAAGTGGGGAGGGAGAGAAGCCTGTGGCCTCCAAGAAGCAGCCCCGATTAATATTAATGGCAATAAAGAGTTAAAGTAAAAGTGCTGAATCCAAATTTCTGCTGTCTGTCTTGAGGGGAAGGGGTGGTCAGAAAGAGGATGTCAAAACAGGGGAATAGGAAGAGCTCTGTTTGTTTTATTTCCTGGGGCTGGGGGGGAGGGGCACTTCCTGAGGGCTCTGCCAGGAAGTCATCCTTTCTGCCTGAGAAACTGGGAAGCGGATCAGTGGTCCACCAACGTCACTGCACAGTCAGGGAAGGTTAGAGGCAGCCTGCCTGGGAAACAGCGCTCACTGCCAGGCTAGGAGAGCAGCCTGAGGGCGAGAGAAGGAGCGGGGGTACTCAGCAAGCACTGGGCGCCCGCCCTGCCCCACAGCTAGGGCTGTTCTAGGGTTCTTTCATGAGTATCACGGGATGCTGGTGACCCCAGTCCTCAAACTCTTCTCAGATGGGCTATTCCTTCCGTGTACTCCTAAAGGCCACCAGAATCTTCAGCTGCTTGTCTGGTTGTAGGTTTGTGAGAAGAGCCACACTTGTGTCCCCAGCAGAGCTGCCACACCCACGGCTGCTCCTGCGATTCCACTCTGTGCGGGAGGGGCAGAAGCACAGGGCAGAAAACACAAGGCCCTGGCGTTAAACCCCAACTTTGCCACTTCCTACTTGGCAGTCTTGGCACATCACAATTTTCTGAGACTCAGTTTCCTCAACCGTAAAACAAGAATAATAGCACCTTCCTGGAAAGAGTTGAGAGACCCAAGGTGACGTGTGCCCCCAACACATCACTGACTATTATAAAAAGAGAAAAATGCTTATTACCACTCATATCTTCCTTCCTGCATGTGTGTGCTCAGTCATGTCCGACTCTGTGTGCCCCATGGACTGTAGCCGGTTAGGCTCCTATGTCCATGGGATTTCCCAAGTAAGAATACTGGAGGGGTTGCGACTTTCTTCTCCAGGGGATCTTCCCGACCCAGGGATCGAACCTGTCTCTCCTTTGTCTCTTGTGCTGGCAAGCAGATTCTTTACCACTAGTGCCACCTAGAAAGCCCCAAATTAGCTGAGCTCAATTCTAACACCTAATATATATACCAACATCCAACTGCGAGGGTTACAGATCTTCACCTATACTACTGAACTTCCACTGGTGATATCTTTACTGAACTATAATTTAATATATATCCTGGAACTTGGTTTTTGAAAGCAGATTTTTTAAATGTATTAATCTCATACATTTCATAGACTTTCTCCTTATGGCTTCTTATACCAACCATGTGCTGCTAGCACTTAAAAAAAAAAATGCCTTAGAGTTGGCCTAGATCAATCTGTATATCCCACAGGCATCTACATTTTTGATATTGTCAGGCAACGCAGATGCAACATATTCCAAACCAATCATCTCTACCTACCTCCAGTCGCCACAAATCTGTTCCTCTTCTCTTTCTTATACCCCGAGAGGCACTATAGAATAGCTGCTAAAAGTGTGGGCTCAGGAGCCAGTCAGCCTTGCATGGGTTTATTTATTTATTTATTTATTTTACATCTGTGGTAAGCAAGGGCCTTTTTAATTTGAGCCTTCCTTTCTTTTTTTTTTTTTTTAACAAAAGGATGCCAGAGTCTAACAGGATCCCCAGGTGTGCAGAGACCCCAGGCCTGGGCCAAGATCACACAAATGAAGGCAGTCCACAGCCCACCCTCCCCCCCACTTTCCCATCGCAAAGACCAGTCCAGCTCTAGGGCACTGGGGGGCTCTTGGGACTCCCCCATTGACTGCAAAACTGGTCATCAAAGCTATTGAAATGGAAGGTAGTGTAGAAAATGTAACACTGGTTGTTCTTAACATGTAAGACTGGTTTCTTTAGAGCATGTATAAGGCACTATGTGAGAAAGCTGCTCCCACGCCCTGCCACACACCCACACTCGGCTCCTCACACGCACACATGCACACACAAGAGGCCAGTTGACTTTGCCACAACACACGGGGAGCGTGGCACCTCCCATCACTTCTGGTTTTTGAGCTGGTTGGAGAGCCAGTCCAAGCCTTCATAAAGCCCATCTCCACTGGTGGCACAAGTAGTCTGAATGTACCAGTTTCTCTGGCGGAAGGAATGTAAGCCAAGCTTGTCCGTTATCTCTGCTGCGTTCATGGCGTTGGGAAGATCCTGTTTATTTACAAACACCAATAAGACTGCATCTCTGAGCTCGTCTTCAGCTAACATTCTGGTTAGTTCTTCTCAGGCTTCATTGACCCGCTCTCTGTCATTACTGTCGACCACGAAAATCAGACCTTGTGTGTTCTGGAAATAATGTCGCCACAGAGGTCTGATTTTGTCCTGGCCGCCGACATCCCAGACTGTGAAGCTGATGTTTTTATATTCTACTGTCTCCACGTTGAAACCTCTTGTAGGGATGGTAGTCACGATCTCTCCCAGCTTCAATTTATATAAGATGGTGGTTTTTCCAGCGGCATCCAAACCCACCATAAGAATCCGCATCTCCTTTTTCCCAAAAAGACTTTTAAACAATTTTTCAAAAACGTTCCCCATTGTTACTGAATTCTGTGACCAATCGACCAACTGACCACCGGTACCAATCCTTGCATGGGTTTAAATCCTGGCTCTTATTACTCACAGGCTATAGAATCTTGGGGAGATTATTTAACTTCCCTTCGCCTCAGTTTCTTCCACTGTGAAATGGAGAAATAGTATGAATCGGATAAGAATTAACATGCTAATACATATATACACTTATGATCCTGGCATATAGCTCACAGTTCAATGAATGCTAATTATTATTACTATTAACTCACTCTGTGGGATATGATAAAAGACTTTTCTTTGATGGCAGAGACCATGTATTTCTTAGTCCCCTTTGTATGATTAGTTCTAGCACTGAACCTTGCACATACTCCACACTCAATTCATTTTTTTTAAAACCAAGAAAAAAATTTCTGCAGCTTATTGTAAATTACTATGACACTGTCAATTACTTTGTTGAAGGGACAACCATATACACAGAAACAAGTTTTCAGGAAAAAAAAAATTGCTTCTCCTGGAGCACTGGAATGCTTCCTTTCACCAGATGAGGGATGATCAATTCACTGTGCCTCCCTTTCTGAAACATTCAAGAAGCACAGAGTTAAATCTAGGACTCATTTGCCATAACTAGATTTAGTCTAAATTTCCTGGTACCTATAATCTCCCAGTTACTTTGCAGGGCTCCTTTTCTTTTTTTTTCTTCTTATTTTAATGCTTTTATTGGAAGCTTGCTAGAATAATTTCTGGATGTATTCATTCATTAAAAAACAAATCTATCTGTCCATCTATCTAATGTGACTTTTACATGTCAGGCATTGTGCTAAAGACAAAACAAATGGGTGAACAATGGAAAGAGTGCATGCTGGGAGGTGGAACTAAGAGAAAGAACAGATGGAAGGCAGTGTGGAGCAGTACAGAGGAGGGGAGAGAAGATAAGCTTATAGGAGAAGGAAAGCCCAAAAGCAAAGTGCACTAACAATGCTCAGTGGCAACCTTTCAACCTTTCAGTGATCGTAATGATGGTTCATTAAGATGTTTGCTCAAGCAGTAAGTGGGAAAAGGTCTTCTGAAGACCCAGCCCAGTTGAGCTTCACCGGCAAAATCACCATGAAAAAGAACTATAGCACCTGGGCAGAAATCTGAAAAAATAAACAGAAAAAAATGCCCCCTTACCTAGTGACCCTTAAACAATACTGGCTTGCACTTTCAGGGTGTACTGTACGCAGATTTTTTTTCCCCCAATAGTAACTACTACAGTATTGCATGATCCACGGTTGCTTGATATAGAGGTTCAGTTCAGTCGCTCAGTCATATCCGACTCTTTGTGATCCCATGGACTACAGCACACCAGGCTTCCCTGTCCATCACCAACTCCCGAAGCCTACTCAAGCTCATGTCCATTGAGCCAGTGATGCGATCCAACCATCTCATTCTCTGTCAGCCCCTTCTCCTCCTGCCTTCAACCTTTCCCAGCATTAGGGTCTTTTCAAATGAGCCAGTTCTTCCCATCAGGTGGCCAAAGTATAGGAGTTTCAGCTTCAGCATCAGTCCTTCCAATGAATATTCAGGACTGATTTCCTCTAGGACAGATGGGTGGATGTCCTTGCAGTCCAAGGGACTCTCAAGAGTCTTCTCCAGCACCACAGTTCAAAAGCATCAATTCTTCGGTGCTCAGCTTTCTTTATAGTCCAACTCTCACATCCATACATGACCAATGGAAAAACCACAGCTTTCACTAAGTGGACCTTTGTTGGCAAAGTAACATCTCTGCTTTTCAATATGCCGTCTAGGTTGGTCATAACTTTCCTTCCAAGGAGCAAGCGTCTTTTAATTTCATGGCTGCAGTCACCATCTGGAGTGATTGTGGAGCCCAAGAAAATAAAGTCTGTCACTGTTTCCCCATCTATTTGGATGAAGTGATGGGACCAGATGCCATGATCTTAATTTTCTCAATGTTGAGTTTTAAGTCAACTTTTTCACTCTCTTCTTTCACTTCCATCAAGAGGCTCTTTAGTTTCTCTTTGCTTTCTGCCATAAGGGTGGTGTTATCTGCATATCTGAGGATATTGATATTTCTCCCAGAAATCTTGATTCCAGCTTGTGCTTCATCCAGCCTGGCATTTTGCATGATGTACTCTGCATATAAGTTAAATAAGCAGGGTGACAATATATAGCCTTAATGTACTCCTTTCCCGATTTAGAACCAGTCTGTGGTTCCATGTCCAGTTCTAACTGTTGCTTCCTGACCTGTATACAGATTTCTCAAAAGGCAGTTCAGGTGGTCTGGTATTCCCATCTCTTACAGAATTTCCCACAGTTTGTTATGATCCACACAGGCAAAGGCTTTGGCATAGTCAATAAAGCAGAAATAGATGTTTTTCTGGAACTCTCTTGCTTTTTCGATGATCCATCAGATGTTGGCAATTTGATCTCTGGTTCTTCTGCCTTTTCTAAAACCAGCTTGAACATCTGGAAGTTCATGGTTCATATACTGTTGAAACCTGACTTGGAGAATTTTGAGCATTGCTTTGCTAGTGTGTGAAATGAATGCAATTGTGCCATAGTTTGAGCATTCTTTGGCACTGCCTTTCTTTGGGATTGGAATGAAAACTGACCTCTTCCAGTCTTGTGACCATTGCTGAGATTTCCAAATTTCCTGGCCTACTGAGTATAGCACTTTCACAGCATCATCCTTTAGGATTTGAAATAGCTCAACCGGTCTACGGCCATACCACCCTGAACGCGCCCGATCTCGTCTGAAATAGCTCAACCGGAACTCCATCACCTCCACTAGCTTTGTTTGTAGTGATGCTTCCTAAGGCCCACGTGACTTCACATTCCAGGATGTCTGGCTCTAGGTGAGCGATCATACCATTGTGGTTATCTGGGTCATGAAGATCTTTTTTGTATAATTCTTCTGTGTATTCTTGCCACCTCTTCTTAATATCTTCTGCTTCTGTTAGGTCCATACCATTTCTGTCCTTCATTATCCCCATCTTTGCATGAAATGTTCTCTTGGTATCTCTAACTTTCTTGAAGAGATCTCTAGTCTTTCCCATGCTACTGTTTTCCTCTGTTTGCACTGATCACTGAGGAAGGCTTTCTTATCTCTTCTTGCTCTTCTTTGGAACTCTACATTCAAATGGGTATAACTTTCCGTTTCTCCTTTGTCTTTAGCTTCTCTTCTTTTCTCAGCTATTTGTAAGGCCACCTCAGACAACCATTTTGCCCTTTTGCATTTCTTTTTCTTGGGGATGGTCTTGATCATTGCTGTACAATGTCATGAACTTATGTCCATAGTTCTTCAGGCACTCTATCAGATCTAATCCTTTAAGTCTATTGGTCACTTCCACTGTATAATCATAAGAGATTTGATTCAGGTCATACCTGAATAGTCTAGTGGTTTTCCCTACTTTCTTCAATTTAAGTCTGAATTTGGCAATAAGGAGTTCATGATCTGAGCCACAGTCAGGTCCCAGTCTTGTTTTTGCTGAGTGTCTAGAGCTTCTCCATCTTTGGCTACAAAGAATATAATCAGTCTGATTTTGGTATTGACTACCTGGTGATGTCCATATGTAAATGTCGATGTTCACTCTTGCCATCTCCTGTTTGACCTCTTCCTGTTGTTGGAAGAGGGTGTTTGCTATGACCAGTGTGTTCTCTTGGCAAAACTCTATTAGTCTTTGCCCTGCTTCATTCTGTACTCCTAGACCAAATTTGCCTGCTACTCTAGGTATCTCTTAACTTCTTACTTTTGCATTCCAGTCCCCTATAATGAAAAGGATATCTTTTTTGGGTGTTAGCTAGGTCGTCTTGTAGGTCTTCATAGATCCGTTTAACTTCAGCTTCTTCAGCATTACTGGTCAGAGCACAGACTTGGATTACTGTGATATTGAATGGTTTGCTTGGAAATGAGATCATTCTGTTGTTTTTAAGACTGCATCCAAGTACTGCATTTTGGACTCTTTGCTGACTATGATGGCTACTCCATTTCTTCTAAGGGATTCTTTCCCACAGTAGTAGATATAATGATCATCTGAGTTAAATTCACCCATTCCAGTCCATTTTAGTTCACTGATTCCTAAAATGTCTATGTTCACTCTTGCCATCTCCTATTTGACCACGTACAATTTACCTTGATTCGTGGATCTAACATTCCAGATTCCTATGCATTATTGTTCTTTATAGCCTTGGACTTTACTTCTATGACCAGTCACATCCACAAATGAGTGTTGTTTTTGCTTTGGCTTCATCTCTTCATTCTTTCTGGAGTTATTTCCCCACCAATCTCCAGTAGCATACTGGGCACTTACCAACCAGGGGAGCTCATCTTTCAGTGTCCTATCTTTTTGCTTTTTCAGACGGTTCATGGGGGTTCTCAAGGCAACAAAACTGATACAGAGGGGGGCTATAAAAATTATACATGGATTTTTAACTGCACAGAGGGCCAGTGCTCCTCAACCCCTGCTCCTGATATTTAAGAGTAAACTGTATTACTCTTACTCAGTTTATTGTATGCTAAATCTTCCAAATAATTTGAGATTTCTTATATTAAAAAGCAATTAACATTTTAATTTACAATGATATACTTTATATGTATGTCATGAGTTTGTTTGGAAAGACTATATATAAGTCATTGTATACAGTTAGTCTCAAGTATGTCTTCTCTAATTAAAGAACTACAGTAGCTTTTTGTTGTTCTTGTTTTAGTGTAAATGACGGTCTTGAGGACTCTTAGAATTCTCTGGTCATTATATTGATGCCTATAAAAATCTTTTCAATAAGCCTAATTTCAATCCTTTCTCACTTGAGTGTGTTAGGGAGTTGAGAAGTAGAGAGATTTTGCAGAATTGATGGAGTGGGTTGTAAATGCACAGAACTGCAGATTCTTTATTCAAAGGAGTTCCGATGGGCTTATTATGAATATGAGCTTATTCTTATTTTATGGAGTTCTAAAACACTCTGAGATCTGATTTACAAACCTGTAATGGAAGCAGTAAGTTAATGGAGGAAAGAGTCAAGAAGTGCCAATACGGAAAGATAACACAGTAATACGTTTCCTAAGAAAAAAAGATAGAAAAGCTTAGAAATCACAGGCAGGTCAGCTCATTCCATTCAGCAAGATCTGGACTCACTGGCATCTCTAGGGAATAGTTATTGGTCAATTATTTCCAGCAAAACTTAAGATATTATGCAAGAAAATGGCTAATATGGTAAAAAGGGCTTTCCACTTATAGGAGCTAATTCTTTTTCTTTTTTTAAATGATATATAAGTAAAGTTCTGAAATAAAATTCCAATTATAATTTTATAGGAAATCACATGCTTCATCCTTCTCTATTTAGCTAATTAGTATCAAGCATAGATACACAGTAAGTTGTAAGGTAAGTTACTAGTGGAGCTGACAGTCAATGGATATGCCTTGTATTTTCAACCCTCTCACCCATATCTCCAGTTTAAAAAGAATAATTACTTCATTTTTAGCAGGGCGATAAGAACTAACGACCACTCCTTTTTAATTCAAACGGGAGGACAAAGGATGATAGTTAATGTGGGCAGATCCACCAAACTGCCCAAGTGCAGACACTGGGGGAAAAAACGTGTTTGAGGGAAAAAAGGCTGAGCAGCTTAATGGGTAGTTATCAAGCATGAACTCGAACCTCAGATATCTTATTTACTACAATGAACTTATCATTTACAGACCAGCAGCTCTAAATAATACGAAAGCCTCACTGCCATGCAGAAAGCCGTGAAGGTTCTGACTGTTTCCAGAGAACACCCGGAGGAGGAAACAAACCAGCCCACTGAAGCAGAAAACTGCCCTTCCTTGGGTCACAGGCAAGGAGCACAACTGTGGCCAGGATAACAGTCAGGTCGCCTCCTTAGGAACCCCCACTCTCCGCACGGTGACTCTATAATGGGTCGGGGCCATCGCATGCTGTCTAAAGCAGGTGCCCTTGTGAAGCCTTCACGGTGACTCTCTGAGGCACACTGCCTCCAACTATGAAAACACTGGGATATGCAAGAAGACCACTGAGGCACAAACAACTTCCCTAAACACTCCTTTTCAGCTGATACTGTAGTCAGTGGTCAGCGGAACACAGAAGAATGCAATCAAGAACAATTAACTATTCAGTATGCTACCAGAGACGGTGCTCCTTGTGGCCTCCATTGTAAACAAAAAGCAGAGCTCCCAAGTGCTATACTCAACCATCCTGCAAGTGAAGGAAGTATGAACACAGCTTCCTGTTTCCTGGCTGACCTCAATTCCAGACACTGACATATGGCTCACCCTGTTCCTCTCTGGACATATAACATTCTGCGGTCATAGCTCTTCTGCTCAGTTTTTGTGGGTTTTTACTTCCAGTAGGGAAACTAGGTAAGCAGCTGTCAAGAAGACAAGTTTGATAAGACTGTCAGGCTGGGCAACAGCAAAAGGAGAGAGCTGGAGAGGAGGACTGAAGCACAGAGTAAGTTCAGCAGGAAGATATGGGAGAAAGAAGAAAGTTTCGCTTTCTAAAGTGAAGTCACTAGACCTGGGCTTCTGCATCTCTTCCTTTTCTAGTTGCTTTAGGTGTAAAGTAAGGTTATTTATTTGACTTTTTTCTTGTTTCCTGAGGTGAGCTTGTATTGCTATGAACTTTCTCCTTAGCACTGCTTTCACAGTGTCCCATAGGTTTTGGGTTGTTGTGTTTTCATTTTCATTCACTTCTACGCATAACTGAATTTCTTTTTTGATTTCCTCTGTGATTTGTTGGTTATTCAGCAGTGTGTTGTTGAGCCTCCATATGTTGGAAGTTTTGAATGGTTTTCTCCTGTAATTGATATCTAATCTCACTGCATTGTGGTCAGAAAAGATGCTTGGGATGATTTTAATATTTTTTATTTTATCAAGGTTAGATTTATGGCCCAGGATGTGATCTATCCTGGAGAAGGTCCCGTGTGCGCTTGAGAAAAAGGTGAAATTCCTTGTTTTGGGGTGGAATGACCTATAGATATCAATTAGATCTAGTTGGTCTATTGTATCATTTAAAGTTTGAATTTCCTTGTTACTTTTCTGTTTAGTTGATCTATCCATTGGTGTGAGTGGTGTATTAAAGTCTCCCACTATTATTGTGTTGTTGTTAATTTCCCCTTTCATACTTGTTAGCATTTGCCTTACATATTCATTTGAATCAGTTCTTCTCAGGAGGACGGAACTGGAGCCTATTATCCAGAGGGAAGTAAGCCAGAAGGAAAAACAACAATACAGTATACTAACGCATATATATGGAATTTAGAAAGATGGTAACGAGAACCCAGCATGCGAGACAGCAAAAGGAATGCAGATGTATAGAACAGACTCGTGGACTCTGTGGATGAGGGCAAGGGTGGGATGATATGGGAGAATGGCATTGAAACATGTTAATTATCATATGTGTAATCAATTGCCAGCCCAGGATTGATGCTCGGGGCTGGTGCACTGAGATTTCCCGGGGGGAGGGAAGAGGAAGGGGGTTCTGGAGGGAGAGCATATGTACACCCATGGCGATATCATGTCATTGTATGGCAAAACCAATAAAAAAAAAAAAAAGAAAGTGAAGTCGCTCAGTCGTGTCCTACTCCCTGTCCATGGGATTTGGCAGGCAAGAGTACTAGAGTGGGTTGCCATTTCCTTCTCCAGGGGATCTTCCAGACCCAGGGATCGAACCCTGGTCTCTCGCATTGTAGGCAAATGCTTTACTGCTTGAGCCACCAGGTAAGTCCTTTAGAAAGGTTGTTTTCTAAAGCAAAGCTGATTAGGAGTAAAGAGAGCATCAGGGCCCAGTGGCTCAGACAGTAAAGAATCTGCCTGCAATGCAGGAGAACTGGTTTCAATCCCTAGGTTGAGAAGATTCCTTGGAGGTAAGAATGGCAACCCCCTCCAGTATTCTTGCCTGGAGAATTCCAAGGACAGAGGAGCCTGGTGGGCCCTATTCCAGGGGGCTGCAAAGAGTCGGACTTGACTGAGTGACTAACACTTTCACTTCACTTTCAAAGAGAACACATTCTTTGGAGTTGAGAGTTGCAGGGACTTGGCAGAGTTCAATCTTGCCACTTTACTGAAAGGAAATAGAAGTGGAGAGCCATTCAGCTACCTTTGCAGGGTCATGTTGTCAGGCAGTTACCATAATTAGAGGTCTTCTAACTACCAGCACCCTTAGGAGAAAAATGCTATCTTAACACTGAATCATTATTCTTCTCCTGAGAAACAACATGTTTTTCACTTTATAGTTGCTGTGAATTGTATAACAGACCAGGTTTCCTTGTTCACTGGAGGAAACCAACCTTCATGGGGAAGCCTGGGGCCTGCTCATTCATCAAGCATTCTGGACAGTATGGACATTTTTCTTAACTCATTTCTAACTGCTTTTTTCCTCCTTTCTTCCCGGCCTTCCATTAAATACCTTTGTTTTCTTGTATTTTATAGGTCCTTGCAAACTCCCTTTTTGTTCTAGAGTAATAAAAAAGCATATTATAAATATATAAGGAATCTGGTGTGTATCATAGCATGTGTTCATAATGGAGGAAGGTTGAGTATTACTCTTCCACTTTCCGTGGCTTCATCAAGAGTCTGATATCAGTCTTATAATAGGCACTCTCATATTTATTCTCTTAAAATATACAGATGACCCTTTCACAACGCAGGGGTTAAACGGGCCACCAACCTTCCCCGCAGTGGAAAATCCACCTTTAACTTACATTTGGCCCCTGCATCTGCACTTCCTCCACATCTGCAGTTTTGAATCCTCAGATTGTGCAGTTTAAAACAGGGTTTCCAACCTAGGAACCACGCCTCACAGCTGGAGGTGAGCGGCAGGCAAGTGAGCCAAGCTTCATCTGTATTTATAGCCTCTCTCCATCACTCGCATTACTGCCTGAGCTCAGCCTTCTGCCAGATCAGTGGCAGCATTAGATTCTCATAGGAGAGTGAACCCTACTGTGAACTGCGCATGCAAGGGATCTAGGCTGCATTCTTCTTATAAGAATCATCTTGAAGCCATCCCCTCTCCACCAGTGTCCGTGAAAATACTTCCTTCCACAAAACAGGTCCCTGGTGCCAAAAAGGTTGGGGACTGGCGGTATAAATTATTGGAAAACTCCATGTATAAGTGAACTTGCACAGTTTAAATCCATATTGTTCAATCACCAAATGTAATTTCTCCGGAGTAAGAATTGTTGGTATACTTACTGAAAACTCAGCTCCTATTTTTATATACAAATATTTAAAGCTTATCACATTTTACTCAGATTAAATTGAGAAATACATTAGCAAACTTGATGTCTTTTAAGGCACATTTTCACTCAAATTAAAGACATCAGGCTGAAAAGAAAATAAAATACATTTCTAAAGGAATCTCACAAATAGTATCAGAAGGTGCCAATGTGTTGAAAATTACTATTTTGCTCCACTTCCATACAGTCACAAATAGATCATAATATACACTGAAGGACAGGGACACCTGGCATGTTGCAGTCCATGGGGTCACAAAAAGTCGGACACAAATGAATGACTGAACAATATACTACCTTCCATCTATTCAGTTACCTGGGGCATCATTTTCATTTGGACAATATCACCTGGGAAGGAAAAATAAGACAGAATAGAGAAAGTAACCAAGTATTCTTCTCTCCACCATTGCTTGGGACTGCATATGAGAGTGTCTCTCAGGCTTTAGGACACAAGTGACCTAAGATTAAGAACACACTGAGGCTCACCAGTAACAGGTGACTGGTGAACAAAACCAGACATCCTTCCAAGCCTGGATGATTCCACCAGGAAGGAGCATGGCATTCGTTCTTCCACACCTACAAGGGCTCTAAAAGGGCCCCACATTATTTATGCGGTTTGAGTAGAAGTGAAATGTGAGCTGACTAAAATGTAAGACTCCAGCAGCAGCGGAGGCACCAAGCCAGGTTTAGACATGTAAACGCTTATTAAAGGCAGGCCTCCACGAGGCCCTGCAGCTCCCACCGCTCATCTCCTGTGAATCTCCACTGTTCTGGTTCCTTTAAGAAGGCTGTCTTCCAGGAACTACGGAGAACAGTGGAGAGATGCCTTAAAAAACTGGGAACAGAACTGCCATATGACCCAGCAATCCCACTGCTGGGCATATACCCCCAGGAATCCAGAATTCAAAGAGACACATGTACCCCAGTGTTCACTGCGGCACTATTTACAATAGCTCGGACACAGAAGCAACCTAAATGTTCCATCAACAGATGAGTGGATAAGGAAGTTGTGGTACATATACACAATGGAATATTACTCAGCTATAAAACGGAACACATTTGAGTCAGTTCTAATGAGGTGGATGAACCTGGAACCTATTATACAGACTGAAGTAAGTCAGAAGGAGAAAGACAAATACTGTATATTAATGCATATATATGGGATTTAGAAAGATCCTACATGCACGACAGCAAAGGAGATGCAAACGTAAAGAACAGACTTTTGGGCTCAGTGGGAGAAGGCGAGGGTGAAATGATTTAAGAGAATAGCATTGAAATATATACATTACCATATGTAAAACAGGTGACCAGTCCAAGTTCAATGTATGAAGCAGGGCACCCAAAGCTGGTGCTCTGGGACAACCCAGAGGGATGGGGTGGGAAGGCAGGTGGGAGGGGGGATTCAGGATGGGGGGACACATGAACACGTATATATGTATTCACACTGATGTATGGCAAAAACCATAACAATATTATAAAGTAATTATCCTCCAATTAAATAAATACATTAAAAAAAAAAAAAGGAAAAGGAGGCTGCCTTTCCAGGCCACATGGCTAGTTTTTGGTCCTCCCGCTGCATTCATCTCATTAGCGCATGCCCAGCATCTCTTTCTGGAGATTATTATACATTGCCCAGTTAACATGTGTGTGTGCTGTGTGCTAATGTGCAAAATACTCATCTTACTTTTTGGCTGCCCTGGTAATCCAGGGCAGCCTGCTGCTGTGTGGGGAGCATGCATTGGAGATTACAAGCTAACTCATGCCAAGGATGCCTCTGGAACTAGTGTACTGCTTCTACACACTGTGAAGGGGAATTTACTACCAGGCGAAACTGAGGCTGCTGATGTGGGTGAAAAAAACAAAACAAAACAGTACGGTTTTCCACTTTGCACTCATTTTACTAGTTATTAGTGAGGAAGAACAGTTCTAGACAATCTCCTGGCTGTTCCTATAGCACATTACATCTCTCATTAAGAATTATTGTTATTATACTTGTAACCAAAAGATGCTTAAATACAATCATAGAAGGAATTTAAGTATTAATCAAGCAATTTGTCATGCAAAATTGGGGAGACAGCAAACCATTTTCAAGAATCTTTGTAAATGGATAAATTGCTAATAAACCCTATGAACAATTGAAAAAGGAAGCTACAAGTTTCTATCTATTGTTCTATGTTAAAGGTCCAGTACACAGAGAAATTGAAATGTCAGTATTTTCCTCTCTCAGTTTTAAGGGAAGTCAGTCTACGAAGAGGATATCAAACTATCCAATTTCAGTATCCTTGCTTTAATTAATCTACCATATGGGGCCCAGATGTCATAGATAAGTTTTATTTGAACTAAGTAATTCATAAAATATTGATAAATTGAAGATATGGACAATTCTAAAACTACCCATATCCCAAAAGAGCATTCTTGATGGTTTCTAGATTTTCTTCAAGTTCTATGGCAAATTATACATAAAATTGTATGCATCAACTTAGAAATTGGCACCAAAAGGACTTAAAAAAAATATTTGTATTGACTTATTCACTTGTCTGCATCAGGTCTTAGTTACAGCATATGGGATCTACTTCCCCAATCAGGGGTTGAACTCGAGCCCCCTGCATTGGGAGCCCAGAGTTCTAGCTACTGGACCACTAGATAGTCCTTAAAAAGCCCTCCTCTCTTTTTTGGTTCTACATGATTCTGCTATCATCAATATCACAGTTTTTTCCACTATCAAAAAGATGATCAACTAGAACTTTATTAAATGAGATTATCATAATATAGTAATTAATAATTAACATAAATGTTTTACAGGTTTTAAAAAAGTACATCATGTGTATAAAGCTAAAATTCTTACCCTTGCATCCAATCACAGAACTGCCTCCCTCTAAAACAAAAAAGAGGTTATCCATCACTTGTATCATTATAATGTATTTGCTTTTGGGTGTTTTTCTCTATAAATAATGCAGAAAAAAATTCTTAAAGAAAACTTACTCTTTAGCCTGTAATCCTTAGGTCCCGACAGTCTAGTACCAACTTAACTTTTGGATCCAGAAATCACTAGGCACCAACATGCAATACCCACTAAAGTCAATACAAGACTTTACGAGCCAAATAGTGCGCACATTCTCACTCTTTACTGATTATCTTTTCCTTCCCCTCCTTCACTTTGAATTCCTGGCTCCTAGAACACTGCTTGGTGCCGAGCAGGTATTCAATCCATAACTAACGGATTGCAAGCACCACATCTCTTACTCACATAAAGATGCTTCTCCATTTGAAAAAGCATAAAGAAGGAAGAAGATTTAAAATTGCTAAACTTGGATCTAAACTCTTAGGTAAGCTGCATCCTCTTTAGTTTCATCATCAACATATGGGAATAATAATGGTTAATTCTATGTGTCAACTTGGCTGGTCCATAGTGCCCAAGTATTTGATCAGATACTATTTTGAATGTTTATTTGAAAGTGTTTTTTTGGATGAAATTAACATTTATATCCATGGATTATGAATAAAGGAGATTACACTCCAAAGTGTTGGTGGGCCTCGTCCAATCAGTTGAAGGCCCACAGAACAAAGACTGGCCTCCTCCAAGCAAGAAGGAATTCTGCCACAGACTTCCTCAGGACACAAACTTCAGCTATTTCCTCAGCCTACCAGCCTACCCCCTCTGATTTTGTACTCTCCAAGCATCCACAATCACATGAGCCAATTCCTTATAATCACCCTTTGTCTCTCTCTACATATCTACACACACACACCCTGTGGGTTCTGTTTCTGTCAAAATCACTAATACACTGACTTACCCACTTCACAGAGTTGTTCACATAAATATCAATATTGGATATGAACAGGTAAATAAGTTATAGAACTATATTAGTGAGGATGCTTTCAGCCCAATCCAAATTGACTTTAAACAATGAAGAAATTACTGAAGTTATAAACCCTAAGTAGAGAAGAAACTAGTTCACCCAGGGCTCAGTGACTGAGTAATAGGATTCATGGTTCCTTATCCTTCTATATTCCACTGTCCTGAATCTGGTTTCTCTTGTGGATGCAAAGAGGTTCTTCTCATGCAGCAGCTCCAGGTATCATATCACACCAGGTAATGTCTACAGGCAATAATGGATCATTTTCTTCAGTGTCTGAAACTTTCCCAGAAGCACCCAAGCACACCTCCCTTCACCATCTCATTGGCCAAAACTGGGCCACAGGACCAACTCTGAACCAACCAATCCCTGACAACTAGAAAAAAGCCACCACAAGCGAAAAAACTGGGACTCTTTCAACAAAGAAGAGAGACTATCAACTGAGGAGGCAACCAGTCTGATCTAAAAGTAGCACAAAAGTTCAAGATATCATGATTATTATAGTATTACCCACTCTTAAGACCAGCTCAGGCCCCAACTCTTCCATGTATCCACCACACAAGCTCAAGGAAGTTCTCCCCTCACTCCTTCTATTCATATCTCTCATTTCAGTCACTGCATGTTGTTGGGCAATTTCTTTTTAAAATAATTTTTTAAAACTATAACCAGTAATACATGTTCACCAAAGAAAATTCAGAAATATACAAATAAAAAATACTCCTAGTCTCATTAAGGGAGAGAATCACTATGAATATTTCAGAATGTTTTTCTTCCACTCTTTTTCCTACTAGGATGTGTTTAAATGTCTTTTATTTTGGTATAACCATTTCTGGCTTCCCAACTAAAATTTAAACTTACTGAGGGCTGTGATTCTCTGTGTTTCCTTCCATCCTCCGTATAGTTATAGGATCTTAAAAGACAGTTACTGATTCAGATTCTACAGATCATACAAAAAAGTTTGAATAAGCTGTTCTTTATCTTTGAAGGATTAAGGATGATTTAATAAGACATTCCAAAACATGTACACTAATTTTTCAGATGCTTGTTTTTTCACCAAGATAAGTAAGTAGCTTATTAAACTTTCTGGCAATAAATATCTAGCACAAAATATACTGTTTTCTGTGAGTAAATGTCTTTAGACCAGAAAATATTGGGTAATTTTCCTGATGTCTAGTAATTTCCTTTATACTCACAATTAAGCTGCTTCCCTTGTGGCTCAGCTGTAAAGAATCCACCTGCAAAGCTGGAGACCTGGGTTCAATCCCTGGGTTGGGAAGATCCCCTGGAGACGGGAAAGGCTACCCACTCCAGTATTCTGGGCCTGGAGAATTCCATGGACTGTACAGTCCATGGGGTCTCAAAGAGTTGGACTGGACTGAGCGACTTTCATTTTTTCACTTAAAGATACGACACCAAAGTAGCAGGGTACATGTAATTTTAGGAAGCATGATTTTCAGGTGATTCACTTCATGAGATCATGAACACTTTTGTGTAAAGCAGTGCTTCTATACATAAATCATATTTTCAAAGCACTGGATTAAGTGGCTACTTGAAGGAAACATAGCATAGACATACAAATATTATAAAAATAATCTACTAATTTTTCTGCTTTTTGTTTTGTCAAAAGGTTTTTAAAAATTGAGGCACAATTGTATGTGGCAAAAGACCCATGTAACAAAACCACTATTGCTCAAACTCTCCATAGGAGTTTATGGTCCTGTTGTTTTTAAGAAGTATTTATTTACTGAATATCTACTGTGGGCTGGGCCATGTGCCAGGCACTGGTGATTGAGTGGTGCGACAAAACAAAGGCATATCCTGCTCTCATGGTGCTCACAGGATGGTGGAGAGCCAAGGACACTGTTGAAAGGGTTTACAGGAAATTTAAGTGTTTTTGTCCCAATAACCATTCCCACGACAAAGCATCTGATCTTACCATCTTCTCTTTGCCTTTCTATTCCACATCTTCACTAATTAAACTAGAGCAAGTAGACAAGTCTGAACTAAAACACAAGGAATTTAGATGAAAATAGTTACTGGGGAAAAGTGGAGGCGACGTGGATAAGTTAAAAATGCTTGGGGGTGTTGTAGGACCTCCTTGGGAAATGTATGAAAATATGTGGAACAACCTGAAAGTCCAGAAGGAAAGGGACCTGCAGTGGCCAAGATTATCCCTCATGTTCCCTTTGACCCTCGTCAGTTAACTTACTGCTGTTAGTATCTTCAAGGTATCCAAAGAATTTGTCAGCCTACAGATACTAATTGAAGACAGGGAGCAGTCTGTGCTCAGATCTTGGAAGAGTCACAGATTATAAAGCACCAGAGGGCAATAAAAGTTTACATCACAGTGCATGGGAACAGACAAGAATATAAGCTTTGTTATGCGGTGTGTCAAGAGCTGGCAGAAAATGGAAGAGTAAAGAGTTCTGTGAGTTCAGAAGAAGGAAGGACTCTAGTGGGCCAGTTTGTATTCCAAGGACTTCATGAACATGGTGGGAGAGCTGCTGGGCTTTTTCGTAATGGGGTAGAACAGAGGCAACAGAGAGATGGGAGAAGCCACTCCTAGGAGATGGAATGGCTTTGGAAAGCCCACCCAATGGAATGGACTCAAAAGCAGCTGGCAATACAGGGGCCGAGATCAGTCAAGAGGTGTGGGTTGACTAATTCAAGAGTCATAGGCAGATGGGACTTCCCTGGTGGTCCAGTGGCTGAGACTTCGCACTCCCAATGCAGGAGGTTTGATCCTTGCTCAGGGAACTAGATCCCACACACAGCAACTAAAGGATTCTGCATACCACAGTGAAGATGGAAGACCCCAAGTGCAGCCACATAAATACTTAAAAAAAAAAGTCATGGGCAGAGAGTTGACAGGGATGACAGCTGAGCAGCACAATAGCTGGACTCAGAGAGTTTAATATGCCTTGACAAGCACAGAACTTCCATGAAAGCAAAAATTAACTGACAGAAGTAGAAAAAGTCTCCTTCCCATCTTTTCAGGTTAAAATTTCTACCCTCATGAGGGTTGTATCCTAGGGCAGAAAGACAATATTTCTAAGAGCTTAGGACATAACTTCTCTACCTTAAGCTTTACTTTTGCATAAAAAGGTGATTTAAAGTGACAGTGATGGTTTTTTCCTTGGGTGCCTTCCCACATATGCCAGAATTACTTATATTTACAGTATGCGGCTTGTCCTTTTTCTTAACATTGTTGTGACACCTCTGATTTCCATTTTATCCTAGGTAACATTAAGACCTTCCACGGAATTACCACTGATTCACTTAAAAATGGCAAGACTTCCTCTTTGAATCTGGTTATTAAAGTTTTATAAGCTCCATGAGTTTTCTCACATTAGATTCAAGCTCTAACTATTCAAGCTTTTCGTTCTAAATGGTTTATTTTTAGTGTACTTTGCATCCTTTTTAACAAGGCATGGAAGAAAAAGATGGCTTCTTTTCACAGAGTCTTATACAGAGACCTAAAGTGTGGCAGAATGGTGTCTTCTTTTCTCAATCTGTCAATAGCAGTCAATAGCACTGACTAGACAGGACATTCTCAGTACTAGTTGCTTCCCTGGTGGCTCAGCAGTGAAGAAACCACTCGCAGTACAGGAAGTGTGGGTTCAACCCCTGCATCAGGAAGGTCCCCTGAAGAAGGAAATGGCTACCCATTCCAGTGTTCTTGTCTGGGAAATCCCATGGACAGAGGAGCCTCACGAGCTTCCGTCCACGAGGTTGCAAAAGTTGGACAAGACTTAGCGACTAAACCACCAGTCCTAGTTAAATACCTTTTGGTTTCTCCATGCTTTTGACCTCAGTTACAGATCCGAGTTCATAGATGTGGATTAAGTCTCCAATTTCCTGACTGGAAAATGGTCTCCTTTTCCACAGCCCTTTCCCTTCTCTAACACTTCTAATGCAGGTATGTGTCAGTATCTGTGCAGTCCCTTTACTTACGCATTCTTTGGCTGCCAATGAATGAGCCCCTTTTCCAAAATACGGTCTCCCAAGAAAAGCAAAACTATTGTCTACAAGTGAGCATGCTTCTCTCTAGCAATAACAAAGGCACATAGTTGGCTGCTAGGTGATTATCCACTTCTACTAGGCTCATGTCAGAATGGATGAGAAAATGCAAAAGGACCCAAGGAGGTGAACAGGGGCCAACAATGCAGACTGTTTTCCCTTGCACACCCAAAAAAAGCACAGTAAAAGTCCAATCTTAAACACTATCAACTTACTTGGGTCTTTTGCTGGCTACTACACTATTAAAATCAATGTTGGGTCCATATGAGCATATTTCAAGGACTATGGAACACAATCTAAAAAGATTCATTAAAAGAGTTTTATTTTATTAAAAGGATTCCTGACAAATGTTTCTTGGTATGACCACCATATGTACCAGCAAAAACTTAAAATTTCAATTTGTATAAGATATGAATATGAAAATATTCTTATCTGCATTACGTTACTCTTTGTATGGGCTTTTGACAAATCTAGAAAAAATTTAAAGGAGCTAAAGAGAGATCTCATAACTACATATACTTGAAATACAGCATGTGTCTGATTTGACACAGTTGACTATTTTTAAACTCACAATTTAAGAACTTTTCTTAACATTTGCTTGTACATGTCCCAGTGCCTTCATTTAAATCTCATATGGTCAGATAGATACTTATCCAGACTCTTTGGATTGACAACATTCAAGGCCTTCAATAGCCTGGCCTTCTCTTATTTTCTAACTTAACCCTCCATTGTGTGTGTGTTGTGTTTGTGTGTGTGTATATACTCTATCAGTGTATACTCTAACTTCTCATCAAGTTGTATCTTCTGATCAGGGCTTTGTTTTCCAGCCCTCACTCATTTGCTTATACTATTCCTTCTTCCTAGAAGTTACCCTCTATAGCCCTGAAAAGGGCATTGTGTTGCATTAGTTGCTTCAGTTGTGTCCAACTCTTTGTGACCCCACGATCTGTAGCCCACAGATTACCCTGTCCATGAGATTTCTCAGGCAAGAATACTAGAGTGGGTTGTCATTTCCTTCTCCAAACGATCTTCCTGACCCAGGGATTGAACCTGTGTCTTCTGCATCGGCAGGTGGATTCTTTACCGCTGAACCATGAGAGAAGCTCCTCTAATAGGACTAGGGTTCTTTCTTACTTAAAAACAAAAGGTGGGGGAGGGTGGAAATACACTGCCTATGTAAATGTAGTGGGATTAATTTAGAATCATAAGCCAGTCCATTGGCAACTGATTATCAGTGAGAAGCATGCAGGTATAAACAAAAGGCATTTCATAAAGAGAACAAATCAGACACTTATGCAAAAACTCAGCTGGTTATATTCATCTTCAAGGGTGAAAAATAGCATTACAATACCTGAAAGTGCTTTCTATTAGCCTAGTGAGTGCCATATGTGGTTTTTTCACTGTGATACTCTTGACACTTCCTGAGCTTTCCCTTACCTCAAGGACTATAATCATTTTTTCCATGAATGCAATCCCAAACCATTTGTTCAGTCACTTCCAACAAAAGTAAGGTACTTTCCTTCTTCAGTGACACTAAAAAGTTAGTAACCTATTTCCTCATATTAATCAGAGACTCTTATTCTTCCAGTCCTACCTGCATTCACAACTAAAGAGAGAAAAGTGACACCTAACATTTGCAGAGCTCTGAACAGAAAGGGCGAGGGCCTCATAATTTGCATTTTGAGTGTTCTGAAGTGCCTATGCCTAGTCATCTCAACTTGGAGGACTGCTTTTTCCCCTCAAGCACTTTAGATATATAACATATCACTCTGAAAAAGAAAAAAATGATTTGAATAAAAAGAGGAGGGGTTTCAGGACCTCCCGCCCCCTTGAATGATAGGACTTTCTGTCGTTTCTCCATGGAAGTGTAATGAACTGGTCAGTAATTACGATGGAAGCTCATCATTAAATTGATACTTTTAATTGTCTCTGGAAAGGTGTCCAATGCTATTGGAAATGAAGCAAATAAGTCCATCTGTTACTCTGTGCCAAAGCTGTTGAAAATTGGGACTATTACTATAATATATAGCGTTCCTCAAGATATGGTTTTTGTTTTTTGCTGTTGTTGTTTTTTGGCTGCTCCAGGTCTTAGCTGCGACACGAAGGACCTTCAAACTTCACTGTGGCATCCAAATTCTTAGCTGATCAAACCCAGTCCCCTAGCATTGGGACTGTGGAGTCTTAGCCACTGGACCACCAGGGAAGTCCCAAGATACAGTTTAAAAAAAAAGAAGAAAGATACTAATGGATTGCTATGGTTTTCACTTAGTGTCCTTTCGGAAGGGCATGAGCAATTTTCATAGTGCAGTTATCCAGAAGAAGGGGAAGTGTGGAATTTGACAATGATTCACCTGAGGAGGGGAGGGGAGGAAGGAAGAAACTCTACAATGCCCAGACCCCACCCTAACCAATTATAGCAGAATCCTTGGGAACAAAGCCCAGGTATTTTGGAAATCTTCCCAGGTGATTCTCATGTGCAACTGAGGATTAGATTGTAAGAGGGTACTGTCATGAAGGTCAGAGTGTACAATTTTTAAGTTTCATTTAACAAAAACTTAAAAGCAATGGCAAACAATCTAACTCATTTGATTGTCATTACCACTTTACACAGTAGATCCGAATTTCGGTCACATTTGACAGACAAGGAAACTGAAGCAGACACTGAAGCAATTCATCAAAGATCCCAGAAACAACGATAATGGTAGAACCAGGATTTGCATCCACGTCATCCGGCTCCTAACCCCAGGCTCTTAACTGCTGTGCTGGCCTGATTCTCCCAAAGATAATTCAACTAAAGTAGAATGCACAGACCTGAGGCACTCAGTTCAGTGAGTTTTGACAACTGTATACACCCATGTAACTACCACCCCGAACAAGATTTCAAACACTTTCATGGTTTTCAGATTCATCCTTGTTGCATTATAAGTAGTTCTGTCTCCCTCTGTCTCAGGTCATGGTAGAATGAATACACTAAAATTTGTTTATACACCAGTCACCTGGTTCATGAGCATTTTATATTCACTGTTTATATTTCTTGGCTATTATAAATAAGGCTGCTATGAATACTCTTGATCCAATATGAGAATCTGTTGTTTTTTTCCTGCTTAAATGTACAGGAACGAAATTGCTCAATCATATGGTAGATATACATTTAACTTTATAAGAAAATGTTAAACTACTTTCCAAAGTGGGTGTACCATTGCATACTCCCATCAGCAATGCATATCCTAGAGTGGCTCATACGAAAAGTAGGCTGCATGGTATAGACATCTAGAAGAAGGGGAAGTTTGGAATCTGACAATGATTCACTGACCAGAAAGAAAGGAAAAGAAAAAGAGAACCTAAACACCACCACAGGGATTCATCCTATAGGGGCACGGTTACAGGTAGGCACTTGAAAACACTGGTTCTGATGGACATCAAGGCAGACAACACAAGGAGGGGAGAAAGCCCACTATATGCACAGCATACTCCTCACTGGAAGACTCACAGTGAACCCCAGAATATTACATACTCACTGGCTCTGAGAAGTCCAGTAATAAATTAACAGTAAGGAAATCAGTAAACTGATTTCCTTACTGTTATGTTAAACCCAGGAGTAGTTAAACCCAGTAGTCATGTTAAACCCACCTGATCAAGGGTCCTGTGGTTCTCAAAGAAATACAAAGCCAATTATGGTGTTCCCAACAGTCTTGTGTTTGGGAGACACAGTTCAGAGCATTACCTCCATCTGTCAACACTGGGTCTGAGTTCATGGAGTAGATAATGTGTTATACGGGTCTTGCTAGATAGTAAGGTTTTAGACTTCTAGGAATGGATGGGGAGAGCAGAAAGACTCTCATTCTGGACTGAGGATGGAATATAAACCAAAGAACAAATAAGTATGAAGGGCATAAATGAAAATGCTGTCAAGAGGACTACTGGGTCACTCTAGCTGAGTTACAACACAGTGGGGTCAGACACGAGGAATCTGCAGTTTCCCAGGTAAACACGAGGATGCGGTCTCCACACACTGGATGGCCAGCCTGCTGGTGGGCCAACAGTATAAGGGCAGCAATCAGTCTGCCAACGAATATTCACTGAGTACCTAACATGGTCCAGCCAGGGACAGCACTAGGCATCCGGGTATGCTGATAATCTCCCAGACAGCATCTGCTCTCCTGGACCCTGCATTTTACAAGGGGTGTGCAGCTCTTTACAAAGACCAAATTCTAGAACTCTAGAATAGAAATAGATGACCATTTAAAGTCCCCTGAGCCTAACAGCAGAATCTATTAAAGAATTCCAGAAGAAAATATTAACTGAGATATAAAAATGAAATATGTACATATTTAGTTGTCGATATCTCTTTACTATGTATTTGGGGCAGGGAGAGCAGGGTGTGTTGAGAGGAAAAGTCTGAGGTATTGGGAAAAAGATCCCTGTAGAGATGATGCTTGGGAAACAGGATCAAGTTTTAGCCGAGAAGTTTGGGCTCATTCAAATGCAATATGACAAATGGAATAACTTCAATTCTGACATCTCTTTTATTTAAATCAGATGAAAACCATGATGTGAGACTCTGTAAATAAATAAAGACATAAGCTTTACCCCCAAAGAAGGCTCAGTCTCAGGAGGTGGACAAAATTGGTCTAAATCCCAGCTGGACCACTTGCAACCTGGATGACCTGGACGACAGAATTTAATCTTGCTCTGAGCCTCACTCCAAGTAAAACTGGGATAACTCTACTCACATCCCCCTCCCAGGGATGGTATGAAGGCTGAACAACATCAAATGGCTCAGTGCCCAAAACACAGCACCAGCCCAGTAACCCTTAGCCATTACTATTATTTTTACCCCCCAAATCCACATAACTTGCTAAGAGATTAAATTAGAAGGATTTTTGAACATCAAAAAAGTCTACATAATTGATGTGAAGAAGAGAGAATTACAGTCCTTAAACCACTGGTACAATATCCAAGGACTGTAAATATACTTTATCCAGTACTTTTTAGAATGTGAAATAAAATTGGATTTAGAGGATAGAATGAAAGAGAAATCCTTTGGAAACTTAGGTCCAGCTGTGGTCCTCCTCCATCCAAACTGATTTTTCACTTGCCACAAGGCACCATCTTACCAGTGCATCTTGTGCTTCATATAAAAATTATTTTTACTCCTTTCCTTTCCCCATAACTTTTCTCCATTCTCTTTTCTCCCTTGCTTGGATTTCTCTGCTTTGGAAACTAACATGCTGGTGACTGTGAAAAGTCAGTAACATAAATTCTCAGTAAATGTTAGCACTTTGCTCAGTTTTTCTTTTGCTGTAACACTTCCTTGGAAAATCTGAATTCTAGGACAGAGTGACACGGTGATATCACTTATACATTTTAATTTCAGCACTGCAGGGATATCCTAAGTGGCATAATTTTAATACTGAAGCTTTTTAATGTATGCAAATATTTGCAATTTTTCTTCCTCTAGTTTAACTTAAAACTCATCAAAATGTAGATGCTATACATCTCACTTATTTTTCCTAATGACCATGAAATAAAAACAAAGGCCCAGCATTCGACTGCCTTGAGAGACTAAGTCACTGGTTTGCTGCTGCTGTTTAGTCGCTAAGTTGTGTCTGACTCTTTTGTGATCTCACGCGCTGTAGACCATCAGGCTCCTCTGTCCATGGGATTTCCCAGACAAGAATAATGGAATGCATTGCCATTTCCTTCTCCAGGGGATCTTTCTGATGCAGGCTTCAAACCCACATCTCCTGCATTGGCAGGCAGATTCTTCACTGCTAAGCCACCAGGAAACCCTAGTCATTGATATTGGAAGCTAATAGTTCATGATAAAGAATGGTGTCATCAACAGATGCACCTTGAATATGAATGCTGGTATAATATGCATCTAAAGCAGTGTATCTTGGATTCTATGCTAGGGAAAGCGGGCTGTTTAATTATGCAAGAGTTTCTATGGCTAAATCAAGATCCAGGCAAGAATCACAGCTACTTTAAATCATCTGTTCCTGTAAGCATTATGGACACACAGGATTACATCAAGTGCGGTGACAGTCACCCTTCCTATACCATGTCAAACTGATACTATTTAAGAGCTATAAATAGCCTTCGACCAGATGGCATGGCTTGGCTCAAGTTCTTAACTCATTTTTTTAAACCAAAGTTTTAAAATAAATCATTCCTTATTTCAATCACTCATTTAGCAAAGGTTTATCACTCCAGTACTACGTGCCAGGCACTTGGAAGGGTTGTGCCTAAAGGTGAGAGATCTCTTAAAGACGTTTGTACATTGTATAAGCTTGTTCTCAAGGAGCAAGCTACCAAACAACCAAATGACCCACAAGAGGATGATCCTCCTGGGACTTCTCTAGATTGCTCCCTCCTCAATAAGGGGTGGCACCATCCAAAAAATAAAGTCAAGAAAGCTCCTAGTCATTTAAGCGATAAAGGTTCTTAAGGCAGGAATCCTCAGTCCTGTAATCTTTGGTTATTAGAATGACTGTAAATATTCCTTCTGAAAATCTTACAATACATCAGCTATTGCTTCTCAAAAAAACAAAACTTGTTCATGTGACACCTTAGATGACCTACTAAAATATGGAGGCAGGGAACACAGAATAATCATGAAGTTATACAGAGCATCTATTTGTAATCTGCCTAACTCTTGGTCAAATGCAGTACAAAGTTGGGGCTGGCAGCGTCTTATATTCAATAGAAACCCAAGTCATCTATAACTCAGACCAAAAGAAAGATGACACCCACTTTCTCTGAGGCTTAATCAATCAGAAAAATCTTAATCAACTGAAGAACCTCAGAAGTAACATCAACATGGCAACAAAAAATCTCAAGACAAAGGAGCTCATACTGTTATAGAGCTCAATCTTTTTTTGGAAACATATTAAAGTTGTATAAATGTTTGAGTATTCAAGTCACCAATTAGTTCAGTTCCTTAAGAGTCAATGGTATATATTATAGTCTTTTCTTAAGTGACTTCCTGCTGAAATGAATAAAATTTTGACAGCCATCTTGTATACTTGCATAAAACGAAAAAACTCAAAGGAGACTATTATCAAACTGTCTTACTTAGCCTAATAAGGGAGGGAATTATCTTGATTATATTATGCAATAAAGATCGGTATTCGGAGGTAGATAATTTTGATTAGAGAGACAGAATGAGGCCAGCTATTAAATACCATCTTAATTATGTACAAAAAAAGCTATAATCTCAAATTTTTCTTTCCTATATAAACTTGTGAGATTTCTTTGATATGACTGGATAAAAATAGAAGAGAGAACTATTTCCTTATCTTAAACATTCCTTATATTTAAAAATACCAAATTAAAATACAAAACTATGAAAAAATCTTTAGAAGCCTTTATAATATGATGTTGTAAGTATGGGAGAATACATAGTAACATGAATAAGATACATAAATATACCTCTATCTACCTGCCTATATTATACATAAAGAAAAAAAAGTATGTTACCCAAGAAGTGGCACTGTTTGATCCATCTTAGGAAAATGATACCTATTGGCACAAGTGAACGACTGACAGGGTATTAGAAAAAGTTAAGTGTTTACCTCTGAGTCATAGATAAGCATTTTAGTTTATGAATTGGTCAATATACAACTTCAGACTTTAGTAGGTGAGTCTTCAAGAAGGGTAACAGTAAATGCAATGCAGACCAAGGCCCTAGAGCAGACGTCATCAAATGTTCTAATATGATCACCTGTTACCCTTCGGGTAACCCTAGGTGATCTGCTTTCTAAACAGTAACTCACTGAAGTCTCTCTAGTCCCACAGCCCAGATCAAAGGTTAACCTCAATGACAGCAAAGAAAGTAGATCCTGTGTGCTCAACTGCTCAGTCATGTCGGACTCTGCGACACCATGGACTCTAGCCTGCCAGGCTCCTCTGTCCGTGGAATTCTCCAGGCAAGAATTTTGGAGTGGGTTGCCATTTCCTTCTCCAGGGGATCTTCCCGACCCAGGGATCAAACCCAGGTCTCCTGCATTGCAGGTGGATTCTTTACCTGCTGAGTCATCGGGGAAGCCCTGGAGTAGACACAGATAGATTAGAATACAGAGGAAGTTCTAGATGATCCAGGAAGCCTTCAGTGAAGTATCAGTCAGGTGGCTAATCTTAGAATACCTGCCCCTTTTTAGTCATTACACAGATCTACTCCTGTGATTGACTACAAGGCCATTCATTCATTCATCAAGCACTGACTGAGTCCCTACCAAGCTCTGCACTACTGGGGCTGAGTATAAAAAGGAAATAATGGTGTTTCTGCCCTCCAAGAACTTGTAATGCATCAGAGAGACAAGTAAACAGAGTCTGCCATGCAAGACATGCCCAGAGTATTTCAGGAGTACAGAGAAGGGGCACCTACCAAGAGTCTGACATTGCTGGAAGGTGAAGGACAACCTGAGAAGTGGTGATAGCTGATCCTGGAAAAGTAGGTTGGGTAGGACCCTGGAGGCCTAGTCCACTCTGACAAAGAACTCAGACTTTAATTGTGTAGATAATGGAGAGTATTTAAAAGATTTTCCTGGTGAAGTAACATGCTGTGCAAAGAGAAACTTCATTCACTTCTGGGCATCTCTAATGCAAAAATACTTTGTAACCCATAAAACTACTGAAATACTTATTGCTTAGTACTTACTGTTACTACTATTGTTTAATACTTATATCAAGTATTAAACTTATACTAATATTAACTAATACTTATATCAAGTATTAAACTACTATCCTCTTTTATTCCCTGGGTATTTGCTCTAGGATGATGAACAGAATATTATCAGTTAAAATTCTCCCACAAATTCTTCATTCTAAATTAATTAGAGATCAAATTTTTTAGATTAATCAATTTTTTTATTTCATCTATAGTACACAGTGAATGAAAGGTTGCAACTTGCTAAAGAAGTCTAAAACGAAGCTAAGATATTCCCAAACAAGTATAAAAGAGTCTATCCAACATAACCAAGAATGTTATTTCTCTTAGAAAGTTCTGATGAATACAGCAGATGAATCATAGGGACTACCCAGGTGGTCCAATGGTTAAGACTTTGTCTTCTAATGCAGGGGGTGTGGGTTTGATCCCTGGTCGAGGAGCTAAGATACCACCTGCCTCAAAGCCTCAAAACCAAAACATAAAACAGAATACTGAAACAAATTCAATAAAGATTTTAAAAATGTGAAGTGTTAGCCACTCAGTCATGTCTGACTCTTAGTGATCCCATCCATAAGTGGCCAGGCTCCTCTGTCCATGGAATTCTCAAGGCAAGAATACTGGAGTGGGTAGCCATTCCCTTCTCCGGGGGATCTTTCCAACCTAGGGATCGAACCCAGGTCTCCTGCATTGCAGGCAGACTCTTTACCATCTGAGCTACCAGGGAAGTTCTGAAAAATGGTCCACATTAAAAAAAAAAAAAAATCAATTCAGAACCTGAGCAAGGCTTCTTCCTTCAGTGATTCACTGATGTTCATTAAATGCTTTCTATGTACCAGGTACCATGCTAGGTGGTGTACAAAATAGAGTTTTATGGGCCTCGCAGAGTTTACATTCCAGGAAAAAGAGAAAGATATTAACACCTATGCAAATATATAAATAAATACTGTATATGTGCTATGAAGGAAAAGCAAGGAATTATATTCTTTAAGAACATATAACAGGGAAATCTAAATTTGTTTTAGCAGGGGTGTGTGTGTCTGCATGTAGATGAGTAGAGGAGGAGTACACACAGCTTGTTTAAGAAAGTATCATTTGAGCTAAAAACTGAATGACATTATGTGGGGCTAGGGGAGGCAGTATTTCAGGAACAGTTTGTGCAAAGGCCCAGAAGGGGCCAGGAATTGAATTCCATCTTCAAGGAATTAAAAGATGCCCATGGAGGTGGGGTGGAGAGAGAAAGTTAGAGATGGGACTAGAGATTTGAGCAAGGCCTGCTCATTCATGTCTTTGGTCATATTACAGATTTATCCTGAAAGCAGTAACCATTTTTAAAAGAGACTTTGAATGGTTTTAAACTCGAGGGTTCCAAGTCAGCTGGTTGCAGAGTGGATGGTGAATGGGAGGAGGGACCAGAACCAATGCACTGAGGAGGCTATGACGAGACTCAAGGAGAAAACTGCTGCTTACACGACTGGGGAGGTGGTGATGGAGATGGAGAGAACTGAGCGGGCTCCAGAGATATGTCAGAGGCAGAGCTGTCAGGCTGTGGAGATGGAGCGGTCATGGTGGGAAACCAGAGGGGGGTGTCAAAGGTGACTCCCAATTTCTGGCTTGTCCAACCAGATAGATGGACCGCCTGTCCATGTGCTACTGGAGGCATGTCAGAGACACCAACAGATGACACAGCAAATAGGTACCCACCTATGGAATAAAGTTATTCTCCATATTAATTTTTTTTTTTACTTTCATACCAGTGTTGCTCCTCTTCACAATGTTTTTCCCATTTCAGTTAATGGGCTTACATTCTGTTACTCAATCTCAAATCAACATATCTGCTCAAAAATTACTCTCTTAAAGACTCAATCTCATTGCTTATTAAGGAAATGCCAATAAAGACCACAATGGAATACTATCTACTACCCAACAGACTGCTCCCAAATTGAGATGTCTTATAAAACCAAGTGGATCAACTCAATCACTTCTGGGTGGGAATGTAAACTATTACCATGCCTTTGGAAAACAAATTGGGTGTTATCATGTGAGGCTGAATGCTGACTGGCATGTCATGGAGAAACTCCTATACATGTGCATTAAGAGGCACACACAAGGATGTTTAGCTGAACTATTCAAAGAGCAAAAGTTGGAAACAATCCAAATGTCCATCCACAGGGCAATGAATCAATTGGTTATGCACATTCACTCAACAACCATAATTCAGCTGTTAAAAATGAATGAACGGCCGCTACATGCAGTGTGGAACAAAGATAAGGCAAAAAGAATAAGCAAAATACTATGGTACTAATGGATATAACTGTAAGTGATAAACCTTTTTTTAAAGGCAAGAAAAACTTGCTTTACAATTTAAGAAGTGGGCACTTCAAAGACAGGCAGGTAGATGGGTTAGGACGGAGCACAGGAAGATGAACAGAACTGGTAACACTTCTTAGATTAGAAGGTAAGGTCACAGGTGTTATGTTGTGCTTTGTAACTTACAAACATGTTAGCAGGTATATATTAAATGTCAGCCAGTTTAAATTAAAATACAAAGTAATAAATGAAACAAAGGGGCAAAGTCACTATTTTAGGCAGCTTCTTAATTTCTTTATCCATCACTATGTAAAATGGCTACTTGCACTTCTTTTCCGGATTTTATTTGCCTTCACAGCACACATCATTCTCAAAGGTATACATGTATATATACATACACACCTCCCACATTCATTTTCTTATTTTAAGCTCCTCCCACCAGAATGTAAGTTTCTTAACTGTGGAATCTCGGACATTCTTGCCCACCACAAAATCACCAAGACCTAGAAGGGTACTTGGCATACACTATAAATATTTAAGAAAGAAATGGCAAATGGATGAACAAATGGCCTAGACAGCACAAACAGAGCAATAGGCATAAAAGATTTAAAGCATGGACTCGGCAGTCAGACACTGCTAGGCTAAAATCCAAGCTCTACTTAGTTTTAGCTGAGTGACCTTGAGTGGGCTACTTAACTTTACTGGGTTTCAGTATCCTCACCTACAGAACCTATACTGGGGATGGTTCTGATGACTAAAGCAAGAATTGAGCACTTTGTCCAGGAGAAAATTATTACTATTACACAGTAACAATGTAATTTCCCCATAAAAGATGTTCCTCTTGGTGGCTGCAAAGCAATTTAAATTCTTTAGGCAGTTTTTCTATGACCAATTTCCTCCACACCTAATTTTAAACTATGGACCAGTTTGGAATCCTCTAGTTACTTCTGTGTTTGGTCAAACTAAAGAGATGTGCCAGGGAAATCTTATAACCACCAAACCTCCAATGAGGGCAGCACAATATAATCTTGCATCTGCCTTAGCCACCAGCTCAGGAGATCAGCCAGATGTGAAGAGGAAAAATAGCACCCACTGTTTATTGAGGGTTCCTCTGTGAACAACTAAGACACCTCATCTGGCCCATTCTCCACAACTAGCTTGGGAAGCTGGTAGGTACAGGAATGCCAGAAAGCAGGCATATTGGACACTGTCTTCAATTTTAGGAGTGAGGAGGTTCTGAAGTGGATGATATTCAGATAGTAATTCACTGTTCTTGGGCTATCTGCTATAACATATCCTTTTAAAACCAAGCTAAAGCACAAAAAGTAAAATCTGTCTTTGGCAGCCTAAATGATATCTTATTTTATAGTAGTAAAGAACCCAGATTTTATATGGGTTTTTATATGCAGAGCACATCATGAGAGACGCTGGGCTGGATGAAGCACAAGCTAGAATCAAGATTGCTGGGAGAAATATAATGTCAGATATGCACATGACACCACCCTTACGGCAGAAAGTGAAGAACTAAAGAGCCTCTTGATGAAAGTGAAAGAGGAGAGTGAAAAAACTGGCTTAAAGTTCAGCATTCAGAAAACTAAGATCATATCATCTGGTCCCATCACTTCATGGCAAATAGATGGGGAAACAGTGTCAGACTTTATTTTGGGGGGCTCCAAAATCACTGCAGATGGTGACTGCAGCCATGGATTAAAAGATGCTTAGTCCTTGGAAGGAAAGCTACGACTAGCCTAGACAGCATATTAAGAAGCAGAGACATTACTTTGTCAACAAAGGTCCATCTAGTCAAGGCTATGGTTTTTCCAGTGGTCATGTATGGATGTGAGAGTTGGACTATAAAGAAAGCTGAGCACTGAAGAACTGATGCTTTTGAACTGTGGTGTTGAAGAAGACTCTTGAGAGTCCCTTGGACTGCAAGGAGATCCAACCAGTCCATCCTAAAGAAGATCATTCTGGGTGTTCACTGGAAGGACTGACGTTGAAGCTGAAACTCTGATACTTTGGCCACCTCATGCGAAGAGCCGACTCATTGGAAAAGACCCTGATGCTGGGAAAGACTGAGGGCAGGAGAAGGGGACAACAGAGGATGAGATGGTTGGATGGCATCACTGACTCAATGGACATTAGTTTGAGTAAACTCCAGGAGTTGGTGACGGACAGGGAGGCCTGGTGTGCTGCAGTCCATGGGGTTGCAAAGAGTTGGACATGACTGAGCGACTAAACTGAACTGAATGAACCCAGGGCTTCCACTGCTATGAAATCCATGCAAGAATTCCCTCAACACTGCTCCCTCCAAAAGTCCAAATTCTACAGGGCTATTGGTTCACAGCTCTCTGGCATACACATGAATCTTTCAGTGAAGAGACTCACAATTTCCAACTGGACTTGAGACGAGGACCAAGGGCATCCTTCTCCTTAGAAGAACCAGCATCCTTCTGGGAGATTTGTATATAAATAATAATGACTCATAGGGACTTCCCTGGCAGTCCAGTGGTTAAGAATACACCTTGCAATGCAGGTGATATGGGTTCCATCTCTGGGAGGGGAGCTAAGACCCCACATGCCGTGGAGCAACTAACCCCGTGTGCTGCAACTATCGAGCCTGCGCACTCCGAGCGCATGAGCCACAACTAGAGAGCCCACGTGCTGCAACAAAAGATCCTGGATGATGCAACGAAGATCCTGCATTCCAAAACTGAAGACTGATGCAAATAAATAAGTTTAAACAATTTAAAACTGACTCATAAAAATAACAACCCTTTATCCAGCACTTACTCTGGATCAGACAGTATTTATCCAAAGAGTTCTGCATATATTTATTCATTTATCTGAAGGGCTTTACATATATTTCTACATAACTACTCCATAGCATGGGTATAAAGCTTACAATCTGGCTAAATTCCATTAAGTGGGACCAGAAAGTGAACCCAGAGCAGAGATCCCAAATGATCCTCAGTAGTAAGAGACAGCAGCTCCCAATGGCCTGGTTTCCTGGTTTTGATCAATGGGGGTGTGCCCCCCTCCAACATCAAACGCTATTTCTGCAGAATTAACCAAATATCAATAAATGAGAAGCAGGGGGAAGGAGAGCATACTTAAATTTTGTCCCATCCCACACCTTACTTCTCATCAAGTATACAAACCTGCACACGGTTCCCAGGCCCATGTCACATCCCATAACCTTTACATCATTCTGGGTACCTTACCCTCCTTCTTGGCTTTCAACACAACCAAAACCTGCTCTTGAAATTTCTTCCTGATTCAGATGTCTCCCTGTCAACTTCCTCTTGTCCCTCTCTGCTAATAACACTCAGTCCATGTTTCCTATAACTGCAATTACTGGTGTCATTTTTATTTGATTTTGATCATCTTCCCTTTAAATTTCTAGCATCTTGAGACTCTGGGTGAAGTCTGCTTTCCCAGTGTCTGAGTGCCAGTTGGGTTGCTGCAGACAAGTGGTAAATGTTTACTGACTGAATGAAGTAAGGAAACCATTGCTCCCAGTGAACAGCACATACATCTAAACAATGCCCTTGCGGGACCAGGGGGATGGAAGGATTAGAAAAGGGAGGAGTCCCTGCACATGTGGGGAGCTGTCTGATTAGAAATGAAGGACTTAGAAGAGACTCCTTTCTGGGAGCTTTGTTTCCAGCCCTAGAATTGAAACTTTCATTTTATTCAGTGAAACAATAACCATTGAGACCACCTATGACCAAGACTTGCATTTAATCCTTGGGACTTCTCACTTCATTAATATCCAAGTTTCTGAAAAGCTTTTGAAGCTTCATGAAAAGCTGCTCTGCATGTTTTGAGAGTTTCTGTTCTGAGAGTTACCTTTTCTCTGCAGGGCAAATCACATTTGGTTTTCCTTTATCCTTCTGATAAATGCTGTTTAAAAGGCTGGAGGCATGGAAGATGAAGAGAAAAAGATATATCAAGAAGTTGTTCATCAATATGGAATTTCTCTGCTCGCTTGTGTGACCTCAGCGTTTTTCACATTTCCACAGGTCTCCTTGGAGATGGTTGCTATGATCACTCAGTGTCCCCCGCAAAAAAATCTTCAAAATGTGGATGGCTGCTTTTATTCTCTCTCTCATTGCCTCTTTATTAGATGCTTTTCCTTCACACATAGTTTATTTCTTCATGAATGCAATCTGCTCATCATTTTTTTTTCATCGTACAATATTCCACACAAACAGAATACCCCCATTCTTTTGGTCCTCTGGAAATGTCTTTGATTTGGATTATAATATTTGGCAGTCCATTAGGAATGCCATTTATACTTTTATGTTTCTTGATTCCCTGAAAATAAATTAATCATATGGCAGTCCCTACCTCCTCTTTTCTCCGAAATACTGATCTGCACTGGAAGAAACTGAACACCGTTAGTAAAAACACCCAATCTGCCGATTCTTCTCATATTACTTACTTAACAAGCTCTTGGCTTGGAATATCTCAAGATTCATCTTACATTAACTAAAGTTAATGTAAATACACACATTATTCATATTTCAAATACATAAAGGATTTCATAATGGCTGCTTCCTACATATATATGAGAGGAAAAAGAACTTGGAATGCTGAGTAAACTGAAACAAAATCTAAGTATTTCACTAAGTTTCCTGATAACTGGAAAAAGCTAAAATACAACATCTAAAAACAATCTCTGCATTCTCCAAGCACGGTTACCTGCCTTGCTGAAATCTAGACTTCCAATGTAAGTTATACAATAGACACTTTAGGGGTTTTCCAAAATCCTAATTAGGTAAACTTTCAGAGAAGGGAACACTCTACAAAGAAATACACGTGGGCGCACATAGACACATGTAAATGAATCAAAGGGAATGGTTTCTCAGCAGAAACCTATAGAATTTGTTTTCTTGACGTGGACAATTTTCAAAGTCTTTATTAAATTTGTTACAATATTGTTTCTGTTTTATGTTTTGGTTTTTTAGCCACTAGGCAAGTGCGCTCTTAGCTCCCTGGCCAGGGATGGAACCTACACCCTCTCCATTGGAAGGTGAAATGTTAACCAGTGGCTCACCAGGGAAGTCCCTTGAAACCTGGAGAATTTTACTTTGCAACTCAAGGACAAGGACAAAAATTCAAAGGAGGAGATGTCTGAGCAGTAGGATTACAATCATGTGAATCTGTGGCAGTGTGACACAGAGGCCTTTTATTAGCTCAAGTAATAGGTAAAAAAATGTAAGTCTCATTTCATGCAAGAAAAAAATTGTGCTACTTAAATTTAGGCTAGTAATTTTTATTAACAACATTATAGAAGCAAATTTTATACATGGTTAAACACTAGAAATTAATTCCTCTGAATCTGTTTTAGACAATTTTCTTAAGATACAGGTTAAATCATGAGGAATCTGCAGAGCCTGTGAGTTTACGAAACAAGTGAGGTCACTGAAAACAAACAGCTGGAACTCATTCGATCATTCAATCAGGAATGCTTTTTTTTTTTTAATTTTTTTTTTATTTTTTAATTGTTTTTGCCATACATTGTTATGATATCACCATGGGTTTACATATGCTTCCCCTCCAGAACCCCCCTCCCTCTTCCCTCCCACACCGGGAAATCTCACTGCACCAGTCCCGAGCATCAATCCTGGGCTGGCGATTGATTAGACATATGAAAATTAACATGCTTCAATGCCCTTCTCCCATATCATCCCACCCTTACCCTCATCCACAAAGTCCACGAGTCTATTCTATACATCTGCGTTCCTTTTGCTGTCTCGTATGAATGCTTTTTGAACATTCACTCACTAAATACTATGGTTGGCACTGGGGACACGGAAGTGATTAAGACCTGGTCTTGATTATCTTTAAGGATTTGGTGGAAAACAAAGAACCATAAACAGATCATTACAATGTGATATAAGTACAATGACGGGCAGAAAATAGCATAATTCAGTCTTTAAAAAGGAACAAGTGTCTTGTATGAAAAATCATTGAGAGATTATGAGAACTGCACTTTCATTGCTTCAGGTGCCAAATACATTACTGTTGACACAAAATGCTGTTTATATAAAAATGAACCTTTTAGCACAGGGGACAGGGAAGGAAAAAAAAATGACAGCTACTAATTCTCAAACTGTCATGGTGAAAGACCATTTTTTCTTCTTACTTATGAATCTGTCACAGACTGACACTTCTATAAAAACAAACAAACAAAAAACCAGAAAAATAAAATAAAAATTCTAAATGCTAACTTTTAATTTTTGTGCTTGTTCCATGAAGGAGCAGTAACACATTTCAGTGCATGGACAAGCACTGCAATGAAATATTACAGGTCCTAAGAGTACATATGGACAGGAGTTTGAGCAAATTCCGGGAGCTGGTGATGGACAGGGAAGCCTGGCGTGCTGCAGTCCATGGGGTCACAAAGAGTCAGACATGACTGAGCAACTGAACCGAAGAATATATAAGTTGCTGTCACACAGAAAGAAGTGATGGTGATCAGTTTACAGGGAGAGGATACAGTTAATCTAACAACAAAATTTATAGAAGATGTGACCCTTCAATTGGGTCTTAGAAAAAGGGAGTAGGATTTGCCAGTAAAACGCATTGAGGGGAGGAAAACATGGCGTTCCAGGTAGAAAGAAAAACACACAGAGAAAGGAAAAGCAAGAATGTCTATATAACTGAGTAACAAGGGAAGGGAAAGCCCAGTCAAGAATGATCTTATAAACTGAAGATCAGCTTTATGGTTGCCCTTCCCCCCATTTGGTAGAATTTCATACAGAAGACTGAAAAAAGAAAGCAGTTGATTGTCTTCCTAAGTATTTAAAACACGCCACAAAATAACAACTCCAGAGACAGTCACAAGTGAAGTTAATCCCTCTGAGTGGGCTTTACTTAAGATCACCCTGTATTTATATGACCTCTTTCTTTAGAGCTAGTACGCAGCTAATAAACCCTTGTCATAGTGTCTAAAATTGGAGACAACTAGAGAAAAATTCCCATCATGCCAGACCTAGAGCACTCTCAGAGGTGAGAGGCAGAGTTTATATTCCTCCTGCTGGTTTTTTGTTTCTCTCTCCCTCCATGCAGTTTCTACTGTGAAAGAGGGCCATGACAGCCCTACTCCACAGGGTTATCGTGCTGGGAGGGCTGGATGAGCTCATACAAGAACAGCACACACGAGAGCATCCGACAAACTGTGGGTGATCAGTGCGTGTCACCGAGTTATGAACATTATTACAAACAGAAATGGATGGGTAGAGAATATCCCTCTTCTTCCAACTCCGGCAGTGTCAGTCATACCAGCTTCCAAAAGGAGGATGAAGCAAGTTCCCTAAATTCTAACCCTGTACATCACCCACTATTTCCCCAACATCACTGTACACCTAAACATGTATTACAGGTGCAGAAAATAGAGCTAATTATAGGCCTCTGGGGTAAAATGACTAAGGAAAAATCAATAGAGAAGAGCTTATTTTCTGTCCTGATCCTACCTTAGTTATCCCTAAAATTAGAAGCCAGTAGTTTGGGGTTATTGAAAGACACTTCCTCTGTGAGAGGAGACCGGAAAGAGACCAGACGGTTTAGGCAGGCTTTATTTAAGACATTTAGCACCTCTTAGTAATGCAAAGCAATGAGGGCGATGCTTAAATATTTTAACGTCTGAGATGGCTGTCCAGAGTTCACAAAGAGTCTGACAACTGGAGACTATGGAATCAGCACCGTGGTGCCTCTGCCCGCAGAGGCTTAGCAATGGGATGTAGTAATTTTGGGTCAGGAATGTAAGAGTTTATCTTAATTTAGAAGCTGTAGAGTTAGTAGCAGCCAAATCAAGTGGAGTCTTCTCAGGGAGATCAGCCTAGGGCACAGCTGGCTAGACAAAACACCACTACATGGAGGGGCACAGAGGTCCCCACCCCCCATATCAGCACAAATTCCAGAGATAGAACCAAGGCTGTCTTAGATGCTGGGTGCACATCAGCAGAAACACGAAAGAATCTAGAGGCCAAAGTGTTCTGGGGACCTCCTAAAGGATGCTAAGGGCACTTGTGCAAAGTCATTCAGTAGGCTTTCAGTTTCTGAGATAAAGTTATTAAACTTTTTTTCCCCTTACATTTCAAATCAATTGCCAAGGGTATTGTTTTTGAGACTCATTCCTTTCTCCTCTGTGCTCCAAACACTTCCACATCTTCACCCTGTAGCTCAGGGCAAATGGAAGACCTCTTTCACGTTGGAGGAGGCCCTTTAAGATCAGGATGGACTGACCTCTTTACTACTTCCACCTGCCAAAAGACTGACCTACAGGAACTTAGTGTAAGCATTGTCTCTTAAAAGCAAAATATTATTTTAGCTTTAACATCAGTTGCAGAGAGACTATAAAAGCCCAAGAGAAAATATTTTTATGGAATCTATAACCCACAACCTCTCTACCCTACATCTGCTTTCACTATGGTTTAACTTCATAATTCTGCTTTGCCTCCATGTCCAATAGTCATTGAGGGGCTTGCCAGGTGGCGCAATAGCAAAGAATCCACCTGCCTAAAATAAGAGACTCAAGAGATGCAGTTCAATCCCTAGGTCGAAAAGATCTCCTGGAGAAGGAAATGGCAATCCACTCCAGTATTTGTGCCTGAAAAATTACTTAGGGCTATTACTAAAACATTGCTGTCAGGTCCTATGGGTCTTTTTTTTTTTTTCCCCTTAATGACAGCAAACCATCATTTCAATATGTTTCAGAATACCCAGTATTATTGTATCTCTAAAGAGAGAAACATAGGCCACAGCATCCCAGTGCTTGCAAGCTAAAAATGGGGCAGAAAAGGATGGGAAAGGAATTGTGCTACACTGTATTCCTCCTGAATGCTAGACTTATTTAATCAAGCAGAGTCAGAAGGATAGTCAAATAAAATAAAACGGTAGTTTCTATACTGGTGATGATGAGATGGCAAAGAACTCAAAACAGAAGGTACAGAAATACTTAGTATAAATAACTGGGCCGCCAGAGATTGAAGACAACTTCCTGCTCATATCTGACAATACAAGACACCCATTAAGCACCAATAATCTTACCAAGATTACAACTCACCATTCTTCAAATTGGATTTTAGACTTAACACTGTTCATGTCATTCAATCATCTAATCCAGCATTGTAATGCATCTACTGATTATTAGCATTGCACTTCACCCTCTAAGTAAAAGATAAACAGAAGACACAAAGCGTTTCCTATAGAAATTTTATACTCTGATGATTAATTTTGTGTCAACTTGGGCAGGCTAATGACAACTAGTAATTTCATCAGACACTAATCCAGGTGTTGCTCAGAAGGTCTTTTGAGCAACATCAATACAACCAGTTACCATCAGTATATTCAGGTGGCTTTATGTGGTTCAGACTCAATCACTTGAAAGGTCTCAAGTGCAAAAACTAAAGTCTCTCAGAGAGAAGGAGGAATTCTGCCTCAACACTGCAGCATCAATTCCTGCCCGTGTTTCCAGCCTGTCAGCCTGCTTTACAGATTTTGGACCACAGATAAATGAACTACATACAGTTGGTTTCGTTTCTCTGGATAACTCTCACACACACCCTTGAGATTCTAAGCAAACAGTAAATGGGAAGAACACCAAGTACAAAAGATGGTAGCAACATAGGAGTGTCTATATTTGCCTAGCGAAACCACAGAAAGTCAAAAATATCTGAGATTTGAAAGAAGGATATAGAAAGAATTTGTTACAGGAAAAGGGAAAATACACAATTGAAAAGAGATGTTAGAGTACAGAGTATGTCTGTTGGTACGTGTGCTCAGTCATGTCCAGCTCTTTGTGACCCCATGGACGACAGCCCTAAGGGTCCTCTGTCCATGGGATTTTCCAGGCAAGAATGCTGGAATGGGTTGCCATTTCCTCCTCCAGGAGATCTTCCCAACCCAGGGACAGAACCAACGGCTCTTGAGTCTCTTGCACTGGCAGGTGGATTATTTTACCATTGAGCCACCTGTTGGAGCATAAAATAAAAAGACAAGGTGAAGCTCAGGGGATAGAGCGAGTGATGTGGCAGGAAATGAAGTGAGTTGCAGATGGAGGACCATGTCTGCAGTGGTAAAGATAAGATCCTAGAGGACAAAGCTCAAATCAGTGTATACCCTCATAAGCTTCATAGCTGTTCAGTGAATTTCATTGGCTTTATAAATGCTCCTGGATTAGCATCATTGCTACTGTGAAACTATGGAGTTAAGAGAAGTGGAGCAAGTTCAGCAATATGACAGGTTAAAGATCAATGGCCTAGAATCAATTTTATTTTTATATACTACTAATGAACAATCTCAAAAGAAAATTAACAATCCCATTTACAATGTGATGAAGCAAAAAGAATAAAATATTTAGGAAAATCTTTAGCAAAACAAGTACAACACTGAAAACTATAAAATATTTTTGAGTTATTGAAGATGTACATGGGATAATACCTCATGTTCATAGACCCAAAGACTTAATACTATTAAGAAGGCAAAAATCTCTAAGTTTACGTATAAATTCAATGCATCCCTATTAAAGTCTCAGCTAGTTTGCTTTTTGGCAAAAACTGACAATCCTACAATTTATATAAAAATGGTAACAACCAGTATAACAACAACAAGAAAACTTGAACAAAGTTGGAGGATTCATGCTTCAAAAGTTACCACAAAACACCAAAGGCAAAGAATCCACTTGCTGTGGTGCTGGGAAAACTCATCCACCACTTGTAAAAGAATGAAACTAGAATATTTTCTAACACCATACACAAAAATAAACTCAAAATGGATCAAAGATCTAAACGTAAGACCAGAAACTATAAAATTCCTAGAGGAAAACATAGACAAAACACTCTCCGACATAAATCACAGCAGGATCCTCTATGACCCACCTCCCAGAGTAATGGAAATAAAAGCAAAAATAAACAAATGGGACCTAATTAAACTTAAAAGCTTTTGCACAACGAAGGAAACTATAAGCAAGGTGAAAGGACAGCCTTCAGAATGGGAGGAAAAAATAGCAAAGGAAGCAACGGACAATTAATCTCAAAAATATACAAACAACTCCTGCAGCTCAATTCCAGGAAAATAAGTAACCCAATCAAAAAATGGGCCAAAGAACTAAACAGACATTTCTCCAAAGAAGACATACAGATGGCTAACAAACACACGAAAAGATGCTCAACATCATTCATTATCAGAGAAATGCAAATCAAAACCACAGTGAGGTACCATCTCACGCCGGTCAGAGTGAGATGACTTTTGCTGCTATCCAAAAGTCTACAAGCAATAAATGCTGAAGAGAGTGAGGAGAAAAGGGAACCCTCTTACACTATTGGTGGGAATGCAAACTAGTACAGCCTCTATGGAGAACAGTGTGGAGATTCCTTAAAAAATTGGAAATAGAACTGCCATATGACCCAGCAATCCCATTGCAGGGCATACACACCAAGGAAACCAGAATTGAAAGAGACACGTGTACCCCAATGTTCACTGCAGCAATGTTAACAGTAGCCAGGACATGGAAGCAACCTAGATGCCCATCAGTGGATGAATGGATAAGAAAGCTGTGGTACATATACACAATGGAATATTACTCAGCCATTAAAAAGAATGCATTTGAATCAGTTCTAATGAGGTGGATGAAACTGGAGCCTATTATACAGAGTGAAGAATTCAGAAAGCAAAACACCAATACAGTATACTAATGCATATATATGGAATTTAGAAAGATGGTAACAGTGAGCCGATATGCGAGACAGCAAAAGAGACGCAGATGTAAAGAGTAGTCTTTTGGACTCTGTGGGAGAAGGTGAGGGTGGGATGATTTGAGGGAATAGCATTGAAACATGTAAATTATCATATGTGAAATCAATTGCCAGTCCAGGTTTGATGCATAAGACAGAGTGCCCAGGGATGACCCTGAGGGATGGGATGGAGAGGGAGGTGGAAGGGGGGTTCAGGATGGGGAGCACATGTACACCCATGGCTGATTCATGTCAATGTTTGGCAAAAACCACTACAATATTGTAAAGTAATTAGCTTCCAATTAAATAAATTAATTAATTTTAAAAAAAGAAAAAAAAAGGGATGACCACTCCTGCCAGTGTAGGAGATGCAAGAGACAGAGGTTTGATCCGTGGGTAGGGAGGACTGCTAGAGTAGGAAATGGCAACCCACTCCACTATTCTTGCCTGAGAAACCCCATGGACAGATGAGCCTAACAAGCTACAATCCATGGGGCTGCAGAGTCTGACATGACCAAGCATATGCACAAACATGTATGTGCATGCATGTGCGTGCACACACACACACTGGAATAAGTATATACATATATATCAATGGAAAAGACCCGAGGATCCAGAGGTAAATCCATACATTTACAGTTAACTAATTTTCAACAGGAATGACAAGAAAAAAAAGGTAGAGGGAGGGCTTCCGCTGTGGTCCAGCAGTTAAAAATCCGCCTTACAATGCAGGGGATTCCTGGTTAGGAAGATCCCACATGCTGCAGGGCAAACACCTACCACAGCTACCGAGGCCCACACACTCCAGAGCTTATGCTCTACAAGAGAAACACCACAATGAGAAGCCTAGACACCACAGTTTGAAGGTCTCTCCTGCTTACTACAAGTGGAGAGGGCCCACATGCAGCCACGAAGACCCAGAGGAGCCAAAAATGAAAAATAAATGTTTTAAAGTTAATGGAATTACAAATAGTGCTGGGCAATTGGATATCCACATGCAAAAGGATGAATTTGGACCTCTATCTCACACCTTATGCAGAAATTAACATAAAATAGATCATAGGCCTAAATGTAAGAGTTAAAACCCTTAAACTCCTAGAAGAAAGTACACAAGTAAATATTTATGATCCTGGGTTAAGGCAATGCCAAATATTGCACCAAAACCACAAGTGACAGATTAAAAAAAACAGGTAAGTTGGACTTCATGAAAATTTAAAACTTTTATGTCTCATAGAGTACCAAGAAAAAAATGAAAAGACAGACCACAGAAAGGGAGCAGATATTTGTAAGATGCATATATTACAAGGATTTGTATCCAGAATATACAAAGCACTCTTACAATTCAGCAATAAAGACAAATAGCTCAGTTTGAAAGTGGGCAAAGAATTTGAATGAACATCTCTCCGATGAAGATATACAAAGGCATTAAGCACATGAAAAGATGTTCAACATCATTAGCTATCAGAAATGCAAATCAAAATCACAATGAGATACCACTTCATACTCTCTTGGGTGGCTAAAATACAAAAGTCAGATAACAACAGGTGTTGTTGAGGATGTGAAGAAAATTAGCACCCTCATATACTGCTGTTGGGAACATAAAATGGAGCAGCCACTTTGGAAAACAACTTGCCAGTTCCTCAAAATGCTAAACATAAAGAGTTACTGTATGACTTAGCAATTCCACTCTTAGATCTATGTCCAAGAGAGCTGAAAATAGATATCCATACAAAACCTTGTACACAAATGTTTACAGCTGTATCATTTATAAGAGTGAGAAAATAAAGAAAAAAGAACAATCCAAATGCCCATCCACTGATGATGAGCGGATAAACAAAACTGGTATACAATGGATATTATTCAGGCACAAAAAGAAATGAAGGACCGATGCATGCTACAACATGGATGAACCTTGAAAACATATGCTGAGTGATTGAAGCTAGTCACAAAAGGCCACATACTGTATAAATCTATTTATGTGAAACTCCAGTACAGCCTAACCCGTAAGAATGGAAAAAGGACTAATGCTTGCCTGTGGCCGGGGTGGAGATAGAGTGACAGGGAGGAGAGGAGGAATCAGGGTGACTGCTAATGGTTAGGAGTTTCTTTCTAGGGTATGGAAAAATGTTCTAAACTTAGATTGTGATGACGGTTGCACAATAATATGCTAAAAACCACTGAATCTCTTTACCTGTGTGAATATTATGGAATCAGGAATACATCTCAACAAAGCTGTAAAAAGGGGAAGGGTCAGGAAGTAGGTGGATAATCAAACTAGCTTAAGTAGAGAACCTTACCAAAATACACAAGATATAGGGTAAAGTGCCCCAAGAAAAAGAGAAGTATTTGTGGGAGCTTGGTGTTTCCTAAAGGTCGGTCTCCTGTGGTGTCACCCCATGCTCCACCCCTTAAGAATAAACAGGCAGCCCAGCCTCCCAGGAAAATGATTTTGAGAAGAATCACACAGGGACTGACGGCCTTTGGAGTTGAATTATTTGAATGTCAGCTCTCTAAAGACACCATCTTTGAATCCTTATAACTTTGGTCCCAAGAGCAACCCTGGATCCTGATTGTTCAGCTCTCCTTCAGTTCTGTCTCCCACTATTAGAATTAATTCCAATATATATCCCCTTTCTTAAGCTATCCCAAATCAGTTTCTGTTGAGAAGAGATCAGTTTTTTTTTGGATATCCAAGGAAGGTCAGAGGATAAGCACAAGGACCAAGAGATTTACCGAGGCAAAGGACAGGATATAAATTAATTTCCCTTGGAGAATTCCTGACACAGAACAAATATTCCTGTAAGGATCCATCTAATATTATTCATAAGCTACTCTAACAAATTGGGCTTGATCCCTGGGTTGGGAAGATATCCTGGAGAAGGAAATGGCAACCCACTCCAGTATTTTTGCCTGGAAAATCCCATGGACAGGGCCTGGTCGGTTACAGTGCATGGGATCACAAAGGAGTCAAATATGACTCAGCACCTACACGACCACTACTACTTCAGGAAGCAGAGATCAAGGATATTTCAGTGACATAGTGTTCACTATGCAGTTAAGCAAACCATATAGAGAAACATAAGTATTGTAAATCTAACACTTTAAAAGAAGAAGTCTGTCACTAGGATACGGCTCATAGATCTGATATATTTAAACAGTGTTTCTCAAATTTGAATAATGGAGGGACCCTTTGTATACCAGAGTCCTAAAAATATCTAAAATTCTCAAATGTTGAAACCCTATGTCATTAGTTTTAGCTTCATGATGGTTATTTGGTACCAGTTTAATTGTAAATGCAAGTGAATGCAACTGGAAACAATCCCAATGCCCACACTAGGGTGAATGAACAAACCATCAGTGGACTCCATACAGGGCTTCCCTTGAGGCTCAGCTGGTAAAGAATCCGCCTGCAATGTGGGAGACCTGGGTTTGATCCCTGGGTTGGGATCACTGAAACACATGCCTACTGCAAGTGAGTTTTAGGGAATGTAAATTACACCTGAATAAAGCTAGTTTCTTAAAAAAAAAAAAAAAAAAGTGAGGTAAGAATCTGAAAGGAGATGATCATCATATAATCCAAAATATGTCCTTTTAGGATCACAAGAAGATGTTTAAAGTATTTAAATTAAAAGTTCCATAGAATTTAGGGACTTCTGAGAATGCTCTCACAGATCCCTAGGTTATTATTAAGAAGATCTGCTCCAAGGGAGTAAGATATTCTTGACAAAGTTTTCTGGAGAACCTAAATATCCTTACCCTTTTTTTCATGTGCACAAGTAGGCAAAACAAACAACAAAAATGTCGTCTACTCATTCATTTTGATGACAATCTTTCTAGAATGTCTTACAGTTCTATGCCTTTTCTGTTTTCAGTTATCCTCATATGCCCTTATTATTTTAAAAAGAACAAAAACATGTTTTGAAAAGTAACCTACAATTCTATACCTTTGCACAAATTTTTCTTTTTTTTACCCTACTAGCTGCATGAACTCTCATCTCTCTGTTAATAAAAACTCTGGTCTCCCTATTTTATAATATTAACCCCCTTTGTCTGATGTAAACAGTAAAACTAGTTTCTCCAGTTTGCTGTTTTCCTTCTTGTTTTATTTGGTTTTGTGTGTGTGTGTGTGTAGAGTTATTAATTTTGCCATAGTTGCAGCTCACAGTCCTCTTGGTTGTCTATTGTTTAGTTTCAAAGCTGTAGGTTATCCTTCCTTCATGGGTCTGATTCAATTATCTAACCTTTTAAAACCCAGTGTGCCGGACACCCTGTCTTGATTTGATGACTCAGGCTTATCTCCATAAACACCAAGTGTTGCTTCCAGCTCCAACAAGGCAAAAGGACTGGAGGAGGTGTGTGGGCGTGTCTGTCCCTCCACTGAATGGCCTCAGGCTGCTGTGGCTGAAGTCCTTCCTGTGCTGTCATCCTGTCTGCTGTTATTTCTCGATTCTGTCTGCAGGCCTGCTTATATATAAATAAGTCCCTTTTCCCTGCTTTGCCATGTATGACTCCTTTGTTCTGTGAATTAGGAAGAAGACTTAACTAAGCTTGCTGGTTTACAGATGTGTATAAATGGAAACTGGGGTTTGAGAGTCCTTTTTTACATTGAAATATAGTTTATTTACAATGTTTTAGGTATATAGCCAAGTGATTCAGTTTTACATATATTCTTTTAAAATTCTTTTCCATTAAAGGTTATTACAAGACATTGAATATAGTTCTCTGTGCCAGTCTGGGGTTTGACGTTTTGAGTTTAGATTTTAGGCTCCCCAGTATGTCAAGTACATGAGTTTTGGTACAAGCACCTTCCTTTTTTTTTTTTTTTTTAAAGTTGGTGCTTTACCAAGATGGCTTCCCTGGTGGCTCAGATGGTAAAGAATCTGCCTGGGCAATGCAGGACACCCAGGTTTGATCCCTGGGTCAGGAAGATCCTCTGGAGAAGGAAATGGCTACCCACTCCAGTATTCTTGCCATGGACAGAGGAGTCTGGTGGGCTACACTTCATGGGGTCACAAAGAGTTGGACACAACTGAACGACTAACACTTACCAAGATAGTTGAACCACCCGCTGTTATTGTGTTGGGACTCCTGCTTGCTCAGTTCTCATCATCGACTCAACTCTTTTTAAAAAATATTTACTTATTTATTTGGCTATTGTGCTGTGCTTAGTCACTCAGTTATGGCCAACTCTCTGTGACCCCATGGACTGTAGTCTGCCAGGCTCCTCTGCCCAGGGGATTCTCCAGGCAAGAATACTGGAGTGGGTTGCCATGCCCTCCTCCAGGGGATCTTCCCAACACCAGGTCTTAGTTACAGCATGAGACCTCTTAGTTGTGGATGTGGGATCTAGTTTCCCAGCCAGGGATTGAACCCAGGCCCCCTGCACTGGGAGCGTGAAGTCTTAGCCACTGGACCGCAAGGAAGTCCCTCGACTCAACTCTTAGGGAAATCAAAGAGCTTAACCTGGACACATGCAGCTACTATGCTCAGACTCTGATAAACACTCATAATGTTGTGTGTTTTTTTTTTTAATTTGGTGGCCTCAGGTCTTAGTTGCAGCATAAAGGATCTTTCATTGTGGTGTGTGGACTCTTTAGTTGAGGACACCTGCTTGGTTGCCTTGAAGTATGTGGGATCTTAATTCCCTGCTAAGTCGTGTCTGACTCTGTGTGACCCCATAGACGGCAGCCCACCATGCTCCCCCGTCCCTGGGATTCTCCAGGCAAGAATACTGGAGTAGGTTGCCATTGCCTTCTCCAATGCATGGAAGTGGAAAGTGAAAGTGAAGTCGCTCAGCCCTGTCTGACTCCTACTGACCCCATGGACTGCAGCCTACAGATCCTTAACCAGTGGACTACCAGGGAAGTCAAATAACATTTTGCTTTTTAATTGAACATAGCATGTTTCAGAATTCTTTCACATCCCTTAAGTAAGATGCTAACAGTATCAGATTGTCACTTAAGGTAAAACCCAGAAGCATGGTCCAAAGCAGGGGTCCTCAGACACTTCTTGCTTAGTTAGAAACTGTAGCTATTTCCAAATTTTTATAATTGAATCATTAAATAAAAACTAAAATACACAGTATTTTAATCATTAAAATTTAAATACATAGTACTACATAGATTTTCCTGGAAAGATGTAAAAGACAATGGTGCTGTTTGCTTTGGAGGGAGGGTGGCAGGAGTGAAAGAGAAATTTTTCACGCTATAGTTTACTACTCATGGATTTTGAATATATGGCTGTGCTAGCTTGTAAAATCCTTGTTAAAACTACATAAGGAAAATTCCCCAGGGCCTATTCAAAGCCAAATGAACAGGGAGGTGTGGTGCACAGCCCACTCTGGGCTGGGAAGAATAAAACCTACTTCGTTCACTGTTTTGCTTTCTGTTCCCAACACCTGGATTCTGTCTCAAGGTCTCTAAGATGCTGCTTCAACTCCTGCCATCAAGTCTACATTCCAACCAATAAAAAGGGTGGGGCAGGGAAGGTAGGGAGAAAAAAGCACAGTCTGAGACACAACACAGAAGCTGAACACATCATTTCTGTTCACACCACAGTGGTCAGAACTTAGTCACATGATATAAGTAACTGAAAGGGAACATGGGAAATAGCCTTTAGAAGGCATATACCCAGCTAAAACATGGGAAGTTGTATTACTAAAAGACAAGGAAGCAGAGGTGTTGATGCACAAATAACCAAGGCAATTGCAGCCACAAATGATTAACACAAAATTCAGTATAGGAGTTATCTCTAGTGGGAGGGAAAAAATAATGCATTCCAGGGGCTTTATGGGTAATAATAACATTTATTTCTTGAGTCAGGTGATTACAACATGGGGTTCAATTTTTCTTTATTATTTCTTTTATATGTATATTTATATACATAAAATATATATAGCAGAACATTTATTATGTAAATTTCATAATTTACATAAAAAATATATTAAGGGACTAGTAGCTAAGGCTCCACGTTCCCAGTGCAGGGGGCCCATGTTCAATCCCTGGTCAGAACCAGATCCCACATGCCACAAGTAAGAATTTGCATGCTGCAGCTAAACATCCCACATGCCACAACAGAAGATCGAAGACTAGGTGTAGCCAAATAAATAAATATTTTTTAAAAATAAAAACAAAAAACATTATGAGTTGTTAAAGCTGGATATGGGTGCAGGGAGATTTATCACAATCCTCTCAACTTTTGAGCATACTTGAAAAATTCTGGAATAAAAAGTTTACACATATATTTTATATCTTTATATACATATACTTTTATACCCTCTCAGACACACGGTACTTATTAAAAACCTACTTTGTAAAAATTACTTGACCTAAAGGTTGTGTTACATACACATACTATGTGTATATAAGAAATAAAGGACTATGCTATCCTTAAAATGTTTATCATCTAGTTGGGATGTTGAGACTAAAATAATACAGGTTGTGATGGAGTGACCAAATGAGGAGTAGGGGCAGAATCCACAGAGAAAGATCAGCTTGGTTTTAGGAAGAATGAGGTTGCCATAACCCCCCAGAATTGAGCAAATGTGACAAATATAGTAGTCAATAGTAAAAACAATAATTAACACGCAAACTAATTTTAAGCAATCAGATTTCTGCAGGTTCCTTCATGCAGCTGCCATTTTGTTTCAAAGTTTAGAAAAGTTAAAGAAACCTAAGGAAATAGAAAAATAAACTGCTGTTCCTCTTTCACACCTTATAACCAACTTTGTTACTTTATAACCAAACTAAGGGAATGATTTAGGGCAAACATTTCAGCAGGTGTCTTCAGTCCTTGGAAGAGGCAGTAAAGCATACATCTGTAATCAGCCTGCATAGGTTTGGGTCTCTTGCTGCTTTGCAAGCTGTAGGACCCTGGAAAAGGTTCTTTAACCTCTTTGTGCCTCAGTTTCCTCATCTGTAAAATGGAGGTAATATAGTATCAACTTACTAAAGACACTGTGAGTTCATACTGTCCTTGGAACAGTGCCTAGCTCAGAGTAAACACCCAGTATGTGGCTACTCTTTGTGTTGTTATCTGCCTTTGCCATGGCTATGAAAATGACCTCATTTATTTAGTTTACCATAGAGTTCACTAGGGTGGGAGAGGTTATTTCAGACAAACTAGAAATCTGAATTTTTGTAAGATTTCCCTTTTTCAAACACCATGAAGGCCAAACAAGGCAGCTTAGCAAACTGTATCTAGTGAACCACCAATCCCCAATTTAAATGTTTATGGAGAACAATGTTACGTAACTTACTGCATAAGGATGTTATGAAAATAAATTCAAGCAAGCTACAGGGTTTAAATAATTCTAATTGAGAATTGGTTATCCCTCATATGGATTACATTCCTTGATGATAATACAGTTAATTTTTAATCTCAAGCTTTCTCTTGCCCCTCTTCAGAATCTCAATTCCAGCTTTCTCCTAAAGCAGCTAGAAATCCAAGATGTGTTTAGGAACAGCTCCCAGCAAAACCTAGACAATGAAGTTGAGGATGTGTGACCAAAACTCCACTGTGCAAACCAACATGCATTAAGTCCTAAACTGTGAGATGCCAACTGTGGCCAGTCTGGAAAAAAACAGCCTTGTATACTGACAAAGGAAGATTTGGCTCAGTCTTAAAGCACAGGTACAGTACAGTCAGACGGGGAAAGGGGCAAGCTGTTGTAAAGACAGAAAGACAGGGAGATGAGACCAGTCCAGCTAACTCAACAGAGAACTGGGAAGAAAAAGTTTACAGAGCCTAAACTATGAATGGTTCATTTTTCTTTAAGAATGTGTTCCCACTACTGGAATTACTTGCCCTAGGGTTCCTCATAGCTTAGTGTGGAGAAGAACAAACCATGTTAGGAATTGTGCTTCTGAAGATGAACTATGAGATTTCTCCAGGACAAGGGCTTTCGTTGTGTTCCTCTGGGATTCTTAGGACCTAGAAGAGTAACTGGCACGAAGTAAGTTTTCTAAAAATGCCTGGCAAATAAGTGATTGGACAACAGACTCTTACCAACAGCCTAAACCAGGAGGTCATGACTGTCTCTAGCAACAACAAAAAGGTCCATGAATCTGCTTGAGAGTCCACAGTCTATAAACACCATCATGTAGATGTGTTTATCGCCTCTACCTTGCACTCCTGGTACCTTTCAGCCTCCTCGTTTACGATGCATGATTTTTATTTAAGCTCAATGGCGCAGAATTCTAAATAATTACTCATCCTTTTAATTCGGTTTTTAGTTATCTTAAAAAGGTCAAATGCAGGTTCAAAACCACAGACAGAGATCTGTTCCCATCAGCATTACCTATTTACCAAACAAGGAGAACAGTCCATTGGAGATAACCAAGAATCCTTTGGTAAATCACTTTAGACTATCATTTATTACATTTTTTCCCCCAACCTGTCTCTCAATACTCAAAATAAACCAGCCTTGTTAAGAACTCTATAGAGACTGTAGAAAGTCCTTTAACACTAGCATCCCCCTGGCACTGAGTTCAATGCCTCACATTTGAGTTCTTCCTAAAGCCTAATAGATTGGAATAAAGACAGTTTAAATGTATTACATAAGGAGACACTTCATAACAACAATTATTTAGATACCTATAACACTGAATAGAGATGAATAAAAATCATGTACACACAATAAAAATATGACTTGTGATTTTTTCCTATTACGTAGCAAACCTGGTCCTATTTTTGAAAAGGTGAACTTCATTATTGAGGAAGTCTAGGTTAAGTGTTAGTCACTCAATCGTGTCCGACTGCAACCTCACGGACTGTAGCCTGCCAAGCTCCTCTAGGAAATTCTTCCTATGGAGAATTCCCATAGGAAATTTCCATAGGAAATTCTCCAGGCAATCTTCCCAACTCAGGGATCAAACCCGGGCCTCCTGCATTGCAAGCAGATTCTTTATCATCTGGGCCACCATGGAAGACCCATACATTATACACAGCTGGTTCTAAAGAAGTTGGCAGGGAGTTATCTGGTAGTCCAGTGGCTAAGACTTTGCTCCCAATGCAGAGGGCCTGGGTTCAATCCCTGTTGAGGGAACTAGATCCTACATGACGCAACTGAAAGATCCCAGCACAACCAAATAAATAAGTTGGTAAAAACAATAGTGAAACTTTACCACTGACGTGTGGTCAATGAGGAAAGAAATGAAATACATATAGAAAATTCCCTCTAACTAAACTGGTCCAATCTGAAGCAAGTGAGTCAAGTGGGTGAGGCTTCCTTAGTATTTAAACTTATTTACATGTTTTCCTCTTAAAAAATAATATCTAACAATGGTAAATATGAAGATTACAAGAAAGTAAACTAAAATATTATCAGTATACATTTACCAGCTCATAACTATTGCTCTGAGTCTTGATATATACTATTCTTTCAAGTGACTGACTGAATGATGTTTCTTGATGTCTACTTCAATTCTATAATTATATAATATTCATGTAATGTACCTCTTTTAAGAGTGTTAGCAACACATCTGGTTTAAAACTCAATATGATTTAAATTTTAATTAGAGGAAATTTCCCATATTAAAAGAGACTAAAGTACCCATTGAAGTGTCCATTACATATGGCAGAACTACAGTTCTGAATTATCAAAAAGGAATCCACGAGATGTTCATGGAAAAAGTTCCCATCCAAGATAACATCATGATCGTTCAGTATAAATAATTTTCTTATAAATTAGAAATGGGACGTACTGGGCTGAGTATATTATATTAGATTAGCTCCTGTAACTGCAAAAGCAAGCTCTTAACAGCCATGCTGGTCTCCGCATTTCTGAATGAATTAAAAGGTTTCCAGCAAGCTTCCTTTCCAGCACAGGAAATCCTGTTGGAGTCTCCCCTACAAGGATGCGTCATGCTCACAGCTTTTCATTTTGCGACCTTTGGAAGGCCAACATTAGCTGCATTTTACAGGAAGTTCTTCCTTTATTCCCCCAATAGTCTGCAGGGTAAACTTTGGTTAGATACAAGGTCAGCATAAACTGAGCTCTGCTTTCTTATCAGAGTTAAGCAGCTGTGCGGAGGGAGAGACATCCTCTCTCAACCCCATGCATCCAAACCTTCCTTTTTCTCAGTATCTGAAATGTATTCAGCTTCAGGTTAGTGGGCCATCCATGCCCTCTTGTTTCTCAGATTTCTGTATTAAAATCTAGAAATACCTTTGAAAAATATCAAAGTAAAAAAATCAATTTCTCTCCGCCCAATTCAAATGCTAACCAATATGAAATCCCCAGAAAGATCTGTATTAGTTCATTGCCACTCCCAAATTGAATTTGAGGCTCAGAATTAAGACACATGAAAATGGAATTAAATGAAATTTAATGCAGAAACACTTCACTAAGTGGAGAACACCACAATTTCAATAGGACTATGGAAACTCATGCTATTTTAAGACACATTTGAAATAGCAGGTAAGGTAAAATGAGGTTGGTTCCCAAGGAATTCTTGACAGCCTGTTTAAGAGATACTGCCTGAGGAGAAAGCTCACTGAATTCCTTTCAGATGAACTTTTTTCACCTCCATCCATAGACAGTACGCTGATTTCCTTGATGAGAATGAAAATATCCCTTTGTTCCAAATAACCAAGCCATTAAAATAAAGTAGTAGAAGGAAAGTTGAGAGCACAGTTGATGTGTCCAAATGTGATTTTCCCAGGCATTCCTTCAGTTGCCTTGGTTCACACCCTACTGTCTTCCCCAAATTTGACTGCACAAATCATTATGGAGCATATTAGCCTAATTCCCAAACAAAAATAATCTTCTCAATTTTATTCCTATAGAAAACACATCAAAATAGCATGTATGTTCTAGTAATAGGCTTTAGGGTGATAACATCTTTTATTTAAAAACAGAAAATCTAACCCAATTTAAGGATTCCATTAGTAACATGGTAATGATTTAGTTCTCATTGTTAATTAAGATTCTATTTACATCTATTGTCTAAAGAGAGGTTCACTAGTTCAGTCCACCCTTACCACCATTCCCCAGAATACCGCCACCTATACTGTGTTCTTCCTTTATTCCCCCAATAGTCTGTAGGGTGAACATGCCATACAGTTCATGGGGAACAGGGTTCTCTGATAAAATATGTTTAAGGAATCAAATCCAGAGTGAAGCATTTTCTAAACATTTTTGGTCCCAGAACCAAGGTTAACCAAAGTTATTTGACTACAAGATCTTCTTTTCAAGTGTAATTCCAAATTTAACAGCTCATCAGACTTAGCATTCTTGGGAAGACATTAGGAAAGTTTTTTCAAAAAGATCATAAACTAGTGGTCCTTGGGTCAATTTCTATCCAAGGACATATCCCATCTACTATGTATAAAGTTGTAAAAAAAAAAAAAAAACCTTCATCAATGGTGGAAACTTGGAGATTTCATATAAACATCTGGATTTACCAATACTCCATTCCTGCATGGCAATACTGGTGGAAGCTTAGCAGCGGACTGAGACCCTTTAGACAACACATTCTTCAGTTTGATAAAGTCCTTTTCATTCCCTCCAGTTTCTTTTAATTCACAGCCTGCTTTACCCATGGGCATCACCTGCCCGCTGCTCCCAGGCATTAATCTGCCTTGGAGACTCCATGAAGAAGAAAGGGGAAAGAGAAGAGGGCGCCGGAAGCCTGCTCCCTTCAGTTCATCAACTACAGGTAAAGCGAGACAGCTCTTCTCTTGAACACTTCAGAACTATCACACCTTCTCTCCTCCAGCGCTCAAGACCTATATCTAGACTTTGTACTCGCACCAGATAATTCAACCAGAATCTCCTGCAACATGTTTCCTATACTAAATTATCAACTGTCATCATCCTATTATTAAAAGGAACAAATTATTGAGCACTGAGTTCCAGGCACTGGGTTAATAACCTAGTACTGTATCATTTAACTCCCACAGCGACTCTGTGGCCTGAGTCCTTTTATCATCCCCCCATTTACTGATGGGAAAACAAGGTTGGACGTGACAAGGTCACAGAATATGTGGCAGAGCTGGCTGAGCAGGACAACTGTTTCCGGAGCTCTTGGTCTTAACCATTACACAGCACTGAACCTTATTTTAAAAACTGGGTCTAGTGAAGAGTATACCAGAAGAGGTCTGGCAGAAGGCAATGCCTTGATATAGATCAGGGATCCCCAACCTCCAGGTTGCAGAGGGGTACCTTCCGTCATCAGCAGTGGCATTAGATTGGAAATAAACTGCACAATAAATGTAATGCTTTTGAATCATCTCAAAACCATCCCCCACCTCTGGTCCATGGAAAAGTCTTCCACGAAAATGGCCCCTAGTGCCAAAAGGGTTAGGGTCCACTGTGAAAGACCCAGGAATCAAGGATACAGTCATCTGCTATAGCAGGGTCAGAATTCCCCACAGAGCAGATGAATCCAAAACACCACACATACCTGAATTCCCCATGAAGCAAGCAAAGAGGCAACACCTTCAACTGCAAGTAACTGTCAGTAGTAACCTAGGGACACCAAATATTCATTGGAAGGACTGATGCTGAAGCTGAAGTTCTAATACTTTGGCCACATGATGCAAGGAGCTGACTCACTAGAGATGCTGGGAAAGACTGAAGACAGGATAAGGGGACAACAGAGCATGAGATGATGGATGGCATCACTGACTCAATAGACATGACTTTGAGCAAACTCCAGGAGATGGTGAAGAACAGGGAGGCCTGGTGTGCTGCAGTTCACGGGGTAGCAGAGTCAAGCATGATTTAGAGACTGAACAACCATCATATAAACAAGTTAACAACTTTTAACTTGACATGAACTCTTAGTACAATGTGTAACATAAGGTATAATGTGAAACAATTCACAGGCAAAGTAGGATATGTAACCTTATTTTACACAAAATGAAACCAGAGCTCTGTTCAGATTAAAGTACCTTTCTGAGACCTTACAGCTTATCTAACGGGTGAATGGTGAACGTGGCGTGCAAGTTCAGCTTTCTGGATTCCAGATCTAGATTTGTATTAATAGTTAATGATTCTGGCATGGAAAGGGATAGAAAAGCATTGTCCAAAAGACCTTTCCATGATGATGGGAATATTCTATATCTATGCTGTCCAATTCCTAATCCAAATGTGCTTGCGTGACAGAGAAACTGAATTTTTAAGTAAACTTATTTTTAAATAATTTTTATTAAAATTTTAATAGTCAATTATCTACCTAGAGATAGCATCAGATCCTACAGGTTAAGTAAGGGCTCTGTCCTATAAGACTGCCCCACATCAGATACCAACTGCAAATTCAGGTTGTCACTGAGCTTCTGACTGACCAGCAGTAAACAGGAGACTCCCAAGACTCGTATATGTTTAAATTTAAACACTGACTAGTTGCTACTTGTAATACTGAGATTTATAATCATATATTTTGGTTTATTTAAGTATATTTGGTATACTTAAACAACATATTTTGGTCCTGGTCTATGATTCCTGACACAGAGATCCTAAAACTCAAGGAATTTTGTAAGTGATAAGAGCAATAAAATGAAAGGAATGTCTTTTTGTTATTCATAAGCCCTTTCATCCACACCTAAGTTTATGTTAATGAGGTGACTTGGAATGCTCCCATGGTGGGGACTGGTAGCAGGGGAACCAACACTGTGATGGTTTTTCCAGTGGTCATATATGGATATGAGAGTTGGAGCTTAAAGAAAGCTGAGTGCCAAAGAATTGATGCTTTTGAACTGTGGTGTCGGAGAAGACTCTTGAGACTCCCTTGGACTGCAAGGAGATCAAACCAGTTCATCCTAAAGGAGATCAGTCCTGAATATTCATTGGAAGGATTGATGCTGAAGCTCCAGTACTTTGGCCACCTGATTCGAAGAAGTGATTGATTGGAAAAGACCCTGATGCTGGGCAAGATTGAAGGCAGGAGGAAAAGGGGACAACAGATGAGATGGTTGGATGGCATCACCGACTAGATGGACATGAGTTTGAGGAAGCTCTGGGAGTTGATGATTGACAGGGAAGCCTGGCGTACTGCAGTCCATGAGGTCACAAAGAGTCAGACACGACTGCGTGACTGAACTGAACTGAACCCTGTGATAAGATGGTTGGAAGCTGATATCCCACTCCCCTCCTCACCTCTAGGGGAGGAGAGAAATGGAGGTTGAATCAATCATTGGCATCTGGAAGAACCACCAGCTTGGACATTTTATACAATAATCTAACAGTGGAATATTATTAGGAGTTTAGGTCATCTCCTCTCCTTATGTTTGTTTTAAAAAAAGGGTTAAATTCTTCCCCTCTTTTGGATATGAGAAGCACTTGAGAAGAGCCAACTGTTAAGTAACTTTTAACGGACAAATTAAATGCTGTTTATAAGTTAAATAATGGGATGAACTTAAGGGAAAAAAAGGACTGACAATTTAATCAATCGTGCCTATGTATTCGATAATAAAGCCTCCATAGAACCTAAAAGGTTGGGATTTGGAGAGCTTCCAGGTTGGGGAACACAGGAAGGTGCTGAAGGCAGGGTTGACACACCTGGAACGGGCTTGTAAATGTCACACTCCATTCCCCTTATCTTGCCCTCTGCCTCTTCTCCATCTGGCTGTTCCTAAGTTGTATCCTTTTACAATAAACTGGTCATCTAGTAGGTAAACAGTTTCCTGAATTCTGTCATTATGGCAAATGGGTAAACCTGAAGAGGAAGTTCAATGGAACCTCCAGTTTTTCACTGGCTGGTCCAAGCCCAGGTGACTTGGAACTGGCATCTGAGTGAGACAGGGCAGTCTGAGCTCCTCACCTGCAGGGTCTGAGGTTATCTCCGGGTAGTGCCAGAATCGAGTTAAACTGTAGGACACCTAGCTGGCATCTAAGAACTGCTTGGTGTAGGAAAAATCTCCACACATTTGGTGACCAGAAGTATAGTGAGTGGAGTGCAGAACAGAGAGGAGAAAAACAGAATTTCTCTTGCATTAAGGTACTGGATAACAGAGGGCTTAAAGTTCCATAAATCTTTTTAACCACACTTACTACTGTGTGTGTGTACCATGAAATATATTTTCATGGAGGCTCAATACCTCCCATACTAGATAAGTATATGATCAGGAGGAGCCAGAGAAAGGCTCTAGTCTTGGTTTGAACCTCTAACTTTTATATTATGCTAACAAGCCATACCTTAAAAAGCAGGAGTGCTTTGAACACTGTTAGTGTTCAATAAATGTTTCCTTCATTAAACAAATTAAGCCTTTTGTTTCCTGGTGCACAAAGAACTAAAAATACCCAGTGTAGCTACAGTGAAAGTTCCATATTAAAATACACTGAAATTTTCAAAGCCAATAAAAATTAAATGTAGCAGACTTACATGGGGACTTGTCCAAGGTCAGTTGGCAAGGGACTTGTCTGATAAACAAGAGTTTGTTTTCTCTTCTGTAGAATGAGGGCGTTGGCCCATTGATTCTTGGTCATTTTCAGCTGTCAAATTCTGTCATGGGCACTCAGTAAACCTTTTCTATTTAGTAAGTGTAGCTGAGTACACAACCTAAAGTGATAAAATCAGATCTATAGCCTTATTTTATTCTTTTTACTGAAACCCTTTGCCCTGGCAGAGGTATTAATACAGAAAAGTATTTTCTGATCTCTTCTTGGCCAGAGATGCCCTCTTTCCCACCGGCTACCCTGCCGCCTACCAGACACATGGTGACTTCAAAGCCCAATATTTGCAAAGCCTTATTTTCTTATGATAATGGGCCCAGCACCATTCTTCTCAGATCTTCAATTTCCTTATTCATTCAATTCAGCTTAAAATAAAAGCCTCCTCCATTTAAGCCCCAAAATGATACCCTGTTTTGAGTTGACATATACAACACATATTTTCCAATACACTAAACAATGTCTGATGGAGGAATGGGCCGGGAAAGCAGAATAATCACAGTCTAAAATAACTACAGCGGCAAAAGATTGGATTCACTTAGCACTAGCTTGGATGTATAGCATAGAGCTCCAAAGATCCTGATTTTGTACTTGGGTTTACTATGTTGCTCTTCTTCTAAATGCCTACATAACTGAACAGCCCAGCTTAATCTCAGATGGCATGCAATCAAGGAAAATAATGGGCCATAGCAAACAACTTCAAAGCCTTGGCACCACTTAGGTTAATAATATATAATTGCTACAATTTCTTTTAGCATGGTACTTTTAATTAAATGTGCTAAAGACTATCTACCAACTTATTTTCAACATAAGCAGCCATTTTGCACTCAGAAATGAGGCATCTACACATGCCTTTTTTCACAAAGTATTCTTCTCACAATGCTTCCTGTAACACTCACTGGCTGGAAGGTTCGAACAGACTCTAAGCTGAGATAGTATTCAAAAACAGAGTAAGCTGTAGCTTTAAAGAGCAACACAAAGCCCCTCATCAAGGTTTTGTAAATCAGGTGCTATAAACTTCCATACTGTATCCCTATGTGATTAAAAAAAAAAACCAGCAATGGTCACAAGAGCCAAAAATAAAAAAAAACATGGACAAGAAAAAGGGTCAGGAAAACATCACTTTAATCTCTGAAAATATACAAAAACTATACAAAACATACCCCTCAAATACCAAAAAACCTATTCCATTCCTAACAATAAACAGAAAAGTGAGAGTTGATCATTTTGATTCCGTAGCACCATGACTTAAAGGCATTTATCTAGAGTATTTTTCAATAATTTTCATAATGCAATTGGTAATGATGATACGGTATGAACAATAATTCAGTGTTACACAGTCTAGGGCTTCAAGGCTGTTTTTCACTAGCCCTATTTGAGATTACACGGTAGGCTTTAAAATATGGCAGTAACCACCAGATAAACTAAAAACTGAACATTTAAAAATCACTGAGCCTGTAGTTTAAGACTGGAGGAGGTGGGGAGAGAATGGCTAGGATTTTCATTCTAAGCTGTTCTATTTCATTTTTTAATTACGTGCATATAATATATTGATAATAGTTTGGGGGAGGGGTGTTTTTAAGTTATAAGACTAAATTTTGGAAAAGAGACTCTACAAGAGAGCTTCTGGAATAATTTCTCCCCTACCATCTTCGTAGCTATACCATACTCTTTTGAGGCAGTTTTAACTCCTTTATCAATTTTTTTTTCTGAATATACTAATATCTTTCAAATGTAAACAACCCATCAATAACTTCAACTAGTTCCACAACATTCCCTCCAATTCAGCTCTTGGTGAAGAGATGAACCAGGTGTTAGGGATCCAACAATCATTAGAACAAGCAGAGTCCCACCCAGCCAAAAGCTCTTGCCCAGAGTAAGGGAAATGGGGGCTGGACACAGAAGGGGTACAGAGGAGGGGGTGAGCAGCTTCGATGGGGGTCAAATCAACCTTCAGAGAAAGGGGTGGGCTGAAGACCATGCAGTGTAGAGACAAGGGAAAGAACAGTGAGGTATCCAGTGGCTGGGTGGGTTTGTCTCCTGCTGGGAGCAAGCAAGCAAGAGCACCAGGGGGACAGGGGGACAGCTAGGGAGCAGTTACCTGGCACCAGAGGAGCACCCTCTCGTTAACAGAGCTCAGGTGTAAGGTGAAGGCCCCTGGGCGTGGGCAGTGAGGATGTCCAGAGGGGTACTGAAGGCCTCCGTGACTCTGTGGGAGAGGCTCAGAACCAGTACAGGAGAGTCCCATGTACAGGGGAGTCCCACGAGCTGAGGGAGGGCGGGGTTCGACAGGCAGTCTGGCCCCTGGGAAAGAGGGAGGCCTCATGCACCAGAAACGGAACAAGGAGTCTGAAATCAGCAGAGAAGCCAAGCAGGGCCTTGCCTGCCTCCCAGTCCGAGAGTGCGGAGCTCCCTCTAGAAAAGGCCCCAGAGGTAACAGAGGATGTATCATCCAAGGAGATGGTGGAAAGGAGGTGGTGGAAACAGCAAGTCTGGGACAGAGAGCCTAAAGAGGTCACAAGTCTGGGGCATTTACTTACAATGCAACTGCAGCCAGGCTTCCACAAAGCAGAGGATGAGAGCAGAGAGCCACGCTAGAAGGACAACCTCTTGCCTTCTGGCTGAGCAGAAAACTAACTGGCCACGTGGCCCTGCTGAAGAGCAGGTGGTGCTGCTTAGGCCTGGCCCTCCCTCCCTCCAGATCCTGGACGCAGCTGAGCAGTGTAGAGGCAGGAAGTGAGTGACGGGGTGGGGGGCAGAGGCCTCTCCCCAGTTTCACCTACACTGTTCACACCACCGTCCTCTAGAGAGTCCCAATGTCAATGGTCAGCCACTTTCGTAACTTCCCACCATCAGAATATGTAAACTTTTGCATTTTTGCTGTAGTTCAGTTGCCCAGTAGTGTCCAGCTCTTCACGACCCCACGGACTGCAGCATGCCAGGTCTCTCTGTCCCTCAATCATCTCCTGAAGTTTGCCCAAGTTCAGGTCCATTGCATTAGTGATGCTGTCCATCCAGGTCATCCTCTGACGCCTTCTTCTCTTTCTGCCTTCAGCCTTTCCCAGCATCAGGGTCTTTTCTATGAGTCGACTCTTCACATCGAAGTACTGGAGCTTCAGCCTCAGCATCAGTCCTTTTAATGGATAGTCAGGGTTGATTTCCTTTAGGATTGACTGGTTTGATTTCCTTGCAGTCCATGGGACTCTCAAGAGTCTTCTCTAGCACAATTTCAAAGTAACAATTCTTCAGCGCTCAGCCTTCTTTATGGTCCAACTCTCACATCTGTAAATTACTACTGGAAAAATCATAGCTTTGACCAGATGGACCTTTGTCAGCAAAGTGATGTTTCTGCTTCTTAATATACTGCCTAGGTTTGTTATAGCTTTCCTTCCAAGGAGCAAGTATCTTTTAATTTCATGGCTGCAGTCACCATCTGCAGTGATTCTGAAGCCCAAGAAAATAAAATCTGTCACTGCTTCCACTTTTTCTCCATCTATTTGCCATGAAGTGATGGGACTGGATGCCATGATCTTAGTTTTTGAATGTTGAATTTTAAGACAATTTTTTCACTCTCCTCTTTCACTCTCATTAAGAAGCTCTTTAGTTCCTCTTGGCTTTCTGCCATTAGAATGGTATCATCTGCATATATGGGGTTACTGATATTTCTCCTGGCAATCTTGCTTCCAGCCTGTGATTCATCTAGCCTGGCATTTTGCATGATGTACTGTACATATTAAGTTAAATAAGCAGGGAGACAATATACAGCCTTATTATACTTCTTTCCCAATTTTGAACCAGTCCATTGTCCCCATGTCAAGTTTTAACTTGCTTCTTGACCTGCACACAGGCTGTGTGCACGCAGGCTGTCTCTTTAAAAATTATTCACAGTTTGCTGTGATGCACACAGTCAAAGGCTTTCACGTAGCCAATGAGGCAGAAGTAGATGCTTTTCTGGAATTCCCTTGCTTTTTCTATGATCCAATGAATGTCAGCAATTTGATGGATGGTTCCTCTGTTTTTTCTAAACCCAGCTTAGACCAGTACTGGAAGTTCTTGGTTCACAATTGCTGAAGCCTAGCTTGAAGGATTTTGAGCATAACCTTATTAGCATGTGAAGGAAGTGCAACTGCACGGTAGTTTGAACATTCTTTAGCATTGCCCTTCTTTGGGATTGCAAGGAAAACTGACCTTTTCTAGTCCTGTGGCCACTGCTGAGTTTTCCAAATTCTAATGACAGAGAAGCCTTAAATAAATGATTAGCTCATGGGGGATGCACAGTAACCATCAACCATTCTTGTACACTTTATTTGAGCAATCTGTAACTAAGTAGTATTTAGTATTTACCATATTAGTTCATTCAACAAATATATATTACAGCCTACTGGGAGCAAGACACAAGTTATGTGCTTGGGCTAAGGCACAGCTGGTTGGTGAGACCCAAGTGTGATGACTGTGAGGCTTCAGGCTATTTGGAGGGAAAAATCAGTCTGGTTGTTAACTGTGCACTCCCCACACACTCCCAAATAACAAAGATCTTCAAAATAGAAACTGAAAACTCTGAGCCCATTGGGATTCTCTACACAAGTTCTAGCACTGCATTCCACTATTTTTACAGAGCAAATCTCTGTCAAGTTGCATGGCATTGCATTTCTTAATAGTATTTGCAGCTGCTGTGGGTCTACTTGGTGGGGCAATTTGCACCTGACAGGCTGTTTGAAAACCTACTTGAGAAGAGGGCTGTGAGGGAGGAGATCAGGGGGCCAGGCCAGAACTGCCACCACTTCCTCTTCCCTCTGCTTTCAGGTCTGGAATTCTGAAAGGAGTTCAAAGCGCTCCTGCAAGAAGAGCCCTCTGCTGAATTGGAAAGGCATTATGTGTGAATCTTCAGGGAGGGCTCTGTAATTCCCCCACTGACTCCTTCATTCCTTCCACAAACTCCTTTATTTCTGTGTGGAGCACCGAGCACCCACTCTGAGTCTGGCCCTGCCCTGGGCACTGGGGTCACGGGGTGAGGAGGTTACAAGGTGGCTGTTACTCCCAGGCACACAGGGAGGTGGATGGGCTTTCAAGGCAGAGGGAACATCAAATGCAGAGGATGGGGAGAGGCCTGTGTGGCCACAGGAAGCAAAGTTTAAGGAAAGAAAAAAAAGGTACAGGGGGTGGGGCGGGGAGTGGAGGCAGTTTCGGACCAGTCCTGTACCTCACTGGCCTTCTCCACCCATGGTCCATCTTGGTTGCCAGGTACGAGCTTGGTTCCAAGCAGAATCCTGCCTGATGTTCACCAGGGCTTGCAGTGGTCCAGCTGCCCATCCAGGACCACAGGCCACTGGGTGGCAGGTGGCAGGTTGGGGTAAATGGAGGAGCTTTGGTCTGCTGTACTTCTGGCCAAAAGGTGAGCTGCTGCATTGTTTTGTGGCAGGATTGCCCAACAACGTGGGCCAGTCTTATCCTCATAGGGTAAAAACGGAAGATAGAGACTATGTGTCCGGATAACTGTAGTTGTCAGTTCTCAGTTTCAGAAAGAATTTTTCAATGAAAAAAAGCCTTTCTATACAGAGAGACGTCCCTGGTGGCTCAGGTGGTAAAGAATCTACCTGCAATGTGGGAGACCCAGGTTCAATCTCTAGGTGGGGAAGATCTCCTGGAGAAGGGAATGGCTATCCACTCCAATTCCTGCCTGGAGAATTCCATGAACAGAGAAGCCTGGTGGGCTACAGTCCATGGGATTGCGAAGAGTTGGACACGACTAAGTGACTAACAGTTTCACTTTCATACACAGAAATAAGAAAAATGGCATTAAAAGCTAAGCACTAGCTCTAGAAAAATGTCAAGGAGCAGTGGGCAGGGTTGAGGGTATGTTTATCTTGGCCCAGTCTTGCATGCTCAGGGGCCTTCTCCATTCATGATTCATCCCAGCGGCCAGGTGTAGGTTTGGCTCCAGGCTGCCCCTGCCCTGTGTTCACTCCAGTTTTACCCTGAGGCAGAAGAAGATGAAAGCCCAGAAATGCCTGAAGCCTTGGACACGTTAACCCTGTAATTTTGTTCATCTTGGGCTTTAGAGCAAATCAACTTGAAAAAGAAAACTCTTCTTGTGTCAAGATGAGTCAATGCCTGCTCCTACAAGGGCCAGTCTCTAGAAACAAGAACTAAATCCAAGAGGACACATGGAAAAAGCTACCACAAACTCAACAGTATTCAGGGCAATAGATAAAAACTGCAGCATCTTCACACAGGGCTCTAGAGTCTTCGTCAAAATTCAGATCAAGGCTAGATGAATGTGTGTGAAAGGTCAAACACCTAGCAGCTGCCCTAGGAAAAGGCAGGGGAATTGGGAGTCAGAGATGATGGCAATGACCAGGCAAGAGGAGCCAGGAGGGAACTGACTGATGTTGCAAAGTTAAGCGTGCATTTCAACACCCAGAATACAGAGAAAAATCCACTGTACGCCAACATTTCTGAAAAAAGAGGACACAAAGCATACTTGACAGATCATCTTAAAAGCTTCAACTAAAAGTCCAGTTTGAAATCTTCCGGAAAGGAGAAAGGAAAAGGCTGAACTTCGTCAAGAACAAACAGAGCTTTTCAGGCTATTACCTTCAAGACATCATGAATTAGAGCAAGAAGAGGGAAGTTCTGGAGCAGATGACAAGACGAGCCATGTGGATAAAGAGCTGAAAACCTTAAAAAGTCATTCAAAGATCTTAAAGAAAGGTGGAAAAAAAATCATTTCTTCTCAAAACAGACTCTGTTCCTTGAACTAAAAGCTCATGATCACGGAGTGAGGGTGTGGGAGGACCTACTCATTTCAAGACAGGAGGCTGCAGACCTGAGACAACTCAACAGCGATTAAGCTCGAGCTTCTAAAGTGGATCCCCATGCACCTGATGAGCCAGGCGGCACACCTGCTCCCATCCCTGGGCACTGACTGCTACCCCCTTTGAGACAGGAAGGTCTCACAACCTTCCTCTCAGAGTCTCTCTTTGGATGTCAAGCCTTTTGCTTCCTCCTTGCCAAATCCAAAGTTTTCAAGGGATACAAAGGGGGTATTTATAGCAAGAGGATTTCCTTTCTCTCTCTCCTCCAGAAAGCATGGATAACCCTCGTCCACTACCCTGCCACCCTCCACAAGCATAAGCTGCCTTTCTATCAAAGGGCTCTTCTCCTTGCCCTCCCTGGTGGGCAGAGGCACCCAAAAGCAAAAATGGAAGTGAGTTACCTTTGAGGGGGCAGTCACTAAGCTTCCATATGACTCCACTGGTCAAAATTCTGACACACAAGTCTTTAAGTCATTCTGCATCTTTTTCTTCTGATGTGTTATTTTTTTTTTTTTAAACTCATTCTCTAAATTTTTTTTTCAAAAAACTTTACTTAATTTTTTTGTCTGCCCTGGGTCTTCACTGCTGTGGGCTATTCTTTGTGCCAGTAGGCGGGCGTCTCGCCATGCTGGCTCCTCTTGCCTCATGGTATGTGGCATCTTCCCAGACCCGGAACTGAACCAATGTCCCCTGCATTGGCTGGAGAAGGCAATGGCAGCCCACTGCAGCGATCTTGCCTGGAGAGTCCCAGGGACGGGCGAGCCCGGTGGGCTGCCGTCGGTGGGGTCGCACAGGGTCGGACACGGCTGAGGCGCCTCGGCAGCAGCAGCCCTGCGCTGGCAGGTGAATTCTTCACCACTGGCCCACCAGGGGAGTCTTCTTCTGATCTACTTATTGAAGTATTTACTTTAAGTAAAAACAAAATGAAACGTTTTCATTGGGTTGGCCCAAAAATTCATGTGGAAGTTTCTGTAACATCTTACAGAAGAAATATCAGGCAAACTTTTGGGCCAACCCAATACATAGTGCAATCCGATATAAAGTTATATTTTTGCCCATTTGCAATCTGATATAAAGTTTACACAGTTTTTGGTGAAAAGAGATAGTTGAAATTATTCTCATTAGTATACATTCTAGAAAATATAAACAGCAAAACTGAATCTGACGAACCGTTTCCTAATGATATGATGTCCCCAAGCAGTTTAGCCACCAGGGACATCTGACATAACAAAGAGCTTCTCTTCCTGTCAGTAGCTCTATGGGGCACAATAGTGAGAGAAAGGTCAAAAACAGCTGGCCTCCTTAAACTCTAGTTGCTTTAAAAAAAAAAAAAAAATCTACTCAAGTAATGTAGGAATCAAACCTAACAACGATGTTCAAATACTATGAGTAAAAATCTCAGTGACTAATGCTCTCCATACCTTTTGTTGAATGCATTCAAAAGAATTTCCCTTTAAAGGAAATGTTAAAATAGAAGAATGTCTTGCTGAACGGTGAGCAAGCTCTGGGTAGGTTGTCAGCATGAAGACGTATTCTGGCACTAGAGGCATTTATACACCTTCAGCAATTTTGTATATGCAAAATGTCATCTACTTTTAGTCAGAATCTATATATGTTTAAGCTTTCATTTTAGGAAGATGTTTGGTCATAAGAACAAGAGTATTTGCAATGAGATCTGTGTCAGAATCTACCATGTGGAACACTTCAAATGGCAGACAATAAGAAACTAAGTTTCCCTTCAACCTCCAGTTAAAAGACATACTTTCTAAATTACCTTTGCTACTATAAAAGTGTGTTCTCCTTCAAGACATGCTTTGGGAATAGCCTGGGGATGGACAGAGGGCAGGTCTATTTGTGACCAAGAAAGAGTCCTATAACTTAACAAACATTATAAACATTTTCATGATGTTTTCTAATATTGTATTCCATTGCTAATTCAATGGATTAGCTTAATATGGTTTGCTTATTCTTTTTGCTAGAGTTAGTTTCAAGAAGCTGTAAGTCATCTCTCAATGTTAAGTATTAAAAAGTCAAAAATAACTTTTATTTCAAGAAGAATTAGGTTAAAGAGGTAGGTTTGATCACACCACCATTTGCCCTGCTGAGTCTTTCATTCTGCTTTGAGAACTTCATGAAAATGAAGACATTCGGGCTCAACAGGAAAGATCCCTGCTGGCCTAACCCTAAATGGGGATAATGGTGTTGGCAGGTGGCCTGCATGCCCTGCTACACAGATGTCAGCTTGGCAGCCTGTGGCCCTGACTGGGAAGGCTAACTCTCCAATTGCACAAAGAGCCAGACCTACACTTTCCCTGGGTTGTAACTGGATATCTCCGCACATGCTTCAGGAACCAGCCGTGGTCTCTGGGGAGCCCTTTTACAGAGCACAGAGGTTTCTGCTGCTGACTGCTCACTGGCCTTGAAAAAGTTCCTCTATGAAATGTCTACCAAATGTCATGGACTAAGAGTTTTGAAAGAATTGTTCTTGGTCCGGTGTAGCCACACAATTAATATTTGGGTACCTAAGTTAAACAAAACAAAGACACCCTGTTTGTTTTTAGACATCCAGGAAGTTACTTTGAAAGCAGTTACTTGACTCCAGCAAACATTCTGTAAATAAATTCAATAAATTTGCTAGCTATAGCAAAAGATTTAGATTCAGTATGACTATTGACTGTGTCATTCTGAGCAATTAACAGTGAGTAACAGATGTTTGGTCTTTTAAAATTTTAAATGGTAAAAACCTTTCAGTGGAAAATAGACTCATAGATACAGAAAACAAAGCAGTGGTTTCCAGTGGGGTGAAGGAAGTGGGGAGGGGCAAGAGAGGAGTAGGGAGCTAAGAGGTACAAGTGAAGTGAAAGTCGCTCAGTCATGTCTGACTCTTTGCTTCCCCATAGACTGTATAGGAATTCTCCAGGCCAGAATACTGGAGTGGGTAGCCTTTCCCTTTTCCAGGGGCTCTTCCCAACCCAGGGATCAAACCCAGGTCTCCTGCACTGCAGGAGGATTCTTTACCAGCTGGAAACCCTTTACCACAAGGGAAACCCAAGAGGTACAAACTATTACGTATAAAATAAGCTACAAGGATATATTGTAAAATACAGGGAACACAGACAATATTTTATATTAACTATAAATGGAGTATACCCTTTAAAAGTTGTGAGTCACTACGTTGTGCATCTGTAACTAACATCATATTGTATGTAACTATATCTCAATTAAAAAAATAAATTAAGAAAACAAATAAATACCTTTTAACAACATTACACACATTGGAAAGTGAAGGGAAAAAAGTTACCCTTAATCCAAATACTAAAACATAGCTATTATTTATTCATTTCAAAATATGTAGTTTACTTAATTTTGTTATATATTATGTTATATAAATTATACCCATGCTGTATATACAACTTTATATTCTATTTTTCCATTTATTTTCTATATTACTAGTTTTCACGATGTTTTCTGATACCATATTCCATTGCTAATTCAGTAATTAATTTAATATGGTTTGCTTATTATTTTTGCTATTTTTTAACAATTTATTTTAATAAGCTATAAGTCACTTCTCAATGTTAAGTGTTAAGAAGTCAAAAATAACTTATTTCAAGAAGTCCAGAAGCATAAACTAACATATATAAAATAGTTAAGGGCAGAAATATGTTAAATTAGTATTCTGCATATATAAGTAGTTTTCAAATACAACTGTTTTGGATACTCTGAAGGCTGTCATTTCTTTTCAAAAGTGTTACTACCCCAAAAAATAATCTATACAGACAAGTGGTAATAATGAATGCTAAAGAAATACTGGTATCATGAAACACTTTACATGAATTATCACATTTAATCTTCACAATCATCTATGCCCTTGTACTATTATTACCCCATTTTACAGATAAGAAAAAGTGAGGCTCAAAGAGGCTAAGTAACTTGAATGAGGTCATTCAGTTAAGACGGGAATTCAAGATCCTCATCCAAAGCCAGCATTTAGTTAACATGCTATTAACTTCACCAGTTCCCCCAAGGAAAAGATAACTGCCAGAAACCTAATCTATTACTATAAGCTATCAACTGATTTTTAGGTTCTTTTTCCTCAAAAATGACTGTATCATACAAGTGACTGATACCCTTCTCCATCCCCACCATACAGTGGTACTACTCTGTATACACATCATGAAAGATCCATAAACGCTCTACTGCAAAGCATCAATGATCTGCAATATCCCATGCAAGCACTGTGATGTAGTCCAGCCCGGTCATATGTTCACACACCATTGTATCTACTCCAGAAAATCACTCTCTGTAATCTCAGGAGCTCAATGCCATTGGGTTTCATCTGAGGTAAGGTGTGGCCCTGACAGTTTCCAGAAAGCCACTGTGACAGTTTGGAAGGTGGCAGGACTGCTATTGGCTGCTTTCCTACAACACTGTTACACAATCGGCTCCAAAAGTTGAGGAATGAGAAAAACACAACTTCCCAAAATACACAGGCCATGTTCTTTCAGGTTATGGGCAGTGAAAACGTGTTGACAGCTATGTGTTGCTCCGGAGTGACCCCCCCCTCCTCCACCCTTTCCAATCTGGTTAAATTTCTGAGAGGAAACCTAGCAAAGTGAAGAGCCTGAAGATAAAGGATGTCAGCCTGGTGAGAGGCCTGGACAGCACTGCCTACTCATTCATTCACACATCAGAACATTTTCAAGGTACACCAAGAGTGTGCCAGGAGCCAGGGAGCCAAAAGAATATAAAATTAGGTCCTATTGTTATAAAGCCCATGGTTCTGGCGGCGGAGGTTGGGTGGGGGTGGCGGAGTCAGAGCAGATAATGGAAATATTAATGAATGTGTGGTTTAACAGAAGTAATGGCAGGCGCTGTCAGATCACAGAGGATGGAAAGGGAAGTGAGGACCTGAGATTCCTATACCCACGCTCCTCGAGGTCTAGGCTCTCAAGATCAGCACTGGAGCCACTGGGACCTCCCTGTGCAGCCAGACACTCCAAGGTAGGTCCTGCTGTTCTAGAGCCAAACCATCAAGGCTTATTCCCTGATGAGAATCTCTAGGTACCTCAAATCAAACTATTTGCATGGGCAGTGGAGAGGGGTGGAGTTGAATGAACAAAGATTTGGGCAATAAATAACATTCACTTGCAGTTGGTGACTACCTTTTAAGAAGGGGTAAAATCAGTGTCTATTTAGTGGCTAATTCTGTTCAAGAGTGACTGATATGGGGACTTCTTTGGTGGTCCAGTGGCTAAAACTCCATGCTGCCTATGCAGAGGGCCCAGGCTGGATCCCTGGTCAGGGAACTAGATCCCACATGCCCCAATTAAGACTTTGCATGTTGCAGCTAAAGATCCTGTACGCCTCAACTAAGACCTGGAGAAGCAAAATAAATAACTAAATAAATATATGTCTTTTTAAAAAAGAATGATTGATATGAGTATTTTAAAAGAATTTCCATGAACTGGCCTCCCCTTAAATCAGTGCTCCCAAAAGTACAGTCAGTATAGACCTAAAAATCATTTACGACCCTATCATTTATTTACCCAAAAGAAATAAGCAAGCAAAGTAAACACTTAGAAACTTGAGGTATTTATTGGATCTCATTAAAAGACAAAATGGCTTTGTATGTGTTCCGTTTGTGTTTATTTCATTTTTGTAATAAATCCCTTTTATTATATTTTATGAAAGCATTGGTTCATGACAGATAAAAAGTCTTTCCGCACAAATAGTTTGAAATATGTGCATGCTCAGTCATGTCTCTTTGGAACCCCATAGACTGTAGCCCACCAGGCTCCTCTGTCCATGGAATTTTCCAGGTGAGAATACTGGAGTGGGTTGCCATGCCCTCCTGCAGGGGATTTTCCCAACCCAGGGATCGAACCTGGGTCTCCTGCGTTGGCAGGCGGATGCCTTAGCATTAAGTCACCTGGGAAGCCCTGTTTGAAAGACATGGCTCCAAGGCGCCAAGTAACTTTGAGGGTTTAAGTACACAGAAATGCATTTTTCCCCTTTAAAGAAGAGTAAGGAACGTAAAATAACAATGAAGTTTTTTTTTTTAAGAAAAAGCATGTAGCCTTCAAGATATGCTTCTCACCCAAGTTTTTAAGAGCTGCTGTTTATTTGGTTTATCTTTCTCAGGCACTGGGCCCCCCACTTTAAATTCATGGGCACATCAATCCTCAGAGCAACCTAACAAGGTAAGAATTCTCATTATTTTAACAATGAGTAAACTGAGACTTAAGAAAGCTACATCACAAGCCAATGACTTGCAGCCAAGAGGGAGCAAAGCACCGAGATGAATCTACCCAGTTGCAAGCCAAACCTGATACTGTCCAGTAGAACTCCACATCTCCTCAGTTATGAATAGTGAGTAGATGAGTACTGTCTAATCTCTTAGACAATCAAGGCATTCCCCATCACCCCTCTACCTAGGGATGTGAGAGAACTAACTAGAAAATTCAACTGTCACATAGCTTCAAAGATCAAAAGTTGACAGTTTATTCTTTTAGGATAAATCTACAAGCAAAAGAATAGAAAATCACAGTGTTTATTTTTTTTGGCCACACTGGTTGGCTTGCAATATCTTAGTTCCTGACCAGCAATAAACCTAGGCCCCTGGAATGGAAGCACGGAGTCCTAACTGCTAGCCCACCAGGGAACTCCCTAGAATGTTGATTTATATGTGGATAAACTAAAATTTATCTCTGATTTTAAGAAAAGAAACACCAACATACTCTCAACTACCTGCACCCAGGGGTTGGCAAACTACTACAAGCCACGGTCTAAATCCAACACACAGGCTGTTCTTAGAAATACAGTTTTATTGGAATATAGCCATGCCTGTCACTTACAGTATTGCAAATGGCTGGTCTTGGCTAAAATGGCAGAGTAGAGTAGTTGTGACAGAGACTATAAAACCTACAAAGCCTAGCACGTTTACTTGCTGGCTTTTAACAGAAAACGTTTGTCTACCCGCGCTCTCTGCCAGTAAGACAGGCAACAGCACAGAGCACGAATCAATAACCGAAAGCCCCCATCTCATCTTCTGCATTAGGATCAAGAGTCTGAATGAAACATCACAACTCCTCCAACATTGGTATTAGGCATAGAAAGCTGACTTGCATTCTGGATATTTTTCCTTTGTCATCTTTTTAAAGGAGAGTGAGTGTACCCACTAGCTAATCCTCCCAAATAAGGATGGTGGAAAGGCAAAGGGTTTTAAGAGATCCTCAACATAGAAAGGGTCTATCAGGAACTGGGTAATAGCAGTGTATGAGGACCACCACTGACTTCAGACACACATTCTTAGCACTTTCCATACATCTGTGAGCATTTCAGGTAATCCTCCCAACAAACCCATGAAGGTGCACCCACCGAAGCCCAGCGAGATTCAGAACCTGATCAGAATGATAGTGACTAAGCCAAATAAGTTCCTGCCTGACCAAGAGTCTGATCTCAATAGCATATGTGACTCCAAAGTTCACCCTCAGAATCACTTCTCTGTAGTGTCCCCCAGGATAGCAACACATGAATTAACCTAAATTAGTCTAGTGTGTATGTGTGTGTGTGTGTGTGTTCAGTCACTCAGTTTCAGTCATGTCTGACTCTTGTGCAACCCCATGGGCGGTAGCCCACCAGGCTCCTCTGTCCACGGGATTCTCCAGGCAAGAATACTGGAGTGGGGTGCCAGTCCCTCCTTCAGGGGAACTTCCCGACCCAGGGATGGAACCCGAGTCTCCTGAATTGACAGGTGGATTCTTGACCACTGTAATACCTAGAAAACAAATTAAATTCACCTCAAAATGTAAAGTAATTCGTATACCCAAATTTTATAAAATGAGAATTTCTAAATATTTTAGACAGTCAAAATGAAGTAAGCAGATACTTGTAATCTTATCACTTTTGAAAATAAAGGCTTTACCCATTGACAATTTTATTTACTTAAATGAATCCATGTCTGTTTTAAAAAAAAACAGGGCAAAAAAATGTGACTGAGACATATCTTAATTACAGGCTTTTTTGGTTCTAATATGAACGGTGTCTTCCTATTAGATTATACTTTCCCAAAGAACAATGCATTTAAATCCTTCAGAAGGGAAAAATACCTTGCAGTGAGTTTCTGGTTGCAAAGAAGTAAGAAAGCATTTGCAATAAATAAGAGAGTCAAAGTTTTCCCAAAATACATACACACACACCAAATGAGTACAGATTATAAAATTCAAGAGGCATTTCCATACATTATTTTCATCTTCAATAATACTGCTACTTTAGGAGGAGTTGTCCAATTCCAAAACCTCGTTCATAAAAAAAGATTCATTAATAATTTCCAAACAGAGATGAATGCTGTCAACCAAAATATAAACCATAGTGAGAAAATAAATTGTACTTGATCCTAAAAACTTAAAATACTTCAGCTGATTATTTATTTCTCGTAGATGATAAATTAACAAAATCATCTGTGTCTTCAAAGTCAATTTTGACATATATCATGTTTATCACAGAATTTTAGTCAGAAATAATTGTCCCATATCATACAGACAACTGCTAAATGGCAAAAACATCTTGAATTTTGTAGTATTTAAAGATAATTCTTCTCCATTAAAGGGTTATATGCTTTTTGGAATTTGAGTTTCATAAATACTGTAATTTCACTGTTAAACATATTTACAGGGTCATAAATATTCAAATTATGTAATAAAGATAGCACAAGCAGCTGATAAAATGTGATTAACATTCATTTACAGTAGCTTAGCAGGCTTTGCCAAATGCTACTTCCCATAAGAGGCTATGCGGTTCTGATTGCATTAAGCTTCCTGATTATTCTTTTCTATCCTATGGTATTACACCACTATTTCCGAGATTCCAAAAATCATCATCAAGTGAATTTCAAGGTTTTTTGAAGTTCACAAGGTCTATAGTTCAAGATATTAAGATTTCCCCAAGTGCCTATGTTTTCTGAGCTCATACTTCTGATTTGTGTGTCCAAAAACAATAGCTGCTTTCTAATTCTGCCATTTTTCCAGTTTAACTCTATAAAACAGATCTCCAGCAAAGTGTTTTTGAAGCTTTTCGTGACGGTTTCATGTAAGTAAGAGCACTTTTTTTTAAAGCACATTACTCTCAATTTTCTCTTGTCTATTTATGATATATTCCATCTCTGAGAGATACAATAAACATGATTATTATGTTCTAAACAGTAAACACTGCTGTCAGCACATTACTTTCATTAAGTGAATTCTATCATTTGGTTTCATAAACAGCAGCTGGTGATTCTCGCTGAGTTTCATTACTTCTTCAGAGTGATCAGCCAGCCTTGGGAAGTGACTAGTTACATACAATTAAGAAACTCTGTATGTTACAGAGACCTCTAAACTTGTAATCAACTACAGATTCAAATGATGTCCTTTTATAGAATCATAGATTTTTGTATAACCAAATAAACTTCTATTATCCCACCAAAATACCTTCCAGGCTATTAAAAAATATGCCTATTCTTGCTTAAACTTGTACCCTTACAGCCAGTCTAAAGGGATGTCTGAGGTAACTTTGTCATATCTTGAGTTCTTTGTGTTCTAAATTTGAAAACAATTTTTGAAAAAAATTATAAATAAATCCTAGAGCCACTTTATCCATAAAATATTCCAATAAACATATTTCTGGTTCAACAACATACTGTTTAGCATAGTGCAATTCTCCTTGTTTACATACATTTCACAGCTCAAAGGAATATAAAAATTCTTGATTGGGAACAGCTAATATTTTAAAGCTTTCACACTAGTGACCTTTCTGTTAGGAAACTAAAATAAGAGAAAGCGTTATAAAAAATTGATTTTTGAGGCATCATTTTAGTCTTTTCTATAAATTCATTCATTTAATAATCAATGTAATACATACATATAGGAAATTTGGAAACTACAGAAAAAATTTTTAAGTTGTCTGTTCCATTTACTCAGAAATAACAATGGCAATATTTTGAGGTAAGTATATCATATTTTGGGCTTTCCTGGTGGCTCAGCAGTAAAGAACCTGCCTGCGATGTAGGAGCCACAGGAGATGCAGGTTCAATTCCTAGGTGGGGAAGATCCCCTGGATGAGGGCAAGGTAACCCACTCCAGTATTCTTGCCTGGAGCATCCCATGGACAGAGGAGCCTGGAGGGCTACAATCCATGGGGTCGGACACGAGTGAAGTGACTTAGCACGTACGCGCACACACACACATCATATTTTATTCACCATAGTTTTTTATTTCTCTACTTAATGATATGTCTTGAATAGTTGTCTTTAAACGCTTTTCAGAGTCATAATATTAGTGCTTCCATAACATTCTAATACTTATACATACCATAATCGATTCATTTCTTGACCCTTAGATATTCAAGGGGCCTATAATTTTCTTTTTTAAAAAATATTTATTTGGTTGCAATGGCTCTTAGTTGCAGCATGCAGTTTGTTTTTTTAGTTGCAGCATGGGAAATCTTTTAGTTGGAGCATACGGGGTCTAGTTCCCTGTGCAGGGATCGAAACTGGGCCCTGTGCGTTGGAAGTATGGAGTCTTAGCCATTGCACCACCAGCAGAGTCCTGTGGCTTATAATTTTCATTAAAAAAACAAAAAACAACTATGATGAACATTCTTATATCTGATTATTTCCTTTGGATAGATTTCTAAAAGTGAGATTTCAGGGTCCAATTATACTCCAGAGCGTATCAATTACATTCCCTAGTGAGGAATTATGTTTATCATGCCATACCCCAAATATAAAAATTTTTTTCTGACTAAAAAGGAATCACACCTCATTTTTGTATGGTCAACCTGTGTAGCGAACATTCCTCAGCTATGGTGGTGACATGTTAACTTTTTCTCTAAATAGACAATTTAATCATATTAAATAGCGTTAATATTTGGAACACCTTATGGGACAAACATCACACATACATTTTCCTAGAACTCCAGGAAAAATCAGTAAAACTAGAGTTCCTTCATGTAAATATTTCCTACCAGAAGTCAGGACATTAAGATTTTTTTCTCAGATTAAATTCATGTTGAGACATCTAAATGCCAAAATAGTAGAAGGAAAGAACAGAATATACTGATTTAGAAACAGTGACTAAAATAAAATACTAGGAAGAGTGAAGCATTTGCCACAGAGAAATGACCGTAACAAAATGAGCCACACCAACAACTGCACCATGGACAGAACACACAGAATGCACAATGCATCATTCCCAAATGATTCATTACAACTTTTGGAAAAAAGCCCAAGTCCTAACTGGAGATACCCTCACCCACACTGTATCTGACCCTGAATTCTTTTCTGTTTAATATCCCTCAAGAGCCCAGGAAGCTGTTAGAAAATGGATACAACAGATAACGAACTCCAAGCACAGATGAACTTACTGGGGAAATTAAAAACGAGATGGGGAAAGATTTCCTCTTTGGAGAAATGTGCCACTGGACCAAATTTGTAGAAGAGATACAAAAAGAGCTTTAAAAAATAAAAAAAGAAAAGAAACAGAGCTGCTCATTGTTAGCTAAAAGTGGACTGCAGGACTAGAATTCTGGACGGGAGACATCTCATAGGTATCCCAATTGAGTAAACTCTGTTAGCGCCCAAGGCACCACCCCCATCTGCAGCGTGTTAGCAAACAAATGAAAATATGCATGCTTCGAGCAGAAGATTCTAGGGAGGTCCAAAGAACAATCAGCATTGACAACAAGTAGACTACTAGTTGCCAAGGGGGAGGGATGGGTTGGAAGTCTAGGATAAGCAGGTGCAAACTATTACATACAGAACAGATAAGACAACAAGGTCCTACTGTAGAGCACAGGGAACTGTATTCAATATTTTATGATAAACCATAACTGAAAAGAATATAAAAAAGGAATGTATACGTATATATAACTGAATCACTCCTGTATAATAGAAATTTATACAGTGCAAATCAAGCACACTTCACTAATATAAATTTTTAAAAATATTGGTAACAATGTATTTCTAACATTTCTACTAACAGATTATTGTAATTCTATATATTTGTGAAAAAATTCTTTTTCATGAAATTACTTTATCTGGTGTACGTTTTGAACTAAAAGATAGGGCAGTAAACTCCTACGATGTATTAATAACTCTGAACTGACTAAGTTTTAACAGATAAAGGAATGAGTAACAGTTCACTCGGCCAGTAAATATCTTTCTAAGTCATTCTAAGGGCCAGGCACTGCCAGTAACAGTGACAAATTCTCACTGGATCCTAGTCCTCAGAAAGCTCCCAGGTTGGCAGGCTAAATACACACTTGAATCTTAGAGAGGAGTTGTCAAAGACTTTCATGTCTATCAAGATTAAAGTATCCCAAAGTGGTAGAATTCTCAGGATGAAAATGAAAATCACATTTTTTCCCTTAAGACAGAACATGAGAAGAAGAAAGGGATAAAAGAGAGTCCAATAGAACTGACTGATCCTTCCTTTTCAAAAACTTAGTTCCAAACACATACTTCTGCATTGATCACATGACTCCATGAAGGAAAAATTCCAAAGTAAAAAAAAAAAACCTACTCTCATCCCTTCCCATTCAGTACCATGTGGCTACAGTGCAGTAAGGCTTCCCAGGTGGCTCAGAAGAATCCTCCTGCAATACAGGAGATGTGGGTTCAGTCCCTGGGTTGAGAAGATCCCCTGAAGAAGGAAATGGCCACAAACTCCAGCATTCTTGCCTGGAGCAGCCCAAGGACAGTGGAGCCACGAATCAGACCCTACTGGGCGACTACCACTTTCACAGTGTAGTAAGGTGATCCATTAGATGTCATGTAAAATTAGATGTTTCTAAAAGCATCAATGCAAGTTAACTTTTTTTCTACAAAACAAAAATAGCCTAAGTTTCTTTCTAAAAATGCATCTTTTCATGACTTTTGCAATAATAAGCTTCTTTTTAAAAACATTAAGATAACACTAATGATTATTATGAAACAACAGACAAATGACAGGATTAAGTTCCAAAGTAACCTTCATTAATTCCTGAAAAAATTAAATCTAGAATTACCATACAATCTAGCAAAGCCAAAAGAAATGAAATTCCTGCTTCAAAGTGATATCTTTGTTCACTGCAGCATTATTCACAACAGTCAAGTCGTAGATACGCTCTTCTGTCCATGGGATTTCCCAGGCGAGAATATTGGAGTGAGCTGCCATTTCCTTCTCCAGGGGATTTCCCTAACTCAAGAACTGAACCTGTGTCTACTGTATTGGTAGGTGGATTCTTTACCACTGAGCCATCAGGTAAGTCCATAAGGAATATTACTCAGCCACAGGAAAAGAAGGCAGTCCTGCCACTTGTAACATGGATGAACCTTAAGGACACTATGCTAGGTGAAATAAGTTTGATGAATACCATATGATTTCATTCACATGTGAACTCAAAAAGCCAAAGTTATAGAAACAGAGAATGGCAGTTGCCAAGGGCTGGGAGGTAAGAAAATGGAGCGATACTGGTCAAACAGTACCAACTTCCATTTATAAGATGAATAAGTTCTGGACATCTAATGTACAGCATGAAAATGAAAGCATTAGCCAGTCAATCATGTCTGACTCTTTGCAACCCATGGACTATCACTAGGCTTCTCTGCCCATGGAATTCTCTAGGCAAGAATACTGGAGTGGATAGTAGGCCTGCCACACTCCTCTGTCCATGCCCTTCTCCAGGGATTGAGCCCTTGTCTCCTGCATTGGCGGACAGATTCTTTACCAGCATGGTGACTAGTGAACAACACTGTCTTATTGATATATACTTAAAAGTTGTTACAAGAGCAAATCTTAAATGTTTATACCACACACACACAAATTCATAACTATGTGAGGTGACTGATGGATTAACTAACTTTAACGATGTGATAATTATTTCCCAATAAACACATACCTAAAACGTCATATGTCAACTACATCTCAATAAAGCTGGTGAAAAAAAGTAAATAGAGTAACCTCCATTAGCTGATACAATGGAATTTTATATATATGTATATATATATATATATATATAAAATTCAGCACAGATGGGAAAAACAAGTATATTCACTTCTGTTGCACAGCTAACTCTAAGCCAAGCTTTTATAATGGCTTTACAAGAGTCATTTAATTTCATCTTCCCAACAGTGCTTATCCTTATTTTATAGACAAGAGAAATGACGCTCAGAAAGGCAACATAATTTGCTAAAGGTCTCGCTCCTAGAAAGTGATAGAACCAGAACTGAAACCCAGGTCAGATGGGTCCTGGTACTTCAATGCTGCCTATACAAATTTGCAAATTAGGCATGACAAATGTTTACAGGAAAAATAACTAGGATGTTTTTCCATGGCATCACAATCTCAACTGCCGCAACCATTCAATCAGAACAAACATATACCTGCGTACTCCACAGAAGAATCGTGAGCATCACGTGTGGCTGCACCCGTGTGTTTGCGTGGAAACCTGCAGAGCACCTTGCTGCTGGCTCTGTAACTACCTTAAAGGAAGGGAAAGGACCACTGCGTAGAAGGTGCACTGCAACTTGGCAAAGGAAGAACTTTCCTCCAATTACATCTGCCCAAACGTCCTTCTGAAGGACTGAGCTGCCTACCACCCAAAGGGTTCAAACACAAGCCCAGTGACTACTTGTGTGAGATTCTGGATCGGCAGGAAGAAGCTGGATTAGATGACCTTAATGTGCATTCGCTTCTGAAATTCTTTAATACCTAAAACGTCTTTAATGTCTTAGGACAGAATCATTCCCATAGGAAAGGAATATCCTTCCCTCTTCAGCACCTTTGTCCTGATTATTGGAGACTATTCTGAAATGCCAAAGACAAATGGCGGCAAAAGAGAGAAAGAACTTCAAATGATCACCTGCAGAAGTCAGAGTATAGGGGCTTCTCTGGTAGTCCGGTGGTTAAGAATCCACCTTGCAATGCAGAGGACGTGGGTTCGATCCCTGGCTGGAAAACGCAGATCCCACACACTGTGGAGCGACGAAGCCTGTGCACTGCGACTACTGAGCCCCACACTCTGGAGCCCACGTGCCACCACTAGAGAGCCCATGGCCCACAACAAAAGATCCTGCGTGACACAACTTAGACTCAATGCAGCCAAATAAATAAAGAAGAAGGAAAAGTACAGGGAGCCATCTTTTCGCCTCACCTATTCATTCCTTCTTGCTCCAGTAACTGGCTTACCACTGGATGGTGCTCTTTTGGATAATTTGGATTACAGCCTCCAAACTTTTTAATGGTACATCCCATAGAGGAAAACAATGAGCATACTCTCAACATGCTTCCATTTCTATATTTCTACGTTATATGCATGTACAGTTAATATACATCAGATAATACAAAAACACAAAACCAAAGAAATACACGGTCTTAAAGAAGACAAAAAACATACAGTATTTTTTCCCAGGACATCACCATATACCTTGTTCTCCCCTGATCATTCATGTCTTTCTCCCAAGGGTCATCAAGTCTTTTTGATTCCATCTCTGTTGTCTCCTTCATCTTGTATCATTTCTACCCCCAGGGTCAAGGTCAGAGCTGAAGCCTTCAATATGCCACAGTAGAGTACGAGAAAACTTTTAAACTGGCCTCCTCTGACTCAGGGTTTTTCATCCTCACATCCGATCATATCATCCTAAATGGCTCCCCACTGTCCACACAGTCTAAGCTGCTCATGACCTAAGAACATACAACATAACGGTCGTCATCTCACTATGTCATTTCTCACAAAAGAAGCTTTCCTCGATTTCTAATCTGGAAAATGATATTAGTAGAATGTACTCCACAGGTTTCTTGTGAGATTAAAACAAAATAATGTGTGCAAAGTACACTTACAGTGCCAGGCACATAATACACACTCAATAGCTGTAAGCTGTTAACAGCATTACCTTCCTATTTTCATCTTGTTACTCTGCTGTAAGTATTTAAAACATTAAGCTAATGATTCCTCAAAAGAAAAAATACAGAATCTTTGCAAGAGACTTTCCTTTACCTGGAAGCCCTTCCTTTCCTGGAGAACTCCTACCCACCCAAACTACCTAGCTACAAACCTAGCTCAAACGTCTCTCCCAAGAGCCTGTATTAAAACTCTCCCAGGCAGAACTGATTTCTTCCTATATAAAGTTCCCATAAATTTAAAACACCTCTAACACACTATGTAGAAAATCTGTTTACTTCTCCATCTCTAAGTCTAGGACACAATCCATAAAAACACATGGGATGTGTTTTATTAGTTATCAATGCAACGAACACCACTGAGCAACTACTATAATGCAAGGCAGGTGTCTTGATTAGAAAAAAAAAAACCTGTCCTTTTAGAGTCTACAGTTTGATTAAGGAGATACTCAATAGCTGTTTGTTGAATGAATGAAAGGTATTTAATTCCAGTATGACTGTAAAAGAATTTAAATCAGAGACCTAAAATCAAAAGTTTCAATTATCTTAACATATAATGCAGTCACATTATAAGTACATTTATTAGGATTTAACTCCATGTCCATCTTTCCTAGGACAAGTCCAAGGGAGGGAAGGAAAACCTTATCTTTCTTCAACATCTTTTCAGTCTTTCAACTAGACTTTGGATACATTTAAGTGTGAGGCCACAGTCTATGAGCAATGAGTCAAAGAAGTTAATTTCTGCCTTCTGAGCTTTCACAGATGCAGTTCTTGGTAACGTAGTGACTCAAGGATTTTCAAGAATAATTCTGTTTAATTTTTCTCCTTATGGTTTGAGTTGAGATCCTAACTTACAGCAAAAATTGTAATTGCCCTGTAACTACTGCTATAGCAACGTCAGGAATTGTCAGTGAACATAGGATTTTAAAAAAATCAACCAAAACCTCTCATGAAACATAATAAAATTTCCTATTTATAGAAAAAAATCCCATCCTCACAGTAACTTGAATTAACCATAGCTGGAAAAACAATAAGCACTTCACTTGCTCCAGGGTTAGATATTAAGTCTCCTGACTGTCCTGAGTCAGAAGTGATCGCGGAAAATGGAAAGGAACTATAGGAGGTCTTAAAAAGGTCGCCTTGCCTCTTGCTCTTTTTCCTTAATTCAAAAGCACATGCAGATGTGCAGGGGAAATTGAAGCTTTATTCCTCAGGGGCTCATCATGTTCCCACTTTAGTTTTCAATTTACCCAGGTGTGATGTGAAAAGACTCTTTACAATCTGAGAAACTAACAAATTACAAATATTGGGGGAGGGGGGATAGAACCAAAGGAGGAAGCCGAGGGCTACATGCATTTTCTATAGTCTTAGCTTAAATTGCCCTGATTTGATGTCCATTTACAGGAACTGAGAGCAGTTATAAGAAAGGTAAAGATTTTAGGGAAATTGGGAGGAAAATTAGCATCTAAATAGGCTAATCTAAAGAAGTTACAAAATTGCTTTGATTTTTCCAGAGATGGTTCCCAAAGTGTGGTCTCCATTCAAAAGCCTCAACACTCCCTGGGATCTTGTTAGAAAGGCAAATACTAGGGCTTGGGGTGGGGCCCAGCAAACTGCAAACAAGCCCGCAGGTGATTCTGATACATGCTCAGTGATTCTACCAGAAGTCCTAACACCAATCTAAAAGGAGCAACAGCAACAAACCTTAAGTAAATTTAGAGGACCAGCTTGAAGAGATAAAATTTCTTTCCTAGCAGAAACTAAGACAGGGCAGGGCATCTTTGTTGGGGAAGGAGCAGGGTGGGAGTAACAGGAGTTGAGGCAGCAATTTCTTATTCCCAAGAACAGAGCGCTAAATATAGCTAGAGTATTCCAAATTAGGACATTTAAAATTCTTCTCCCCACAAATGCCTTTTCTGTTGCATTCAAAGAGGCAGTTCCACCATGACTTTTCTTATCAAGTTATCCACTGAGATAATAATATGGTAACAGTCTGATGTTACTACATAATCCTGCCTGCTCAGTCATGTCTAATTCTCTGCGACCCCATGGACTGGAATCCGCCAAGCTCCTCCATCCACGGGATTTCCCAGGCAAGACTACTGGAGTGGGTTGCCATTTCCTCCTCCAGGGGATCTTCTCCACCCAGGGATTGAACCCACGTCTCCTGTGGCTCCCGGACTGGCAGGCGGGTTCTATACCACTGAGCCACCTGGGAAGCCCCCTAGTACATAATCGCTGAACAACAAATACAGCCTTTTAATTAATACAAACTCTATTTATTAAGACAAAGATGGTAATCATTCTTTCTGGCTCTCTGGAAATTTCAAGAGTGTGAACAGCATGAAATCTAAGCATTTCGTCTTTGTAAGGCAGTGTCCTTAGGCAGCTCTCTACAGAATCAGAACAGAGGTTTGAACCCTGGTAGCTCTAGGATTTAGCAGCTGTGTGATCTTAGGGAAACTATTTCAAGTTTCTAAGTATTGAGTTTCGTTTTCCCCACCTGTAAGGTGACACTGATATGACCTCCCTCAAAAGGAACACACTGTAGATGTTAGCCGCTCGCACTGTAGGCTCCAACAATAATAACTACAGGCAACATTTTACAGTAAGTCCCCAACATACGAACAAGGTCTGTTGGGAAAGCATATTTATAAGTCCAATTTATTTGCAGGTCCAACAATGTTGGCCTATGTACCCAACTAACACAACAGACGATAGAGTAATGTCCTGTAATAGGTTTATAATCCTTTTCACAAAAATAATACATTAAAAAGAAAAACCCACAAAAAATAAATATTTTTAAACTTACAGTACAGCACCTTGAAATGTAGAATAGTAGAGTACAACAGCTGGCATACAGAGGCTGGCATCAAGTGAACAGGCAAGAAGAGTTACTGACTGGAAGTGGGAGAAGTGGGAGGTGGCAAAGCTGAAGGATCGTCAGCAAAAGGAGACCAAAGACAAGCAGAAATTTCACTCATGCCTGATGTTGAAGGCACAGGTTCTGGTTCCTTGCTGGAACCAGATACCCATTTGCATCTTCGAAAGTCACAGCTTGAAAGTTCGTGTGTAAGGGACTCACTGTACTGTAACCAGGCACTTTGCATCAGGAAACGAGCATGACTCTGGATCCATACCTTTTTCTGACTCATTATGAAAGGAGTCTAGATCTTAGCTCAAAACAATGAGATGATAAAAGACTTGAAAGGCACAGTGAACACATGTAGGTGAACACAGAGAAGAAATCAGACTGAAGTTGTGAAAGATATAAACCTCTGACCAGGGCCACTAGATGAGTCTCTGTCTTAGGTGTCTTGAGCAAGGGTGCTGCGCTGCTTAGAGAGGGGAGAAACAGACACACATATACACACTCTGTTGACATATCCCATCTGGAAGAAAATGAGAGGAGTATACCTTTGACAGTAGCTAGCAAAACTGTGGTCTCTCCATTCATTTGGCAGATTTTTGGCAACCCTTAATGAACAAGAACAGGTTAAAGGCAGAGCAACCTACACCTCTAGCTGCAATCATAGTCATGAAGAAAACAGAATTCATTCTCTCTCAAGGTTTTCAAACAGTGATGATACAAGGAATTGTTAACAAAGTGCTTCTTTGTAGATAAATGTCCTAGAAAGCCTATCAACACAATTCTTTTAAGACTGGGTCCAGTACAGTTTCTGGTGATTGCCTAAATATCTCTCATTGCTTTTCTGCTGTTGCTGCTAAGTAGCTTCAGTCATGTCCGACTCTGTGCGACCCCATAGACGGCAGCCCACCAGGCCCCTCTGTCCCTGGGATTCTCCAGGCAAGAACACTGGAGTGGGTTGCCATTTCTTTCCAATGCATGAAAGTGAAAAGTGAAAATGAAGTCGCTCAGTCATTTCTGACTCTTAGCGACCCCATGGACTGCAGCCTACCAGGCTCCTCTGTCCTTGGGATTTTCCAGGCAAGAGTACTGGAGTGGGGTGCCATTGCCTTCTCTCATTGCTTTTCTAAAGAACCATTAAAATCCTCAGTTTTTAGTGTTTGCTTTGTAAAACTGAAGTCTGTTTAGTAATTTTAATCTCTCTGGAGATGAGTTTTAAATTATTTAAGAAAAAAATCTGTCATTAATGAAGACAACAGCTTCGTGTATAGCAGTAGTAAATAACAGTCATTATGATAGTAGCTCATTTTTACTGAGCCCTTACTAACTGCCAGGAGCAGTGCTAAACTCAACATATGCACTGCTATATTTAAAATGGATTGCTGACAAGGACCTACTACACAGCACAGGGAACTCTATTCAATGTTGTGTGGCAGCCTGAATGAGAGGGGGATTTGGGTGAGAATGGATACATGTATATGCCTGGCTGAGTCCCTTTGCTGTCCATCTGAAACGATCACAACAATGTCAATTGGGTATACTGCAATATAAAATTAAAAAGTTAAAAACAAACAAACAAAAAAGAGCAGTGCTAACTTCTTTTCAGGTACAATTTCATTTAATCCTCAAAACAATTCTTATAAAATAAACATAAGAACAGTAACTTGAACTGGACTTATCCAAGGTATTAACCTCTCCACTGTGCTGCCTTTTTAAAGGAAGCCCAATCACTGAAACTGATGAAGATTAAAAGTACAAAGGTGACCACTGGTAAATGTCACCACTGTTCCATTCAAAGGGCAATCTTGTCTCTAAACCAACAAAGAACAAGGAACAGCAAAAGCCCTTAAAGGGAAAAGACAGCTCTCCATACACTTCTATGGAGTGGTGCCGACCAACATTACTCACACACAGGCCAAAGAACTGTCGGTTGCAGATCCACAATGAGATAAAGAGCTTGTGCCACAACCTAAATCAACACATCCCTAGGCACTGTTTAGTTTAGCTGACATTTGTATGGAGCAAGACTTTCTGGATAAAGGAAGCAGGGCCATGATTTACCATATCCCCTCACGGACCGTTAATAAATGGTCCTGACCAGCCCAGGTCTATGGACCAGCTCTGAGCAGCAACAATCTGTTGTTGAATAAAAAGCAAGTCTACAGTAACTATCCTGCCAATGACCGCATCTGTTCACTAAATAGATAGGTAGATAGACAAACACTATGAACACAAATGCCAGGGATGCCACTGGAAGGGTAAACTGCAAATGATTTGAAAACTGCCATTTGTTGCCTTATCACTTCTGTAGTTAAGCCAAAAACAGATTTTTATAACCATGAAAATTACATGAGTGGAATTTTTTTAAAAAGAGAAAGTATTTTCTTTGTCTATTCTTACTAAGTATTTTTAATTAACTAAAGTCCATATTTATTTTGGATTCCCTTAGTTTTTAACTAGTGGCCTTTTCTTGCTGCAGAATCCCATCCAGGATTTGGTCCTCAGGTCTCCTTAGGCTCTTCTTGGCTACTAAATCTTTTACAATCTAAAGTGGATTCTTATTGCTCCCAGAGCCAGAGTACATAAAAGTGGCAAAACACCAACATTTTTTAAGCATTTACTATGTGCCAGTCAGTTTGTTTGTTCAATACTCTACTTGGTTTACCAATGCTCTGAGTGAAGTACTATTATTTCCATTTTATAGGCAAGGAAAGTGAGGCAGGATGAGAGGAAGTTATCTGCTCAATAGAGGAAGTTATCTATCCAGCAGCTGGAGATTAGCTGAGGCAGGATTTGGACCCCAGGTCAGCAGTCCGATTTCTGAGGCTATGCTACAAACTACTATGCCAAACAGAATACTTATAAATTTATGCAGGTATGTTTATTTCAGAGTGTTACCTGGTATCTGAAAATGGGACATTAGAATGTCAGAAACTGCCAGAAGATGACTAATCACAAGACAATAAAAGTCATTTTTATTGCATTTGACAGTACACAGGGCTTTCTGTACAATATTTCACAATTTAATACCAAGACCAATGGAGGAAATGAGATACCTAACAGAAAAGAGACTAAAAAATGTTAACCTGACTAGGAAGTAGAGTTCCCAGTCCCAAAAAAGATTCATTTATGTGTAGATTAGGTATTTCGAAAATGTAGAAAAAATGTGTATCACTAAAACTCTGAATTCTATAAAAATACAGTCTGGAAATTTCTCAAACATGCACTTTTGGTGACACATTTGAGAGTTCCCATTAACATTTTTAAAGCAATTGTAACTGAAGGTCAGTTAGAAATGGAGTAGCCATTTGAAAAAGCATTCACTAACACACACTCCCTCTTTGTAGTAGTATACTTAGCAAACTTTTCTAAGGGACATGAAATCTAACAAATTCTCCTTTCTAAAGTCTCACAATTTACCAGCTTTCTGTGCCATATTTTTTACTAGGGAATGCATCCAATGTCTGTAACGATGAAAAGAAAGGTGAAAACTGAGCACAGCAAAGAAATGAGAGCAAATTATTCAAGTCAGGAGTCAGCCCAGAAAACATTCCACTTCCTAGAGCTGCTTAAAGAGCCTTCTGAAGAGCTGCTCTTTTTACCCACCTGTCCTATCACTCTGTCCCCTGAAGACAGGGAGTAGGCAGCTCCCTGCAGCAACGGCCACACCTTTGGCCCTGAGTTCCAGAATTACTGCTGGTGTTTGTGGGTTATAAGTGGTCTGAACTGTTGTACGTCATCAATATGTGCACAAGGAAGAGCCATCACTGATCCTCAAAGAGAACTGTTCACTGGGCACTGACAAGACATCAAACTATGCCAAGCAGCCATGACATACGGAAAATAAGATGAGTAGAATGACTTCTTTCTACTCTCTCTTTAACGGTGGCAGTCGTTGGCAGCTTACTTCCATTTTTCAAACATGCTACATTCACAGCCAGAGTAAAATCTGGGAGTCCCCAGACGTCAAAAGTTCCTGACTTCTATAAGATAAGCAGACACCTATTGTTCTATCTTAATTGCTGGAGGTCTGTGGGAGGGAACTGTTTTTGTAAGCCCCACCTTCAGAATAATAAAAGCAAATAATAAAAGGGCAAAAATCCAAAGAAAGGTCTTCCACAGATCAACTGAGAAGGAGTTAGAAACTGGGACATCAAGCACTTTAAGAACTGCTGGGACTTTGTAAACGCTCCTTCCGCTACACTGCTGTGATGCCAAGAAGGCTAGAGGGTGCTACCTTTTCTAGGAGGCCCTGATTTATTACAGGTCACTGCAGCCAGCTCTAGACTAGAACTCCAAGGGATAAAATTATAGAAGCAGCTCCGAAAGAAAAGAAAAGCTGTTACCTGCAAACTCCAGGAATGAAAGACCAGACTGCATGATTAACAACAGAAGCAAGACCCCAGTCTTCCAGCAGCATCTCAGATTATTCAGAAAAGTGTGGATGTTTTCATGTGCTGCCCATATCAAAGCCTTTCACTGACCCTCACTACACATTTTCATCGCTAAAATCCACATATCCTGGATTTTTCCGTGTACAGAAATATACCTATACATGAAGAACTTTAAAGTCTTAGGGTAATACGATTTGCTCTCCTCTTCAGTGTATGGTTCTTGGGTTACAAGCATCATTCTAGTGTGCAGGGACTATACCCCCGTAATTCTCTTTAGGAAAAAACGTAGACTGATTCTTCTCGGTAACTTGACCTATATATATATTTTTGGGTTCTCTTGCTAAAACAGAGTATATTGAATGATACTGAATGAATTAAAAATAATTGTATGAAAGTTACTGAGAGTAGATTTAAAACTTTTCACCACAAGAAAAAATATTCTGTGTGTGGTGATGTACTTACTGTCGTGCTCATTTGGCAATATTTACAACTATAGAATCACTATGTTGTACAGCTGAAACTGTGCTGTGCTTAGTCACTCAGTCGTGTCCGACTCTTTGAGACCCCATGGACTGTAGCCCTCCAGGCTCCTCTGTCCATGGGATTCTCCAGGCAAGAATACTGAAGTGGGTTGGCATCCCTCCTCCACACCTGAAACTAATATACTATTATAACATGTAAGTTATATCTCAATAAAAAATGTAATAAATTGATGGGCTTGGAGTTCCCTGGTGGTCCAGTGGTTAAGAATCCACCTGCCAATGCAGGGACACAGGTTTGACTCCTGGTGCAGGAAGATTCCACATGCCACGGGGCAACTAAGCTCGTGCGCTCCAACTCCTGGAGCCTGTGCTCGGTAACAAGAAAGCCATCACAATGAGAAGCCTTAGCACCGCAACCAGAGAACAGGCTATGTGCAGCAAAGAGAGACCCAGAGCAGCAAGAACAAATTAATTTTTAAAAACTGATGGGCTCAAAAACAAAACAAAAAAAACTACTGAACAATAGACTTCTGCTTCCTACAGTACATTGTAAATTTAGATAGATAGCCCTGACTCTTCTCATTGAAACTAAAACACTGGATGAAATATTTTTAAAATATGACTTTAACCACATCACCAGTTTTCATATAAATAAGGACTTTTAAAAGCCCCCAAACAAGATGAAGTCAGTATAAAACAGGTCATATGATAACAAGTGCTATGCAGAGGTAGAACACAAGAGAAGGAAGATGGGAAGAGCCACAGGAGGTTGAGGCTTATGATCTTAAGTAGTATGGTCAAAGAAAACATGGTCAAGGAAAATATTTCCAAAGATCAGTATAATCAGACCATGTTCTATAATGACAATGCAACTGTTAAAAATTAGTAACAAAATGATAAAGGAAATAACTTTGTATCTGAAAAATTTAAAACACTTTTAAACAGACTATGAGTCACAGAAAAAAATCACAATGGAAATTAGAAAGTACACAAAACTGAAAGATAAGAAAAACACTACATGTAAAAATTTTTAGAGATATACATTCAGTTCAGTTCAGTCTCTCAGTCGTGTCCAACTCTTTGTGACCCCATGCAGCACACCAGCCTCTCTGTCTGTCACCAACTCCCGAAGTTTACTCAAACTCATGCCATTGAGTCAGTGATGCCATCCAACCATCTCATCCTCTGTCGTCCCCTTCTCCTCCTGCCTTCAATCTTTCCCAGCATCAGGGTCTTTTCAAAACAGTCAGTTCTTTGCATCAGGTGGCCAAAGAACTGGAGTTTCAGCTTCAGCATCAGTCCTTTCAATGAATATTCAGGACTGATTTCTTTAGGATAGATTTCCTTTAGGTTGGATCTCCTTGCAGTCCAAGGGATTCTCAAGGGTCTTCTCCAACACCACAGTTCAAAAGCGTCAATTTTTCAGCACTCAGTTTTCTTTATAGTCCAACTCTCACATTACTATATAACCAATAGGTAATCAAGGACCTACTGCACAGCACAGGGAACTATATACAGTATTTTATAATAACCTAAAATGGAAAAGAATCTAAAAAAGAAAAAATATGTATTTCATATACATAACATATATATTCAGTTTTTACATAACTGAATCACTTTGCTATACATCTGAAACTACCACAACACTGTATATCAACTATACTTCAAAAAAAAGAAAAGCTACATATGCTATCCTCTTAAATTAAAGAATAATTAAATTAAAGAATAAACATGGAAAAATAATCTTGCAGAACGCATGTAAAGCAATACTTGTAGGAAATTTTATTACCTTACATGTTTACATTATAAAAAGAACTTTTAAATTAAATAAGAATTTTAAAAAGGAACAGCAAATAATGCTTGCAAAAAAAGTAAAAGGAAGGGAATCATAGGGAGGAAATATACTAACAAAACAGAAAACAAATAAACAATACACTAAGTCAAAGAAGTATAAAACTAGTTCTTTGAAAAGACTAATAAAATACCTCTGGCAAGGTCAATCAAGGAACACAGGGAGAAGACAGACAAACAATTGCTATTAACAGAAAACAAGTATAACTGCAGACGCTGTAGAGATTAAAAAGGTATGAGAATGAACAATTTTATGTCAATAAATTGGAAAATTTGTAAATTCGAAAGCAATGGTGTTTTTTTTTCTTGATGAAAATACTAGACCTAGATGACTTTAGTAAACATTTAAGAGTCACATAGTTCCAGTCTTACATGAATTTCTCCAGAGAACAGTAAAAGGAAATGACCTGCAACTAATTTCAAACACTTCAAAAAAATAAATTACTCTCAGAAATTACTCAGATTGCAATGCAGTAGTTATAAAAAAATATAAATAGCCTCACTTTTTTTTAAATGTTAAGTCATACTTCTTTATACCTCACAGGTCAAAGAAGAAACCATTTTAAGAAATTCAGAATACTCAACATAATTTTAATAAACTTCACAGATCAAAATTTGCTAGATGAAGCAAAAACAGTACTTTAAGGGAAATTATCATAAATATGTATTAGGAGAGAAGAACAGATGTCTTTCTTAAGAATAATGCTTTTGTTAGAAATAATGTTTACATTAGAAAAAAAAATGTATTGCCTTAAATGCTTATAATGGCAAAGAAAGAAACAATGAACTTGAAAGCTACGAGGAATAAAACTACCAAATGACTCAACAATCCCACTACTGGGCATATACCCTGCTGCTGCTGCTGCTAAGTCACTTCAGCGAGGAAATCATAATTGAAAAAGATACATGTACCCCAGTGTTCACTGCAGCACTATTTACAATAGCTCGGACATGGAAGCAACCTAGATGTCCATCGACAGATGAATGGATAAAGAAGTTGTGGTTCATACATGCAACAGAACATTACTAAGCCATAAAAAGGAACACATCTGAGTCAGTTCTAAAGAGGTGGATGAACCTAGAGCCTATTATACAGAGTGAAATAAGTCAGAAAGAGAAAAGAAAAGAGAAGAGAAAATAAAAAAATATTTTATATTAATACATATATATGGAATCTAGAAAGATGATAATGATGAACCTATTTAGACAACAGATTTGTAGATACAGTGGGGGAAGGAGAGGGTAGGACAAATAGAGTGTAGCGTTGAATGAACCTGCTGTATGACACAGAGACCTCAAACCTGGTGCTCTGTGACCACCCAGAGGGGTAGGATGGGGTGGGAGGTAGGAGGGAGGTTTAAGAGGGAGGGGAAATATGTATACCTACGGCTGATTCACGCTGATATACAGCAGAAACCAACACAATATTGTAAAGCAATTATCCTCCAATTAAAAATAAATTAATAAAAAATTAAAAACAAATGAGCTGTATGTCCAACTTAAGAAAACAGATAACAGAATAAATCTGAAAAAAATGTAAAGGATGATAATAAAGATAAGAGTAGAAATCAATAAAAGAGAAAAGAAAAAGCAACAAAAATAGACAACCCCTTTCTAAGATTCAGCAAAGAGATGAGGCAAAAATAAATATTTTAAAATAATATTTTATTTTTAATTTATTTTTAAATTTTTATTTGTTAGCCACACCACATGGCTTGTGGGATCTTAGTTCCCCGAACAGAGGAAAGCTTCAAGTCCTAACCACTGGACTGCCAGGGAATTCCCTAAAATGATACTTTAAATTAAATACAAATCGGCCCATATTTCAAAAATATACTATCATCAACATTATGTCAATGTATCTGAAAACATACAGAAAATGGAGACATCTTTAGAAAACTATAACCTATCAAAACTGACTTCAGAAGGAATATAAAGAATAAATAATCCTATCACTAATAAAACTAATGCTTAACTGCTAATAAGCAGCTAAAAGTTCTTCACACAAAGAAAATAACCTGACCCAAATAAGCAGTTTTACGGACCTTTCAAGAGAAGGAATATTCCAAAATTTCAAAGTTTTCCACAAAATAAAAAGAGAAGCAATACTCTCCAATGTATTCTGTGAGGCTAGTATAAGTGAAACAAGAATCCGACAAGGACAGTGTCCGAAAGAAAAGCCATGGGTCTATCGTGTTTCAGAATTTAGAGACAAAAACCAACCAACCAAGCAAAAAACAATAAAAAAACAACTTCCCCCCAAAAAACCTAACCTAAATACTGGCAAACTGAATACAACTATTTACATATATAATACAATGATGAAGACAGGTTTAATTCTGGAATACAGAGATGGTTTAACATTAGAAACTCTATAAATATTTATTACATTAACTGAATAAAGAAGAATAAATAATATCAATAAATGCAAAAAGAAAAAAAAGATAACTTTCAACCAACTATTAATGATGAAAACTTCAAGTAAACAGAGACTATGTGAGACCTTACTTAACCTGATGAGAATATCTATAACAAAATGAAAACAATTTGATCCTTTATGGGGAGAAAGCCTTGAAATCAAGAACAAGAAAAGAATGCCAATTCACTACATTTATCAACTTCATACTCAAAATTCTGCCTAGGGCAAAACAGAAGAATAAATTAAAGCCAAAAGGATTGGGAAGGAGGAAATGTAATTGTCTTTATTTGCAAAAAATAAGATTTTGTAACCAAAAAATGAACAAATTATTTGTAATAATAACAAACTAGCAAGGTGGCTGGATATGACTTTTATACAGAAGTAAATGTCATTTCTGCACACCAGAAACAAAAAACAATTTTAAAAGAGATATCATAAACAGTAAGAAAAATTAAATAAACCTAACAAAAGACATAGAAAATATAAAACTTTATAGTAAGATATTCAAAAATAACTAAATAAATGGAGAAATACTCATATTCATGTGTAAGTAGAATTTATAATCTAATTTAAAGATGCCAGTTCTCTAGTAATTGCTCTATGATTTCACAGTTTTAATCAAACTGCCAATGGACTTCCCATGGAAGGAAAATTGATTCTAAAATGCACATGGAAGAGAAAGGACCAAGATCACCAAGATACTTTTGATCTTTTACTGGGTTCCAGTGTAAATTATTCACTAAACTGTAAATAATTATTAGGAAATATTTCTCCATACCATAAAATGTCCTTCAAAAACCACTGTTAATGACTTCACATGTATAAGTTAGCTAATCATTCCCAAGTGGAATTTAGTTAACTATTCTCCACCGTTGGACATTTAGATTGTTTCCAGCTTTGTGACTTTCTAAAGATGTTACATTTGAGTTCAACCTAATTTTGTGGTAATACTTGATTGTCGGACATCCTAGATAATTCTGTGATGAACATGTTGGTTATACTAAAGGAATAATAATTCAAAATGATTACTCTGTTTATTCAATTAATGTTTAATGAAGCTCTATTGGAGATGTGGGAGATAATAGACAATAATATTTAATACCAAACTGCTCTCTGATATGTCGATTCTATCACAATAAAGCTGGAAAAAAGCAGAGTGCTCTCATAAGCAATAGCAAATGAGCAGTTACATGCAAAAAGCTTATTTCTACATTGATTTTTTAAAATTTATTTATTTTAATTTATTTATTTGGCTGAGCTGGGTCTTGTTGCAGCTTGCAGAATCGTTGGGGCAAGCAAACTCAGCTGCAGCAATGTGGGATCTAGTTCCCTGACCAATGATGGAACCTACACTCCCTGCACTGGGAGCATGGAGTCTTAACTATTGGATAACCAGGGAACACTCTCTATAACGATTTTAAAACAAAACATTTCGCTATGAAATTAAGTCAGAGACCTTATTGGACATTATAAGAATCCTTTTTGTCACAGGATTACAGTTTTCATTTTCCATTTGGCATCATTAAGCTGCGTGCAAGCTCAGTCATGTGGGACTCTTTGTGACTCAATGGCCTAGCTCACCAGGCTCCTCTGCCCATGGGATTTCCCAGGTAAGAATATTGGAGTGGGTTGCCATTTCCTCCTCCAGGGGATCTTACCGATCCACGGATCGAACCCACCTCTCCAAGCCTGCATGCCAGGAGGATTCTTTACTGCTTGAATAATCAGGGAAGCTCATTTGGCATCATTAAAGGAAGAGAACATTTTAAACAAAAGCTGCAAGCAAACACATGGCAGCCCAGGAAATGTGCTTCTCAGCTCTGTTATATGTATTTGGATAAAAAGCAAGGACACAATAAAAAAAAAAAAAATCCACCTTAGAAGGAGCCGGGCATCCCTCTGGTTTGCCTATTACATATCCCTTCTTAATTCCACCAGGAAACTCACTCTATTCTAAGAGTACAGAGCACTTTATTAGAATGGCTTATAATCGCCCACTTTGGGATCTATTTAGGCAGCAGATTGGTGATTATGTATTTGAATTTCAAAAAGCTTATCCAACTCAGAATGTAAAAAGAAGCAGTTGAAACTAAAGAAAATAGAAATTAAACAGATAACAAAGCGTAATTTTTAAAGACTATTCATTAGTGCCAAGTCTGTAGTAAAGGCTTTCCACAAATCACCTCACAGAAGCCTCACAAAGGTAAGGAAGTAAGTACTGTTATCAACATCATTCCCATTTTACAGATGAAGAAATTGACTATTAGTGGTCAAATACATCATTAGTGGCAGGGCTGAGCGGCTGACACCAAAGTCTCTGCTCTTAAACAGTATGTTCTATTGCTTCCCATCCTGAGATGTCAACAGGGGAGCACAAACATGCTGTCAGTAAACTGGGAGGTAACTCAGGACCAACAAATAAAAACACCTCCAAGTAACTAAAAATGTCTTCAAGGAACTGTCTCTAAAGCAGTTTCTGACTTCAAACCACTAAAATGAAGAGACTGGGTGATCAGACATACAGTTTACTTGGCTTTTTTGTTTTTAATTTTAATTCTCAGTGGTATAATTTGAAATAAAAACAAGTAGCATAAAAAAGGGTCTGGTCAATCCACAAAGTAGATTCTCAACTGGACCAGAGCTGAGGATGTAGGGGTTCCTGACCTATTTATCACAGCTCGGAGTAAGAAACCAATAAAAATGGTTAGCGCTCAGATTTATCATCCCATATCATACGCCAACCCTCACTGTATTTCAGAAGAACATGCTTTACTTAAAAATTTCTCCAGAACTATCCCCTAAGATATTTTCAAATTCATGAAGCCAATCAGGATTTCTGGACAATCTAAGAGGTCTTACTGCAATGGCTGTAATTAGCACGACCAAAATTTTAAATTTGTACATATTCACCTATTTTTTTTCCCCTTGATCTCAAAGGCACAACGTGAAGCTACTGTCTGGGCACTGTGGTTTTTTGAAATGATCTTGGTTAAATAAAAAAAAAAAAAATTTAGTTGCTGTTAATCACTTTAATTAACTCTTCCTATTAATAGATAAGAGGTGTTCTCTCTTTCATCCACCTATGATTTCTTCAATGGATGTAAAGTCTAAATAGGTAAGTGTTCTATCTCCTACTCTACTTTGTGAGGAATCTAAAAGCAAACCAAAACTTGGTTTGGTTTGCTACTGAAAAGCAGAGGACCTGGGTTCCAGTCCCATATATGTTATAGTTAATGCTGCAACTAACATTATGCCTCCTTGTACCATATAAGTGGGCTGGACAGGAAATGTTTAAAAGTCCTTCCCAACTATAAAATTTTAATTCACAATTTAAACTGCTATTTTCTATTGCAAGCTAAATGAAAGAACATTAGAGGCAGACACAGGTTCCGTATGAGTGACAGAACCACTTTTAATTTCCCCACTGAAACCTATCACATGATGTGAGGTCCTATCAAATTGAATTGGCAATTTCTTATGTTCCATCTGCCACCAAAATGTACTATTTGTAGTTCAGGCAGCAGGGTGGCTGAAGAACAACAGATTTTCTTGGCACTTCCTGCACATATGGCATGTAGATGAGAGTACGAGATTATCCCTTGGAAAATACCGCAAATAATAGCTGTCAATTCTTAGCAACTAACAACACGCATTATTAAAAACAAACACAGCTTCCCATCCATGAGTTCCACCTCATAAAATATGTCTTTTGATTCTTCTGACTCCCATATGTGAACCCATATTTTTTATAGGGACTCTATAATATTTCTGCTGCAGAATTCAAAAATTACTAGATCTCTAAAATCCACAGATAATCCTCAAACCTTCTGCTAGCCACTTGCTATGATCTTTTCCACTACTAAGTTTTTTGCCAGAGATGCTAAAAGTAGTGTAGTCGACTGGTTTGGGTTTCATATACTTATCCAGACAAGCTTTCTTTTTAAGGCCCCACACAAACAAGAGATTAATTTCTCCGGATTCTAAATCTTTGGGAAATTGACCAACATGCATGAAATAATTCTTCTCCTTCTAACACATGCCTTTTAAATGATTGCTTGGGGTCCTTTTGTCCTTGATTTAAACCTATCTATTCCTTTAACTAGTCATAATCTCCAATTCTTCCCCCTTTTACAATCCTGTGCTCTACTTTTCTGAACATGATTTTATTATTTTTTTCTGTATTCTCTATGTGAATGAATACATGAGTGTCCCGTCATCTCTGACGGCCCGCCAGGTTCCTCTGCCATAGAATTTTCCAGGCAAGAATACTGGAGTGGGTTGCCACCTCCTACTCTGGGGCATCTTCCTGACCCAGGGATAGAATCCACCTCTTCTGTGTTTTCAGCACTGGTAGGTGGATTCTTTACTACCACTCTACCTGGGTATTACACTTTAATTCCCTGAGAACTCAGATATGAATCCTTTACGAAAAAAAGTTAAAGCAAAGATGACTCTCCCATAAATGTAAGTCATCCAGAGAGTTCAATATATGTGGCTTTATGAATTCGGAAGAGACCTATTAAGAGTCTTCTCTTAATGAGTCCAATACAGCTAGATTTTCCTCCAGCGATAGAATGAGCCATCTCTCTTTTGTTTACCATCAGATGAAATAACCTGCTAGAACTGAAAGAGTTGGTTGTTCCAAAACCACCTATCTTTAACAGTGGACTAGAATTCTGCCAGGGTGAGACATTCAACCTTAAAGAGGGGCTCAGGAAAAGAAACAGAAAACCAGGATCCTACCTCTGAAACTATTCTTAATGAGGGACCTACTCTCACTTCACAGACAGCAGGCTCAGGCACTATTTAACTCTCATTTCTCTCTCACTGTCTTCTTGATGTTGCCTAGTAAGTTCAGGTGAATTTGTGACAATCAATGTCTGTATGATCCAATTCCATTGTATTTCCCTATTATCACATTTACATATGGATATAGGGATCTGGTATTAGGGGAAAGAGATCAAACCAGTCAATTCTAAAGGAAATCAACCCTGAATATTCACTGGAAGGACTGCAGCTGAAGCTTCAATACTTTGGCCACGTGATGCAAAGAGTTGACTAACTGGAAAAGACTCTGATTTGGGGAAAGGTTGACTGCAAAAGGAGAGAAGGGGGCGGCAGAGGATGAGATGGTTAGACATTACCAACTCAATGGATAGGAATTTGAGCAAACTCTGGGAGATAGTTAAGGACAGAGGAGCCCTGTGAGCCGCAGTCCACGTGGGAAACAACTTAGCACCTGAACAACAACAATCAATAGAAGTGATTCTGGAACTTCAGGGCTAGGTGGTGAGAAGCTTTGCAGCGTCCCCCTGGGTATCTTGGGCCCAGTTAGCATAAGAAGTGCAGTTGCCTGAGAATGGTGTGTGTGAAAAGGGGAAGATAACTGTTCAGCCCATGGGGTCATAAAGAGCTGCATATGACTTAGCGACTGAACAACAGCAGTGAGGATCTGGGTTAGACGCAGGACGTATAAGTACTGCAGAGGAAGTGGATGAACTCAGGACACAGGCCCTGATGAGGAAGGTAGTTCAGGTGTGGTAAACAGTCATAAAGCTGCCTGAGGACTCACAGGTGAGTGAGGAGAGTTGAAGGGAATAGAGAGATCACTTTTTATGGATCAGAATTTGTTCCAAAAATAATTTTCACCATGTTCATAAATTTTCCTTGAATTGGAGTTGATGGACACATTTTAAACACGGCAACACATCCCATTTTATTGATTTTTAAATTAATGTTGAGGGCCTAAACTCTCAAAGTATATAAGTAACCATGTAACTATAGAATTCATTAATCATGAGAATATTTTGCAGATAAAGACTTGATCATGAACAAACAACCTTAGAGCAGAAATAAAGAAACCAATTCTTGGAAGTACATTCTGCCAGTCAGCGCTACAGATAGCACGAAAGCCAGACTGCCACCCCTCAAAGACTAAGCACAAAGAGCCATTCGGAAAAACTGCACAGAGAGATGGTGACTGTGAACAGGAGTTCTACCTGAGAAACGCTATTGGACTTGTTAAGAAAAGAAAGGCTATGCTCATTAGAAAGCTTATCTGTCTCTAAGCAAATAATTACTTCTCTGCTAAAATAACTTCCATGTCAATGTAACCAGTTCCTACAAGCATACATTATCTTAACTGTAAGCAGATAAAAATCTGTGTTTCCTGAAGAGTGTTCATCTTAACTCCATTACTGGAGTCAACCTAAAGGAAATATAAGTCCCTGGGCTTGCATATTGAGTTTGCCTCTGGTCATAAGCTGGTCCAGATTTTCACTGACCGACAGAGGGTTTCCCCACCAGGTCCTTCCCTGGACTCCAGGCATTTTCACAACTTGACCACACAAAAGAACTCCCAGGCTGCTCCTGCTTTTCCCAAGACAAGTACAGGAATGCCTTTCTCGGCACCCTTTCATAAGATTGTGTCTGTACAAACACAGGTGTCTACAAAGCAATTTTTATCAACTTTGCATTGAATATTCCAAAGAACAGCAAGCAGTAATCTCAACACTCCATCCATTGTCTCAATGGATGGGAAAAGCTACCAGTGAGAGACCATAGAGGAAGAGGAAAAAATAAACAACAAATATATATTTATTAAACACTTCAACAGCAACACAAAATACTTATACCAGAGAGAAAATATATATTGTAAAGCACAACACACATTAAGTAAAAATGCCGTAATCAACCTTAACTAGATTCCTTCATTAGGTGACCATGTAAATGGATTGAAACTACTACTCAAACATTCAAACCTTCATTTTACATGCAAGTGGCCTCCAGCAAATGATAAAGCAATATTCCTGTGTGAGTGTGAAAGATGGGACTGAATTCTGGCCCATTATAGAGAAAGAGTCAGATTCCACTAGTCCTTTCCTGGTTTAACTGCCAGGCTTTTAGGGAGCTGTTTTATAGAAGGGGGACTCGCCCTGACAAATTAGTGATGAGTGCAAATGTCGCCAATTTTCCTGCACTCACTGAAGCTCTAGACCACTTCGGGTATAGACTTCAGAAAAATGACTCCTTAAAAGAAAATATATATATATATATATATATATATATATATATATATATATATATA
>ML663563.1:5968374-6001570 GCA_007570785.1 Antilocapra americana | reverse complement strand
GGCTGTGACAATCGTATTATTCTAAAAAAAAAAAAAAGATGCTGGTGATAACGGGGGTAGGGGGTGGGGGATGGTAACCTCTGCTGCTGCCTACCTCCTATGTAAGTTGCCGGCTGAAGGTGGTTAATTTAAAGCCAGTTCTCCTCTGTTGGAGGTGGCGAGCTGGCAGCGGGGGAGAGCCACCCGGTTTCCAGCTCCTCGTGGACCTGACGGGACTGGGACTGAGGCTGGCTTGCACGAAGCCCCGGGTGGCTCAACCAGGCGCTCCAGCTGTCCCTCACCACCTTCCTCCAACGCAGACCCCCAAGTTAGAAACGCAACTCCTGGAGCACAATGACAAGAAAGCACACAAAAGGAGCAAGGCAGCCGCTCCCATCCGTACCTTTGACTTGACTTTCATACTCGGCGATGATCTCTTTGTCCTTTTTGAATCTGCTCGGAGTGGACATTATCCAGCTGTTCTGGGTCTGCTTTCAATGGGCAAGTTCTGTGAGGGGTCACCGACCAGTCAGTCTCCTCGGAGAAGCAGAGTTGTACTCCCAAATGCCGGGAACCCAGGAGCACCGACGGGAGGGAGGGGAGGAGGGAAAAAAAGGAACGAGCCGAGTACTAGATTAACCCGGGCGCTGGCACCATACTCTCGGGACCGAGCTGCCGTCGGCGATGCGGAGGGGAGCCCAGGGCTCGGGGCCGGAGAGGCCCGGCGCGCCGGCGAACTCCAGCGGGCGAGTGGCGGGGGGCGTCTCCCTGCCCACCCCTCCCGGAGCCCGGCCACTTCCTCTACGGCCGCTGGGCGGACGCGGGGATCGCGCCGGCGCTCCGCACCATTGTTAGCCACCCGCACGGGGAGCGTGGGGCAGGGCCAGCCGGGGAGGGCGGGCTCCGCGACCCTCCCTTCCTGCTCAGCAGCCCGCTCCGGCGCTCCGGGGTCCCGCCCGGGCTGGGGATGCTGCTGCCGCTCCTCCGTCGGCACACACGGCTGCTACTGCCCCGGGCAGGGTAGAGGAATCGCGATCCTAAAGCGAGTCCCGGGCGGCCGCCGCGAGGGCGGGTAACGCGCTGTAAGAACGCGTCCTGGGCGCAGCCCCGGCGGAGTTTAGGTTTCCACCGCCGGCGCCTCGCGGGGCCTCCGCCTCCTGGGCCACCGGGCGCCGAGACGGCCTCTTTCTCCGCGTCCCCCTTGCCGCTGCTGCCCCCAGGAGGCCGCCGGCGCACACCAGCACGCGCCCCGGGAGGAGCCGCGCCCCTGGCGGCCGCAAAGTTGCAGGCGCGCTCACGACCCGCGGCTCCCCGGCGCCTGGGGAGCGAGCTACGGGCTGCAGCGGCCCGGGCGGCCGCGCCGGGCCCGGCGAGGCGGGGCAGGGCTCGCGGGAGGGGCCCGACCGACCGCTGGTTCCCTTCTCCACCCTCGCCCCGCTCCTCCCCACCGGCGCGGTAAGCGAGCGCCGCGCTCCTCCAGGAAGATGGATGCCTCTTGTGGCCAACCGCAGCCCGAACCTGCGTGCAGAGCCCGGCGGCCGTGGGCGACGCCCCCAGCGCCTCCCCAGACCCTGGAAAACCCCACCCGACCGGTGGGCAGTCTTCGACCCAGGGTGAGCGCTGTGGTGGGGCTCTTTTGAGTCCAGTGGGGAAAATCGGACTTTGGATGTCTCCATGAACGAATGGGATGTTACTCCCAACCCCAGTAGGAACACTGGGGTCTGAATTGTCTTGGATGTTAAGAATCAAAAAAGAGCGAAGCTATTCCATCAGGCAGAGAAAAATATCCATCTTGAGCACCATATTCTCCCCATCCTAGAAGTAGCTAGAGAATATCAGGATGGTGGGAAAGGCGTGGTGGGGAAACAGGTAGTACTTAAGATGTCACTCGGTTTTGACGGACACATTTAGAGTTTGGGATCTGCTCCACTTCCCAGGGGCTCAGTGGTAAAGAATCCGCCCGTCCATGCAGGAGATGCGGGTTTGATCCCTGAGTGGGGAAGACCTGGAGGAGGAAATGACAACCCACTCCAGTATTCTTGCCTCCAAAATTTTATGATGGCGGGCTACAGTCAATAGCATGGCAGAGAACGCGCGCACACCTTCCTTCTCCAATATTATAGGCCTGATTTATCAAAGTGATTTCTCCAAAGGCGTGTCCATATCAAATGGTGCTAGATCTAAAGAGAGTATGGACTTTGAGACTTTATTCATTCTTGTATTTAGTGATAATATTTCTTACTGTGGGCCAACTACCAAATAAGAACTAGGGATTCAGAGAGTAGAACTCTGCCCTAAAGGGTCTCAGGATCTATTGTTGTATAAATAAGTAATTATAGGCACTACTGTAGAGCTGTAAGAGAGCTACTCCCTCTTTGGGAGCCTGGAGGAAAGAAAAATGCACCGAATAAAAGGCTGGGGGAGAAAGGCTTCCCAAAGAAGAGATATTTGAACTGGATTTAAAGGGTGAGTAGTAAGTAGTTTGCCACCTTAGGGAGAGAAAGTGTTGCATTTCAGGGAGAAGGAAAATCCTACTCTGGGGAAATTGCAAATGAGTTACAGGATGCCCTCCTCCGAAATACCAGATCTTTGACAGTAGGTGAAAATTATTTTTTAAAAAAAGTAAAACATACGTGTGTTTCAAATGAGTGCGTGCACATTGTTTTAGTTAATTTTTAGGCAAATCTTTTTACTTTATAACAACAGAATAGAATGTAAGGAAAAAGTGAAAAAATTCTTTTCTTTACATTTTGCGACACAGGAGGTTAACTATGGGATCCCTGACTGCCCTAGTTTTATGTGGGGCTGTTTTATGTAAGAGTGTTGGGTGAAGAGCCAGATATCCAAAGCAGAGGCTGAGAAGGAGGGTCAGGGCCAACTGGGAGAGACCTCCTGTGCTGAGCTCTTGGACACGGTTCTTTAGACGACAGCGAGCCTTTTAAGTAGAGAGCTGTCATGACAGCGTACATGTTCTGTAAGGGTAACTGTCAGCGGTGTGGGAGGATCAGCTGACCAGGAGGGTGGAGGGACCAGAGGCACGAAGTCTACTTTGGCAATTAGTTCAGTTCAGTCACTCACTTGTGTCCGACTCTGCGCCCCCATGGACTGCAGCATGTCAGGCTTCCCTGTCCATTACCAACTCCTGGAGCCCACTCAAACTCATGTCCATTCAGTCTGTGATGCCATCCAACCATGTCATCCTCTGTCTTCCCTTTCTCCTCCCACCTTCCATCTTTCCCAGCATCAGGGTCTTTTCAGATGACTTAGCTCTTCACATCAGGTGGCCAAAGTATTGGAGCTTCAGCTTTAGCATCAGTCCTGCCAATGTATACTCAGGATTAATCTCCTTTAGGATGGACTGGTTGGATGTCGCTGCTGTCCAAGGGACACTCAAGAGTCTTCTCCAAGACCACACTTCAAAAGCATCAATTCTTAGGTGCTCAGCTATTTTTATAGTCCAACTTTCACATCCACATATGACTACTGGAGAAACCATAGCTTTGATTAGACAGACCTTTGTTGGCAAAATAATGTCTCTGCTTTTTAATATGCTCTTTGGTAAGATCATGGCATCAGGTCCCATCACTTCATGGCAGATAGATGGGGAAACAGTGGAAACAGTGGCTGACTTTATTTTTCTGGGCTCCAAAATCACTGAAGATGGTGATTGCAGCCATGAAATCAAAAAACGCTTACTCCTTGGAAGGAAAGTTATGACCAACCTAGATAGTATATTAAAAAGCAAAGGCATTACTTTGCCAACAAAGGTCCATCTAGTCAAGGCTATGGTTTTTCCAGTGGTCATATATGGATGTGAGAGTTGGAATATACAGAAAGCTAAGTGCCAAAGAGTTGATGCTTTTGAACTGTGGTGTTGGAGAAGACTCTTGAGAGTCCCTTGGACTGTAAGGAGATCCAACCAGTCCATCCTAAAGGAGATCAGTCCTGGGTGTTCATTGGCAGGACTGATGCTGAAGCTGAAACTCCAGTACTTCGGCCACCTAATGCGAAGAGCTGATTCACTGGAAAAGACCCTGATACTGGGAAAAACTGAGGGCAGAAGAAGGGGACGACAGAGTATGAGACGGCTGGATGGCATCAGTGACTCGTAGTTTGGGTGGACTCTGGGAGTTGGTGATGGACAGGGAGGCCTGGCATGCTGCGGTTCATGGGGTTGCAGAGAGTTGGACACAACTGAGAGACTGAACTGAACTGAGGATGGTCGTAGCTTTACTTCCAAGGAGCAAGCGTCTTTTAATTTCATGGCTGCAGTCACCATCTGTAGTGATTTTGGAGCCCCCCAAAATAAAGTCTCACTGTTTCCACTGTTTCCCCACCTATTTGCCATGAAGTGATGGGACCAGATACCATGATCTTCATTTTCTGAATATTGAGTTTTAAGCTAACTTTTTCACTCACTTCTTTCACTCTCATCAAGAGGCTCTTTAGTTCTTCACTTTCTGCCATAAGTGTGGTGTCATCTGCATATCTGAGGTTATTGATATTTCTCCTGGCAATCTTGATTCCAGCTTGTGTTTCATCCAGCCTGGCATTTTGCATGATGTACTCTGCATATACCTTAAATAAGCAGGCTGATAGTATACAGCCTTGACGTACTCCTTTCTTGATTTGGAACCAGTCTGTTGTTCCATGTCCAGGTCTTACTGTTGCTTCTTAACCTGCATACAGATTTCTTAGTTACTTTGGCAGTAACTGTAGTCAAATCAAAATGTATTCATATCATTCATCCATGGTGCCACTGAGATTTATTTCATATTTGCACCTGGGAAATATAACATGGCAATAGAGAGTACAGCCACTGGAAATAAACTGTTGGCTGAGTCTAGACCTTGTAACCTTTAGGTGGTTACAAGCCCCAGACACAGGGTACCCAGAGGTGAATCCTAGCTCTCTGCTTCCCAAGTGAGCTGATAAAAATTACTGCATCTCTTGGGGCCTCAGTATCCTCATCTGAAAAATGGGTAAATGCCTCATTCCTGGGACTGTAATAAGGACTTATTGAGATAATCCTTAAAAAGTACTTCTAAGAACTCCAAACCTTTGTACCTTCCCAGTGAGTATTAGTTATCTTTGTTATCTCAGTTTTAATCTGACAGAGCAATTTAAACATTAGAGACAGTATCTTAATCATCTTTGAGTTTATCATGGTGCCCAATAAACTGTCAATAAACTTTTTTTTGAATGTCAATGTCTTAACATTAGTAAGCCACCATTTTATTGCTGTAGAAGGTAGGGTCACATACACAAAACAAATCATTTTGCATACATTCTTATAAGAAGCTTACAAGGTGATTACTATTGTCCTCGTTTTACAGAGAGAATCTGGAAAGTCCAATAATTGCAAAGGCCAGAATTCCAGCCCGTATCTACTTGCCTCTAAAGTGAATTTTCCTAGTTTGTCATTCTTCTGCCTATGAACTTACAGTTCCTATACACTTGTGATGGGGTCTTCCCTGTAGCCCAAATGGTAAAGAATCTGCCTGCAACCCAGGAGTCCCAGCTTTGATCCCTGGATTGGGAAGATCCTCTGGAGAAGGGAATGGCAATTCACTCCAAGTATTCTTGCCTGGAGAATCCCATGGACAGAGGAGCCTGGCGGGCTACAGTCCATGGGATCGCAAAGAGTCAGAAATGAGTGAGTGACTAACACTACTATACACTTATGAAGGAGGTTCACGTATATGTTCATCACGTATGATTGACTGATGGTTTTCCTTTGTGGATCTCTTCTGATCCAGCCATTCAGAGTGATTCACAAGTCACTTCTTTATCTCTTCAAGGTCTCCCCAACTTTCCCATATTTTGCCTCACAAACCTTATCCTGAGAATGCCTATGATACAAAATCCAGAAAGAATCAGTCAAATTGGGAGACAGTCAACTGTGATTCTAATTCTGTGACTTTGCTCCCCCTTGTGGTACCTGTTTTCTCAGCTGTGCAACAGAGATGGCTGCACTTTGCCCCTGAAACCTACCCCTCCCCTATCACACTCATTCTTTAGGGGCAAGCATTGAGGAATTTGGGGTTCCTGAAAGTGGGATCATACTACAAATTAAGCCACTCTGTTATCTAATATTTTCATTTTAGGACCACTCCAAATTTCCAGAAGTTAATTCATTAGTTGATCAGAAACCCTGGAAGTAGGTAGGAGAATGTACCTGTTTCCTTGCAGCCACAAAATATACCATATGCACTTTACTGCAGCATCACTTTGTCCTAGCGGCAAATAATTTCAGTCATTTAAAAGTTAAATGCAAATACATTAAGGATTCAATACCAAATTCACAGAATTTTTTTTTTTTTTATAGTTTTAATGTCTAAGAATTTCACATCTAAGGTAGACCAATCTGCTACTACTCTTCACATCAGGGATACAGACTCCTCTGCCTGCTGGGATGAAGAAGCTGATGAAGCCCTGCCAATATTCTAGGTTATATTATTGGATCCAGCTAGAGTATCAGAACACCAACTGTTGGGTATCCATATCTTATATTGTCTTAACTCTGTCCACACCCCTCTTGGTATCTCAAATTCTTGCAGCAGAGCTTTCCGAAGATTGTATTTTGGTATCATGTCCTGGGGCAGAGTTTTACAAAGTATGATCTTACCATTGACCACCTATATCAGAATCACCTTGAGGGTCTGTTTAGAATTCATGCACATGTGGGAGCTCTTCTAAACTTAAAGCCACACTTCTCGACTTCAGTGTGCATACAAATCACCTGTGCACACTGAACCTTGTTAAAATAAGGTTCTTCTGGAGTGAGGCCTGAGATCTGCACTTCTAATAAGCTCCTAAGCTTATTAGGAGTAATAATGCTGCCGTAATGCTGCCATAAAGACTACCCTTGGAAGAGCAATGACAAATAGGGTCCAAGTTTTGGGTTAGGGGAAAGTCCCCCAGTGATTCTTATTGCTTGAGAATCTTGGCCCAAGGGCTATTAAAAGTGTATCCCTATAAAAGATTTGTCACATTTACTCAAGTGAGACTGATGATATGGTAAAGATTTTATTTTTCAATTTAATGTATCTCTAAGAAATTGGACTGTTTCTACCTTCAAGATAATAAGGAGGATAATAATTTCCCTAATAACTTTGTGGTAGGGCTTAAGTGCAAAATTTATATAAAACACACACCAAGCCAGGCACATAATACATAAATGTTGGATGTTCTTGTCATTGCTGTTATGGTTTTGGTGCAGAAAGTTAACTTCCAAGTGTATAGCAAAACTGTTGCAATTGCAGAGGATCGTACAGGGTGTTCGTCTCTTATTTACCTCTTTGTCTAAACTTCCTATGTTAGTTGAGAATTTCTTTCTTCTTAATGGGTTTGTTCTGTAGTTTATTGGTTTACAGTGTGTCTGTATTTCTGGTACACTACCTTACATCTTTTATAGAATGATTTTATAGTCTAGTCAGTCCTAATCAACACATAATTATTGTCTATGAAGTTGAACCATATGACAATGATGATATTTGACCATTTTTTATATAATAGGTAGCAATGCCATATGATTCAACCCAATACTATCAGCCTGCGATTAGTGTAAACAAAATTCAATAATAAAAACCCACTTCCGAATATCCAAGTGAAGGCTCTATTGAACCCTGCCCAGATCTAGGGAAATCCCAGATGCTCCTAGGTTGGATTAGCCCAGTGCAGTCTGCCAGGTAGTCAATCAAGAAATATTAATCATGTAGTAAAAGAACTTGGCCCATAATTTAACAGCAGCTTGTGGAAATGGACCATATAAATAGCCCTTTTCCCTTTCCTGGCAACAGAGGAATAAAGACAAGCTGTCAAAATATCTTGCCAATTTCATTCTTATGCACTTTTCCCTGGCAGGGATGAGGGCAGAATGTTACAATAAAGATGAGTTTAGATGACACCCTGAGGGGTCAATGCAGGAGATACTAAGGTCAGAGGGTAGGAGAGCAAGGATAGAAAAGGAAGAGGTACAGACATTAGTCACAGGAGAGAAGCAGCAAAAGAGAACAATAAAATGAATGATTCTTCTAAAATGTCCATTTGTGTAATTCAACTCCCTCCCCACCAAAAAAATTCTTCTCCAATTTTCAAGAAAACTAAAGCTAAAATAAATCAGGGTTTTTAAATATCTGTAATTTTCTTTGAATAAAATTGCTTTAGAATATTTTTAACCATCTGCTCAAAATCACATTTCCATTTTGCAAAAATCATTAAAATAGAATTTTCTTGTTTAATCTCATATTCATAACTTTCAAACACCCACACATAACAGTCTTCTCATCAGAGTTACTATTTTCTGCTTTGAAATCCTACTACAACTTCCCATGTGGCTGCCGCACAATATAAGCAGAATATGAATAGTCAATGAGCCCATCCTGATGAAAGAATTAAAACCCATCACTTATAAATTAAAAAAAAGATATGATTACTCAGAGGAAAACAGCCAAAAAAGTTAGGCGAGAAATGGCAGTTTCAATTCAGCTGTCAGAATCAGAAATGGATTAGTATGTAGCACAAACACTCATAAAAAGTTTAATTATTCCAAGAAATACATGCATCTCTAATGCTTATATTTTAGGAAATGAATGACAGACTCCTCCTTTTCTTGCCATTATACTTTGGCAGCAGATATTTTAAAACTGCCTAATTTTGTCACCTCTTCTGCAGAGAGACAAGTCTGCACAGTTATTCCTGATTTTAGATACAGAAATGTTCCTGGTGAGTATACCAGGGAAGTAAAAGGTTTGGAAAACAATTATCATCTGTGTTAATTTTTTTTAATATAAATTGAATTTTTAGTAGTAGGTCTTTCTTTAAAGCAGTGGTTCCCAAACCAATCAGAACCAGTGTTGCCTTTAAATTTTTAAACATTTCTTTATTTTTGAATAGTTTTAGGGCTACAGGGAAGAGAGAGCACAGAGAGCACAGGTACAATCCCTTGCTCCTGACACTTCTCCTTTATTAACATTTTCTTTATTAATATTTTCTTTATTAATATTTTGCTTTCGTGAGGTACCTTTGTTATCACTGATGAGTCAAAGTTGACATATTATTATTAGCTAAAGTCCATAGTTTACATCAGGGTTCATTCTTTGTGCCATATATTCTATGGATTTTGACAAATGTATAATGACATACATTCACTAATACAGTAGTATAAAGAATATTCACTACCCTAACTGCCACTTTTTTATAATAAATGTTTTTGTAACACCCAACTTGCTATCCTAAAAGAAAATGTATAGAAAACAACATTTACTTGTATTCATATTTTTCTTTATGCAATCAATATAATACCCTACCTTCAAAATGAAGACAAAAAAAAACCAAAATAAGTAATGAAGTGATATAATTTCAGTATGTAAACACTCAGACTCAACTCAGTAGAAGGCTTGAAGTAGTAAGATAAATTTAGATATGAGAGAAGTAATAAGACCAGAAGATACAAGATGTACACATTTTATATGTCAGTTGCACCTCAATAAAGCTGTGGGAAAAAAGAAAAAAAATAAATGTACAGGTCAATGAATGCAAGTCAAAGGTATGCATGAATGTTAGAATAAACGCTAGCATGCTAATATGTATCAAAAATACTGTGTGTTTAACAAATAAATTGGAGTAAGACTAAAGTTTCATATAATTTAAACTAGTATTTCACATATATGAATGCCCGGTGGGACAATTCTTGATTAATAGGAGACTGACCTGGGCATTGCAGGACATCCAGTGTTGGACCTCTTCACTGAATGCTAACATCACTCCTCTCTGAATATGGAGACAAGTCAACTCCTGACTCGGCCAAAAGTTTCCTAAGAAACACTTCAGTTTCTAAGAGAACCACTCTCTTAAAAGTCTAATAGAGACTGATGTCACTATTATCTCCTGGGGGCTTTTTTTCTGGACAATTTTTCCTGCCTTATCTTCTGATTTTCCTTGAAAGAACTCAGAGTTAGATCTATATCTCATTTCATACGCTGAAGGCAGGCATTCTCAATAGAAAGGAACTATTTACCCCAAGAGGTGTAAGATGATCAGTTCATGGGGTTTGGAAAGACATTATAATATCCAAATTCTTTTTTAACTTCCTTTTTTGTACATGCTATATTTTGTAAACAATCTTAGAGTAGTCAGACATATGAAACCATAGTATATGTATGTACTTTATTAAAAAATAAATAGATACTGAGGATGGATGCTCAAATCTTTTTTACTGATGGGGTTACTAATAATAAAAGTTATAGATAGGTCCCTGTCTATAAATACAGTCTAATTCAGAACAGCAGATAGACTTTGGCCATATCTGACATCCTTTTGGCCCTTGGCCATCTATATATTACTGAAGACAGAGGGCAGGGGAAGAACCAGGAATACCTAGCACATCCTCAAGTGCTAATGGTGATCCTTACCTATTATTTGGTTAAGGTACGGTTGTGACATTTCTAGGCGCCTTCATGATTAACCGTCACAGCAACACAGCTTCATTTCTTGTCACACCCTACCCTTTCCCCGCTTCAGCCACACTCCATCTCTTATTGCTCTTTGGATGCACTGTGCCTCTCCCTCACACCTTCTCACTTCTGCAAGGGCTATTCCTCTGCTTGGAACTGTTGGCGAGGAAGACTTTTCTCTTCCCTCTTTGGTTCAGTTTCTGAGGGCCTGTGAATTAAATTGACAAGAGACAGATTAATAGAAAAAAGGGTATTTGTATGCATACCAATGCTAATAAAAATAGCTGGCTTGCTAAATGGTTAAAGGCTTATATACCTAACTTAATAGAGAAAAAAGGGGGAAGAACAGGCTTCTCTAGAAAGAACAAATAAATGTCTTTAGAAAAGACACATGGGTTTTTAGAGCCACAAACAAGAGATGAGAAAGTCTGTAATAATGTTTGATTAGGCAGGTGAGAGTGGTCTTTCCAGCTTCTTCATGGCCTTGAAACACCCTGGAGAGAGGATTTATGGTAGCCTCGTTTCCCAGAAGTTGCTGCTTTTAGTCAGATAAGTGAAGCTCTGAGAAGGCTTTTATCTGTCTCTATTGAATATCAAATGTTTTCAGCCTAAAATAATCTTCATACCAATTCAGGGGTTCTGGGTGAGTCCCCATCGGATGCACACACTTATACACACATGAGCACACTGTAACTGCCCCACGCCCATCCTTTGCCTGCCTAATGGCTCAGCATTTATAACTTACCTAGACCATCATCCTGGAAACACGTTCCCTGAACACGCTCCCCCAGGCCACATTAAATCTCTTTCTCATGCCCTCCCATCCCCACCCTGGCCCAGCACTTTATTCTTCCTTTTGGCAGAGCACTTACCACTCTGTGTTTTTATTTTTCTATTTCTCAGATCCCCTTCTGATCTGTCTGGTGATGGAGCATGCTTGACTACTGTTCCTGGCATATAGCAGATGCTCAATAAATGTCTAGGTGAAAATCATGAATGAATAATGATGTCATTTGATAGACTGCATAATTTGGATATTGTATTGTTCTTCAGTGGAAATTCTTTGTATTTGAGGATCATGCTTCTTTAATTTCAGTGAGGTTAAGTTATCAAAATGAAGCATAATGAATGAAAATAAAAGCGCTATAACACTAAGAACACAGGTAAGAGGACTGTGGTTAGCTGAGATACCCTCAAGTGAGTAAGATCTGTTAAGAGTGAGGTGACTGAAATGTAATGGAAAGAGCCTTGGGTTTAGAGGAATCCTTAGGTTCCGGTTCTGTTGTTTTGGCCTCTCTGATCTTTTGTTTTCTTGCTTATGAAACAGTGGAAGAATGTGTAATTTAAGAGCTGGAATGAGAGAATGTATTTGAAATGGCCTCATAAACTCTAGAGCTCTGTAGTCTAGAGTGCAGCTTAGGAGCATATGATTTCATCAGAGTCAGAGATTTCAGTGTGTTCAGAATGGCAGGAGCATCTACTGTGAGGTATGTGGTAGAACATCGGACTCTCCAGCCATACACTTGGGGATGAACTCTTCAAATTCAAACTTGGCTCACTGGCTTACTGGAAACCCAGGGCAGGTGATCTGGGTGGAAAGGAGGTTCCCAGAACCATTTGTTAATCCAGTTTGGGCACAGCCATAAGCTGTGGGTTAGTGCCAGAGATCACAGTGGGGTAAAGAGGCAGAGCAAGAAACTGCCCACATGAGGTGAGTCAGGGCCCCCCCCGACAAGCTCTTTGGCCAAAATGTCTCCCTTATTGGCCTTTCCCCAGTGCTGGAAATTCCTGTGTTATTCCATCTCTTTGATGAGGTCTAGCATCCAATTTGGAATAAGAAGACTGCAAATACTGTTATTATTAACTCACTCTACAAAGGTATTTATTTTCCTTCCCAGAACAACATCAACAATAACAAAGAACACTCATTTAGATGTGTACCAGTGCAGCTCCAACCACTTTACATGCATTTAATCCTCATCACAGCCCTATGATGTGGTGCTATCATAGGGTTTGGTGCTATCAGTATCAGCCCCATTTTATAGATGACCATATTAAGACACAGAAAGTGATGAGTCTTTCCCAAGGACGATGTATAGCTAGCAAGCAGCAAAGCTGGAATCAGAACCAGGGCAGTCTGGTTCCAGAGTCTAATACTTAACCACTAAGCTGTTACCTATATATTTGTGGCACTGGAATAGAATATGCAACAGTCTCCTTATTCCTAGATAACAGTTGATCCCCACCCCCATTTTATTGGAGAGACTGTTTACTTTCTATTATAGAATAGGGAGAAATACCCCACCCCTCAGTGCTCCCAGGGGAATGGTGATTAGCTATCACGATTTAGCCCATGAAGTCTTCTCTGAAGAAAGCAAAAAAGAGGTCTGAACATCTCCTCCTCCTTCCCCCCAAAACACTTTGCCCTCTTTTGAGTGGTCACCCACTTGAGTGAACAGTGGCTCAGGGGCAGGTAGAAGATGGCTCCTCTCTCATCTGCCCCTAAAGACCCATGAATGGAGCCAGTTCTGAGCCCTTGGCCATCTATATATTACTGAAGACAGAGGGCAGGGGAAGAACCAGGAATACCTAGGATTCTTGGTGCTCTTGTTTCAAGAAATAAAAGGAGGCTGAGGACTTTGGGTTAGTCTCTGTCTTTTTGTGTCCCTTAATGTGTCTATCTAACTGTAACTGAAAAACATCAAAATCAAGTCTGGCTCTGTGTGGGAAGGCATGCTTAAATCCGGCAGATTCTGAAATACTTAATCCCTCTATTAGTTAGGGTTCTCCAAAGAAGCAGGACCAAAGGATATGCATTAAAAGATACCTATTATGAGGGATCAGCTCATGCGAATATGAAGGCTGAGAAGGCCCATGATCTTCTGCGTGCAAGCTGGAGACCCAGGAACATCATGGCATGGTTCTAGTCCAAACCCAATGGCCTGAGGACCAAGGGAGTGAATGGTTTAAGTCTCAGTCTGACTCCAAAGGTCTGAGACCCAGAGTGCCAACTTCTGAGAGCAGAAGAGGGATGCCCCAACTAAACACAGGCAAAACTCAACATTCCAAGCCAGGCCAGATCCAGGGCACAGCCCTTTGCCTGGGAAAGCAGCTATGGCTAGACTTTTGGGTTGTGACATAGATTTCCACTGCATGCGCTCTGTGCTGCTGACTGCTTATCAAAATTACGTCTATGAAATGCAGTCATGTTGCTGCAGGTCCTGGCAGTGTGTGCAGTTTCATTAGTTTTCTGAGCCATAATTTATATCTCTGTTCTCCAGCGAGATATGCTGTTGGACAATTTTTTTTTGTGGTTATAAACAATGTTGCTAAGGATATTTTTGAATTTGTTTCCAGATGCACACGTGTAAGAGTTTCTTATAGGGTGATAGAGTGATAGCCCACTGGGATAATGAATTTAAATGTGCAGCCGGGTTTCCAACTTAAGGGGAGCAGAATTACCGGACTGCAGGGTATATGCATCATTAACTTTATTACACGTGCTAAATTGCTCTCTAGTGTGGTGGTGCCAATTTAAACTCTTCCAGCAGCATGTGGAGGTGTCCATTTTCCAAAAAACTCAAATCTGGCTTTAAAATTTTTGCCTGTACAGTGAGTCTACAATGGTATCTCCTTTTGATTTCAGTTTGCATTTCCCTGATTACTGGCAAGGATGAACATGTTTACACATGTATATCGGTCGTTTGTCTCTGCTCTTCCTTGAATTGTCTGGGGAATGTGAAACAATATAGGAGACAGTCCCCATGCACACAGGACATGCCACATGTGAAAGCATACCTGGACCTCTCTAGGCCATGGTGGTTAGTTAAGTCGGATGTTTTCAATTTAAGTAAACTTAAGTGAAATTTACATGAGGAACTAATAAATCTATTACATCTCATAAAATATAAGTAATCATATTTGTCTTTTCATGTTAAAAAGAACAAAAGACTACTAAGGTTCTAAGAAACTTGAACAACCTATCTTTTGAAAAATTTCCTACTTTTTAGATTTCTGATTGTGCAGTAGGACTTGACTAATGCAAACCAATTTTTCATTAAACAGTGAACACATTCTAGATTCTAATCATTTCATGTAAAAATAATGGGAAGCTTCTAACAATAAGGATGTAATATTAATTCTTACGTTGTAAAGGGAAGCCTGGCGTGCTGCAGTCTATGGGGCTGCAAAGAGTCAGACACAACTGAGTGACTGAACAACAAAAAGGAAAGGGGCTTAACAGAAAATCATGCCTGGACACCGGTGGCTGGGTGTTCTACTCCACAGTTTCAAAGCTGCAGTGTTGAAGACAGTTGCTAGCTCCAAAGACTTTTTTGTTCAAATGCCAACAGCCCTCCTTTCCCCAGTCCCAGGCTCTTTTATGGCTCCTCAGTTCCGAAATAGAAGCAAAGTCAGGAAACGATTATGCTATTTGTAGTTTCACATCGCCCTCTTCAGGCCAAAGGCCTAAACTTGCAGGGTGAAAAGTCATTCACTTTCTGTTACATATTATAATTGAAATGTTTCTCTGTTTCTACTTTGGGCTTCCCAGGTGGCTCAGTGGTAAAGAATCCACCTGTTAAGCAGGAGACTCGGGTTCTATCCCTGGGTTGGAAAGATCCCCTACAGAAGGAAATGGAAACCCACTCCAGTATTCTTGCCTGGGATATCCCATGGACCCAGGAGTCTGGCAGGCTACAGTCCATAGGGTCCAAAAATAACTTAATGATTAAACAACAACCACCTAAACTTCCTCAATATATACAACATGTAAAGATTAAAAATAAAGATATTTTACCTATCTATGTTCTTATCTGTCATCCAATCCACTCTCACAGGCAGATAGATGTATTTTCATTCTCTTTTCTCCTAAGTCTTTGTGGTGTGGGAATCTTCTCAATAAGGTATTTTAAAGTGTTATCAATTGAAAATTTACCCTTGACACCTTTCCTTATATTGCATTTATTCTGTACCTTTTAATCCTGATATTTATCTAGTTCTCTGATGTGATTTTTTTCCTCCTGAAAAATGAAGCTGACTCAGCCCAAATCACAAACTTTGGTGTACCTGCTCATGTTCCTTTCCTTTCCATTTCTCTCTCCCTTCCTATCATTCCTCCTTCCTCTGCCCTTAAAAAAAAACTTATTTATGACTGCTTAAATGAATTTTAGAACAATGCAAAGAATATTGGGGAACTCCAATATGGGGAAGATGATAGTCATATACAATGTATTCAGAGGGTTTCTCTATTAGTTTTTAATAACCATTAAAAAATTAAAATATAGTTAGCTTATAATATTGGATTAGTTTCAGGTATACAGCAAAGTGATTCAGATATATATATCCTTTTTCAGGTTATTTTCCATTATAGGTTACTAGAAGATATTGACTATAATTCTCTGTGCTATACAGTAGGTCCTTGTTTATCTATTTTATGTATAGTAGCGTGGCTATGTTAATCCCACATTTAATGACGGTCACTCGGACTGGTATGAGGTGATACTTCACTCTAGTTTTGATCTGCATTTCTCTCATGATTAGTGATATTGAGCATCTTTTCTTGTGCCTGTATGTCTTCTTTGGAGAAATGTCTATTTAGATCTGCTCATTTTTTTTTTTAAATATTAAGTGGTATGAGCCGTTTGTACATTTTAGAAAGTAAGCCTTTGTTGGTAGCATCATTTACAAATATTTCCTTCTAGTGTATAGGTTATAATTTCATTTTGTTTATGACTTCCTTTCTGTGCAAAGGCTTTTAAGTTTAATAAGCTCTAATTTGCTTTTTGTTTCCTGTGCTTTAGGACAGAGATACAAAAAAGTATTGCTTGAGATTTCTGTCAAAGTATTCCGCCCATGTTCTCCTCTAGGAATTTTATAGTATCTGGTCTCATATTTAGACTTTTAATCCATTTTGAATTTATTTTTGTATATGGTGTCAGAGAAAGTTCTAATTTCGTTCTTTTACCTGTAGCTCTCTAGCCTTCCCAGCACCACTTATTGAAGACTATCTCTTCTCCACTGTATATTCTTGCCTCCTTTGTCATAGACTAATTGACCATAAGCACATGAGTTTATTTCTGGGCCTTTTATTCTATATTCCATTGATCTATATGTTTGTTTTTGTGCCAGTATCACACTATTTTGCTTACTGAAGCTTTGTAGTAAGGGCCAGGGAGCATGATTCCTCTATTATTTTTGTTACTCATTAAGTTGAGCCAAGATTTTGTTGGATTTACTTTAAATTAATTAATTTATTCACTTGTAAATAATTGCATATGATGTAAAATTTATTCAGTACCAAATGTATTCAGTGAGAAATACATTTGTCAGCTCCCCTGCTAGGGGAGCAATCTTTAGTGTCCATTTCTTAACACATATATTTTATGAGAATCGTCTGCACATGCTTAATAAAATGAAGCAAAATTTCAGAGTGATGACATACTGCGTTCCTTGGTTAGTAAGAGAAAAACGTATATACTCTCAAATGCCCTTATGGCATTTTCTAATCCTTTCTAAATACACGTTGAATTATTTCTCCAAGTGGGTAGGTCCCCAGTAACCACATCATCTGGGAAACTGTTAGAAATGTGAGTTTTCAGCCCAGTCCTAGACCTAGGGAATCAGAAACTCTGGGGGTGTTCTCCCAAACTCTTTAGGTGATTCGTATGTTTGCTAGGGGCTTCCTGATAGTGCAGCTGGTAAAGAATCCACCTCCAATGCAAGAGACCCTGTTTCAATTCCTGGGTCTGGAAGATCCACTGGAGAAGGAATAGGCTACCCACTTCAGTGTTCTTGGGCTTCCCTTGTGGCTCAGCTGGTAAAGAATCTGCCTGCATTGCAGGCAGTCTGGGTTTGATCCCTGGGTTGGGACAACCCCCTGGAGAAGGGAAAGGCTGCCCACTCCAGTATTCTGGTCTGGAGAATTCCATGGACTGTACAGTCCATGGGGTTGCAGAGTAAGACCTGACTGAGTGACTTTTACTTTCAAAGTCTGAGAACCATGGCATTAGAATATCAGTGTCTGAGCCCCACGCCAGACTAATGAACAGAATCACAAAGGTGAGTAGTTTAAAATTTTCTCAGGTAATCCTAATGGACAGCTAGCATTAAGAACGTGGGCTGGGGATTTCCCTGGTGGTCCAGTGGATAAGACTCTGAGCTCCCAAAGCAGGGCACCTGGGTTTGATCCCTGGTCAGGGAATGAGATCTCACATGCTGCAACAAAGACTGAGCATGCCACTTCTAAGACCCAACACAGCCTAATAAATGATTTAAAAAAAGAAGAAACTGGGCTGGCCTCACTGAATATCCTGAGTTTTACCTTACCTCAAGCTTTTTGGATTCTTTACCTTTTCATGTTGTCTTCATCTGTCTTGGGTGTCCAATATGCACAGATAAGAAAGCTAAGATTCAAAGAGACTGAGTTACTTATTCCAGAAAAGTAACTAGATTGGTGGAGCTAGGTCTCAAAATCAATGTCCTTGAAGTTCCTTGTCAGCACATTTTCTGTTTGCCATGCTGCCATTTCTACTTAATAGTATACATATTTTCTAAGAGGCTGCAAGCATTAAGTGACTTACAAATGTCAGTTAGGAGATGATGTCTAAATATAGGGTGAATGAAAGAGTGAATGAATACAGGCCCCCTGTTGCTTCAAGTGTGTAAGAGTTCAACCATTTATCATAGAAGGGAAAGCTGCACTCTTTGTCAAACACTGAGCAACTAAACAAAGGAAACCAAAGCTGCCGAGTGTCCAGAAGAGATGGGGTTAATGGACTTGACATATGATTACCACATCTGGCATTGGTGTTTCTAAGAGACTTCTCGTAATTACCTGTAGGAGCTGTCAGTTTTAATTGTGTCCACACTGGGTCTTGCTGCCAGTTGCTTTCAATTTTTATCTGTAAAAGAGCACAACAGGTCCTGTTTTTATTTGCATCAAAAACTTGACTTTGGGTGTGATCCCATGCATCTAATACATTCATAGTGTTGTACAACCAGCTCTCCTCTATCTATTCATCACCTGAAAGGAGACTCATACCTGTTAACAGTCAACTTTTCTTTCCTCCTCCACCCTCCGGCTCCTGATCTACCTCTGTGGATTTGCCTGTTTAGGACATATCATATAAATGGAATCCTATGTGACCTTTCACTTAGCACAGTGTTTCCAAAGTTCATTAATGTTGTATCAGTGCTTCATTCCTTTTTATAACCCAATCATATTTCTTATTATGGATACACTGCATTTTATTTATCTATTCATCTGTTAATGGATGATCAGATATTTCCCAAGGATAATGCCACAACAAAGAGTTGAGTACAAGTTTTTGTTTGAACCCCTGGTCTTCAGTTCTTTTGGGTACACACCTAGGCATAGGATGGCTGGGTCATATGGTAATTCTAGGTTTAATTTATTGAGGAAACACCAGACTGTTTTCCACAGTGGCTGCACCATTTTATGTTCCTACAGGAGCATATAAGGTTCCAGTTACCTAATATCCTCACCAACACTTGTTATTTCCCATTGTTTTATATGCTTGCCATCATAGTTGGTGTGAAGTGGTATCATATTGTGGCACTGACTTGCACTTTCCTAATGACTGATGATGCTGAGCATCTTTCCATGTGCTTGTTAGTCAGTAAAATAGCATTTTTTAAAAAGGAGATTACATGTAGTACACGCTGCTATATTTAAAATGGATAACCAACAAGGACCTACTGTACAGCACATGGAACTCTGCTCAGTTACGTGGCAGCCTGGATGGGAGGGGAGTTTGGGGGGAGAGTAAATACATGTATACATATGGCTGAGTCCCTTCGCTGTTCACCTGAAATTATCACAGTATTGTTAATTGGCTATACCCCATTACAAATATTAATAGTTTTTTAAAAAACGGAAAAGGGAAAGTCAGAAAGGCCAGGGAAGGGGGAGCTTGCGGGTCTGAGATCCGAGGGCTGCTTAAAAGGGGCACAGAGACACTCTCAATCTCCCCTAAGCATCCTTTCTCCTGACCTGGTGAGTTTTCTCCTTCCTTTTGTCACAGATGAGCCTGCTTCCAAGTGAAAGTTTTAGAGGGTGTGCTCCAGGAGCTGTGGGACATGGCCTTCCTCATTCCAAGTCATGTGGAAGCTTCCTGGACCGGGGATCACACCTGTGTCCCCTGCATTGGCAGGTGGATTCTTAGCCACTGGATCACCAGAGAAGTCCCTAAAGTCTGGCTTTTTGTCTCTGGTCTCTCGCTGGCCCCGTGGCGTTTCTAAGGAATGGGTCTTAAGGACATTTTATTTTGAAAGGAAGGATAAGTGCTTGAGAATATTCTGTTGGTTTCGGCCAGGCATCAACATCAATCAGCCACAGGCAGGTGGAATCTTAGGGCCTCTGCCAGAGATGGAACCTGTACCCACTTTGCTTTGGAAGATGACGTCCTAAGTTTTAACCACTGGACCACCAAGGAAGCCCCCGACAGGTGAATTAATTCTCACCTCAGCTCATATTAATAAACCTCAGCTCAATTAGTTACAGTGAAAAGATCACAGTCATTAGAATTAATTTTGGTAGTCTCTGGACCAGGTAATAAATCTCAGTGAGTGTCTTTATAACTATAGCCTGATCTGGTCCATCTAGTCAAGGCTATGGTTTTTCCAGTAGTCATGTACAGATGTGAGAGCTGGAATATAAGGAAAGCTGAGTACTGAAGAATGGATATGGATGCTTTTGAACTGTGGTGGTGGAGAAGACTCTTGAGACTCCCTTGGACTGCAAGGAGATCCAACCAGTCCATCCTAAAGGAGATCAGTCCTGGGTGTTCATTGGAAGGACTGATGCTGAAGCTGAAACTCCAATCCTTTGGCCACCTGATGCAAAAAGCTGACTCATTTGAAAAGACCCTGATGCTGGGAAAGGTTGAAGGCGGGAGGAGAAAGGGACGACAGAGGATGAGATGATTGGATGGCATCACTGACTCAATGGACATGAGTTTGGGTGGACTCCGGGAGTTCGTCATGGACAGGGAGGCCTGGCGTGCTGTGGTCCACGGGGTCACAAAGAGTTGGACATAACCGAGCGACTGAAATGAACCGAATGTGGTCTCTTGTTCACCTAAGACCCAGACGTTACAAACCATAAGCCACATGTGGGTCTTGTGAGCAGATAAATGAAGTGCCTGATTTAATAATGATTTCAACTTTGGGGAGGGGGCTGTGTTTAGTCTACATCGCTGCCTCTAGGATTTTTTCTGATTTCATGGAATGGGGGCTACTGTCCAGCTGTAGGGCATGCCCTTCTCATGGAGTTGGCTTCTCTTGTTGTGGAGCACTGGCTCAGTAGTCACAGTGCACGGATTTAGTTTGCACCATGGTGCGTGGGATCTTCCCAGACCAGGGATCGGACCCATGTCCGCTGCATCGGCAGGCAGATTCTTTGGCCCTGGATCACCAGGGAAGTCCTGATTTCAGCCGTATAACCAACTTCTTTAACATCCTTGGAAGGTAGGAGGGGAGCCCCGCCAAACAGAAAGTCCGTTCTTCCTGACGAATTAACTTCGGAAGTTTTGCCTGCCAGAGGGTCACTGTCTAGTTTTGCTGTTTTTCCGATGGATGTACCGTTGGCACGTGCTTCTCTGATGGATCGGTGGTGAAGACTCTGCCTCCTGATGCACGTTCAATCCCTGGGTCCAGTAGATCCCTTGCAAAAGGAAATGGCAACCCAGTCCAATATTCTTGCCTGGAGAAATCCATGGACAGAAGAGCCTGGTTGGCCATAGTCCTCCGGGTTGCAAAGACTCGTACAAGACTGAGCAGTTGAAATAGCAGCAGATTTATCCCCTACCCTTATCTTTCCCTTCCCCCTTCTCTTTCCCCACTGGAAGAACTGCTAGCTTGTTCTTTGTATCTATGAGTCTACTGCCTTTCTGTTTTATTCACTAACTTGTACTTTTTGACTGCACACATAAGTGATATCAGGGTCTTGCCTCGTAGCTCAGTTGGTAAAGAATCTGCCTGCAATTCAAGAGACCCCAGTTTGATTCCTGGGTCAGGAAGATCTGCTGGAGAACGGATAGGCTACCCACTCCAATATTCTTGGGCTTCCCTGGTGGCTCAGCTGGTAAAGAATCCACCTGCAATGCGGGGGACCTGGGTTCGATCCCTGGGTTGGAGAGATCCCCTGGAGAAGGGAAAGGCTACCAACTCCAGTATTCTAGCCTAGAGATTTCCATGGAGTGTGTAGTCCTTGGGGGTCACAAAGAGTCAGACATGACTGAGCGACTTTCACAAGTGATGTCATAGGATACTTGTCTTTGACTTACTTCACTTAGTATGATGGCCTCCGAGTTGCAGTTGGCATTGTTTCGTTCTTTTTTATGGTTGAGTAATATTCCACTGCGTACATGTGCCACCTCTTCTTTATCCATTCCTCTGTGCATGGACGCGTGGGTGGTTTCCATGTCTTGGCTGTTGTTGATAGCTCTGCTGTGCTATGAAAATTAAATTGTGTGTCTCTCTTCTAAAAAAAAAAAAAAAACGGAAAAGGCACAACCTCCCCCACAAAAGGAGATTACATGTAGATATTCAGATGTAAAGTCAGATTTTTACTGGTATAAGGACTATACATACATTTACAATTTGGCAGTACATGTGAGAGAATATATGACTTTGACATGTTTGGATACGGATATGATTTTTATTTCTTACTTTTCCTTATTTGTATTTTCTTCTATGATGAGGTATCATTTAGGATAAAAGAAAAACATTTTAAATAAGAACTCTGAAGGCAAAGAAAAACAAATGTGATTTTCAGCTTAGAACTCATTAAAAAACAAACAACAACAAAAAACAACCAAAACCAAATAAACAAAAAAACAAAGACATGACTTTGGGATGAAGGAAAACTCCTCTTAACATGTAAAATTTACTCTTCTACTCCCTTTTACACTTCTGGAAAAAGAAGACATGCGGAGCCTAGCTGAATCCATCAAAGTTGCAGCTGACCTGTCACTCCAAAGAAATATGAGTAAGAAATAAATATTTTTGTTCTTGTAAGTCACTAAGATTTGAGGTCTGGTTGTTAGTTATCTAGGGTGATGGGAGTGAGGCACTCTCCTTGAGGGCAAAATTCACAGGATTTCAAACAACTCAGGAATCAAGATGAATGAAATTTTATGCAAGTTTTTATAAAGGTCACAATTAATGCAAAAAAAAATCCATGATGAACAAAACATCAAAAGTTTGAATACAGACAAAACCAGCAGTGTAACCTAGCCAAAGCTGACTGAAAGGAAGAACTTTGATACAATGAGAATAAATCCCTGGTGGAGTTCCAGTAAATGGTAACAGACAGAAAACATAAATAAATGTCAATATCAGTTAGAAACATGCTTCTGAGTTAATGATCCATTATCACATTTCCCTCTTTGCTTTAAGTCAGTTTTTAAAAGCTTTAAACAAACCTTTCAAACAACAGATTTAAAGAGAAGAGCAAATCAAAAAGAAAAACAAACAAACAAGGGACACATTAGAAATCTAGGCCCAAACTCTACCCTCCTGGAATGGATTAAGAGCCACTTTGGAGGGGTTAGGTGGTATAAGGAGGCTTCCTTCAGCCCAGCAGGGAGATTCCTCTTATGCTATATGTTTTTCAAAAACAAGGCTTCTAGACAAGAATATAATTCAAAAAGATACATGCACCCCTATGTTTATAGCAGCACTATTCATAATAGCCAAGCTGTGGGAGGAACCTAAAAGTTCACTGACAGATAAATGGATAAAGATGTGATACACGTATACAATGGAATACTATTCAGCCATAAAAAGAATGAAAAACATTTTGCAACAACACAGATTATCATACTAAGTGAAGTAAGTCAGAAAGAGAAAGACAAATACCATATGATATCACTTACAAGTGGAATGTAAAACACAACATAAATGAACATATCATTTCCTCCACCATAGTTTGGGCTCAGGTCAAACAACAGGGAGGGAACACAGCCCTGCCCATCAACAGAATATTGGACTGAAGATTTATTGAACACGGCCCCGCCCATCAGAACAAGACCTAGTATCCCCTTAGTCAGTTTCTCCCATCAGGAAGCTTCCATAAGCCTCTTATCCTCATCCATCAAAGGGGAGACAGAATGAAAAACCACAATTACAGAAAACTAACCAAACTGATCACATGGACCACAGCCTTGTCTAACTCAATGAAACTATGGGCATGCCGTGTAGGGCCAAGTAAGATGGACAGGTCATGGTGGAGAGTTCTGACAAAACGTGGTCCACCAGAGAAGGGAATGGCAAACCACTTCAGTATTCTTGCCTTGAGAACCCCATGAACAGTATGAAAAGGCAAAAAGATGGGGCACTGAAAGATGAACTCCCTAGGTCAGCAGGTGCCCAATATGCTACAAGAGGTCAGTGGAGAAATAACTCCAGAAAGAATGAAGAGATGGAGCCAAAGCAAAAACAACACCCAGTTGTGGATGTGACTGGTGATGGAAGTAAAGTCTGATGCTGTAAAGAACAGTATTGCATAGGAACCAGGAATGTTAGGTCTGTGAATCAAGGCAAATTGGAAGCGATCAAACAGGAGATGGCAAGAGTGAACATTGACATTTTAGGAATCAGTGAACTAAAATGGACTTGAACAGATGAATTTAACTCAGATGACCATTATATCTACTACTGTGGGCAAGAATCTTTTAGAAGAAATGGAGTAGCCATCATAGTTAACAAGAGTCCGAAATGCAGTACTTGGATGCAATCTCAAAACCAATAGAATGATCTCTATTTGTTTCCAAGGCAAACCATTCAATATCACAGTAATCCAAGTCTATGCCTCTACCAGTAATGCTGAAGAAGCTGAAACTGAACAGTTCTATGAGGACCTACAAGACTTTCTAGAACTAACACCCAAAAAAGATGTCCTTTTCATTATAGGGGACTGGAATGCAAAAGTAGGAAGTTAAGAGCTACCTGGAGTAACAGGCAAATTTGGCCTTGGAGTATAAAACAAAACAGGTCAAAGTCTAACAGAGTTTTGCCAAAAGAATGCACTGGTCATAGCAAACACCCTCTTCCAACAACATAAGAGAAGACTCTACAAGTGGATTATGTGATTATAATTATGATTATATTTATATAATTATATATTCATATAATTATATATATTCATATCATATAATTATATGATTATAATTATGATTATATTCTTTGCAGCCAAAGATGGAGAAGCTCTATACAGTCAGCAAAAACAAGACCAGGAACTGACTGTGGCTCAGTTCATGAACTCCTTATTGCCAAATTCATACTTAAATTGAAGAAGGTAGGGAATATCACTACACCATTCAGGTATGATCTAAATCAAATCCCTTATGATTATACAGTAGAAGTGAGAAATAGATTCAAGAGATTAGCTCTAATAGAGTGTCTGAGGAACTATGGAAGTGACATTGTACAGGAGGCAGTGATCAAGACCATCCCCAAGAAAAAGAAATGCAAAAAGGTAAAATGGTCATCTGAGGAGGCCTTACAAATAGCCAAGAAAAGAAGAGAAGCTAAAGGCAAAGGAGAAGAGGAAAGATATACTTATTTGAATGCAGACTTCCAAAGAATAGCAAGGAGAGATAAGAAAGCCTTCCTCAGTGATCAATGCAAAGAAATAGAGGAAAACAACAGAATGGGAAACACTAAAGATCTCTTCAAGAAAATTAGAGATACCAAGGGAACAATTCATGCAAAGATGGGCATAATAAAGGACAGAAATAGTATTGCCCTAACAGAAGCAGAAGATATTAAGAAGAGGTGGCAAGAATACACAAAAGAATTACACAAAAAAGATCTTTATGACCCAGATAACCACAATGGTGTGATCCCTTACCCAGAGCCAGACATCCTGCAATGTGAAGTCAAGTGGGCCTTAGGAAGCATCACTATGAACAAGGCTAGTGGAGGTGATGGAATTTGAATTGAGCTATTTCAAATCCTAAAAGATGATGCTGTGAAAGTGTTGCACTCAATATGCCAGCAAGTTTGGAAAACTCATAAGTGGCCACAGGACTGGAAAAGGTCAGTTTTCATCCCAATCCCAAAGAAGGGCAATGCCAAAGAATGCTCAAACTATCGCACAATTGCAGTCATCTCACATGCTAGCCAAGTAATGGTCAGAATTCTCCAAGTCAGGCTTCAATAGTACGTGAACTGTGAAATTCCAGATGTTCAAGCTGGATTTAGAAAAGGCAGAGGAACCAGAGATCAAATTGCCAGCATCTGTTGGATCATTGAAAAAGCAAGAGAGTTCCAGAAAAACATCTATTTCTGCTTTATTGATTATGCCAAAGCCTTTGACTGTGTGGATCACAACAAACTGTGGAAAATTCTGAAAGAGATGAGAATACCAGACCACCTGACCTGCCTCCTGAGAAATCTGTATACAGGTCAAGAAGCAACAGTTAGAACTGGACATGGAACAACAGACTGGTTCCAAACCAGGAAAGGAGTATATCAAGGCTTTGTATATTGTCAGCCTGCTTGTTTAACTTATACAAAGAGTACATCATGCAAAATGCTGGGCTGGATGAAGCACAAGCTGGACTTAAGATTGCTGGGAGACATATCAATAACCTCAGATATACAGATGACACCATCCTTATGGCAGAAAGTGAAGAAGAACTAAAGAGCCTCTTTTTTTTTTTTTTATTGTTTTTGCCATACATTGTCATGATATCACCATGGGTTTACATATGCTTCCCCTCCGGAATCCCCCTCCCTCCTCCCTCCCCCCCAGGAAATCTCGCTGCACCAGTCCCGAGCATCAATCCTGGGCTGGCAATTGATTAGACACATGACAATTAACATGCTTCAATGCCCTGCTCCCATATCATCCCACCCTTACCCTCATCCACAAAGTCCATGAGTCTATTCTATACATCTGCATTCCTTTTGTTGTCTCCCATGTTGGGTTCTCGTTACTGTCTTTCTAAATTCCATATATATGCGTTAATATACTGTATTGTTGTTTTTGCTTCTGGCTTACTTCACTCTGGATAATGGGCTCCAGTTTCGTCCATCTGAGTAGAATTGCTTCAAATGACAGCCACTTGTAAAAGAATGAAACTAGATCACTTTCTAACACCATACACAAAGATAAACTCAAAATGGATCAAAGATCTAAGCATAAGACCAGAAACTATAAAACTCCTAGAGGATAACATAGGCAAAACACTCTCTGCTAAAGAGCCTCTTGATGAAAGTGAAAGAGGAGAGTGAAAAAGTTGGCTGAAAGTTCAACATTCAGAAAACTAAGATCATGGCATCTGGTCCCATCACTTCATAGCAAATAGATGGGGAAACAATGGAAACAGTGAGATTTTATTTTGGGGGGCTCCAAAATCACCACAGATAGTGACTGCAGCCATGAAATTAAAAGATGCTTACTCCTTTGAAGAAAAGCTATGATCAACTTAGGCAGCATATTAAAAAGCAGAGACAGCACTTTGCCAACAAAGGTCCATCTAGTCAAAGCTATGGTTTTTCCAGTAGTCATGTATGGATGTGAACTGGACTATAAAGAAAGCTGAGCACCGGAGAATTGATGCTTTTAAACTGTGGTGTTGGAGAAGACTCTTGAGAATTCCTTGGACTGCAAGGAGATCCAACCAGTCAATCCTTAAAGAAATCGGTTTTGAATATTCATTGAAAGGACTGATGTTGAAGCTGAAACTCCAGTACTTTGGCCACCTGATGGCCAAAAGTGAAGAACTGATTCAAGTGAAGAACTGATTCATTTGAAAAGACCCTTGTGCTGGGAAGGATTGACAGCAGGAGGATAAGGGGACTCCAGAGGATGAGATATTTGGATGGCATCACTGACTCAATGGACATGAGTTTATGAGTAAACTCCAGGTTTGGTGATGGACAGGAAAGCCTGGCGTGCTGCAGTCCATAGGGTCACAAAGAGTCAGACATGACTGAGCAACGGAACTGAAATGAACATAAAGAAAAAGACTCCCAGACACGGAGATCAGATTTGTGGTTACCAGTGGGGAGGGTAGGTAATAGAGGGATGGAGTGGGAATTTAGGGTTAGCAGATATAAACTATTATATGCAGAAAGGATAAACAACAAGGTTCTACTGTACAGGATAGAGAAGTATACTCAATATTCTATGATAAGCTGTAATGAAAAAAACATATATATGAAAAGAATGTATGTATGTATGTATACTGAATCACCACAGTGTACAGCAGAAATTAACACAACATTGTAAATCAACTGTATTTCAATAAAGAATTTAAAAAACAAAACCAGAAAACAGCTTCACTGTAGGTGTACTCAGGAAAGGAAGTTGCAACAATTGTATTTTCCATTTCCATTTTAGAAAGGTAAATAATATAATTCACTTAAAGTGATTCAAATCTGTGTCAAGCAAGATAGTCTGTAGAAACCATGATTGAATGTAAGATAAGTTTAAAATATTCTGCCCAACTGACAAACTGTAGCTTGTTGAACTAACTTCTCTCAGTAAACAGTCTGAGAATCTCTCATTTGCATTGGGACTGGTAAAATGTATAATCACTCTTATAACGAAAGAGACACGTATGTTCTCTAGAAAACAAATAGAGGATACCATGGCACCATGACGATTCTCCAATGTGATGCAAAGATAAGATCCTTTTTATTGAAGCTGCCAGAACTTCTGATAATGTGAATACTTCTGTGGGAGCTCTGGGTATAAGAAACTGTGGGTATTTACACTTGTTGAGTATCTATGGCCATTCATATAATAAGGAGACAAAAAACTCCTGGAAGGAATGTTAGTTGCTTGGTTTCATAGGAGTCAAGGAGTAGGATTTCTGAGAAAATAAAAAGCCAGGCAAAGCAACTGATTGGGTCCAAGGTCCCCTGCATCCTTTCAGAAGCCCAAAGACCTTAAGATACAAGAACGCTCTCTCAGCCTTAATCAAAGCCAGTGCTCTCTGAGGACATCAGTCAGCCTTGCACAAAGCACTCTCCTTTGAGTGGGCCTGTCTTACTCCACATTTCAGTGACAACTCTTGTTGAGTTTAGACATTAATTTTCTCGCTCTGATTGCCCCCAGTCCACGTTTCCTATAGATTATGACCAAATTCTGCTTCTACCTCAACACATGTGATCCAACACAACTTGAGTAATCTAAAATTCTAACTCCACTGAAGTCAGACAGAGAAAGAGAAATATTGTATGACATCTCATATATGCAGAATCTAAAAAGAAATGATACAAAACGAACTTATTTACAAGACAGAAACAGACATACAAGTCTTAGGGAACAAACTATGGTTGCTGGGGGGGATGTGGGGAACACGAGGAATGGGGGAAGGGATAGTTAGGGAGCTGGGGGTTGATATGTGTGCATGGCTATATTTAAAATGGATAACCAACAAGGACTTACTGTGGTGCACAGGGAACCCTGCTCAATGTTATGTGGCAACCTGTATGGGAGGGGAGTTTGGGGGAGAATGGGTACATGGCTGAGTCTCTTTGCTGTCCACCTGAAACTATCACATTGTTAATCGGCTATATTTCAATATAAAATAAAGTTTTAAAAAAGCCTTAATGTGTGTACACATTTTGGCTCAGTGATTTCACTTTTAGGAAATTATGTAAAAAAAACTGAGATTTACATAAAAAGCATCAACTTTTATCAACTCTGTCAACTAACAACAACAACAAAATAGGTAAAGAACTTGAATAGATATTTATCCAAAGAAGACATATGCTCATTATCAATAATCACTAGGGAAATGCAAGTCAAAAACTATAATCAGATACCACCTCATACCTGTTGAGATGGCTACTATCAAAATATCAGAAAATAACAAGTGTTGGTAAGGAAGTGGAGAAATTAGAATATTTGTACACTGTTGGTGAGAATGTGAAATAGTACAGCTACTCTGCAAAACAGGATGAACGCATCTCAAAAAATTAAAAACCAAATTACCCTATAATCTAGCAATTCCATTTCTGGGTATACCTAAAAGAACTGAAAGCAGGATCACAAAGAAATATTTGTATATTCATGTTTATCACATCACTATTCACAATAGCCAAAAAGTGGAGAATGAATAAAAAAAATGTGGTATATACATACAATGGAACACTATTTAGCTTTAAAAAGAAGGAAATTCTGACATATACTATAACACAGATGAACACTATTGACATTATGCTAAGTAAAACAAGTCAGTCACAAAAAGAGAAACACTGTATGATTCCACTTTAAGGTACATGGAATAGTCAAAATCGTAGAAACAGAAAGTAGAGTAGTGGTTGCCAGGACCTGGAACAAGGCAAAAAGGGAGAGTGGTTGTTAAATGGGTGTAGAGTTCAGTTCTACAAAATGGAAAAGCCTATGGAAATGGATAGTGATGATGGTTGTAAAACATTATGAATGTATTTAATACCACTGAACAGTACACTTGGAAATCTTAAAGATGGTAAATTTTGTTATGTGTACTTCATCACAATAAAAAGACTTAAGAAATATAATAACCAAAAATAACATATAAATAAAGTCTAACTCTGTAAGATTTGTCCACATACATTCCCAACATGACATATGATTACTCTCAAATTATGGAAAAGATTATGTGTTAAAATATTTAAATTTAACCCTATTATTAATTAGTAAGGAATGAAAAATAAATTTGAATTTCAATTATTGAATACTTTATATATTATTTCATTTCATATTTACAATCAACTCTAATGAGGTATCATTATCTCCGTTCCACACGGAAAGGAACCTACACTCAAAATAACGAGGTCCCCAGATCGTAGGTACAGCAATCAGGTTTTAACCCAGGTTCTGTCTGACTCCTCGGCCCAGTGTTTCCACTAAACCATGCTGCTTCCCTCGAGCAGATTTAAACGAATGAGAAGAGTTGATAAAGGTTGAATCACTCAACTTTGTACAAATGAATCTGATTATATTTTAACTTTATTTTCAGGAGTGGTCCAATAAGGCTGTACTTGGTCAATACTACAGACATAATCTAGAGTCTACGGGATACCTTAAAGAACATTTCTAAATACAGACACACATACACACAGCATTAGAAATGATTTAAATACTCAGACCTTATCTTGAAAAAAATGAATTAGTTAATTTTTATTGTTCTTTAAAAATGAACTTTCTAAAATATTAGTAAACCTCATTTTTAGCTCTGTTTTGAAGTGTTGATACCAGTGAAGTAATCTTTTTCTTCTTTGAATCTTTTCCTCTAAATTTATAGTCTTCTCTTTTTCTAAGATAGCAGGAAGTTCCTTCCAGTTCTTAATAAAGATGAAAGGAGCATTCATGGACTTGAGTAACTGCAGAGGAGCATTAAGGTACACAGATGAATTTCCACAGCTGCCAGCTGTCATTACATCCTCCACCACAGGAACAGAGCCATAGGAGCAAGCCTCATATATTCTATAACACTCCGTGTTTACTCCTGCTGGGCACAAGGTGAGATCACTCTGAAGCAGAGCATCCTGATAATTCTTAAGGCTTTCATTTGTTTCTTGAGGCTGCCACCTAGAAAATCAGAAAAACAACTGTAGTTTTCACTTTACTAAGCATATCTTTGTGGAAGAAAATATTTTATCTTTTAATGTGGGTTACAGGAGATGGTAAATACGTTATAGAGATGGCAGGCAGAAGAGATGAATCAAGTCTTGCCCAAACAGATTTCTTGACAATATTTAAGAATTTGAGAAGTCTGCAGTTGTACACTTAAAATCTAGTGATCATACAGTTTCTGAATGAATGTTATACCAGCCAAAATTTTTGAGTGCTAGGTCTTCTCTACCTCACCCTCCAAATCCCTGCCCTTATGGAGCTTATATCTCAGTTCAAGTGGTAGAGACAGACAGTAACCAGGTCAAGCCAATTATTTAGAAGGTGTTAAGTACTGTGTGGAAAAACAGAGCAGAGAAGTGAGGAGGGAGTATCTGGTAGGGTAGTATTACAACTGTAAATAGGTGGTCAGGGAGTGTCTCACTCAGGGACATCTGAATGTGGAGCCAGAGATGAGGGAGTGAACCACTCAGACATCTGGGGAGAGAACAGAAGGTAGAGCAGGCATAAAGGCCATGAGATGGTACATGCCTGGCATTTTCAAGGGACAGCAAGGGTGGCTAAAGCAGAGTAACTGAAGGGGAGAGGTGTAGAAGATGGAGTCAGAGTACCCTATCACACAGTTTCGATCAGAGGGGTAACTGACCTCATCTATGTTTTAGCAGAATCAGCTTGGCTATTATGTTGAGAACAGACTATATGGGGCAAGGGTAGAAACTGAGAGACTGGTTGGAAAGCTCTCCTATTTCTCAGGGAAATAAGCAATAAAGTGATAAGGTAAGAGCAGCTGGTGAGAGAAAAGAGGGTATGAAACGGTCTTCCAGGAAAGTGGGAGAACATATGGAAAACAGAAATGGATGACTGCCAGACATTCAAGGTCAGATATTTCAAGTGAGATCAGTCAGCACCTTTCTCCAAGTGTGGCTGCACAGGTGGAGGTATGGAGCAGGTAATAGAGCTGGATTTAACCAGTTAAGATTTGCTAGATTAAGAAACAAAGAAGCTGAATGTATATGCAGTCATGCTTGATTATGAAGTTTAAGTGGGGTACATAAGAAATTAAAGATTAGGTGAGTGAAGGACAATGGAAAGGTAGTAGGAACAAGGAATTGTAAGTCCCAGCTAAATTGCTGAAATCAGATTATTACAGGGAATGAGTGGGAATGTTAGAAATAGATGGTCACAGAGAGAATTGCTGGGACTTGAGATCATGCAGTATGTGTAATCAAGAGGTCTAGAAAATGACCATGACAGTGAATGGCTGAAGTCAAGTGGAGAGCCAAATCACTGGAGAAGAGGAAGTAAAGGAAGCGCAGGACCAAGGCTATGGAAAGACCATCTATGTGGATTTGGGGATCACTAAGAATGAGGCTGGAGAAACGTCGGAGAGAATTAGAGTGTATCAGGAACTAGACTCTTCAAAGAATTAAGGAGATAAACCCAAGGTTTATATGATTTCTTTAAAAAGGAGCTATTTTTTAAAAACTAACTTTTATTGGAATATTGTTGATTTACAATGTTAATTTCTGCTGTATAGCAGTAAGTTATTTATACATAAACATATATCCACTCTTTCTTAGATTCTTTTCTCATACAGGTCTTTATAGAGTACTGGGTAGAGTTCTATGTGCTATATAGCAGACTCTTATTAGTTATCTATTTTATACATAGTAGGGTGTATAAGTCAATCTCCCAATTTATTTCTCTCCATTATGATTTCAAAGAGAAGGAGTAGTGAATACTTTCATCTGCTGGTATGAGATTCAAAACTGATATTGTTTTAGGGAGGGAAAAGGGAAAGAGGTCTGGAAGCAGCAGTGAGAAGCAAGGACTCCTACTCTGCCTCCTGGTTCAATGGTAGCAAAGAAATATCAAGAGTAAACCTGTTTCTACTTTCATATTTTGCCCTCACTCATTCCATTCCAGGCACACTGTCCCTTGTTCCTCACACATGTGGTATTGATTTGCATTTCCCTGATGTATCCATGTTGAGCATATTTTCATGTGCCTGCTGGCCACCTGCATTTCCTCTTTGGAAAAATATCTTTTTAGTTCTTCTGCCCATTTTTTTAACTTGGCCATTTGCTTTCTTTGGTGTTGAGTTGGATGAGCTATTTATATATATATATATATATATATATATATATATATATATATATAT